>JAMXBB010000006.1:63384362-64107427 GCA_024138015.1 Lumnitzera littorea
TTGAGGGTCGCAAATTGCAAAACGACACAAAGACATTTAGTAAGAGAATATATGAGACGACATCAAGGTTTAAGTAAAAATTAAAAGGTATAAAAATAGTAAAGGTCATACATTTTCTTCAATCTTAGCGGTTCGGCCTTCATGTTTGAGACACTTAAGAACGTATGTGGCATAGTTGGAACTATAGTACACGAAACATGTTACTATCATTGAAACTCTAAATTTTATTGAATGAATGAGTGTGTTAAAAAAGAAGAGCATTATCCATCACCCATATCTAGTTGTTGTGGAACTTTATCGTTTCTTTGAATTAGCCAATTAGAAATGACTTTGTCAAATGGACTGGTATCCTGGTCCATAAATTCTTCCAGACGGAATACAGTATCCATGATTATAGCTTGCTAAATTGTCATCACCAAGTAGTCATATTTTGATTTCAATTATAGGTCACATCCAATCTACCTAAGAGTAGATAGCAAAACAACTTACCACTTGCTTTGCTTCAGTTTTGCATTTATCAATTAGTGTTGTGTGCATGGTATTGTACACTATGATGGTCTTATAAGTCATTTGTAGCTCAATTAAATAACAGTGTTCTTTTGATGGATTCATTGGTATGAAGAACTATATTAAACAATTGTCTCAACACTTAAATTACAACAAATGTCATATGGAATAGTAAAGATCAAGGGAGTATGTATCCTCTCACATTGATTTGTTTTTCCTAAAAAAGACTTCTCTAGTGTATAAGATGTTACGGAAGCCAATTAGATCAGTAGTTCTTATGAAGACATATGCCTACATCCAATGTTAATAAGTCAATTCATCAAGAAAAGTTTGATGACATAGTAATCATGTAACGAAATAATGAGTTATTACTACAAAAGTGTAGGGAAAAAACCATGTCTTCTTCTTTGTCTCATCACTTCATGTTGAATGGTACCAATTTCGCATAATTATATTGATAACCCCATTACACAACCACCCTTGTAGTCTTAATGTGTCTAAATTTGATCGCATTAGAATGACATGATGATCGAATTGCACTACTGTTTCACTACACATAGTATAAACTCATGTTATAGTGTGTTACTCTCACAATAAACTTCAAACTATACAATTTATGATCATTGATCTTACTCTAAATCTTGCTTAGTATAAAAAACATAGTAAATTATGTACACATCATCATAGGGCATAGAAATCCAGTAACGTTCACCTTTCTTTTATATATGCTCCCTAATGTACTGATTTACATGTAAAATAATGAGAAAAAATGGAAAATATACCACATTAGAGAAAATGAAAGAGGAAGAGAAAGAAAACAATGAAAGACCATATAAAAGATTACTAACCAGTACTTGCCATGGTATTGGATTTTTCTTCTTGTCAATCGTCATTGTGTTTAAATAAGGAGACACTTGTTATCGTGATGCCGTCTTCTCTTCCCTCATTTCTCTAGATTGTACAACAAAATGTACGTGACTAAGACTTTTTGATGAGATAAACATGATTTCTTTCCTCTGGCCATGCACAACACCATATTTAGCTTCAGCCTAAAGCCAACAAAAAGGTAAGTAAGTAAACCAATTGCAATGCATTAACGTTAATGATTCAACCCAAAATAGTTTTTTGGATAATTCAAGTAAATGAAAATGTAAAAGTATGAATATATAGTTATTTGCGATTTTTTGGGATCATTCTCATCGCAGTTAGATGACATTTCTTGCAAAGACTTGACATTTATGCATCCATCATCTTTCAAGTTAAGGTCCTAGAGAAGAAGGGAATCTTTACTCAAGTCCTCACTCTTCTCTTCCACATTAGTTAGACCTCTGAATACCTTCTTGGATGGAAAAACCATATTCATTAAGTGTGTCAATTGATTCTTCATGGATATTAGAAATGGAGTATTCCCCCTTACAATCCTCTAAATTGCTTCCTTCAATTCATGTTATTGTTTCAATATAAGATCTAACTTCTCCTCCAACATCTGCAAAAATCACATTAACATTACATATCAATCCGCTAAGAATATAAATAGATTGACAGCTATAATAGGAAAGGAAAAGTGCAACCTCAAGATTTGATCTCCCTAGTATGGGTAATCTTTCTTCAAATAATGATTTTTGTGGATTCCACGTTACTACCTGTTAAATGGAATGATGGTTACGATGGTATGAAAGATTCTAAAGGCATTCACAATTAAAGCCTTATAATAAAACTTGAATAGTTATGGAATCCCTTAGGATCTTGTTGAACTTTTGTACAACTTTCCTCACTCTTTCTTCTATCCATGTCTTCAACCAAGGTGAGGCTCGCATCTAGCTATCGATGATGGCAAAACCCAATGAACACTTGTCGATAAAATATAACTAAAGAGAACAAAATGTAGAAAATTGTAATAAATCAGATACATCACATGGGTGATATAATATATTGAGCAATTATATTACTAATGAATCATATGCTACTAAATAAAAGTAAGGGTTATTAAGGATAAAAAAAGTACCATAAGGAACAGAATGCAACCCCACATATAACTCCAATCGGTCATCTTATAATTTAGAATACCATCTTGCAACCTTTGTAGGATGTACTTTGCTTAGTTATATTGTGGTAGCTTATTCGCATTGGCCACCATTACAAAATACTCTCTTGCCACCATTACACTAAATTGAGGGGCAAGTAATTTGCCAAGTACTCATGTTACACCCCAAAGTGGCAAAGTTGCAACAGTCTCGCCGTGTAAACTAACCTATGATAGTAACTGACTTTACAGTTCCTATCATAAATACGATTTACACGAAGTGTCTATGACTTTTCACTTTGAAGCAAACAATTGTTCATAATTAGAGGTAGAATTTATATATATAACTAAAAAATTTAAGTCATAACTTACATTAAGATACTCATATTGTCCTACATTTCTAGGAAATTCTACATGCTAAAGTAGTCTAATAAGTAGCATATTACATATTTACATAATCGGTCCAAAAACTTAAGAGCTAATAACAAAACTTTAGAAGACTCGATTACGTTAACTAACTTGATTCTCACTCCCCCATAGCTTAGCACTTCAAAAAGATACCGACCTCAAGATAGTTATAGCGCTGTATATTAGTCAGTACTAATAAGAAAATCTACAAGGGTTTAAGCAACTATCAACTTAGTAAGTTAGGATGGAGACTTAAGAATGCATTACAAACATAAACAAGGTTTTCAAACAATTAATTATATGTAATGCAATATGCAAATGCCATCACACAATGTGGTCCAATCCATTGTGAAATCAAAATTATTTCACCAACTCTACTTTAGGTTGAGGAGTTTTCATGTTTATATAACAGCTCACAACTAAACCCAAGTTTGTGTAATGGAGACATCACTCCCCCCATGACTATACTTGGAACCATTGCCCTCATTCTAATCGTGACATTCTCTCTTATCACTTAGTTCATCTAAGGATAAAGAAAAGACTATTATGCAATCCAATGCTATCATTTTCGAAGGTGTCGGTGTTTGGTTAGAGAATCCTAATAGTCTCCTAAAGGCTTGCAATGTATATCTAATTAAAGTATTTAGGCTGGTTATAATTAAGTTCTATTTAAGGTGATCAAACAATCTCACATCACTCAATTCATGACAATCACCAAAATACAATACAGATTTTCATCACGGAATCAAATATACACAAGCACATGCACATATAACTACCTATAAGCACAATCACATATAATCCTAAGTCTTCGAGTACTTTAAATAGTACTCCAAAATATAATAAAGTATTGAACCCAACTTACTTGAAGTCCTCAGTTAGCTCACTCGACTTGTTGCATGTCACTCATCTCACAACACTTGTTTTTGTGTGTCCTATAATATAAATACTCTTTTAGTATTGAGTATTTATATCTTTATGATATATAAACTTTATGTCATGATTTGGCTCAATTTTTCATATATATATATTATTTATTACCAATTCATTTTAGGTTAGTTTTGGAATCAGTTTTTGAATTCGGTTTCAATTTAGGTTCTAATTCTGTTTCAACTACCGGTATTATATGTAAATCCTTAGAATGCGTTTTAAACCATAATCTGAAATTAATCACATTATATTCAAGTATTATAAATATCACATTTGGCCCTTAACCAATATATTAGTTCGTACGGTATATCTTAATCTTAATTTAGCTACAAACTTTATTCTTAGTGTGATAAAAATTTACATTTTTCATATAATTTACTAAAATTTAGGTTCATATTAGATCAATTGTGTTTTATTATTATTACTATATTATCAATTTTCAACCTGATAGTTTCTATTTATTATATTTTCAATTTCACATATTATTAATTTACATATATTTACTACATAATACATATAATAATTACATCTAACATCCTAAATACCACAAGTATCATACTACATTAGATATTAACATCCTTAAACACCTAATTATACACTAAATTAGTAATTATCCATTTAATTACCTAATTAACCTAAAATTACCTATTTTATACGTCATGTAAGGCCTAAAAATCATCTAAAATTTTTGAAAGTTCAATTCTAAAAAATCTATTTATAGCACAATTCTACATCCTCTAAATAGCCTTCACAAAAAAAAAATGAGCTTAAAACTACATTTGTAAGGCTATTTATTTCTAAATTGAAGTAAACTTGAGTTTATGGGATTTCTTAAGCATTATACATTTTCAAACATAATTTCATCAAACCAATATTTTTCCCTAAATATAAATACTTAAAAACCTCAAAATATTAAATTTCATAATTTTCTAAACATATTTAATATTTTTACAAAATTAAACAAAATCGAATTAAAATTGGACTTACTCATCTAATCAGCTTTCAACCACTAGTGATGACTCCAAGTGTATCGACAGCCTTGGCAATTAGGGTAAGGTATGGTGATGGTGGTTTGTTTCCAGTTTGTCGTTAGACATAGGTTTGCTTTTTAAGACTTAAATGCACATAATTTTTGCTATTTTTTGAAAAAAAACCCTAACTCTCCCTTTCTGATTTCTCTCTAATTTTCCTTGATTCCTAGCTGATTAAATGAATTCCAACTAAAAGTTGGTGTATTTATAGAGCTACTTGGCAATTTTTCTTAAATTTTTAGATTGACATTTAGCCCTTATCCCTTCCTTTTTGGCTTTCTAGTTGCCTTCATTTGATTGAGTAATTTTTCTTCTTAATCCTTAGCTTACCATGACTTGATTCTAGATAAATCCACACTTTTTCCTATTTTTCCTTGATTTTTTTCTAATTTTCTTTAACTATTTAGTATTATTTTAGGCATTTTAAGTAATTTCGGGTATTTTTACCCATACATAAATACATATGGAGTATGAGTAAATACTCTTAAATATTATTTATGTTATTCTATAATTTTTAGTATACATATAATTTATTTCTATCAACCCGTTAATTATCGAAACTCGTTTTACGTATTTCAAATAAATAATTAATAATATACTTATAATTTGATATTATAATATTCTATTATTTTATTACTTATTTTCCTAAATTCAAACTTATAGGGTCACTTTTATTAATATTTATAACTTCATTGTATAATTTAGGCTAGATTAAATACTTTATCTGATCACCTTAAATTTTATGTATCGAATCTGAATTTCTAATTATAGGGCTTACACTCTCTGTACTACTTTAATGGTTTCCTCCATTGTATGGAACCTTTGTACTTCCACAATGTTACAAATCTTATATTTGAGTCCAAAAATGAACCTCAATACTGTGCAAGCCTTAGGTTCATCCATGTCTGCTCGGATCATCAACATCTAAAATTCTCTTACATAGTCATCAACAGACTAGTTTACTTGACGAAGCTCTTGCAACTTGGAAAAGGTGTCCTATAGGTACGTCGCAGGTACAAATCTTTCCCTCAACAATCTCTTCATCTCTTCCTAAGTTCTCACAACTTGTCGTCCATCTCTCGTTGTCCATCTCTCGTTCTAGCCACATTCAGATTCTTCTGCTACATGGTAACATATCCAGATAACTCAATGCAATAAGTCGAATCTTAACTGCATCTATATATCCATAATAGTCAAATACCTTCCCTACCTTCTCTTTCCACTCTAAATATTCATCTACATCTCCACTTCCACTAAAGAGTGAGATTTAGACCTTAACATTGTCAAGTCCTTGAGGAGCTCAGCATCCTCGCTCTTATACCTGGTAATATTCAACCTCCTTTTCTTTTTCTCCATCATTCTCCAAATCTACATCTTTGATATCCTCTTAAATCTCTTCTAACTCTACCCTTCGTCTAGCAACTCGATCTACAACTCTTCCAGTTCGTTGGGGTCGAACTAGGCGATTAGCTCAACCACCTTAACCATATCGTCTCTCAGGAACATTCTCAAGTGGGTTATAATAAGGTAAACCCTGTGGTTGCTGCCTGTTGACTTGCATTACAGTGACCAAACTCTTAACAAGATTGGTCAGTTGGTCAAGTTGGCTAACCCAAGAGTGTTCCTACCATTTTGACCATGACTAGCATAAGCACCATTACTCAAGTCACCAATAACACCTTGAATACTTAAATCTAACATAGTGTAATACTTCTCCAACAGACTAACAATACAATACATAACAAATACTTCTACTCACTACCCAAAACAATACTAACACACTATAATAACTCCAACACCTAACACTCACTTAAATATAGCAAAAATGAACTTGCTTTGTTTTTCCAGTGAAAACAAAGTAACAACAAGAGCAGCACTTACCAAACCCCGAACCTCACTACATAGCTCATAACTTCAAAACTTACTTCACTTGAACACGCTATAGCAGCTACAGAAAGAACACAACAGCCACTAATAGTAAACACAAACCAAAACTTTACAACAACTTCACACACTCCTTCTCGAAACTTTGCTCTGATACCAGCTAAGCTGATGCATCTCAAGGGTCGTGCATATGGAAGCCACACCACAACAAACAAGAAACAAGAAAATAAAAAGGGCTTAGTAAATTCAAATGGCTACCAACTGGATATGATACACCAGTAAATCCCACTCGACCTAATCCCGACACTCAATATGATATACAAATGTAGTATTAGGGCTGTTCACCACTAACTCTTGCTAAAGGAGCTAGATAAGAGCTGAAAGAGCTAGATAAGAGCTAAAATAGCTAGATAAGAGTTGAAGGATAAGAGAGAAAATACGATTTAGTGCTCTCAAAAAGGGTAATATCTGTATTCAATAATGAAGAGTGATGATGTCTGCATATAAGCAAATGGAGATTTATAAACTCACCTCACTAGAGTTATAATACATACATGAAAAGACAAAAGGGTAATTTACAAATAAAATACATGAAATATACTAAGAAGGGTAAAAGAGATAAAGAATATTCTACACAAAAAAAGTAAGGGATCCTTCTGGAATGTCATGCTAAGAGATACGTATCAAGAGATGGTGGGAGGCTTGCAATGTTGGCTAAGTTGTAGCGAATGCAAAGGCCGCTTAATAGTTGTATGATCCTATCAAGATGAAATCAAAAGAAAATCAACAGTTGGAGCTAACCTGGTTTGCTTCAAGTCAAAGTTTGGGTGCTCAAGGATGTTTTGAGACTCTCCAAGTTAGTTATCTCGGTAGCTCAACTGGGTTTGATGTCTAAAATTGGTCGGCTCGGACGTTGCTTGAATCACGGTAAAAGCTTGGTAGTTAGTATGGCTACTTGGTAAGCCGTTATGACTGCGAGGCAACTCGAAAACTATATTGGTACAGAAAGGAGCTCAGCACTTAGGTTGGTAGCAATGTAAAGGATGGGGATCAAAATAGGAATCCTCGTCCTAAAGGGGTTCTCAAGCTAGTATTCTTTGTGTAAATCCTTACAGTCCTCTAGCTTAGCTGCGTATAACTGGTCCGAAGGGTTTATTCCTATCATGTTATCCCCATTAAACTCTCATTTGACAATCATTAAGTTTAGTTATCATTCATGATCTCATTCGTTATATCGATGGACTTATATCAATATTCCAGTGGCACTACCGTTGCACCACCCATTGAATTTTCCTGTACTCCTAAACCTTTTGTAACCAACCCAACCTACTTTAACTAGCTTCATATTAAATTATCAGGTTCTCATATCACTCTTGCCACCATCTCCAATGAGGCTTTATTAGAAGTCCAAGATATCAGCATTGCTTATGACATCTAGTTAGCTATTTGCCGAAGTTTTCTAAAAAATTTCATAGCTTAAGAAGTGGAATTAAAGTAGCAGTTAGTTAATCTTTACCTATATCAAAAACTTATTTTTGATAATCTCCTTAAACTTAAGTCTATTTCCAAGCAACTTATATCCATTGGCTAATCTCTCAGCACATCCAAACTTATCATTCGCACCTTTTAGGGCCTCGTGCATGAGTATGATGCTATTGATATTACATTCACTTACTCTCTAGTCTGTCTTCCTTTTGAGGACATATAAATGCAAAATGGCTAAAACACCATGATACTAATGATGCCTCTATTTCCATTCTTACCATACTTTAGATTTGTACCGCTCGAACCAAAATCATAGTCATGCTTCTGTAAGAGCTAAGGGGTGTAGTCCTTTATTTGAATCCGATCTACTACTCCCCCATTGTCAATAATAGTGATCATATGTTATAAGTCATCACAACTCGCCTTCAACTTTTGGTTAATGGCACTCAATCCCACCCATCTATAGCTCTAGCTCCTCTACCTCTTCCCAACTTACTAATAAATGTGTAAATTACACATTTATCTTCTCCAAAATAGCACATCTCATGCATTTTATAGAGTTTTACTATTAATTCTAAGTTAAAGTGGCTAAAGTGCATGTATTTGGATCAGTTTTGTTAAGATTTAGAAAAGATCAAAATTTAGCCTCAAATGATTTGTATAAGATTATAAGAATCTATCTAAACTATTGGCTATTCTTAGATGCCAATTATGCATGATAGTGCTTAATTCTTAGTTTCAAAGTTACATATGACGAGCACTTCATTGGTCTAAACATTCCTTCATGTGATGATAGTTGCCAAACATCCTACTTAAGCACAAGATAACAACTAGCAACTATATAAAGCCTTGAGCAGTAGCTGTTAACAAGAAGTCTTGATGAACCAAGTACTAGACAACAAGCAATTCACTTGATCCCTCTGCAATAGCTCAATGGAACTTATGCAATTAGTAGGATTGAGCTTCAAGTTGGCAACTTAGTGAAGAGTCCACAACATGCTATCACTCATTGCAATTCCATGACCAAACTTGTGACGAGACCAACTCATAGTAGCTCCTCTAAGAAATTTCAACTACTCAACTTGCTCCACTTGATAAGAGAATCCAATCTAAGCTCCATTTGATTCCCACTTGCATTTGTCTCGACTTGGACTTAATTGTAGTATATGCCACAAGTAGCAACAAGTTATGTACTTGAAGATCTAACATGATATAGCAGCAGCCCGAGTTTCCATCTAAGTGAATCACAACTATATGGCACAAGCAGCTATTGACAAGAGACCAAATCATGTGATCTTTTGAGTACTTACCATAGGTTAATGATGAAGCAATTCAACCAAGAAATAATTGGAGCAACTCTAATAAAAAAGGATTTCAAAGCTCTCCAAGCAACTCAACAGCCCCTAGCCACTTCTTAAGTTGAAACTAAATTGGAACAGCAACTACACTTTTGTTTGGAGGACAAATTATAGCCACTAGTCTGAAAAGTCAAAAGCAAACCATGACATTCCCTTGATGATAAAGTGTAGCACACCTATAATGTGAAGAGCAAGAGATCAATTTTCATTTAGATTTGGAGCTTATTAGCAATGGAAAGTAGCAAGCACAGTTTTGAGGATGCCTAGAGTTATCTAAATTGATTGAGAAGAGTTGGATGACATCCACTTGGCTTTCAAGATAAAATAGACTAAACTCAAGGAAAAAAACATGTATCCTATTATTTTTATTACTGAGTTGAGCTTCTAGAAGTCAATTTTAATTGGTTTTATTGCAGGGCATGTACTTCAATGGCAGCAAGCCGATCCAACTAAGTTGAGCAGCAACACTCAACTAAACAGCAGTCGTGACTCCAAATAGCTAATACTTTAGGCAACGCTAAGCAAGAATTAGAGCAGATGAAAGTTTCAACGCAGCAGCTCTTATTTCCTCGCACCCAACAGGAACTGAACACAAGCACCAACTCCAAATGACAGCCGTGCAGCTTGGTTTACAGCAGCTCACGGAATTGAAGCAAGAAGCCACCTGCACTTTTAGTCCTAACCGAGGAGCTCACTTGGGCAGTTACACGTGCCGACCAGATTTCTGCAGCAAGAAGCACGTGAACAGCAGAGAACTCCAACCTGTAGCAGGCTGTAGACTTGATATTTGAGCAGACGAGTTGAGCTTTCCGTCCGAGCGGTGACCACGTGACAGCAACCTGCTGCAACAAGGACCGGACTCTCCAAGCAACAAGCCAAGAACCGAGAAGAGGCCGACCACCATGACTGAATTGAGCTTTCCATCATGTTATGACCGAACGGCAGCTCGGTTGAAAACAAAAAATTTCATATTTATCGAGCTGAAGAAAATAAAGATAGCAGCCCTTGGAGAGATTCACACGCCAGCCTTGAAAGGATAAGAGCAGTACTCGTGGGCTATAACATGGACAAAATAGCAGATGTGGCCCATTTTCATTTGAGTCACACAACACGCACCCTTGCTGAGAAATTAGTGCAGGCAATGGTGTTGAAGTTGTTTAACAACCCATTAACTACTTTTATTAGTCGAAATAAGGACAAACACACGGAATACTACGAGGGACACGGGAAACCAACTGCCACCAATCATCAGAAAAAGCCCTCGTGGGCTTCATTTTTGTAATTAAAAAATCCACGTCAGGCCCATGTGATGGGGGCTTTCGGCTGAGGCAGCTGAGGGGAGGCAAATATATATACAGAGCTTACGAAAGAACATAGGATGAAAGGCAGAAAATTAGAGAATATCCGGTAGCTTAGTTTAGAAATATAGCAGTATAGTGTAGTGAAGAAAATAGAAATTTTCTTTTTATTTTATTAGTTGGATGATGTATTCTTTAATTTTAGAGCACTAAAATCCCGGTTCTAGCTCGCTAGAGAAATTCCCGAGGACCAAATATATCTAGATATGCCAATTTTATATAAAGTATCGGATTTCAATATACCAATTAAGATATTTTCTTTTTTTATTATTATTATTTCAATTGTTATATATCTTGATTCATTTGGATATTATAATGCAATAATGTGCTTAATTTATGTTGGGTTTTGCATCGATGGATTTAATAGATTGATATATTTTATGATTTGTTTTGATATCATTTCTAAATGATTGCATATTTTTCTATTGTATTTATTGTTTAGTTATTTAGTATTTAGCCATCACTTTTTAGCTAAATAGAGTTATAGGATATTTGGAAGGGTTTCATCAGTTTGAATTTTTTTAAAAAGCTTATCATAGGGATATGTGGTTTTAATGAAATTCATGAATTCACGCACTTAATGCAGTTAGAAATATGGTTCGGGTGATGAGGACATGCTCAATACATATTTCTAACTAAAGTAATGATTTCGATATAAGCGAATTACTATTTACCTAATAATTATAGATAAATCGCCTTGGCAAATAGATTTATACGATTTATCTATAATTAGAACTCTATTGCTTTAGGAAGTAGGCAAGTTCTAATGAGTGTAATTAAATCCTATTTAATCAATTTCTAATATTAATTCAAGACATCACATTGATTGAAATGAAAACAAATTTATGAATCTCAATTTGATCCCTTTTTATCTCCTAAACCCAAGACCCTTCCAGTATAGCTAAAACATTTAATTTAGTATTCACCTTATTAATTAGTTTTTACTCTATCTTAGTTTAATTATCAATAGCTTATCTTAAGGAAAAATTCAAATGATTTAGTACTTAGTACCTAACACCTAGCACATAGCTCTTAGCTCCCTTTGAAATATGACCTTAACTCACCATTTATACTACTTCCATAACTCAATACACTTGTCAATTCATGCTCATACTTTTTGCGAGTCACTTACCCATCAAATTTGTGAGAAACTTAGACACTCTATGTGAAGCTTTCTCTAACGTATAGATGGATGATGCGACAGTTACTATCCTGCCTCTATAATAATAAGCAAATAGTAAGCAAACTTAACTTATACAATGATGGCCAATAAGGTATAGATATTTGTAAGGCAACATGAATAACATAGAAAGGCAACAATAAGTAATGGGACATAGGCAAGAATCATAAAATGAAATAACACACTTATTAATTTGTCGATACTACAATGGTACAAACGAGCATGCTCAGGGGTTTTGTGTATAATAGGATTCATTTGGTTGTAATAAACCAAAGTAATGAGTAAAAGCTTCAATCAAAACAAGAACTCATACCCTTAAAGAGCTTTATAGGCATTTCTATCTCTGGCAAAAGTAGACATTGAAATCCTTGAAATTAGATAAGCAATCTTGAACCACCAGTTCATGGGTTAGTGCCAAGCTAAATCTGGACCAGGCCCTTAAGGATACAAGCTTGGGTCAATTTGCCTGCCATTGAATAATTTGCTCAGTTTTTTTTTTTAATTTTCTTTTAATTTTTTCCTATACTATCGTAAATTAATGTAAACAATTTTTTGCTTCTCTCATATTTCTATTTTCTTCCTAGATTATTGTAATACTTTATGTATACATTACATGTAGCAAAGCATAAATTATTCACCGTTATTTTTTGTTCAAATTTTATTCCGTTCGAAAATAATTGATTTAAACCATATAAGCATAATATCACTTCAATATTAAAATATTAAGTAATGTTAAGCAAAGTGAGAAAAGTTGTAAAGAATGAAGATTTCTCATTTGAATATTAGAATACATTGTCAATACAAAAAAAAAAAAAAAATTACAATGTAGCTATTGACTATAATTTATAATAGTACGTTACAAAATATTATTTCCTCAATCGGAGGATAGTTAAGAAGTGTATTGAGAGTAGATGATAATAGAATGGCAAATGGAGTGTGTGATATTTTGGTTTTTCTCTTTTTTATTTCTATTTTTATTTTTTTTTTTTATGTAGGTAGGCTAAATTGGGCTGGCTCACCAGTTCAGGCTTATGTGCAGCTAAGGCAATTTCAAGTTAGAACTAACCATTGCACAGGTCTACTTGAAATGGCCGCATGCTTTATAATTTGAAAGTACAAAAATAATAGTAATTTTAGTCACAAGACAAAAAAAAAAAAAAAGCCTAGCCTTTGCATATGGCTACTTGAAATAGCCGTAAGCTCTATAATTTGAAAGTACAAAAATAGTAGTAATTTTAGCCATAAGATAAAAAACGCAAGTCCCCCTTTATATACAAAAATGTATAAAAAGGATGGGATCCTTCTAGTACAAATACGCTACAAAAAAGGACCTTAACACCTTCACTTACCTAATTCCATTATTGTCATTAGCAACATGTGTTAAAGCTTGGATCTAGTGGCGAAGGTCTTCTAACTGACAAGGCAAACTTTCTCTCAAATAAGAGCTTGAGGTCTTCTTCAATATCCTAACTGTTGTGTTCTTCTCTATGATCTATCTACTTGACTAAGTACACTATATGCTCTTCTCTAGTAATAGGATTTTTGACATTTCTCTTTGCAAGGATGTCTTCAACTTGATTCAAGTTGAACTAAACCTTAACATACAAATCACTTAAGCACATTGTAAGATGGATCCTCTATGTCTAGATAATATGGCTTTAAGATACTAACATAAAAAAAAAAAAAAGATGGACCATTAACCACATAGGAGGCTCAACTTTGTGACCGCTCTTCCAATCCTCAAGATGATAGAAACTAGACCAATGTATCTTTGAATCATTCTTCTATCCTTGCTTAGTAAAGATTTGCCCTATTCTAGAAGGACCTTTATGAGGGCCTAATCTCCAACATTGTACTCTCTAAGTCATCAATTCTAATCTACCTATTTTTTCATCCTCTTGAAAGCCTTCTTAAGATAATTCTTCACTACTTTTAAACTTTACTTCTAATCTCTAGTAAAATGGTAAGCTCTTGAGCATCTCCCGATGTATGGTGCAACCACTATGTAGGGTAATGGTGATTACTAACCAATAATGATCTTAATAAGGCTCTTATTGGAGGAAGAGATTTGTTGGATGTTGAAACAAAACCAAGAAATATTCAACAAGTCAACCCAATTCTTCTAGTTGGCATTAACAAAGTGTCGAAGGTATTTCTCCAATAAACCATTGAATCTCTTTGTTTACCGGCCACTTAAAGGATGGTAACTAGAGGTCATGCTTAACTTGGAACCTAAGAGATTGAATAATTATGTCCAAAACTTCCCTGTAAACCTAACATCCTTATCACTCACAATGTTTTGGGTACTCCTTAGAGCTTCATGCTTGAACAAAAGTTAGGCAGTCTATTCCACTTTTAAACTCTTTACTGCAAGAAAGAAGGTAGCATACTTGGAAAACTTATCAACAACAATAAAAACAAAAGAGTAACCCTAAACCCACCCCCTCTCCCCCTTCCTTCCTTTGGTAGGAAAGTAATAAAGTCTATGGAGTACTCTCCCATGAGCGAGATGGCACTAAAAGTGGCTCCAACAGCCCTACAATCTTTTACGTCTCAACAGTCTTATTATTAAGTTAAACAGGTCTGATGTAGCTCATTACATCCTTCATATCCGACCAATAGCCTTGCTTCAACAAGCTCAATGTTCTCCATCAACTAAGATGTCCAAACTATAGAGTATCATGGCACTCCTTCACGAGCACCCTTTTCAAATTGCCCACCTTCTGAACATACAGTCGAGTCCCCTTAGTGTAGATGAGGTCACCTTCTACCAAAAATCAATTAATCTTCCCTTCTTTAATCAATTGCTTAAGTTTTTTAGCCAACAGGTCTTCACTTAAGTGCTGTTTGATTTGCTCTTAGATTAAAGTGGAGGTTTAACTTGCTAACCGGTGTGTTATTTGTAGTAAAGAGGCTAGATCTGCTCTCCTACTCAATGCATTCACTACTTAATTTGTTGCTTACTGCGGTGCTTAATTTCCATGTCAATTTTGGCCAAGAACTCTTGCCATCTTGCTTGTTTAGCAAAGAGTTTTAGTTGATTCAGAATGTAACTGGCTGCAAAGTTGTCTGTCTTCGCCAACAACTTTGATCCCTACAATTAATGTTTCCAAGTCCTTAAATAGTGTACAATTGCAAGTAACTCCTTCTCTTATGCTAAGTACCTACACTTTGTTTGATTTATCTTCTTACTCTCATATGCCACTAGATGGCCTTCCTGCATCAAAACTCTACCTCATGCGATGTTTAAATCATCCGTATAGACATCAAATGGTTTAGAAATGTCAAGAAGTGTGAGTACTAGCTTCTCTATCACTACATGCTTCAACTCTTTTAATGCATTTTGACATTCCTCGCCCTACGATAATGGTCCATCTTTCTTCAATAGATCTGTAAGGGGCGCAACTCTGCATGAACATCCCTTTGCAAATCTTCTATAGTAATTAGCAAGTCTAATGAAGGACTACAACTTTCTAATACTTTTGGGCACTAGCCACTACTTGATCACCTCTACCTTCACCATATCCATATGGATATGCCCTTCCTTAATCACATGGTCAAAGAAGTGGATACGCTTCTAGGCAAAGGCACATTTCCCATGCTCCACATATAAATAATTAACCTACATTTTCTAATAAACCATCTATAAGTGCTTCACATGGTCTTACAATGTTCTACTAAATACAACAATTCCATCTAGATAGAACATTATAAATTTGTCAAGATACTCACAAAATACATTATTCATTAAGATACAAAAAGTAGCAGGAGCATTTATGAGATTCATAAGTGTCGTATTGGGTCACACGAGTTGTCTTGGGCTCCTCACCCTCAACAATACAAACATGATGATAACATGAGCAAAGATCCAACTTTGTAAACCATTTGGCTCTACTTAGTTGATCAAATAGATCAACAATCAAAGGTATTAGGTAATGGTTCTTCAACATTAGCTTGTTGAGAGCTCAATAGTCAATGTACAATATCAAACTCACATTATGCCTCTTTTGCAATAAAACAAAGGCTGTTATGATGCTTTTGAAGGTCAAATGAAGTATACCTCTAACAACTCATCGAGATGCTTCTTCAACTCAACAAATTCAAAAGGTGACATTCTACATGGAGCTCTAATAGGTGGTTTGGCACCAAGAACAAGCTTAATCTTATGGTCCATTGATCCATTGGGAGGCAATTCCTTTAGGAGTTTATCTAGCATCACAGAACCAAACTCCTTAAAGACATTCTCAATTACCTCATACATCTTGATCTTTCTTGCTTCCTCCTTTATAAGGACAACCAAGAAAGTAGGCTATTGATGTTTGAGCCTTCTCTTCAATTTGAGCACTGACAACATCATAGCACCAATGTGCTTTCCTTCTTGGCCATGACTACTTGTTGTCTTCCTCTAAACCGATATACAACATGGCTTCTCGCCCATAAATAACAAGCAATTAGCTATAGGCATGCGAGCAACTTTAGCATATCTCAAGAAATCTACTCCTAGGATTAAGATAAAGTCATCCAAAGGAAAAGCTATGAAGTTGAGATTGCCACTCCATTCTCCTACCTTCATTTCACTTCTCTAGCAACTCCTTAAACGGGATAAGCCTTGGAGTTGATAGCTTTTATCTAGCTAGTATCTTCTATGAGAACCAACCCTAATCTCTTTACCTCAAGCACAACAATAAAGTTGTGTGTAGCTCCTACATCTACCATAGCATTGGCACTCTCGCCATTGATGTTCAACCAAACATACATCAACTCATTATTAGTCTTGGGTTTGCTTTATGCTAAGGAACTCTTTCTAACAACTGACAACATGTATAATGTGTCCAGTCGAGATTGTTCTTTGCCATCACTCCCCTATTCCTCATTTTAACATACACTATTTGCCTTTTGAGCCATGACATATGGTGTAGCTCTATGCTTACAATTTACTACCTTATGTAGGCCTTTTCACAAGAAGCAAGAGAATGAGGGCTTTTTACCTCCATGAGTCACCCTATTCTTCCCAGACTAGTGAGAGTTATTAGATTTCCTCTTGCCCCCTCTAGTGTTGCTATTATTGCTTGAACTTAAGGCTCCTCTACTCTTAGGTCTACCCTTCTTGATAGACTTTCCACTCTTGTACCATATCAACTCGCTCTTCCTTCTATTAAGCACTCAGTTACCACTTACATCGTAGCTAAGTTCAAAATTCATTGCCTCTACAACTCATTCCTATCATAAGGCTTCAATCCTTACAAGAAGTTGAATAGCTTATCATCTTCACCTATGCTCTTGATGTCTAACATCAAGATCAAGAACTTATGCATATATTTTCTAGTAACATCACCTTAGCGAAGTTCTGTCAACTTCTTTCTATAATTATAGTCAACATTCTCAGGGAAATATTAAGTTCACAACTTAGCCTTCAACTCTGCCCATGTGTTTACATTTGCCATACCATTTTGAATCTCTTCATACTTGGTGCACCACCATAGATTGGCATCACCAGTCAAGTACATCATAGCCACCGTAACCTTAGCCCTCTCATCATTTGTCCCAATAGCTATAAAGTACTGTTCCATATCAAATAGGAAATTTTTCAGTAGTTTGATGTCCCTCACACTAGTTTATGCCTTCGACTTATGGGAACTTGTACGACAGTATTCCCAATAACTCAAGTCAACATAGCCAACTATGTCCTCAACTCTTTAACAGACTTGGTTAAGTCATGAGTATTCCCTTATCTTCCCAACTTATCAACTTGAGTACACAATTGCTATCTCACATCATCAGTTGCCACACGCAATTCTTCCTTACGTGTCTTTACTATGACACCAAAATCCTCAACTATTTCTACCAATTTACCACTCATCTCTTGGTGACTAGCTCAACCTCAACTACCTTCATAAAAAGGGTAACCAAATCCTCAATTTACTCATCCATGCCCTTCAACTAGCCTCTTGCTTACTTCCTTTTTTCGTATTATGATCGTTCTTGCTAGAATGACTTGGCTTTAATACCAACTAATACGATCTAAAGCTTTCCTTAACATATCAATGGATCGTATAACACTTACTGTCTTTTCTCTATAGTAGTAAGCAAGCATCATGCAATGATAGCCAGTAAGGCCTAAAAAGGCAATATACAAAAGCTAGAAAGGCAACAATAATTAAAGGACGTAAGCAAGAATTATAAAATGAAATAGCACTCTTTTGTTAATTCATTGATATCATAAGGCTACAAACAAGTGTGTACAAGGGTTTTTGTGTATAATAGGATTCCTTTGGTCGTGATCAACCATAGTGAGTAAGATCTTTAATTCAAAAGACTATTTGCATCACAATTGTAGACACCTAATTTTTACTCCTCTATAGTCCTAATTTTTATTTTTATAAAAAGGGACCTAATTCAAAAATAAAAATAACAAAAAAAATTAATAAAAGATAAAAATAATAAAAAATTTAACAAATGATGAAAATACCAAAAAAATAAGAAAAGGAAAATTTTTTTAAAAAAGATTTTTATAGATTTTTAGGAAGTAACTTTTTTTTAGAGCAAATAGTTTTAGTTTTAGTTTTAGTTAAAAAATTTTATCGAACAGTTTAAATATAATTTAATTAAACTAAATGTTAAGGCACAGACCAACGGCCTAATGGATAAGTATCGGAATATTTGGGTTGAATTTAATTTGAGGTCATAGGTTCGAGTCTCAGCAGACACCTATGTCTTTATTTTTCTATCTCTGTAGAAACGAGATGAAAATATATCATATCTAATTGAATTATATGAATTTAGTTAAATCAGATTTGAATTCATTTAAATCTAGTTTAATTACCGAATCAGATATGATAGATATGATTTGGAATGATATGAGTTGGACTCTATAAAAACACACACACCGAATTCTACGAGGGCAGATAGCAGTTAACTCACACTGAAATAGCGAATTCTACAGCCGCCACTCTCAATTCCACACCCATGACTGTCACCAACGAAGAAACTAACCGAACCTACATCAAGAAGCACGCTGACACCCTACAAGGCCCCTTGACCGACGGTACTGTTCCACACATCACCTGGCCGAATGCACAGCTGCAAATACGTTGAAGCCTACTACACAGCATTCTAACACGCACTTCACTTAGTTACACTAATCACTCGCCTAATAAGCCCACACATGCCATGCCACACCACGTACAAATCATAGATCCACACTGCACCAAAGCCACCAACTGCAATTTGCACTATCACACACACTCAAACACAGATCACGCACTGCCTACACACTTATATGACGTATACCATTCACAGCACTCAACTCCACCGACAAGCCATTACTCGATAGTCCATCTATGCCCGCACATCAACAAGCGATGCACATACAGTACACTGTCAACTTGCGCCACACTTACACGTTCACAAGCAAACTGAACACCCTCACCATCGCCATACGCCACTGCAGCAGCTCCGTGCGCGTACTGTAGTTCACTGATCAGCAGTAGCAGTACACAACTCCGATCAGCACGCCATGTCACTGTCCTACTGCACACATTTGGCACACTGAACAGCAACCGCACGACTCGACTACATAATACTCCACCACATACGACAGTAGTAACGACCCATCCTTGCGCACGCCTGATTCACTCGCATCGATTCCACTCATGTGCACTAGTGCATAGTCAGCACTCTTCACACAGCACAAATTCACTACTTCACCGCTTCAGCGCACAATGAACAGCTAAAGTCAAGGTTCGGTTCTTCCAAAAATTTTTTTATATGTATATTATTATATTATTATTTTATTGATTATTTATTAGTTACTTATGTTAATAACATAGTATATAAATAGATGTATATATATATATATTAGCTTATTTTTTTTTTAAGATTTCTCATTTAGGAAATTATTTTTTCAAAATAAAAAGTAATAAAAAACCTCTTAAAAAGATTTATGACATTTTAGAAAGTTTTTTTTTTTTAAATTCATGAATTAGGGCCCTTTTGGAATTTTTTTAATAAATTAAATCGATTAAACACATAAACTTGGTCAGTTTTCAAAGTTAAAATAAATCAACATATTAAAGTTTAAAAAAAAACTACGATCGTCTAATCCCGGCTAGTGGGTACGTAAGTACCTTCGGGGTGACGATAAAATATGTTAAACTTTGTTTCTTTTTCTTTTGATTTTTTTATTTATTTATCTATTTATTTTAAATATTATAATTAGAAAAATAATCCTAATTTCGGTGAATAAATAGTGGTAGTAATTAGGGTTTAATAAGTTAGCTCTCGAATTCGGAACTCTCTAGTTCTTCATTAAAATTGAAATCAAANAGCATATTTTTAAGGATTTCTCATTTAGGAAAATTTTTTTGTTCAAAATAAAAAGTAATAAAAAAAACCTTTTAAAAAGATTTAGGATATTTTAGAAAATTTTTTTAAAACTCATGAATTAGGGCCCTTTTTGGAAATTTTTTTTTAATTAAATCGATTAAACACGTAAACTCGGTCAATTTTCAAAGTTAAAAGAACCAACATATTAAAGTTTTTTTAAAGAACTACGATCGTCTAATCCCGGCTAACGGGTACATAGGTACCTTCGGGGCAAGGATAAAATATGTAGAAACTTAGGTTTTTTTTTTCTTTTGATTTTATTTATTTATTTTTTTTAATATTATAATTAGAAGAATAATCCTAATTTCAGTAAATAAATAGTAGTACTCGTTAGAGTTTAATAAGTTAGCCCCCGAACTTGAACCCTTTGGTTCTTCATTTAAAATTGAAATCAAAGACCAGTAGCCAAATCATAATCAATCCACCCAATTGGTTACAGTTTCTTTCCTTTTTCCCGATTCCGATCTGGTAGTAACTCTAAAAATTATTTTTAATAAAAAAGTCAGAATTTCTCGATTTCTTTAGTCGAGGATTAATATTAAATGGGTTAAGGTTTAGTATTAATCAAGAAATGAGAAATTAATAATGAAAAACCGAAAAATTAGGCTCGACAACAATAAAGAGTTTTATGCACATTTTCGACTCTAATAGGAATAGACATTAAAATCCTTGAAACGATTGCAGGCTTTATAAATGGAAAGTAAAGAAACAATAAGTAATTTTAATTGTAAGGTGAAAAAAGTTCCTATCAGGACCCTAAAGGGGGTTTAGTAGGATTACCTAAAATTTTCATAGCACGTGTGCACCTATGATATAGAAACTGTTTTCAAGTTAGAGATTGCAAGATTCTAAATGATTTATCACTAAGGTTACTGATTTTTTTTTAAAGTAATTAATTTATTGTAACATATAAATATAAATAACTATGGATATCCGATATCCCACAGTTCCTCAGAACCGTAGAGAATCGATATCTCCTACCAAATAATAAGATAAGATATACCAACTTTACAAAATTACAAGAAATATAAAATTATATTGAATTCTAACATACAAATATTTCTAACAAAAAATGTTTTTGTATCATCTATAAATATCTCAACTCATTCTATTACTATCATACTTATCTTTACCTTGCGCTCGGTACTCGAGACTTATCCCTATCCCAATCCTAACATAAGTAAACCTGCAAAAGAAACTAAGGGGGAATGAGCATAAAACAGCTTAATGAGTTCATCCCTCACCACTACCATTCAAGTAAGTTATCAAACATTATTCACACACATGCAAACTATCTACATACAAAATAAATTCAGACGTGATGAACACAAGTAACACATCCATAGGAGTCCAAAACTATAAACGGTATAGAATTACATCATCTATACTTCGATTACCCCTTATATTTACCGGCATAGGGCACCTTAGCTTATCCACATGAGGCTGCTTAAAGGCACCACCCCTCTAGCCAATACTTGACTATTATCGTAGTCGAGAAAAGAGTTCCAATCCAAATAGGTAGATCTTAAACTAAGACTATTCACCATTCAAGGCCCTTCGGGCACAAATGTACGAGTTCTCTCGCAACCAAAATTATCCAAGGCCTTAAAGGCACAATAAAGTGAGTCCTTTCGCTATCAATTGAAGATCCCATGCTAGCTTTGCCTTAATGATAAAATATTATTTCTAACACTACAAATCCTTATCAAAATCATACAAAATATGTTTAAAATTAGAAAAGCTTTTTCCAAAAAATACTTTTCTCAAAATTTTGCAAAGCTAGCACTCTCCATGCATACATTTACTAAGTCATAAACATGCGACGAATAAAACCGATTATTCTAGTCAAATATTTATATTTATCAATTTTAAAAAGGTAATCACACAGATGATAGCCTACAAGCAAAACAGTCATTTAGACATACAAGCAACAACAAACAGCAAAGCATCATACGAGTAACACGCACAAACAAATAACAAGTCATTAGAACTCCCTCACCTAGATTATTACTCACTCTTCAAGCCTTTAAGATTTCTAAAACTCGATATTAAAACGCCTAAAAGATAGTAAAACTTATAAGTATTCTGAGAAATCAAACTCCTTAGGTAACTAAAAGTTTATCGTAATTTGTCTAGTTTCCCAACCAAGTATGGCGTATACAGGGTATATTATACTTTAATAGGATCATTAGTAACTATATTTGTATATTTATAGGTTATGATACTTCATGTATTTAGTTATTTATTTCTCCTTATTATCAGTTTACGGGTCTAGTACTTAGTTTTCTTACTTATTCTATTCAGTTTTATCTTACATCTTTAGTCGCATGTGACTTTTTCATTTTATCTTCAATATTTACAAGCACTTATAATTGTTTTCAGACATACGTTCACACGGTAATGTTCGTTTTGAACATTAAGACCCGTGTTTTACAATATAGATTAAATTTATTGAAATTTTAATTGTTGAAGCTTGAATATTCTTATTGCCTATTTTTTATATCTTATTTTAGTACTTAATAATTTAATTAACCCTTAGATTTTTATATTTAGATTATTTTACATTATTATTACTATTGTATGTACCTAAATATGGCTAACTCAAATTGAGATGTGTGTTATGGGCTTAAAGTAGGTTCAGCCCACATATGTATACATTTGTACATATTGTATATTTTATTATTTTACTATACCATCTTTTAGTAATTTAAGTAATTATGTTGTAATTTACTTATGTACTTATATATTCTATACATCTATTATGTGTATATATATTTCTAACACACTTGTATGTATACTAGTATACTTATACCCATACATATACTTGTATATACATATGGTGGAATACATATTTTCCTATGCCTTCTATGCTCTCTTAAGAAATCTTCATAAAATCCATATTTTTGCATCTTATGGGCTTAATTAGTAAGTTATATGTATGTATACTTAGTATACTCTTTATTTTTTGTTATGTACATCAAAAATATTCTTCGATAAGAATCTTCCAACGTATGTACATGTGTTCTTCTACACTTATCTATATATATACCTACACTTATACCATTTATTTTACTAAAATTCACACATGAGCATCTCACATGTATCCATATGGTATAGTATTCATGTATTCTACTCTTATACCCAAGTATTCCTACACTTAGATACATATATATAAGAATCTTATTTGTCTCAACATACATGTACATATGACATATGAATTCTAAAACTAACCTAACATATACAACTAATTGCTAATTAAGATGGAAGAATCACATAAAATATACCTTTTGTCCTTAAAATATGGAAGTAAGTTTTGAAATTTGGAAAGGGATGAAAGGGAAAGTGGGCAACAATTTGAAGATGGGGGAAAAGAGCTTTGTTTTGTGTAATCTTTTGTGTATGAAAATGAAAACAAGTGGGGTCTAGATGAGTACATGCAGTAGACGGCAAGGATAAAGGAAAGGAAGAAAATGGACATGTGTTAATTAAATGAAAAATCAAGAAAATGGAAGAAGACTCTAGATGAAAATGATACTTTGTTGACTTTTCAACATGTTGACTTAGTCAACTCTTTAAAATTACATAAGCTAAGTGTACATTATGAAGTAATTAGGGAAAATTAGGAAAAAAATTAAGAAAATGAAAAGAAATATGGGGTTTATTGGATTGATTAGTAAGAATAGGTAATGAGATCTTCCTTTAGGTATTTATATCTTATATAAATCATTTGGTAGGTTATTTAATGTAATTATCATGAAAAGTGTCATTTAGGGTACTAATATTTACTATATGTAATATAATCATCAACTAAGCTCTTAACTCTATATAATACTAACCTAGTTATATAATTGGAAGATAAATATGATCTATAATGCAATATCCTAGTTCTTAAAGGATTATTTTAATATTATATATATTTATGAATGATTGAAAGTTATCTTTGATCTTTTACTAATGATTTAGCAAGATATTAAGGACATATTATCAACTAGGGTTTTATAGTAAGTTATGATGAATTAGTACTTTTATATCCTTAAAGTTATAGTTTAGGGTTTTTATCACTTTTGAATAAAATTTTTAGTATCTAGATACATTTAAGGTATAAAAGTTTTCTATGCGATTAAATCTTTAGTTGTTATCTTAAGGTTCTGATGAGATTTGAGGTCAAACGTTTTAAGGTCTTCATATGCGATTAAAGATTCAATTGATAATTTAAGGTTTTTCATATTCACCTTAGGTTTTGAATTAAGATTTTAATTGGTTTTAAATTTTACTGACTCTATTGACTTAAGGGGATCAGTTTAACTCTATACTCAAAAGGCTAAGTTTGAGGTGTTTACATTCTTTCCCCCTTACAAAAAGTTTCGTCTTCGAAACTTGGCAAAAATAGTTCCTTACTAAAACTCCTTTCCTCATTCATAGGTACCCAGTTTACATATAATCAACAAAATTCACATCAGTACTTTGCTCCTACCTATATATATCCTAATAGATTCATACAACATATTTCATATACATGGTCTGCTCATACTAATTACCTTAAATCTCCAGGGTTCCTTGAGAAGTCACTAGATTTCTTTTCAAACTACTTACTTCTAATAGCATTCAGTGATAGTATGACCGCACTTTCCACAGTTATTGCACGGTAGAGCACTCTTTCTTTTAAAGCACCATTTTACTTTATGTCCAACTTTTCTATAGTCGATACATTTTCCTATTAATTGTGAACATGTTTTTTATTGATGATCTTGATTGCATTTCCAGCAATTTATTTGGTATGGCTTCTTCACAATTAGTTCACTTACTTGTAATCTTAATGCTTCAATGGATTGCTTGGTACTCTGATTAACATTATCCATTGACTCCTTATCCGATTCAAAGATTTCCTTATTTTCTTCATTTTGCTCCTCTAAGAATTCTTTTCCTGCATTTTCTATCACTCTTGCTTTTTCAACCACTTCGTTATAAGTCTTTAATTGAAATTCCTTCAATTTGTAGACTTATATACGAAATTGATCACTACTTCTTAATTTTGGGTAAGTAAGATGCATCAATTGCCAAAACTCACATTCATATTCACTAATACTTCGATTTTCTCTTCGTACAAGAAGTAGGTCTCCTTGAAGTTTCTTTTATAGACTTTCCGGAATATATTCCTTCAAGAATTCTTCTTTAAACTCTTTCCAGGTAATGGGTTGAGACGTAGTTTCACTCTTAAAGTTCCACCATATCTTTGCATCCTTATGTAGTATAAAAGTCCCATAAGTTACCTTTAAATCCTCTGGAATTTCATAGATTTTAAAGGTTTGTTCAGTCCATGCCATCCAATCTTCTATCTCAACCGGGTTATCACGTTTGCCTTCAAAGTATCTACTTACCTTAATGAACTCAGATAATTTTACCTTGGGTGATTCCATTGCTCCTAGAATACTTTCAAGTTAACTCCACTTCCTTAATTTTGCGATGCCAGCGAGAATCAAAATTAGGTCAACAGTGATAAACCTATCAACATAATATATTCTTAAGTCAATACCATTTATCCAACTCTTTCAATTAAATCGTGAATCATTTGATTCAATCATCTTTACATTCTTCCAACCATTCACACCATTTGATTTCTTTGTTTGAATTGCTCTTGCCATTTTTCAAAATCAAAACCTATAACTAAGATATCTAAACTTCCAAGTCTAGAGTTAAATCTCCAATATATACTTATCTTTAGTTACTTATTTAGGAAGACTTATCTTCACATCAACTTAACAACTTACTTCTCACATCAATTGTGCATCTTGTACATAATTCTTATGTATTTCACTCTAAGATAATTATTCCTTAAAACTTCGTACAATCATCCTCTTCATATTATGATCATTCAGTTCAATAGGAAATTTCACATCCTAGTAACATCACCTTTTATTTTAAACTCATCAAAGTATTTAACCACCAAATTAAGCTCCACTACTACACCTAAACCTTCTTGATCCTACTTAGCCAGCTACCATAAGAGATAAATTTGACTCTCTCCTTCAAAACCATACCTAAGGTCTTATTCTTTTCCAACCCCATCAAAATGTCATAAGCAATACATGGAAATTCTGCATTAAATATAATGCTACAAGCCAAGTTAAGTGCTATAAAACTCGTCTTGTTGCTCAAGTTTTTCCTCAGTGGGAAAGCATTGACTGTTCTAAAACTTTTAGTCATGTTGTCAAGTACACTACTATTTGCTTTGTTCATACGAATTCAGTCTCTTCTTTGTATGAAATTCATCAACTTCATGTTAAAAATGCATTTCTTTACAGTCATCTAGATGAAACAGTATTCATAAAATAGCCTCCTGAATTTTTTCATCTACATTATCCATATCATGTATGCTAGCTTAAGAAGTCTTTGTATGGTCTTAAATAGTCTCCTTCAGCCCAATTTCAGTGGCTTAACACCTTTCTTTCTCATATAGGATTTTGTCATAGTAAAGCTAACCCTTCCATGTTTATATTATCTTAAGGTTCTAACACTCTTGTCCTCTTCCTCTATGTTGATGACATTTTTCTTATTGGTAACAATCCCCATCTCATTGCTCATCATAGTTCTCTTCTCTCACATTAGTTTTCTATGATTGATCTTGGGCCTCTACATTTTTTCTATAGTGTCAAGACTACTTGAGCACCTAGGGGCTACACTGGAGTTAGTCTCACTTCATTCATAATTTGCTCAAACACCATTACTGCTTCTTTCCAAACTAGTCAAAACACCAATGTCACCTTGTAGTCATCTTAGCGTCCATCATTTCCTATTATTATCTGATCCCACTACATACCGAGAAATTATTATGGCACTTCAATAACTCACTATCACAAGGCCAGATATCTACTATGATTAACCAATTAAGTCAATATATGCATATTCTCAATACTAATCACATGTAAGCAACTAAGTAAGTTCTCTATTGTTTACAATGCACTATACCCTTGACCTACCCATTGTACATACTTCCCATATGTCCTTAATCATTTATGCTAATGAAAAGTAAGCCAGTTGTCTAGATAACCATTGATCCATCAAAGGGTATACCATTTTCCTTTGTCATAATCTCATTTCTTGACACCCTAAGAAACATCCAATGATATCTAAAAGCTCTATAGAAGCTAAATATCGAGTCATTACTTACCTTATTGTTAAACTTGGATTTGTCATCTTGTATTGTAAGTTGAAAGTTCCAATTTAGCGCCTTGTAATTCTATGTTGTGATGGTGCCATCTATATGACTTGCAATCATATCCACCACAACTACACAAAACACATTAATATTAATTATCACTTTGCATGTGAATAGCTAGCCATAGGTTGAACCTTAGTTAGTCACATTACCACTCATCATCAACATGTAGACATTCTCACCAAGAATCTCTCTACAGCAACTTTCCTTAACCACTGTGTATTTCTTGTTTGTTACAGTTAATGTACACTTAGTTTACTATGGAGGGTAAATTTTTCTTTTTCTTCCTTTTTTAAGGTTATGATCTCTAAACTTATGTATTTATACATTTGTCTATTGCAAATACTATATTTAAACACCATAATCAAATAAGTACAATCCTTGTGCTAGGTACTGATAGAGATCAAATACTAATCACTTGCTCCCAAGCTCGAGGACTTGCCTATATGGTTTGCTGAGCTGTCTAAGGAGAGTTGAACTTTGAGGAACAATGTATTTTCCATCACTATCTGCTGAGGGTTTCAGTTCTAACCTCTCTTTGTCTCATTGAGAAGACTCCCAGGGCGTCCGACCTATTATCGAGTCATCCACTTATTGCCACACCAAGGCTAAGCGCTAAATCCACATATTGCCAAGCTAACACACATTTGAGGCTGAGCTACCCACTTCCATGCCAACCAACTGAGGCCAATTAGAAGAATGGTGAACCACTGGACCAACTCTTCCCAAGCCCTAAATAAGAGAGCTGCCAAGCTACCGACTTGACCTACTCTACTTAGAACTAGCCTTGCTTGGCAAGCAGTATCATCGAGACCATAAACTAGACAATTGACATGCACCCCTTTTTTTCTAGCATCTGTACTTTCCTATTTGTATCCAAATATTCCTTTTTGTCTTTTTACAACTCTACCCTTGTAATTTATTCCTTTTCCCTTTTCTAGTAAGAATCTTTTATGTACTTTATGTAAGCCTAGAACTTACCCTAATTGGGTCATATAAATTGTTGTAATATGTTAAGCTGCCAATCAGCGATCCCATTACTCGCCTATGGCTCCAAGGATTACAATCCCTCACCTGAAAAATTCTCTCTCGGTAACCTGCTGATGATAAGAAAGTTTATACCGAAGGAAGGTGACTAAACTCTTTGAGCTCCCCGCATTGTCATACTATGATTTATGCTCTCGATAGTGATGATGCCAACCATTCCCTGGTCGAGGACCCTGTACCGAGTAATCCAACCAGCTGCTGTTAAAAGGTTCTTACTAAGTGACGAGACACTCATTTATCGGTCAAGTAGTTTTCTCTCGGTATGCTACCATCTCTCTCATCCTAACCCCTTTATTGCCACAACATCTTGATCCCTCTCACCTGCTATGCTCAGAAAATATTCGTATGGGATCAATGTTACACCGCTACCTGCTCACCTTATTTGACATTATATCACTTTTCCTTTTTTGTCTTTTGTCTTTTGTCCTTTTTATCCTTTTTCGTATGTACTAGGAATCCCCTTTTTTTATATACTTTCTTGTAATTTCTTTATTTGTAATATTGCACTAGGGACTCACTATAAATAGTCCATTTCTCTTGTAAGTCAGACATAACTTACATTTTAATACTAAATATTATGTTCTTGTGAGACAACATTCTCCAAGTCTATCTTTCATGCACTCTTATCTAATCTTGCTAAGTAGCTCAAGATTGATAGCAAGTGAACCTTAACATCAACTTATACATCATATCAAGTGAAGTGTCAAGTCGTGTTATATTCGTTGATGACTCATATCCTCCAAGCAACTTCACGTCAGCTACTCTTGTTCATTTGTAGACCATTTCCCTCTAATTTTCTTCGATATTTAGGAAGACCCATTTTAGTCAGACTTACTATGGTAAGCCCTAGTGATAACTAAACTCCTAGACACACTATATAATTTTTCCTAGTATCAAAACTTAAGGTTGAGATCGAGAGTTGTGTAATGATAATTAGTCTGCTGTCCGATATATTTATGTGTATGTTGAAAGCATCTAAGTCAAGTATCTTTACTGAAACTTTGTGTTGAGAATGTCAAACCCTAATGTACAAAGAGAGATTAACGATGTCAAGATAGATACTCATGGTCATGAACGAGTTACCCAACAAACACCGCATACTACTAATGAGTAAATACAATATCTTGCTACTATTATGGCCAACTTGGCTATCTCAATAAATAGGGTCTTAGAGATTGGACCGCATGAGAAAGTAGCTAAGCAGGGTTAAGAAATGAGAGATAGGCCAAAGAGACAAATAAACGAGCGAGCTCTAGAAGCCTTTCCAATAAACCAAGCACCACCACGATGTGCTGACAGAGTCACGAAGAGAAGGTTAGAGTTAGACGAAGTGGAAGAGTACGAAGAAGAAGAAGACCAGTATGTTAAGATTGATGAGCGTAAGTTCAAAGTGCCCAAAGGTGCCGAACATTTTAAGGTGCAAATTCCGAACTTCAACGAGTCTGGTAGTATTGATGACTACCTAGACTAGGAAGAGAAGATCGAAAAAATATTTGACTTTTATAATTATGAAGATGCTATCCACATTAAAGTAGCCATGTTAGAATTTTCTAGATATGTAGTAATGTGGTGGAAGAAGCTATAGAATGTTCGCTTGAAAACCCGACATAAGGTCCGAACATAGAACAAGATGAAGAGAGTTTTGAGAAGTAGGTTCGTTCATGAACACTACAAACAAAATACTTTCCGATGACTCCAAGACTTAAGGCAAAGTAATAGATCCGTAGATAACTATGTTTAAGAGTTTCAATTGCTCATGATATGATGCGATGTCGACAAGCCTAAGACCTGAACTATTGCACAGTTCATCTCGAGACTACGAGTTGAGATTGGTAACACTAAGGAACTGCAGAGCCTCATAACTCTAGATGAAACCATCCGTGTAGCCTAGAGAGTTAAAAGGCAATGGCGGAACTAGGTTAGCCGAATGCCAAATGGCCAAACACTAATACCGAACAGGAGCGACCTACTAAGCCAACCAATAAATGATACAGTTTCAAATATTTCCAAGGTAGAATGCCAAGGTCACATACTGAGCCGACCAAACAAGGGCCAAGGGAAGAGCAAGACTGAGGAACTTGAGATACGAATAGACCAAGGTCAAAGTTTAAGGAGGAAGACCAAAGAAATCAAATGTTTTAAACACCTTGGCTTTGGACATGTGACTAATTAATGTCCGAACCATCGAGTCATGACCATAAAGGGACATAAGCCCCTGTTTGAATTAAAAAGTGCAAATGAAGGAGAGGAAGAAGTGGCAATCAATCAGATGCTAGAAGAATTTGAGGAAGATCCCGATGCTGAGATACCTCCTAAGAGCAGAGCCGAACATTACTTTATAGTTCGATGATCTCTCAGTACTTCTGTGGCTAATAAGAATGAGCAAAGAGAAAACCTCTTTCATACGAATTGCCAGGTGAACAGCAAGTTATGCACCATAATCATTTACGGAGGGAGCTGTACCAACATCATTGCGCAAGGGGTAGTTAAGGCTATAAAATTGCCAACTCTTTCACGTCCTAAGCTGTATAAGATTCACTAGCTGTACGATAAAAGAGGACTACACGTCTTTAAGTAAGTCAAAGTATCAATTACTATTGGTGATAGGTATAAGGATGAAGTGTTGTGTAATGTTCTTCCTATGTGTGCATCTCACATATTGCTCAGTCGACCGTGGCTATTTGACTTGAGAGTATTACACAATAAATATAAAAACACCTACATGTTTCAAAAGGACGGGAAGAAAATTATATTAACACCTATAAGTCCTAAGGAAGTGCAAAAAGCCTAGGAAAAGATTACTAAAACTCTGCAACAGAAGTCCTTGGTGATTTTTCGAGCTTAGTTTATATGAGAGGTCAAGGCCAAGGACTATATGCTCTTTTTAGTCAAGAGATTCTTAAAGGTTAAAGAGGCTGTGAACTTACCTGTCAAAGTGCAGCAGCTACTTAAGGAATTTGCTGATCTCTTCTCTGTTAAGATACCGAAAGGTTTACCACTCTTGAGAGGAATTAAGCATTGCACCGACCTCCAACCAGGGACTGCCTTACCAAACCGACCCGCTTACAAGCTCAATTTAGAGCAGGCAGCTAAACTAAAGAAGTAGGTAGATGAGTTGGTAGATCATAGATATATCCATGAGAGCATGAGTCCTTATGCTGTACCCACTATACTCATGCCGAAAAAGGATAAAACACGGCGAATGTACATTGACAACTAAGCTATCAATAAGATCACTATCAAATGCCGATACCTGATCCCTGCGGCTTGGTGAGTTACATGATGCCTACATCTTTTCTAAGATTGACCTGAAGAGCAGCTACCACCAAATACAAATGAGACCTGGGGATGAATGGAAGACCGCCTTCAAGACAAGGGATGGTCTGTTCGAATAGTTAATGATGCCATTCAGACTAACTAATGCATCGAGTACATTTATGCAGCTAGTGAATCATGCACTAAAATCGTTGATCAACAAATGCATTGTAGTTTATTTTTATGATATTCTAGTCTACAGTACTGATACGAGGCAAGCGCACCTATCAATTTTAATATAGTCGGATATGAGTCCGAGTCGNTGCTATAAAATCACCATATAAAATATGTTTAAAATTAGAGTTATCAAGTACCGACCTCCTCGAACATGTTGAACATTTGAGATTGGAGTTTGATATACTCCACACCGAAAAATTATTCGGCAACCTGAAGAAATGCATGTTTTGTCAAAGCGAGGTTATATTCCTCGAATATGTTGTTTCAAGGAGTAGAGTTCAAGTTAATGAGGAAAAAGTCAGAGCTATTAATGAATGGCCTACGCCGACTAGTGCTACTAAAGTCAGGAGCTTTCATGGCCTAGCCTCGTTTTATCAAGATTTATTTGGAACTTTAGCACCATAACTGCGTCATTGACTAAATTAACTAAGAAGAACGTTAAGTTTAAATGGACAGAAAAGGCTTAAAGGAGTTTTGAAGATATGAAGTCTAAGTTGACATCTGCTCCAATACTCACCCAACCAGATTTCAAGAAGGTTTTTGAGGTTAAATGTGGTGCATCTAGTGTCGGTATTGGTGCTATCCTTATGCAGAAGCACTGACCCATTGCCTACTTCAGTAAAAAACTTCAAGGTGCTATCCTAAATTACTCAACCTACGACAAGGAATTCTATGCCCTTGTCCGTACACTCCGGAACTAGCAGCATTATCTATTATCGAGAGAATTCATCATCTATTCGTATCATGAATCTCTTAAGCATCTTCGCGAGCAATAGAAGCTTTCTCGGCGTTACGCCAAATGGGTCGAATTCTTAGAAACCTTTTACTACGTCATCAGATATAAAAAGGGAAGCACCAACACAGTAGCTAATGCACTTTCTCACTGTCCTACCCTTATCATAACATTACAAGCTAAGGTGCTTAAACTTGGCACTTTATCTGATTTATATAAGCATGATGCACATTTTGTACCCTTAGTAGCCAGGTGCAATACTAGAGGAGCTACGGAAGGGTTCTACTTGAATGAGGGGTTCTTGATGAAGGACAAGCAGATTTATGTACCGAGTGGATCTACAAAGGAGCTACTAATTCGAAAGGTTCATGCCAGGGGTTTGGTCAGCCATTTTGGAGAAAAGAGGACGATTGAGATATTGAAGAAGCCCTTTTATAAGCCTAGAATGATGAAGGATGTGCACCGAATACTTAAGAGATGCAAGGTATGTAAGTATGCAAAAGGGAAGAGAGAGCCCTATAGAGAATATACACCCCTACCAATTCCCAAGCGACCGTAGACCGATCTAAGCATGGATTTCATGCTCAACCTTCCTCACAAGCCAAGAAGACACAATTCGATCATGGTGGTGGTCGATCGGTTCAACAAGATGGGTTACTTCATTCCCTGCCACAGAACTAATAATGCTTTATTCATTGCTAACCTCTTTTTGCAGGAAATTGTGTAACTACATGGAGTGCCAAGAAGTACTATGTCCGACCGTGATTCGAAATTCTCAAGTTTCTTTTGGAAGACCCTATGAAAGAAACTCAACACTAAGCTCCTATTCAATACCTCTTGCTACCCTCAAACAAACAACTAAACTAAAGTAATTAACAAAACCATCAATAATCTCCTATGCGCTACTGTTGGAAAGAACTCTCGTGACTGGGATTTATGCTTGTCCATCATTGAATTTTCCTACAATCGCTCGACTCACAACTTAACTGGAACATCACCATTTGAAGTTATTTATGGACTTAACCCGATCATACCCTTGAATTTAATTAACAACTCGACTACTCAAGGGGAAAGTCAATCCAACCTACAGCGTGCTGAGGAGTTCTAATTGGCCAAACTGTAGCCCGATAGAAGGAAGTAGGAAACCACAAAAGGAGACAAGTTGTTTATACCCTTAAGGACCTTATTTAGGTCCATCTTAGTAAGAAACGCTTTCTTAGTAAGAAACGCTTTCCTAGTAAAAGGACCAACAAACTATCTTCCAAAACGGATAGACCCAATAGGATCCTGAGGTGCATTACTGATAATGCCTATTAGATTAAGCTACCCAAAGGTTTCGACGTGTCTACCTCCTTCAACGTCGTTGATTTGACTCCTTATGTACCTGATGATAACTAAGACCAAGACCAAGATTTGAGGGCAAATCTTTAGCAACCCCAAGGAACTAATGAACTGCTGACCAATGGTCCTATTACTTGCATATGGCTTCGAGGACTGCAATCCCTCACTCGAAGAATTCTTTGTCAACAACCTGCTAATGACGAAAAAATTTACACTAAAGAAAGGTGGCTGAACTCCTTAAGCTCCCCGCATTATCATACTATGATTTATACTTTCGATAGTGATGATGCCGACCGTTCCCTGACCGAAGACCCTATGCCGAGTAATCTGACCAGCTGCTGCCGAGAGGTTATTATCGAGTGATGAGAGGCTTGTTTATCGGCCAAGTAGTTTTCTCTCGGCATACTACCATCTCTCTCGTCTCAATTGCTTTATTGCCACAACGTCTTGATCCCTTTTGCCTGTTGTACTCAAAAAATATTCGTACAGGACCAATGTTGCACCGCCACCTGTCAAACTTGTCTGACATTATACCACTTTTTCATTTTTGTCTTTTGTCCTTTTTACCTTTTTTTCGTATGTACTAGAAATCTCCTTTTTGTATATACTTTTTTGTAATTTCTTTATTTATAATGTTGCCCTAGAAACTTACTATAAATAGTCTATTTCTCTTGTAAGCTAGACATAACTTACATTTTAATACTGAATATTCCGTTCTTATGAGATAACCCTTTTCAAGTCCATCTTTCATACACTCTTATCTAATCTTGCTAAGTAGCTCAGGATTAGTGGCGGGTGGACCTTAACATCAACTTATGCATCATATCAAGTGAGGTATCAAGTCGTATTGTGTTCATTGGTGAGTCACATCCTCCGAGCAACTTCACGTCAACTATTCTTGTTCGTTTGTAAACCATTTCCCTCTAATTTTCTTCGATATTTCGAAGGATCCATTTTAGTCAAACTTACTATGGTAAGCCCTAGTAATAACTAAGCTTCTAAGCACACCATAACATATAATAGCCGCATCATCAATTATAGAATTTCAAACATTATCCTTGCTTTTTCTAGAGCTTGTGTTTTCTCATTGAGGACTGAGAACTTGAAGAGCTCTTATCTAGACCATTGTACTAGTGGCAAGCAACCTCATATTTTACTTATGCGTCATATCAAGTATAGTTCGAGCTCATATATGAAGTTAATGAGTCATATTCATCGTCGATGCATAAGGACCCCTGCTCAACCTTCAACCACCATTTAGCTTTCAAACTATCTTAAGGTTCGAACCCATACTTTTGGTTTGCATAATATCGATAGCCATGTGTCATCTTTCCTGACAACCCGTATTATCTTAATATCGTAGCTTAGCTACGTTCAAGTAAGTTTCTGTTACTTGGTGCGCTAAGTGACTTACTATTGCTATTAGCAAGTTTTAGAAACTGTTTGTAGTTGTTGTGAGTGTTTAAAGAGTGCTTAGTGTTAAAGAAGTCTAATGCTCTATTTTCCCCTGTTTCTTTTACACAAAACAAAATATGACTATTAGCTTGATTTTTCGTATGTTGGTTATAATAGCTATTGTTGTGTTAAGTGTTGTTTTATTGTCGTTGTTCGTGAAAAGAATTTTGAGTTGTGTTTTAGCTATTAATCTACTGTAATAGACAATAATGCCTAACTTTAGTAGACAAGGAACCCTATGTAACAAAGAGAGTGGTGCTCATAATGGCAAGGCCGATAAGGAAGTTTCACACCCCAATCTATAAATGAATGACTAGATAGACTTACTGATCTAGTGATTAGTCTGTTGACTACCATAAATGAAGAGAGGCAACAAGCTCAAAATGACCCCTATAAAGGTTGATTCAATGAACTGCCCAAGAGATACAATGGCCGATACGGCTGAGCTAACACCCTATTTTAACCACCCCGACCTGAAGGAGTAGATAAAGTTACTCGATGCAGACTAGCGTTAGATGAGATCGAAGAAGAGGATGAAGAAGCAGGCAATGAGAAGGAAGAGTATTATAAACCCGAGGAGAGGAATATCCAAGCTGCTAGAGTAGAAGGATTAAGGATGCATATTCCTAGTTTTTCTGGTAGCGATGATATTAAGGATTATCTAAACTAAGTAAATAAGATTGAGAAGCAATTTGAATGCCATGAAGTACCTGATAATGCTAAGGTCAGACTTACTATGTTGGAGTCTACTAATTACGTTACCCTATGGTAGAAAAATGTATAAGCCCCTCAAAGAAGAGAAAGAGAAAGTGAAGTTAGGAATTATGATGAAATTAAAAGAGTCATGAAGAGAAGATTTGTCCCGACCTACCATTTACAGGATACATTAAAGAGGTTATAGGGGTTAAGACAAGGAGGATCAAGTGTTGATGTGTATGTGAAGGATTTCCAAATGTTAATGATCTGCTGCAAAATTGTTGAGCCTGAAAATCAAACTGTTTCCCAATTCATTAATGGGTTAAAATATGAGATTAGAGATGTTTTGGAGACTATGGATCTTGGTATACTTAATGAAGCAATCCAAACTGCCTAAAGAATTGAGAGGCACTGATCTGGAAGATTTCGAGCTTTTGTCAGTCAATTTACCCCTACCTAATCTGTTCTGAGCAAACCTATGCAATCGAAATCAAGTAAGGTTACTAAGGTCCAACCTACTCAAACTACCTGAGTAGAGGAGAAAGAGATCCTAAGGAGGTTTAAGAAAGGCTAGAGCTCAAGAAAATAGACAAGTGAGATCAAATGCTTCAAATGTCAAGAGTTTGAACACATAACCGTACAATGTTTGAACAAGCGAGTGATGGTGATCAAAGGAGACATGTCAACCATTGAGGTCTATAGTACTGATGAGGAGATTGAGGAGCCTAAAGAATCTAGACGCTCAGAGCAATTCAAGGAAGAAGAGATCATTTATAGTACAAAAGGTAATTGTATGCCTACAACCATGGTGTTGAGGAAAACGATGAGCGTATATCCTATGCCAAAGGACAAGCAATGAGAAAATTTGTTCCATATTAGCTGTTAGGTAAATGGGTCATTGTATGCATTAATTGTTGATAATGGTAGCTTCACTAATGCAGTATCTACATTCATGGTCCAGTAACTAAAGTTGCTGACCAAGCCTTACCCCAAGTCTTATTAACTACACTAGCTTAGTGATAAGGGAGCCTTATAAGTGAATAAGCAAGTGACTGTGCTGATTAGTACAGGAAACTATCAAGATAAAGTGCTCTATAACGTATTACCCATGAATGCGTCTCATATTCTTCTTGGATGACCATGGATGTTTGATCAAAATGTGATATAAGATGGAAGAAAGAATACAAGTTCCTTAGAGCACGAAGGCAAGAAAGTAAAGCTAAGCCCTATGACTGCCAAACAAGTTAAAAACATGCAAAATCAATTGAGTCAAGTTCTGCAGAAAGAGGTTTTGGCAATGACCTGAGCTAAACTAAAGAGAGAGATGAAGTTTGAAGAACCGACCTATCTACTAGTGAGAAGGTTACTTGAGATGAGAGGATCAGATGAGTAACGACTACTTGTCGATGTGAAAACCCTACTAAATGAGTTTAACAACTCGTTCCCAGGTGAACTGTTAGAAGGTTTACCCCCGATCCGAGACGTTGAACATGCAATAAACTTGCAACCAAGAGCCGCACTGCCGAACAAGCTTGCCTACAGGCTGAATCATGAATAGACTGTCGAACTATAGAGACAGGTAGATAAACTACTAAAAAGAGGGTATGTCTAAGAATCCCTAAGCTCATGTGTTGTACTAGCTCTACTAGTGCCAAAAGAAAGATGGGTCATGAAGGATGTGTATGGATAGCCGAGCTATCAATCGTATCACTATCAAGTATAAGTATCTAATCTCGACAACATACTCGACAAGTTAAATGGAGCAAGAATATTCCCAAAGATTGATCTCACATCTTAATATCATCATATTCGAATGATAAAAGGAGATGAGTCGAAGATCACATTTAAGACCTACTATAGATTATATGAATGATTTGTGATGCCATTTGACTTATCAAATGCCCCGAGCACATTCATTAGAATGATGAACCATGTGCTCCGAGAATTCATTAAAAAGTTTGTTGCTGTCTATTTCAATTATATTCTTGTCTATAGTCCTGATTTGGATACCTACTATAAGTACCTCTAAGCAATTTTCTCAAAACTCCGAGCTTAGAAGCTTTATGCCAACCTAAAGATATGTGACCTTTGCTAACCTAAAGTGATTTTTTGGGATTTGTTGGGAGTGGTGATGGCATGCGAGTTGGTGATGAGAAGGTGAAAGCGATTATTGAATGGCCAATGCCTATCTATTCAGTCGATATGCGAAGCTTCCACGACCTAACATCATTCTATCATAGATTTACAAGAAATTTAAGTACTATTGTGGCTCCACTCACCAAGCTTTCGAAGAAAAATGTAGTGTTTAAATGGGGAAAGAAAGAGTAGAAAAGTTTTGAAGAGGTAAAGGAGAAGCTAACTACCACTCATGTCTTAGCTCTACCAAACTGTAGCCAAGTATTTGAAGTAGAGTGTAACACATCCAAACTAAGCATAGGAACCATGCTGATGCAGGAGGGTCAATCTATTACCTATTTCGATGAGAAACTTAGAGGAGCCATACTCAACTATTCTATGTATAATAAGGAGTTATACTCCTTAACTTAACCCGAGCTCTAATAGTTTGGCAACATTATCTGTTACCTAAGGAATTTGTGATCTACACTGATAATGAATCTTTAAGATATTTGAAGAGTCATCCTAAGTTTTTGAGGAGGCAAGCTAAGTGGATTGAATTTATAGAGGAATTTTCATGTCATTAAATACAAGAACAGCAAGAATCATGTAGTGGTTGATGCCCTACTAAGACAATATTCCCTCTTGACCAAGCTGCAGACCAGATTACTTGGATTTGTTGTGATTAAGGATTCATATGCTAAGGATGCGCACTTTGGCTCAATCTATGTCAAATGTGAAGATGGTCAAATACTTAATGACCACCACAGGGAGGACGGATACTTATTCAATAAGAGGAGACTATATATCTCAACCTGCTCTATGAGAGAGTTGCTGGTGGACGAAATGTATGGTGGAGGATTGTTTAGACATTTTAGCAAGCACCAAACTCATGAGATATTAACCTCTAGATTCTTTTGGCTAATAACGATGAAAAACGTCCAAGTTGTATTGGAAAAATGTGCTACCTGCAAAAGGGCTAAGAGCCAAGTCAAGTAAGGGCAATATTTAACCATGTCATTCCCAACTAAATCATTGTCCGAGCTAAGCATGGACTTTATATTAGGATTACTGAGAAAATCCCTAAGGAATGACTCTATCATGGTGATCGTAGACTAATTTAGCAAGATAACACACTTTATGCCCTATTCTAGAACTAATGATGCTTCGATTATCTCTATTTTTTTCTTGTAGGGAATCATCAAGTTCCATGGAGTGCCTAGGACCATTATTTTAGACTAAGACTTGAAATTCATAAGCCACTTCTGGAGGACATTATGGAAGTGAATGGGAACCAAATTATTATCCAGCACGTCCTACCATCTACAGATGAACAGACAGATTGAGAATGTCAACAGAGTATTGGGAACCCTACTCAGAGTCACTATTGGTCGGAACATGACCAATTGGGATGTGTGCTTATCCATAATAGAGTTTGCCAACAATAAAACCACGTATAGCACTACAAGCAAATCCCCATTTGAAGTCACCTATGGATTAAACCTTAAGCTTCTACTAAATCAAATGCTACTACCAAACCAGCAAGAAGACCGATCCACTATTAACGACTTAGAGGCCATCAAGACGATATACCAAAAGGTCATAGAGCAATTAAGCCAAGCTACTATTAAGCTCGAAAAGCAAGGTAAAACATAGAAGAGCTAAGAATTTCAACCTGGTAATTTGTTATAAATCCCTCTCAATAAAGATCAATTCCCAAGGTCTAAGGAAGAGCAAATTATCTTCAAGGAATTACTTAATAATTATGGAGTCTTAGACTCCTTTAACGTTACTAACCTCCAACCATATGTTCTTGAAGACGAGCAATAAGAAGCTGAGCTAGATTTGATCTCAATTCTCAAACAACCCACTAGGGATGACAAGGATCATAAACCAATCACTCAGTCTCCAGCTTGAGGACTCGCCCATATAGTCCACTAAGCTGTCCAAGGGAAGTTGAACTTCAAGAAACAATATATTTTCCATCGCAATATGCTAAGAGTCTTTATTCCAACCTCTCTTTATGTCATTGAGAAGACTATCAAGACACTCGACCTATTACTAAGCCGACCACTTATTGCAGTGTCAAGGCTAAGCGTTGAATCTACATATTGCCAAGTTGACATGCATCTAAGATCGAGTTACCCCACTTTCGAGCCGACTAGTCAAGGCTGATTAAAAGAGTGGCTACCTACTAGACCAACTCTTCCCATACCTTGAACAGAAGAGCTGTTGACCTAACCTACTCCACTTATAATCAACCCTACTCAGCAAGTAGTATCATCAGGACAACAAACAAGACACTTGACACGTGCTCCTTTTTTTCTAACATTTGTATGTTCTACTTGTATCCAAGTATTCCTTTTTATCTATTTACAACTCTACTATTGTAATTTATTCTCTTTCCCTTTTCTAATAAGAATCTATTTTGTAATTTATGAAAACCTATGAATTACCCTAATTGGGTTATATAAATACTTGTAACATGTAATAGCCACATCATCAATGATAGAATTTCAAATATTATCCTTCCTTCTTTTGGAGCTTATGCTTTCTCATTAGCTCTTATCTAAGCTATTGAGCGTAATCTAATGACAAGTAACCTCATATTGTATTTATACATCATATCAAGTAAAGTTTGAGCTCGTATGAGATATTAGTAAATTATATCCACCATTGATGCATGAAGATCCATACTCAACATTCGACTACCATTTAGCTTTCAAACCATCTTAAGGTTCAAACCCATACTTTTGGCTCACATAATATCAATAGCTATATATCATCTTTCCCGTTGACCCGTATCATGGTACCCTACCATCCATGCTACAAGTTGGCTTTTAGTCCTTTCTGCAGTAAATGTTTTCGTTGTCTCGTCTTCTAGTTCAGTCCAGAAAGGAGCATGCATTCCTTCCTGAATATCCGTGTTATTAGTAACAACTTTGGGATATCAGAGATGAGTTTTTGATTTGGCAGGGTTCTTGATTCCAGGAAATGAAACAGATGCATGATCTGGATAAAATGGAGTTCAACTAAATTCTCTTTTACGGTTTTTTTTTTTTTTCCTTTTCTCAATTTTTTTATTTTCAACAGCCGTATCATGATGAAATGGAACTCAGCTATGTGAAGCGTGTTAAAAAAAAAAAGCCAAGTTTGTCACACAAAGTATAGAAAACAAAGGCACAGCTAATCAAAAGAACTAAAGGGTAAAAACACAAAAATGTGAAGTAAAATTTTCTGCTACAAATACACCGTTTTCGGTGCCTTTGCGCCGCACTGACAAAACAGGTCGATACAAAATGTCCAAATGGAATATCCACGTAAGTTAATTTTCACATGCTGTGGTTCGCAGCTACAAGTCTACAAAACTGGTAAGGCCTAAATAGCCAAAACACGTAAATTAAGTAGCGTAACAGAAATTCTTCTAATTATGACATCAGGAAATTCCAGTTAGAGGAACAATGACCTTGCATTCACCTAGCCCCGCACTTATGTCGAGGCCCCTCCTGTCTCATGCAAGAATGTTTATCCAATCCCTCTTACTTACAGATGGGGGTTGAAAAGTGATACGCTTCAGTATAGTCCAGAAAGAAAGGAGTTAAACAAAAACGTCATAACATCTTCTATTTCAAGCTTTAACACATCAATCAGATCGATTGTAATGCCACAAAAATCAAACTAAAGGATCCTCTGTTAGAACATTGAAAATTTTCACCAACTGAAACTTCCAGTTGTAGTCAATTTGTTTCTCAATCAAGTAGAAAGCAATGAGAAGGGCAAAAAACTCAAGTGACAACATGCCAAAATGACCATTAATTAGTTGGCTCGCCCCTGTTTGCATCAGGCTTCAAACAATATGCAGGGTAGGCAAGATGAAACATCAAACCATTGGGAGTTCACCACAATCAGATATGACCACCCTCTTCCTGGGACGGTCTCCTCGGTCTGTTTCCTGCGATTCAATCAGTTTCACGATGTCCATGCCTTCCAAAACTTGGCCAAACACAACATGCCTCTGATCCAACCATGGTGTCTGCCACAACACAGGAAACATTTAAGTTCTTTTCCAAAGAATGACAAGCATTACCTTTGAGCATGCCTGTGAACCATGACATATCATGCTGCTCTTTGAAAATTACTGCAACTTCAACTCCACATCTTCCAATGCAAGATTGTTAAAATTGAAGACCTAACTATATACCAGAGGTTCCTGAACGCTGACGCATTAGTTTGGATTGGGACTGAATGATCATTACAAATTCATTTATCACCATAAGTGGCGATCCAATGCAATCAAAATGCACTTAGCATGCCTACTTAAAAGTTCGTTTACTTGTTGAATACATGCCCTAAGAATAAGCTTGAAAAGTAGAAATATGAAGCCTGTAAAAGTTTTATGGCATGAAATAGACATATAAAAGAGTTTTTGAATGTAGTGTAAAAAGTAAGTGCTTGATAAAGGACATGGCTGGGACAATTTAACATCCCCTCTTAGAGCATCTCAAATCAACAAAACTGAAACAACAAGGAAGATTTATCAAAGTGAAAGAAAAAGGAAACAGAAGGTACAGATATTAATTATATATGATATACAAGTATGGTAGATAAATAACCTTTTTTCCCATGATAGAAAATGCAATCTGGAATATATCTCACATTTTTATTACACTTGAATCCCTCCAGAAAAAGAATCAAGAAGTAGAAATTAGCATGGTGGTTGGGCAAAGGGATGGCTTTAGCTTCTCCCCATGGAGAGGTTGGAATTTTTATATTTCTATGACCAGGTGAAGCTGGTAAGGGCATTTTCTAATGCAGCAGGACAACTCTAAGCATTTGCTAGTTTTGTCCACTTGACAGCTCTATCATATTTCTACTCAACTCAAGCAAAAGATAAAATGTTATCAAAGTTCATATTAATCCAGGATTTTTTTTATTTCCTCATTTATGTTGATTTTGGTCAACAGAGATGAGTTGTCTGTAACCATTATTCAGGTTGAACCGCTTGCCAGCACCAAAGTAATATGGAGAAATGTAAAATACAAATCCTAATTGAATGAAAGGGAACAAACACAGAGAAAGAATGCTCCATTGCTTCTTGCTCAGAGCTTTTATCTCCTATACCATATACTAGTGATAACAAAATAATGAAAGGGAACAAACACACAGAAAGAATGTTCCTTGCTCAGAGCTTATATCTCCTACACCATATGCCAGTGACAAAAAAATAATGCATGCCTAACATAAACCATGTAACTAATATTTGCAGTAAGCATCATCCCTTAAGCAACTCCATATACTCAAAACCACTAGACACTAGGTACATAAAAATATTCTTTTAGGAACAAAAAGCAAATTCCATATTGGGGAGATATTGGATTACAAACCTGATCGAATTAAGGGGAACAGTCACAGAACAAGAATGCTCCTTATGAAGAACTAATAGCTGGTAGACAATTTACCAGTGATAACAAGATAATGCATGCCTAACATAGCCCATGTAACTTCTCTTCATCCTAATGCCAAACTCTAAGCTATTGCCACATGGCTACAACTTATTGAACTATACTAAAATATTATACTACTAGACTCCACACCACACTAATAGCTAAATCCATTTTGCCCCTGATAAGCAACAATAACACCTCCAAAAGTTTCACCTTGTGTTGCTTTGCCCTCAAGGCGAACAGTGGTGGTTTTTGATTTCAAATGTTCTCTTCAACACTTTAATCTCTTGTATATCCACATCTTCATCAAGAGAGCGATCGGAGAGAGAAATATTGATTTATCTACCCTTCTGTTATAGTTCCTTACCCACTCATATATAGTCAAAGGAACAAACAGGAGAAGCACTAGCTAGACAGTACTTTATGTCTGTTAATTCTACTGGGTTGTCTGTTAATAATAGGAATGGAAGTTACTAAGGAAACTGCAACTTGCATGTACTTGTACAGTAATTCAAGGAATGAATAGCAAGTCCTGCTATTCAAACGCATTTTTTTAAAATAGAGATCGTTGGGTTCTCTTTGTAACGAGCCCAAATCCTCTCTAACATCATTGGAAAGAGAAGAAGGAAATCAGCAAAGACACCAGCTAACACTTTAACTTAAGATTCTATAACACCTTTATTTCCCTTCTTACAGATGTCAATCAAATCTTCAATTCAAACAACGTTCCATGAAACTTTAAGCTTTCAGCTGGCTCTTACAAATAAAATAATGAGATCATAACCATAAACAATTGAAAGATCCGCATTCATTATCTTGGTTCATACCACTAAGTCAAATTGAGCCACTATCGTGGTTGTGTTCATTGGAGAGGTTCCTTCATCTTATGCAGCACTGTTAATAGCTTCTCTGGAAAAATTTACTTTGGCAACTGTAGACAAGGAAGTGCTATAGAGTTCACATGCTCCTGCCTCTTCTCCATCTTGGAATTAGCTTCAGCACTCTATTCTTCATTTTTGGCCTAAAGAAACCTCTCTATTGAATTGAATCCATTCGCATCAATGTACCCGATTCAGAATGTTCTCCATTGAAATCAACTTCCAAGCTCGCTACAGAACTGTTCTCTTGCTAATAAACACCATAAGGATGCTGTATGCCAGGTGGGAGACTAAGATTTTCTTAATCTACAACTAGCTCTTCAGTCCAAAGTAGCCATGAAATCATCTTCTAAGCTAGCTCCACATTTCTAGGCCCATTTCAAATTGTTGGGTGTGCAGGCAATGTCACTTATAATTTGCAATTGCAAATGCCTAAATTGTGTTACTTGCATCCAGTGTTTCATGTTTCTCTATTGAAGAAGTCTCATCGTACTTTTCCTTTGTTGACTGATCTTTCTACTGATCTAGTGTCTGATGATTTGTGTGCTGGCTGCCGTCCTTTGAAGGTTTTGGGATGTCGTTTTGACTTGTGAGATTGCTTAGAAGTTCCACAAGTGATACAGTGGAATGGTTCTTCTATGGATAATTCTACTTGAGAGAATACTACTATATTCAATTGCAATTTCCAGATTTTGTCCTTCGGGACAAGGAGGGAAGTATTAATACAACCCCAAAACTACATAAGCCTACAACACTTGTCTAGAGGAGGAGAGTAGCTTCTCTGTCTACCTAGTTGTTTGTTCGTACGGATATATGTGTTGTATAGTTGTACAAGGGTTTTTTCGATATGGATTTTTGTTCTATGGTATGCATAACGGCATGTTTGATTTACAGAATGGAACAAGGTAGAAATAGAAATAGAATTACAATTCTTTAAAAATAAAATAGAGAAGTAATAGTTATTCGTAATAATTACTTTGAGGCTTCATGAGTAGACAAGAAAATATGTTGTAAAACATCAAAGCAAAGCTATTTTCTTGATCCTATAAAGAAATTGCAATTCCTCATTTTTCAGCAATTTACAATTATATAAAATAGTCATTTTGCCAACCAAATGCAAAAATAAGTCTATATGTGAGGAATAAACATTCTACTCCACCCTTATAAAGCGAACTAGATATGCTATTAAGTGTATGGAGTCAGCCAGTCAGTAGTATAGTAGTTACAGGGTTAGTAGTTAAGTCAGTTTGAGTACTTGTATTTGGTTGTCACAAGGAAAATTCTAGACAGTTCTGAAAGCTCTAGAATTTATTAGCTAGTGGAGGAGAACTATAAAAGGGAGTCAGGAAAAGAAATGAGTCAGTCAGCTAAGATGAACAAAACCCCAGCAGAGGAGTTCCAATCCTGCTACAGGGCCTGTGCAAGATAACTTCTCTCATTGAGGTAATTTAAAACTTACAATTTTTTGTGTACGTGACCCACATTTGTATTAGAGATTGTAGACATACTTCGTTCACTGAAGACCTGTAGTCCTGAAATCATATGTGCAGAAGATTGTGCAACAACTGCAATACCTCCATAGGAAGACATGCAAAAACTCTACTTGAGTCATCCTTCCACCAGCATGATCACTAAAATATTTCACCATTAAACTCCATTCCGCAATTGAGCTCAACAGAGATTTCAAATTCTTCAGAGATTCATCCATCAGCGAAATTAAATTTGAGAAGACAACTTTGCCAGAGCTTGCTTTATTAGATCTTGCTCAATTATGGTAGGGATTAGAGTATTAATCAAAACTGATTTCAATTGCTTTTGGCATTCAGTTGTGATCAAATACCCTTTGTCTTTCTTCCTGAGATATTCCTACATCACCTTCATTTCATCTATTGAAATCACCTTTTCTCAAATTAGAGTGCTTGATCATCAAACAACACAAGATCCTTTACTTTAGTAATTCTTCGCATTTCTGCTCGTCTTACCCTAAGTGGATTGACTAGAAACTAAAAATTACAGCCACACTTGATTTGTTAACAATTTGGCAAAGAAAACCTATATTGTGAGTTTATTCGTTTCCAGCACCAAAGTCTGTACTGTCATTGATGCATCAATCTCCAAGCCAATCACCAGCATGATTGTGCAACAATAGCCCCAGCATTTGCTTCATTTCAACAATCAACTCAGTTTAAGGACATGAATCCTTTCTCTGTGCTGATGAATTTCACTCATCACAAAGCTGCTTCACATTTCATTGCAAAGATTCAACATATGAATCCATCCATATCATGCCTCAATTTCCCAGAAAATGATCCAACAGGCCAGACCTATTGTTAGGAATTAAAAGTAAACTCTGTTTATTGAATGGAGCAATCGGAATATGAACCCAAATTGAATGAAAGGCAGCAAACATGAAGCAAGAATGCTTCTTACAAAGAGCTAATAGCTCATACACTATATACTAGTGATAACAAAGTAAGTATGCCTAACATAACAAACGCAACTATTGTTTATGACTAATCATAACCCCTTAAGCTATTGAAAAATGGCTAGATCTTATTAGATATACTAAAATATTATACAACTAACCTGCACCACACTAATAGTTAAATCCATCCTACCTTAGGTACATAATATTGCACAATGCCAAAGAAGAAGTATCTTGATTTCTTCCATTGCTTGTTCCAGAGATAAAATATAAAGAAACACCCCTCTCATTTTCTCTTTTCCATTGTACTAAAAACCTAACAACAGAGAATGTTTAAATAGGTAGGTACCTTGACAGTGCATATGAAGAATTGGCTACCATTGGTGTTAGGGCCAGCATTTGCCATGCTTACCACACCAGGTCCAACATGGGCCACTGCAGAAGACATACATATTTTAGATAGAGCAATCACAGGGAGTCAAGTTACAATCAAAGATGAACATGTAGAATTAGACTTCCTTGGTGGGAATACATGATTTTTCTATACGTCAAAAATACCATATTTGCCTAAGGTGATTTCTAACAGTTTCTATCATATCGTCATTTGGACAAAAGAAGTCAAGACCATCTTGATGATAAGCAGAAAACAAGCTTAAGTTATTTTACATTTGAAGTTCTCATCTTTGAATGTACGCCCATATATGCTCTTGCCTCCTGTTCCCTGCAAAAATGGAATATTTATATTGATAGAAAACAACTCAACATTCCATCCTTCAAAAAGCAAGGGCAGGACAAAAGTCACTCATTCTCCAAATTAAACAAAAATCATATGATGAAGTGAGTCAGTGGGTAAACCAAAAATGATTCTCTTATATCTGGATCGTTGAGACAATGCAGCCAACAGTTCAGTTAAAGATGCCAAAGGTGAAAGATCCAACATATCAAGTGGTTACTAGTTCCACATGTAGAAATTTGCTTTTATAAAAACAAAAAAGAAACAAAGCCCTTGATCCTGAATACAAGTTATGAACATGATGCAGAATTAACTTCATTGTTTGAGCATGTCATAAAAATGTTTTAACAGTACATAATCCTCCAGGTGCTATTGAGTGGCAGCATCGATGTATCATGACATGGTAAATGAGTTAAGACCATTTAACACTGGCTTTAAATGTAAGTTATCTTCCAGGTAGTCTTAATGATATTCTACTCCTAGAATTTTATTGCTTACACAGGTATATAAGTTAATCCTTTTTTTTTTTTCCCACTACATGACCCATTTAATATCGCTTCATCCTTTAGCGAGCACTCTACTTCTTTCATTGACCCTTAACCCTAAGCACATCTCAATCCTCTCAATTATATCAAAGCTCAAGGAAGAATTAAAGACACCCAATTAAGAGTAACACATAGCAAAGTAAGCAACAAGTGACTACAATGCAAACTGCTTTAGTGATCCTCTGAGATTGTGCTCTTACAATGGCTGCCTTAAGCAGTTCGCCACAACAATAATGACCACAATGCATCTTTTATTAGAATATTTAATGTGATTAGCCATTATCCTCAAAACTCTTATAACAATAAAGCAATAGATCCAATCTCTTGTCGCTTTCAGAAAGTAGGATCTGAACCCTCATTTATTATTTCTCAAGATGGGAAATCCTGGCAGACAAACTCCAAGAAAAGCTGTAAAAGATCTATTCTCCATCTACCAGTCATATCTGAGGTTTCATTCCAGAAGGGAGAAAGCTATTAAGTGATGGCAAAGTAATTTAGTGTCTCTACTTAGGACTAGAAGAATAGGACCAGAAGAAAATGGAACAAGAAAGTAGAGGTATTATATAAATTATTTTCTTTTTTCTGGGTGAAGTCTTTCTAAAAATTTTTGAATGAGGGTATTATACAAAATGTTGAGCCTGTCCCTTTAAACCATATTTTAATTTCTTGAATGGTGATGTAATTTTCAAGTTTTATTGAAGGGTGAAAAGGGAACTTCATCAACTTTCCTAGTAAAATTACTTCAAGTTGCTGTCATCATTTGGCCAATTGCAAATTCGTAACATATCCATTGTTTCCCAAAAGAATTCATGAGTTCCAACAAAATAATTAGTACAGGCATTCTGCATCAGGAAGGTATATTGCAGCATAATCTTAATAGCCTATTGCATGGGAGATGCATCTGAATGTTGTCAATTCCTACAAGGGTTTCCCACCATTTCCAAAGAACAAAACTCTAGAAGACTTGAGATGACCACTTTGCATGTCTTCATTAGCTAATGTAAGCACTCATTGCTCAAATCTAGTTTATGATGGAACAGAGTCTACTCTGATCCCTACAACAATTGTTAAAAGACAGTCTTCATCTTCAAAAAGCTCCAACATGAGATAATTTATAGCAAACCAATGAGAGAGAAAATTCAGTAAACCAGACCAGAGGATGTAAAAAACTGGCATCCACCTTTGGACTATAGAAACACGAACAAGTTTTTCCGCATATTTCACAGCATCAAATCTACCACCTACAAGTGCTCTTCTGGGACCTTTACAAGCAGATTGAAGTTACTGCATCATTATCTTCCTAACTTTTATATACAAAGCACCAAAACTTGCCTAACTACAATAGCACATTGGCAAATACAGCGTGTGTGTGGATAAGAGATAAAGAAATCCATACATATCTTTATCTCTAAACATAAACCAATTCAAGTTAGATTACAAAAACAGAGATTGGAAAACAAAAAAATCAAATTTATATAGTTGTACATGAAAGAAAGCAATATAAAGTCAAGGCCAATGAAAAAACAGACAGAATCTCTATTAGAAAATCATTCACCCTTACTGGAAAAGTGAGGGATGTGAAGGTGGCAGTTCTTTGGTGAATAAAGATTTGATCAGTGGAAGAGTAAATAATTATCCACACGGCTTGTCTGATTGAAAATGAAATCAGAAAAGGGAAAAACTTCGGAAATGTTGGCCAAAAGATGACAGACTGAAAATTCATATCAGCTAATCTTATTCAATGCTGGAATCAAACCTGCTATTAATGTTGGTATTTCTGTCTCCTGATTATACTCCGCAGCTCAAATTAAAGCCATGAAAGAAGTAACTTGAAAATTAAAATTGGAATTAACGCAATTCGCAGAATTGGAGGCCTTTGCACGATTTGCTTCTGATCTTAATAAAGCTACCCAGAATCAATTGGCAAGAGGTCAACGATTACATGAGTTGCTTAAATAACCCCAATCAACCCCTCTCATGGTGGTAGGATAGATAATGACTATTTATGCCGGAATGAATGGTTATCTTGCTTCCCTAGAAATTAGTTAGGTAAGGAAATTTCTGGTTGAGTTACGGGCTTATGTAAAAAACAATAAACCTTAGTTCTAAAAGATAATATCTTCTACTAATATATTCTATGAAGAAGCAGAAGTCCTTTTGAAAGAAGCTATTCAAGAATAGATGGAACGCTTTCTACTTCAGGAACAAGTGTAAATAAATTGATAGAAAGAAGGATGGTAGAAATAAATTGATCATTCTTAATTTTTTTAATCTTTGCTTATTAATTTAATTAATCTTTACTTAATAAAATTTAATTAATAATTCTAAACTTCAAATTTAAAGAATATTAATTTTTTAATAGAATATTAATGTTTTGAATTTAAAGAATATTAATTTCTTTAAATTCAAAAATTTGTTAATTTTTTCTACAAATTATAAATTATTATCTATTTATATTTAAGAATTTACTTTCTATTGAGACATAATTAAATAAAAACTTTTATTTAACAGTATGGTTCATGAAGAGGTTCGTTCATTTTTTTCGGTATTGGTTTCAGAATTGGTCCAAAAGATATCTAGGTAAGCTTCAGCAGGCAATGAATACTAGAGACTCAAATTTCCATTTTGATAGACTTGAGAAGGAATTTAACAGGTAAGGTTTATCAGCCACAACTGGCATTTTTAAACTAGATAGATAAAAAATAGAATAGACCATGTTTGCTTCTATCCACAACTTATTTAATTCCACGTCTTCTACTATAGATACCGCTGCATAATACAGCAGCAACCATGTTCATCCATCTGTACAGCAGTGAATCATGCATTTCATACTTAGAACAATATCGAGAAGTGGACAATCATCATAAATCAGACAGACAGAAATAGATGAACTCAGAAGTCAAAAAGTACCCACATTTCCCTTTTCAAAATCTCCTCCTTGAATCATGAAATCCTTGATCACGCGGTGGAATGTGGAACCTTTATAACCAAAGCCTTTCTCTCCTGGCAGAAACAAAGATAAAAAATTTAATAATAATAATAAAAAAAAAAAAAAGAGTCAGAGAGAGACAGAGAAGGAGGCTTGCAAAACTACATGCAGCGCAGAATAAATAATCTGAATCAAATATATTATTTGTAGCAGGGGCAGAATCACAACCTGTGCAGAGAGCACGGAAGTTTTCCGCTGTTTGGGGAACATTATCACCAAACAACCCAATAACAATCCTTCCAACAAGCTTCCCAACAGGGTTACCAATGCTAATATCCAAATAAACCTTGTTGGTAACCTTGGACTGTAGAGGCACATCCTGGAATTACACATAAAATCTCTTCTACAATGTTAGCCGTTCTACATTAGTAATTACATAACTTCTATCAACTAACGCGTTTGCACAAAATTTGAAATACCTACCCCTAAATTCCAAAACTTCAAAAAATGCAATAATCAACGGAAATTAATCATTAAGTAGGTTACATTATTTATCACAGTTCCTTTCATTCTGTGTTGAGATTGTGCTTCGTGCTAAAAATTAATGGATAATTAATTCATGTCATACTCGAATTACCTGGTACCCAGAAATGAACATAAATTTCGGTCCGAAAGCACAGAATATATATACTTAATTATAAAAATCTCTAGTCTACTAAAACATAAAGGAAGACAAGGAAAGCAAACCTCGGCACTAGCTCGGATGGAGCTGAAGGTACGAGGTTTCATATTCGAAGAAGATAGAAACTTGAGAGGGACGAAGCGCAGAGAGCCAGAGAAAGAAGTGGAAGAAGAGGAGGATACGTCGAATTGGGACTGCACAATCCTTGGAAAATGAACGGCATTGCTAGAGCTTCGATTAGGGTTTCGCAGTGCTTTAATTTGGGAGAGGTTCCGTGAAACAGCAGCCACAGAAGAACCTACATTGGACTGTTAAGAAACAACATGAATTACGTCAGCAAATAAAGAGGGAGAGTGCATGTGCGTACATATTAGTTTAGGACTTACCAGGGTAGCGAGGGAAGAAGCCATTGAAGGAAGAAAGAAGAGAGAATATGATATTATTTTGTGTAGGAGAAGAGGGTTTTAGCATTCAGGTGATGTATCCGATAAGACGAGTTTGGGTTTTGGTGAGACACAGAACCCAGATAAGTTGATTTTGAGACGACTTTGGGATGCACTCCTCTTGTCATGTGCCAACAGCAATTAAATAAAAGAAAAATTAGAATTTTCCTCTCCTGCCCCTTCAGTGAACTCGGCGATTGGCAGTCGTAACGTAATAGCCTATGAAACCGGTTTTTTTTTTTTTCCACTTATTTCCCGCTATGTAAATTAAATTGATGATCGGTGGAATGGTTATTATTACGGAATATAATTCAATTTATTTATAGAGTTAATGAAATAATTATTCATTGATATTTTTAGTATATTTTAAATATATCCATAATAAAATACAAAAAGAAACTATAAATAATAGTTTTTATTTCTCTATTCTATTTTTTAAAAATTATATTATATTCATATCTTATTCCTATCCGTTTAACAAAAGTTAATTAAGAAACTATGAGAATGAAATAAAAAAAATAAAAAGGAAAGAAAAAGAAAGGGAAAAAATTAAATGAGCAGCAGTAACTCCATGTGCATTAAATATATGGAATCATCAAGGAATATTCTACTGCTACTATAGTTGCTGCTATTTTCTTTCTTTTATATGCCTCTTTCGTGTGCCAAATTTTAAAGGATTGAATAAATATATCCTATGAAAAGAATCGAATTTATAAAAGACGGTCTTAGGAAATCGGAAAATACAAGAAGGAAAATGCAATAACAAACTTGTCTTAGCTCGATTGACGGGAAATTTGTCCTATAAAATCCAATTTGAACGTGCTTTTAACGTGAATGCACATTAGGGTGCGATTTCAAATAAGACACAAGCCAAACTAAATTTAACTTACACAAAAATTCATCATAAAAATTTGTAAAGCAAAGGACATGTCAAATATGTGTTTCATAAAACTAAAACACTCAATATGGTTTTTTTCTCTTTTTTTTTTTTTTTTTTGACTTCCCCATAGGCAAGGAAGAACACAAATCGATGAAAATTATATTATTTTTTTTTGTAGATTAGTTGCTACGTCAAACTCAATCCATCCAATTAATTCTAACCTAACACTTTCTTAACTTCAGTTGAGAGGTGACTCCAAAGTTTTCAAAATCTTATAAAAAAAATTAAATTTTCCTTAGTTGTTAATCGATGGTTAGTATTAAATAAGTTATGTCTTAATCCTAATTAAATTAAGGAAAACAAAATTGAAAATTAGGCTCAACAATATTACCTCGATATCGACAAGAATGCTAAGTCGTTCAAGTAAAAGAAGAGACATTTTGACCAAAATAGGTAAGGCAGCCATTGAAGAGGAGGTATAAAAACTACTAAAGGTTGGAATCATGAGAGAGGAAATATATCCAACTTAGTTAGTCAATGTGATATTAGTTAAGAAATCCAATGGTAAGTGACGAATATGTATTGATTATACTAACCTGAATAAAATCTACTTACTTGATTACTTTCTACTCCTAAAGGTCAATCAGCTAGTAGAATCGACATTGGTTCACATGCTCTTAAGCTTTATGAATGTCTTTTCATTCTACAATCAAATTAAGATAGAGCTAAAAAAATATGTTCACATGCCCTTCGTCACTAACTTTGGGACTTACTACGATAAGGTAATGTCCTTTGAGCATAAAAATTATCAAGGTGACTTGCTAGTAAATAGTGACGAAGATGTTCAAACCTCATCTATGGCGTAACATTAAGGTATATGTAAATAACATAATCGTCAAAATTCACCAAACTCAATAACCATCTGAGAGTTATCAGAAGCATTCGAACAAATGAGAAAATACAATATCAAGCTCAAACTTTAAAAGTGTGTCTTTAGGGTGACTTCAAGCAAGTTCCTCAACTATATGGTCACTCAGCATGACATTAAGGTGAACCTTAAGAAGATATAAGCCATATAAGACATATTACCTCCCCACAAGATCAAGGAAGTCTTGAAGCTTATGAGAATGATTGTTACGCTGAGTCAATTTATGTCCAAAAGCGCAGAGAAGGGCTCTAAGTTCTTCAAGATCTTAAAGGATCCCAAAGGTTTTAAATGGATACCATAGTGTCAAATTGCTTTAGAAGAGCTTAAGCAACTCTTAACCAACCCATGCATGTTATGCTTCGAAGGGATGAAGTTATAATAATTTTATCGAATGAACGATTTTAGGGTAGAAGCTAGCTTTATAGTTCCTACCATAAACTTAATTCATACTAGGCATACTCACCTCAATCACTTTAAAGCATCCAATTCTATACCTATTATTAGTAAAACCTATGTTGGAGCTTTTTAAAATACCTGCTTAAGAACACTAATAGTTTACAAATTAGTAAAATAGTTGTATTTATATTTAACTAAAGTTTCTAACATTCTTGAAATGTTTACAAAAAACCATAGGGTTTGGCGTTTACGTATGACACATTGGAAACCAATGATATCTCTAGAGTACCATATGCTAGTTACTTTCCGTAAAAAGTAAAGGATGGCCAAGCAAATTCTAGTTCTTATAAGTCTTTAATTGTCCTCACTCCTCAACCGAAATACATTATCTTAAGGGTAATTATAACGTAGCCTCCTTAATCATTAGCTAACTTATAGCAAAGTCTATATGGATGTAAGCATAACTACCTTAGTAAGTGAGATGGAGACAAAAGAGCACATCAGACACAAACATAGTTTTTTAATTAAATTATTTTAATGAAATGAAATAAAATGCAATACAAATAAGCAAATACCATCACACGACGTTATCTGGTCCATTGTAAGATTAGAGAAATTGTGTCTACTCTAATCTGAGTTAAGGAGATTGACATCGCATACTCGCAAATCAAAACTAAACTGAAGATTATGTAATGGAGAACACTCTCCTTTTATGACCACCTTTAAATTACGGCTCCCAATCTTGTCGCGACCTTCTTTTCTGTCATTTAGTTCGACTAAGGGTAGGCTCGTCGAAGGGAATCCGTATTTAGCTCGAGAATTCTAATCGTTTCCTCCTAGTGGTTGTTATGTATATCCAATTAATAAAATATTAGTCTTTAATTACATCCAATTAGGTGGTGATCAACCATTTCACAAAGTAATGCGAATCAAATTTGAATATACAAAGCAACACTCCAAGTCTATAATTCAAGTAACAATCGTACACAAAGTATATGCACATTCAAGTAAGTCATAAGCACAATTAAAGGCACTCTTAGGTCTCCAAGTACTATAACACAGTACTTCAATATGCCGCAAAGCAGGAATACAAACTTACTTGAAGTCTCCGATTTACTCACTCAAGTATGCTGTGAGTTATATTGTCATCGTTCGCTTTTATAATATAAATATCATTTTAGTATTTTTACCCTTATCACATATAAGTTTCAAATCATTATTTTTATTTTAAATTTATAATTTTACTTAATTATTCATGTTTTATATTACTTATAATCAAGACTTTATTAAATATATATATCATTTTGTTACATATATACATGTTGAATATGTACCATCTTTTTTTTATATTAATTATTGTGTAACCCTTGTTAGATATATAATTGTAACATAATACCTTTAATGAAAGTAATATTCAATAAGGAATATATGTTTATAGTGTATGTGTATATTTTTCAAATAGGGCTAATTATGTTTGAAATATTGTATAATATGTAATTTATCATGTACTTAAAATCATCATATTGTACTATACATACCAATGGTAAGATTAATTAGACATCATTTTGAATACATGGCTTATCTATATATATATGAAAGAGATGATTCATAAATATATATATTTAACTAACTCCTTTATAGGTTATTAAATGAAAATAATAAAAATATAACTATCAATTTTTAAGTTTAAAATTCAAATAAGAAGGAATTTATTTAATCATACAGACCAAATACTTAATTCAGGAAAATAATGAGGTTATGGATATATCTTTTCCATGACTATTAGATATCTATTAAAAGAAATAATATTTATAATTATAAAAACAAAATTACTTAAAAATATTGGATACCGGAAAAATCAAATCTTTTAATCTCTTTTCTTCTTCTTCTTTTCCTCTTTTTTTTCTTTTCCTTTTTCTCTTTTTTTTTTCTTTTTATTTTTCTCCTTCTTTTTTTTCTTTTCTTTTTTCATTTCATTTTTTTTTTCTCCACAATCTCCTCCTCTCTCTCTCTTTCTCTTTTTCTCTCCCTGCCTCACTCTCTCATTCTTGTTTGCATACTTTTTCAATTTGCAAATGGCTTAAATGCCATTTTATAAAGCATTTTCACTACCTCAAATAAGGCAGTGAATTATATTATATTGTCTTTTTTAATTCCTTTTTATTTGTTTAACCTTACGTAACTTTTCGAGTGAAATTTTTCAATAATTTATTATTTATAAAGCTCTCTAATATATTTCAAAAGTAGTAGAATATTATATTATACATCTAATCTAAAATTTCTATTTCTCAACTAATTAGAATTTAATCTGATAAACTCTACATTATAATTTAAATTGGTTATATTTTAACTTATTTTTTTAATTCAACTTTACAAGACTGTTCCTTATAACTTTTGAGAAACTCATATTACCATTTGGTATTATTTGGAACTACCCTTTCATTGGTCTTACATTCCAAAATAAAACCTTAAACACAATTTTTTTTTTTTCATATATGATATATATGAAGAGGTTCTATTAATTATTTGGGATTTATTCATATACATTTTATATATAATTTTACTTACTAAATTAATTATTAAGATCATGTAATTAATTTAAAAAAGATTTATTATAAATTATATCTAGAATTACATAACTCTACAGTATAGTGATGAGAATTGATAAACTTAAGAATTCTAAGAAAATCGTATATATATATAGGCTTAATTTGAGATATTAAAACTATATCGCTATTTCTTTTAATAATTTTTCTTTTATTACCTTCATTATAAAGGTTAACTAAATTCTAAAAGTATTGATATAATTTATAATTTCTAAATTGTGCATCAAGCACTAAACTTTTCCTTTTTCTTTTTTTTTTTTATTAATTTATATACTCACATATAATTTACCTCTAACAATTCGTTAATTATTAGAGCTTATTATATATATTTCTAATAAATAATAGATAATATACATATAACTTAATAATTTTAATAATTAACTATTTCCTAATTCTAAACTTATGAGGTCATTTTTACTATCATTTTTAACTTCGTAGTAAAATTTGAGCTCAATCAGCTGATTTATGCGATTGTCCTAAATTTAACGAACCGTCTCCAAATTGACCAACTGTTAATTAATTGCTAATTTTTACAAGGTCTCACAATGCATGATCTCCAACATAGTCCCTAAAGAATACTTGTTTATTTACCTTTTGGTAAGTAGCTAAGCACTTTTCTTGATAATTGTCCAAGCAAAGGGGTAGGAACACAAATCCATCTACTTTGTAGACTACATTCTCCGAGGACTTAAAGTTAAATACTCTAAGGTAGAGAAGTTTGCTCTTGTGGAGGTGATCTTAACGAGACGGCTACAGCTATACTTTAAAACACACTAAGTAATAATCCTGACCAATCAACTACTGCATAATATTCGATGGAATGTAGACTCTTCAAGATGGATGGTAAGGTATGCATTAGAGCTTAGTACATATAGAATCAAGTATCAAACTTGCAAGGCCATTAAAGCATAAGTCCTTGCATATTTCATAATAGATTACATAGGAAAGAAGGAAACACCACAAGAAGAAGATACACCAATGTGGAGTCTCCACATCAATGGATTGTCCACTTAAGGGCAAAAGAAGGTGGAAAGGGGAATAAAACAAGACTTGTGCTTACTCGGACTATACAAGATGATGGAATGTTATGCATTGAAGTTTAGGTTTGACACCAAGAACAATAATGCTAAGTATGAAGCCTTGATAGTTAGCCTCAAACTAGCAAGAGAAATCTATGCCAAGAAGATAGAAATTCTCTCAAACTCAATGCTTATGGTTTAGCAAGTCTAAGGAAAATACAAAGCAAAGGGTAAGGCCATGACCAAGTATTTAGAAGTGGTTCGAACCCTTATCTTCGAGTTCCCTTGTAGAGTATCGGCAAAACTCCCTAAGTTAAGAACTCGATGGAGGATAAATTGTCTAATTTGCCTCTATAAGCATTCTTAAGCCAAAAATGAGAGACAAGAATATCTTTATAAATTTCATAACAAACAGAAGCACCAATAAGCAATACATGGAAGTCCTTATGATAAATGCTGCACTAATAGAGTTGCCATAAATGAACCCAATACTTGACTACTCGAAGAATAGAACATGCCATCAGATGGAAGAAGGCGAGTATGTAAAACACTGCCAACTACACCTTAACAAATGATGTGTTGTACAAAAGAGGCTTGACCCTTCCCCTCCTCCAATGTCCAAGGCCTAAAGAAGGTCATAATGTTTTAAAAGAGCTATATGTTGGAGTTTGTAGTAATAACAGCATGAGCTAAGCCCTTTACATCTAAGTTCTCCACCTAGACTAGCACTAGCCACAATGAAGGAAGATGTAAAGAGAATAGCTCAAAGGTGTGTGTAATGTTAGAAGCAAGCTTCAATCACTCATATACTGAGCACTAACCTCTAACGCCTAACAATTTATCATAATAACCATCAACTGCTTTCACCAAGTGTGTCGAGGCCAAAATAGTGGCCAAGATCATAGAGAAGAACATTGATTCTTTTATCCTCAACCACATTCTCACTAAGTTTAGAGTCCTATATGTACTTATCATGGGCAATAAGACTAAGTTCAATGATTCAAACTTTAGAGAGTTATGTAAGCACTACCATGTCAACATCTACTATACTTTAGTGGCACATAATCAATCCAACAGCTAAGTTGAAGTAGTGAATAAGATCATCCATAATGTTCACAAGAAAAGGGTGTATTAAGTATAGGGTAAGTGGGTAGACACTCTCCCAAACATACCTGTTGAGCCTTATTTCAATTTCCTTAATTTAATCTATATTAAACTTAACCCGCTTAATATAAATTACTCGACATTAAATTAAGGAAATATTTTTTTTCTAAAAAATTTAAGATATTGGAGTCATCAACTAGTTTAACTAGTAAAAAATAAAATTAGTGTTTTCCGGTGGGAAAATCCTAATTTTACTACTAATTTGCGGATATCCTAAAAAAAATTAACTTTTAGATAATTAAACCAGAAAATCAGGTTCGAGGGCTAACTTATTAAGATTAAGTTGCTATGTGAAAATTGAAGAAAAAAAAATAATAGGCTTTATTTTTGTAATTTTTCTAAAAGTATTAAAAATATACTTAAATTCACAAAATGTAACTAAAAAAGATTTTTTATTACAAAATTTTTTAAGAAAAAGGGAAATTTTTTTTTATTTTTAGATAATTACCCTAAAGATGCCTACGTACTCGCTATTTGAGATCAAACCAGCTGTAATTTTTTTTTTATAAAATTTTTAATGGGTAGATTATTTTTATTTTGAAAACTGAGTTAAGTTTACATTTTTTATCAATTTATTATTTTAAGAAAAAAAAACCTCAGAAATCTAATTTTTAAAAGAAAAACCCTAACTAACTATCATTTTGAAAAAGAAAAAAAAAACTCGATTAAAATTTTTTATTTTTCAAAACTACTATATGTTAAAAAGTATCTTTCCTAAATCCTAATAATAAAATATGATCTAGATACGTTTATTTTCTAAAAAAAACACAATCTTGTTAAAAATATAATTAAGCTAAATTTATTAAAAATTGAAATTATAAAAAAAACATGCAATATGAAAACAATAAAAACCTACACTAAAAAAATAAATAAATAAGTAAGCAAAAATAATTAATTTAACTAATAAAATAAAAATAACAAAATAAGAAATTTTAACTACGAGTCGAGTCATGCATTGAACACTGTTTTCGGATGGTTACGGGCATGATTGAGGGCATGTTGGTTGCTATTTGCAGGTATCACAAGCGTGTTGGTTTCTATTTCCACTTATCGCGGGCGTGATCAAGAGCATGTTGGTTTCTATTTCCATTAATCACGTGCGTAATGGAGGGCGTCGGTTGCTATTTCCACTTATCACAACTGTGATGGAGGGCATCGTCTTTTGTTTTCACTTTTTACGGGCATAAGGGAAGCTATTTCATTTGCTATGGTCATGTGCTTAAATTTATGTACAACGTATGAGTTGGAGTTTGTATCGTACATTTATGTATAGCATGTATGTAGTGTCGTCATGTGTCTAAGTGCAATTGATTGATGAGGGACGTTTGTTTAGAATTAAGGTCGTGTGATTGTTTGCGTTATTGCATTGTTCATCAATCAGGAGCAAGGACATTTGGTTGTTGCAACGTGTGTAGATCTAGCCTTATGTATAAACCCCAAAGTTCAGCCAAGTAACCGTAGGATTGAACTTAGAATTCAAGGTTTAGGGCGATCGGTTAAAAGATCCGATTAAACCCAAATTATAAACTATTTAACAAGATACCAGTAAAAATGACCCTGTAAACTTAAATTTAAGAAAATAAGTAGTAAAATAGAAGACTATAAAATTTTCAAATTTTAAGCATAATAACTGCTAATTACCAAAAAGGCAAAAAGTGTAATATAATAACTAATAAATTATTAGAGATGGATTATATGTATACTAAAAATTTTAGAATGACCAAAATAATATTTAGGAATGTTCACGTGCACCCTACATGTATTTACGTGTAGATAAAAATACGCATAATTAGTGAAATAGGCTGAAAATTAAGTAAATAATTAAAGAAAAATACAAAATAATTATAGAAAAATCAGAAAAAAAATCAGAAGTGGATAACTGAAGCAAGATAAGGTCGTGGCAGGTTCAAATCAGAAAAAGAAAAATTATCCAATAAGAATTGGACAAACAAAAAGCCAAAAATCAAGGAAAGTTGACAAAATCTTATCAAATTAATGCATAATAATTACAAAAAAGTCTATAAATAGCAAGAAAAATCCAGGAACTCATTTGGACAGTTAGAAATCAGAGAAAATTAGGGAGAGTCGAAAATTCGAGAGAAAATCCAGAAAAAAAAAAAGAAAAACTGTGCAGTTAGGGGTTTTAAAGGGAACCCACACCAAACGAGGAGCTGGGAGTGGACGGCCACCACCACCACACGGTGGTGGTAGCGCCCAGGCTGGCCGACAAGGCCACGGCGGCCCGCGGTGGCCGGAGCCACCTGAACCGGTGAGTCCAAATTCTAGCCCGATTCTTGTATAATTTTGTAAAATTAGTTATATTGCCCAGAAAATTATGAAACTTGTTATTCTGAGGTTTTATTGTATGTAGATTTAGGAAAAAATGTTGATTTAGTTTAATTATGTCTGGAAATATAGGGTCCTTAACAAATTGTTCAAAATTGAGCATGATTAAACCGGAAATTAAATAGGCTTAGGGATGTAGTTTGGGGCTCAAAATTTTTCTGTAGGATGCTCATGTGACATAGAACAGTACTATGAAGCCATTTTTTTAAAATTAATTTTCGAAATTTTTAAGTTAATTTTTAGCCCTAAAATGATGGAAAAATTGGGTAATTTGGAGTTAATTAGGTGATTAGGATGTTAATTACTTATTTGGATCTTAATTAGATGTTTAAGGAAGTTAATCTCTACAGTGGAACCCTAATCCTAGCATTTAGGTACTAAGTATAGTTAATTAAGGAAATTAGGTAAGTAATATAAGAAATTAGTAATATGTGAAATTGTAAATTAATAAATATGGAAAAATTAGGGTTATTTAGATAATATTACAGTAAAAATCAGAATAATATTAAATCTGAATTAAGATTGAATTTTAGGTAATTATATAAAAAAGTAAGATTTTCTCACATCGGGGATAAATCCGATACCCTAATTAGGACTAGCGTGTACCAAATAGCTTAGAATACTAAATTAAGACCCAATAGGATATTTGGAAACTCGAGCTTAATGTAATTAATTTCACATTAGGATTCGAGCATGTTTAGGATTTAAAAATCGAACCAAAACCTAATTTGGAAATTGATGCGGAAACCGAGACCGAACCCAAACCTAAACCTAAACCTAAACCTAGAATAATTATAAAAGACTCAATACCTAGATAAGTAGGCATATTAAACCGTAAACAAAACCTAACAATAAGCATTATAGGATAAAACGAACCTATAACAGTTATATGAAAAGCTGAAACCACGTTCGTGTTATAGGGATAACCGGCAATGGCCTGAGCAGATCGGACCTCGAGTGAGCGAGCGAGGAGTCGAGGTAAGTTGGGATTAATACGACGCTGTATTTTGGAGGCTTAAGATTATGCTTGGTTGTGCTTGTTAGATAGTTGAATGCGTGCATGTGCTTGATTATGGGTGATGCTATGATTATGTTTGTTGCTTTGGCACATATTGTATGAATTGTATGTAATGATTGATCACCCTAAATTGGACTTAATCAAATATACGACCAGTAATCTTAATCAAACATGCATGGCAACCCGTTAGGGGATTTAGGACTCTCCGGCCAAATACCGACCCCTTCGGAAGGGATAGCGCAGGATTGCAAAATGGTCCCTTCTTCATCCTCAATCGAACTAAGTGACAGGAGAGGAGGTCGCGACGGGGGTGAAGACAGTGGTTCGAAGGTAGTCGCGGGAGGAGCAAGGTCTCCATTACACAAGCCTGGGTTTGGTCGTGAGCTGTTGCATTAACGGTAACTCCTCAACCCGGATTAGAGCGGGCGCAATTATTCTAATCTCACGACTGGTCGGACAACGTCGTGCGATGGCATTTGCTTGTACATGCATTGCATCTAATAAGTGATTGAAAACTTTGTTGTGTTTCTAGTATAGTTTTAAGTCCTCCGTCCTAACTTACTGAGCTGTGGTTGCTCACATCCCTATAGACGTCGTGTAGGTGCTGGCTAAGAAGCGGATTCCAATTACTCTGAAGCTAGCAACTGCTGGATCCTGGGGAGTGAGGAAAAACATGTGAAGAATAAATATATTTTTAAGGTTTAAGCTTTTACTTTAGAACTTCTCATTTTTGAATAATGTAATAACTAGGAAATGTATTATGGAGAAATCTTGTAAACCTTAATTGTAATAACTGTATTATCATATATATATCTTTCTTCACTTTCTTGAAGAAATGATTTATTTAAATTATAAACTGTTTCCTTCAAAGCGGGTTAGTCGTGGACGCCTTGTGTAGATCAGGTCTAAGATAGTGGTTGTAAGGCCAACTTCTATCTTAGGATGGTTTACACGGCGGGGGCTGTTACGACTCTACCGCTTCGGGGCGTGACATTATGTATGTGAGGATGGGAGATGTGGCAGCAAGGATTCAGTTGTAGATCATGTGTGCTGTCGCGAATTGAGATGGAGAGGGACAAAGCTTGTTGCTATTAGTGAGGGTAGGAGCTCTCGATCAAGTGTTTGTTTGGTGTTCAGGGGAATCGACGTAAAGTAATGGTTTAAGTAGTTGAGTTTAGATTGCGTCAAGGGCATATTGGATAGGAGGGTTGTGGTAGTTGCCATTAGGTGTTGTGGGACGTGAGGCTACGATTATAGGGTGTGACAGTAGTGGTGTTTTATGGTATTTTAGTAGTAGTGTTGGTGGTTGTAGGCGACAGTGCTTTAGAGAGTGCATGGCTTATGGAAAATAAAAATCCTCTTCAACTTTCCAGTCGACATGCTATTTATAAACTCAAATCAAACCTTTCGTATCGAAAAAACAGAAGATACGATTATAATTTGTTAAGGATTTACCTTAATTTTTAGAAACCCTAATTTATTTTAGGCTTTTTTCATTCTTCCATGGCCCGATCTGATCTACTACAATTTAGCCCAATAATTCCCTAATCTAATTTGAGCCCCTAAATTAGATGAATTAATTAAGCCCATATTGTCACACAATACAACTTGACTTATAACTTGACTTGCTACAACTTGACTTGACTTGATTTTCTTTTTTTCTTTTTCATTTTCATTTTTGCTTTTAATTTTAATTTTTTTTATTTTATTATATTTTTCTGTTTATTTATTAACTTAGCTCAATTAATAAAAAGAAATTTCGCAAAAATAAGATGTCTACAACTATCCTTCTTTATAATGAAGTTTGATTATAACTTTGCTACAAAGATAAAAGAGATACCCATTTCTATCAAACCCGACTTGGATAATTTGAAGAGAATAGATCTCTTCAAGTTCCTTTTGGTTTAGCTTGAAAGGGATAGATCTCTTCGAGATTTGTTTTGACTTATGATCCGAAGATGATAGATCTCTTCAAGATTTATTTTGACTTATGATCTAAAAATGATAGATCTCTTCAAAACTAATTTCACTTTAGTGACCCAAAGAGGATAGATCTCTTTGAGATTCGATTTGATTAATTTGAAGAGGATAGATCTCTTTGAGATTTGATTTAGTTAATCCGAAGAGGATAGATATCTTCGAGATTCGATTTGGTTAATCCAAAGAAGATAAATTTCTTCGAGATTCGATTTGGTCAATCTGAAAAGGATAAATCTCTTCGAGATTGGTTTTGGTTAATCTGAAGAGGATAGATGTCTTCAAGATTAGTTTTGAAAGCTAGCTCAATTCTTCTAAATATCTCTTTCCAAAGACTTTTAAGATTATTTTTCTTAGGACTGAAGAATTTCTTAGTTAGTAACTGATAGGCATGCTTAAATCGAATCCTAATATTCACTCATTCAATCAGTAGAATTTCACCAAAGGATTGTAATTGCTTCTTCTTTCTTTTTTCCTCTTTTCTTCTTTTTTCTTTTTATTTTTTTTTTCTCTTTCTTTGAAACCTCCCAAACTTTTAAGTCTTGTAATTGGACCATGCTCATGCCTTGAATTTGCTTTATTCGACACTAAATTTCAGTTTCCACTCCTCATAACTTCTGAATGATAAATCTCTTTTCGAAAGAAACAAAATTAAATTACTAAGAATATTCGATTTCAATTTATGTAGTGATTCAGATTCATTAGTAAGGGTTTGGTGTTTAAGCATATGAGGCTAGAAAAACATAGTACTCAAGGGTTTATTGGTGAAGTGTTTGTCAGTTAATGACTGTTCGAATTCGAAAACATTCATGGATATCAACTTTACTTGTAAATGATGAAAGATTAATCACAAACTTATTCAAGAAAATTGAAATCTTTATTTAATTCAGTTTTCATGGATTATACAACTTAATTGCATCTGAATTCATTAGTCCCCTTAATTTCAAGCCATCCATCTCTATCAACACTAATGCGCCTCTTAATAATACCTTTTTCACCACATAAAGGCCTTCATAATTCGAAGCAAACTTGCCTCTAGGGTCTTTTGCATTTGGCAATACTTTCTTCAACATTAAGTCTCCTTTCTTGAAGTGCTTTGAGCATACTTTCTTGTTAAAAGCTCGAATCATCCCCTGTTGGTAGCACCAACCATGACATATCATTGTAAGCTTTCTTTTCATCCAGGAGGTTCAAATGCTCTATCCACTTCTTCATCTACTCTGCTCAATCGAGCTGAGTTTTTGTCAATACTCTGAATGAAGGTATTTCTACTTTTACTGGTAGTACCGCTTCAGTTCCATATACCAATGAATACGAAGTTGCACCAATAGAGGTTCTAACTGAGGTTCTGTAGGTTATGAGGGCAAAGGGAAGCATCTCATGCTAGTCTTTATAAGTGATCGCTATCTTCTCAATGATTCTTTTAATGTTTTTATTTGCGACTTCAACTACCCAATTCATCTAAGGTTGATATAGAGTTGAGTTTCTGTGATTGATCTTGAATTGGTGGCATACTTTATCCATTAACTTGTTATTCAAATTCGTCCCATTATCTATAATAATAGACTTGGGTACATCGTATCTTGCAATAATATCTCTTTTTAAGAATCTAACCATTACTCCTTTGGTTATATGGCATATGACGCTGCTTCTACCTACTTGGTAAAATAGTTAATCACGACTAAAATGAATCTATACTTGTTCGAAGCTGTTGGCGAAACTAGACCGGCTATGTTAATTCCCCACATTGAGAAAGGCCAAGGAGCTGATAACACATTCAATTCTTGGGGAAGAGCGTTGATTTTATGAACGCATACCTGGCATAAGTGACAGTACCTCATGTACTTGATACAATCAGATTCCATCATCATCAAAAAATACCCCATTTTCATGATCTTTATAGCTAACATATATCCATTTATGTAAAGACTACAGACTCCTTCATGTACTTCTTTCATTATTTTCTCGACTTCTTCTTCATCTATATACCTCAGCAGTATTGCATCTAGTGATCTTTTGTATAACGTTGCCCCACTTAATAGGAAATGAGTAGCCAACCTTTTTAAAGTTTTTCTATCTTTTCGATCAGCATCTTCAAGAAATTCACCAATCTAAAGTAACCTTTTGATATCATGATACCAAGGTTTCTTTGATTCCTTCTCTTCAACTGCAAGGCAAAAAGCCGGTTTTTCTTCTACTTCAATTTTTAGGGGCTGAATTTCTATCCCATCTATGACTTTCACCATTGATGCTAATATAGCCAATGCATTGACAAACTAATTTTGGATTCTTGGAATGTAAGTGAATGAAATCTTCTAGAATTTTTCAACTAGCTTTCCTAAATGTTCATGATAAAGTACCAATTTATCGTCCTTCATCTTATATTCTCCTAAGATTTGGAGAATTATAAGGGAAGAATCTCCATATACTTCAAGCTCTTGTATTCCCATATCTAACGCCATTTTGAGCCTCAAAATGTAGGCCTCATATTCTACTATGTTGTTGGTATATGGAAATGTTAAACTTGTTGCCACAGGGGAATGGTTATCCTCAAGTGATATCAATACTACTCCTATCCCACATCCAACATTTTCCACCTCAATTTTTCGCTGCTCAATTCATTTTCCATCATCACATTTTCATCGGGAAATTGTGCCTCTGAATCATCGTCCTCATCTGCTAATGGGTATTTTGCCAATTAATCAGCCAATGCCTGCCCTTTGACTAAAGTTTGACTTACGTACTTGATATCAAATTTAGAGAGTAGCATCTGCCACTTCGATATTCTCCTAATCAACGCTGGCTTTTCTACTAAATACCTCAAAGGGTCATATTTTGTCAATAACTCTATTAAATAATAGAGAGTGTACTACCTGAGCCTATGCATTACCCATACTAAGACACAACACGTTCTTTCCACTTCTGAGTATTTTTGCTCACCTTCTGTGAATTTCTTGCTCAAATAGTATATAGGATGCTCTTTTCTTCCCGTTTTAGCTTTTTGCCCTAATATGCATCCTATTGACTCAAGAATAATCGTCAAGTAAAGGAACAATGGCCATCCTGGTATAGGAGTGACCAGTACGGGAGGATTCATAAGATACTCTTTGATTTCAACAAATGCTCACTCACACTCTTCATCCCATTTGATGGCTACATTCTTCCTGAAAAGTTTAAATAACGGCTTGCATCTATTAGTTAATTGCCATATAAACTAAGCGATGTAATTTAACCTTCCCAATAGTCCCTGAACTTCTCTTACAGTCTTAAGTACTGGCATGTTTATGATTGCCTTAACTTTATCTGGGTCTACTTCAATTCCTTTTCTACTAACTACAAAGCCCAACAATTTTCTTGAAGTTACTCCAAAGGTGCACTTTTCAGGATTTAACTTCATTTGAAACTTCCTTAATCATTCAAATAGTTTATGTAAAATATCTACGTGGCTTTTATCCTCCTTGGATTTAGCAATCATATCATCTACATAAACCTCGATTTCTTGATACATCATGTCATGAAACAAAGCTACTATAGCACACTGATAAGTTACCCTAGTGTTCTTCAACTCGAAAGGCATCACACAATAACAAAATATTCCCTAAGTGGTAACAAAAGTGGTTTTGATTTTATCTTCTTCTACCATTTTAATTTGATTATACCTTGAGAAACCATCTATGAATGAGAAAAAGTGATTCTCGGTTGTATTATCTACTAATACATCAATATGTGGCAAGGGAAAGTTATTTTTCCGTGTCGCCCGGTTTAAATCACGGAAATCTACACAGACCTTAACCTTCCCATTTTTCTTCAACACTGGCAACACATTAGCTACCCATTCGGGTAATCTGATACTTTTATGAACCCAACTTCTAGCAACTTCTTCACTTCTTCTTTTATTTTGAGGATTATATTTGGCCTAAATCATCTAAGCTTTTGTCTTTTCGGTTTTATTTCTTCCCTAGTTGGCAATTTATGAACCACAATAGACGAATCTAAACCGAGCATATCTTCATAAGACCAAGCGAATATGTCCAAGTATTCAGATAACAATTATAACAACTCCCGTTTTTTATCATCCATTAAATTACCACCAGTTTTCAAGTTTCATGGATTTTATTCTGTCCTTAAATTAATCACAACCATCGGTTCATCAATAATCACTCTACCCTATTCATGTCGATGCCAACTCTCTTTAATTTCGTTTGGAGTCTTAATATCATCTTCGATGTCTGATCCAGTAGGGCCGAAGGTGATATTGGTACTTTCATCATTTACATGCACGAGATATCCATTACGTTCATCATTCTTATTGAATCTGAAGAATAAAGGGAAAAAAAAAAGAAAAAGGACAAGGAATAAATAATAAAGCAGAATTGATAGAAAGAAAGGAATGAATTTTATTGAATGAATGAATTCAAATTGTTTGAAAGAAAAGTCTAACTAATTGGACTAATTATCAAAATTAAATATTCCTAATTAATCTAATGTTGTGTTGTTGAGCTTGGTTTTTCATCTTCCCAGTTCTTTTTATAAAATTAGGTCTTCTTTAAACTGACCAGTATTAAACCCTTACCCATTTAATACTAGCCCTCAACTAAGGTTTAAAGAAAACCATTTTTTCAACTTGAAAAGATTTAGTGTCATCATTTGATCGGAGTTTGGAAAAAGGGTTAAGTTATAACCAATTGGGTGAATTAGTTATAATTTAGCTACTAGTCTATCGATTTAAAAAAACCAAGTTATAAAACGACTTTTTAAAAACCAGAGAATCTAGATTCGGGGGTTAGGACTTTTAAACCTTTATAGGTATCATTGACTTTTCAAAATTAACTTTAATATTTAAAAATCACCTTTTTATTTTATAAGATGGAACTTAATTTAACTATTCTAATTGGACAAATAAAATAATCTAAACTAAAAAAAAAAAAAGGAAAATTAGGGTTTTTTTATTTTTATTTTTATTGTTAGCCCGTAGGTGCCTACGTACCCGCCATTCGGGATCAGATGTATGCAGTTCTTTTTATGAAAACTTTAACTGGTGATTTCATTTTAATTAAAAAAATGATCAAGTTTATGTTTTACTCAATTTTGGTTTATTTAAGAAAATTTCTAAAAAGGTCCTAAATTGAATTTTATTTTTTTTTTTCGAAATTCTAAACTATCTTAATTTGGAAAATGGTTTATTTATTTTTATTTCATTTTTGGAAAATCAATTTTTCTAAGTGACAAAATAATTTTATTTACTATCCTACCTATTTTATTTTGATTTCATTATGTCAACTTATTTATTTACTACTTATTATATTTTATCTATTTTTATTAAACTAATAAAATAAAACAAAACAAAATTACCCTTTTCTTTTTACATCTACATTTTACATGGATGGAATAATAAACAAATAATAATAATACAAAATTAAAAAAGAAAAGAAAAAAAAGAAAAAGAAAAACAAGACTCAGACTAGAAAATGGAATGTAGGTCAAGTTAAACATGGTTCGCAGGTTGGATCTTGGGTTGACTACGAGTAGTCGAATTAGGATCGCAGATTCGGGTTAGGCTTTACCGACTTCAATAGCAGTAGCAACCTGATGGTGCGATTCAGGGCGATTTGAAGGGAATTTCTGGTGGGTGAAGGTGGATTCGTGTGTTTCCGATTGGAGATGGTAAGGGTAAGTCTAATGCTGTAGGTTAGGATGGTGGTTTGGAGGTGGTTGTAAGTGGCAGTTGACGGTGGTGGAGCTTTTTGTCGCTTGGAGGTTGTTGAAGATGAGTGGGTGATCAGTTTCGAGGTTAAGGAACCAGACAAGCTCAGTTATGGGGTCGATTTAGGCCTAGGGTGGTCGAGAATGGTGGTTCGAGTGAGTCATGGTAGTGACAGTGAGGGTTTGGGTGGTGATTGCTGGTGGTGCTACTAGGGGGCACGATGGAGGTTGAGAGAGGTTGGGTTAGGGAGTTGATGGAGTGGAGGTTACGACTATAGTGGTGGTTGGGCTTGAGTTTGGCTAGAGAAAGGAACTTGAAGAGAGAGAGATTGGTAGAGAGAGAAAGAGAATGGCGAGAGAGAGAGAGAAAGAGAGCTTGGGAGTTGAATTCGAAACTTAGGAATGGTTGTGTGTCTTCCATGATTACCCCTGACACCCTTTATATACTCGAAATTAGCCTAAAAACATGGAAAGTTCAAATCAGAGTTAAATGAGACAAAACCAAAATTTAAGTTTTTTTTGCAATTTTTAGAGCTCAGTTTAATTGAGTTAATGCATGAATTTTGATGTGTTCTCGATCGCTATTAACACTAGGCTATGTCTAGTTTATAATTTCGCTATTGATTTAGTGAAATTACGACAAGAAAGGGTCCAAAAATTGTGTGGAAGTAGGCGGTTTGAAGAGGAAAGCGCTAGAAATCTGGGGAAAATGAAGGAAGGAGGGGGAAAGAGCAGAAAACAAAGGGAAAAGGAAAGAAGGGGAGGGAAAAAGTGGGTTGACGTGGCGTTACGTCAGTCGTACCAGCCAACCCTGATGCACCATGTGTCATTCGTGACATGTGGCAGCTGACGTGGCACTACGTCAGTAAGGCCGTCGAATCCAAGGATGCTACGTGTTAAGATACGTAGCGTAATTAGATCCTGACATGTGGCAGTCCCTAATGTGATTGAAAACAAAAAATAAGAAAAAGGCTTCCCTACTTTTGCTAAGTTTCAAACTCAAGACCTCATATTCAAACCTATTGCTAGTCCATCCGTTAGGCCGTTGGCTTATACCTTGTCCATATGTGCAAATTAAACATGTGGACTCGGTCAACCTGAGCTAGATTTAAATCAAAACCCAAGTTTAATGGCCTAACTTTTATACCAAAATTAAAATCTATCCTAATAACATGTTATTTTCCAAAATTTTTTATTTGAATTTAATTTTTCTATTTTTTTGTAATTTTTCAAATTTCTAAATTTTTAAACTTCATTTTCTAATTTTTTAAATCTTTTTTAGGATTTCTTTTTGAAATTTCTTATTTTTTTGTGCTTTTTCTTATTATTAAAATTTTTTTGTATTTTTCTATGATCCTTATTTTTTCTAAATTTCTTAATTTTTTTTGGGTTTTCTTTTAATTCCCTTTCTTTTGAATTTTTTCTAATTTAAGGCTTATTGAGAAAAGAAAGAAAAATAATAAAAATGAAATAAATAAAAAACAAGTAAAGGGGGCAAAAATTAGGTGTCTACATATGTTTCTAAAGAGACTTATTAACGAGAATGGAAAACCAGTTGTACAAGGAAATTGGTATGCCAATATCTTCCTTCTTGTTTAGACCTATAAACCCTACTTTTAGTAAACCTAAGACTTGATTAAGACTACTTTCCGAACATTCCTAAAGATTAACTAAACCAAAAACTTAAGTTTATATTTAGAAACGAATTAAATTTTTCTAATTTAAAAGCCAATTGTCGATAAAACCCAAGCTTGAAGAACTGTAAGCTCTAAAGTCATTTAAAACCCTAAACCTTAAAAAAATTAAGGAATTTTAACCCTAAGTAATTAATCGATAATTTAATTTGAATAATTTTATTCAACTTTAGAAAAGTTCATAATTTTATAAAAATCAAATCATGAATTACAAAACAATGCGAGATGAAAACCCTAAAACAATTTCCTATAAGGTTATGTCCTTATCTTCATGTATAAGCTTTATACATAAATAAATAGACCAACCAATCACCTTAGATAACTTATCAATTGAGAGTTGGAATCATTTATCAATTGATAATTTGTCAAAATCTAGTGATAAGATAATTTCCTTATCATCCCTTCACTTATACTATAAATGGACAATTTTTCACAAGATTTCATAAGCTTAACTTTAATAAATGGGACAAAACCATTCCATGGACAAAAAGGACTTGAAATGGCAGATCTAAACAAGGAAGAAAGGGGGGCCATACTCTTGTCTTTCAACCATCAATCAATTTCTCTTACACATCACTATTCACCCCTTAATGCTTACATCATCAATAGTTGCAATTGTTGACTTTTGTATAAGTTATAAGATAATCAATTAAAGCTTCTTGCACACACTTATTTCCTCATTCAAAATCTGCCACTCTCTCCCTCTTTCACTCCCATTTTCACTTCCTTTTCTCTCACTTTAAACACAAATCAAAAGAAGAAATCAAACTTTACAAATTCCCAACATTGCCGCCACCATTTTTGCTTCGATACTCACGGCAATTTCTCTTCTTATTCTTGTGTCATTTTCTTTCACCATCTAAGATCTTTTAGAACCATTATGAACTTCTACAAACCCCATTCCAAGAGACCAAAAGATTCGGGTTCCAAAAGGTTGTAAAAGAGGAAGCAATTTTAAGAGCTTAAGTGGAACCTTTGTACATAACCACCATATTTTGCTTTAAGGACGAGTAAGTGTTTCTTGTGATATGTGGATTAGTATTTATGTTAGGAGACTTTGATTTCTTGAAGATATGAGTAAGGTTTAAGTTGTTATAACACCAAAAATCGTTTTAAGAAACAAACCATGAAACCCTTACATAAAGTTGAAACATGAGCATGTAAAGTTGGCGTTTTGTAAAGACATTTGTTTAATGCTTTGGATGAAAGATTTTAAGCTAAGAAAATATTGAAATAAGAACTTTAATGGAGGATGAGCATGCTGGATGTGAGGGTTCCATAGTCATTTGGATGTTGATTTTGTTTCAATTAAGTTAAACATGCTCAAATCTAGACTTAAGTTAAGGAAAAATCCATTACATGAAGTTTTATAAAGAAACCAACTTTGCATGACATGAGCTATGATATGGGAATTATATTAAATATAAGATCTTCTATTTCTTTGTGTGGAACATAAGTTAAAGAATTGTCTTGTGGAAGAAAAGTTAAGTTAAGATTTGGACACAAGTAGTCTAAGTGCATAATTTATCATCTAAACTTAAGGAAATGATGAAACAAGTTGAAAAACCAAGTAAGGACCCCTTGGAACCATCATGAAAAGATCTGGAATGTGGGAAAAAGAAGCTTAAAAATATGATAAAAGTGAATGAACAAAGTGAAAAGATTAACCAAAGCAAATATGGTAAGCATATAAAGCCTAAAACTCAAAACCGAGTCTAAAACTCTCAAAACAAGCCTATAACTCTAAGTTGGGCCTTTAATAAAATTTTGATCAGCACTTTAAAACATTAAGAGAGGTTGTTTTGAAGCCCATAAGAAATTCACCTAAGTCTCCATAAGCCCACCAAAGTCATTAACTTTAGTTTGAACCAAAAACAAGCCCATTTGACGACTTAAGCCCACTAAAGGGCCTAAGAAGTGGTTGTTAGCCTTAGGAATATAAATCAAAGTTGTAAATCTGATCTTAAGGAGTATTTTAAGCTTAGGATAAAATCTTAAGACCAAGCCCAAAGGATTTCTCAAGTTATCAAAAAGCCCATTTACCAAACAAGGCCCAAAAGCAATCCAACACATGAGGAACGCTACTGTTCTGACCCATGGACAGATTTTCATGCATCATTTCAAAAATCTAACCTCACCACGTTAAATTACACTCGAAAATGATGAAGATTGACTATAAGATCATAAAAATCGGATTTAAAATGAGAAAGTTATACACGATTGAACTTTTAAGTAAAACCGGGAAAAATTATGAAACTAAGTCCAAAGTATAACTTAAAGGGTTTTAGCTTAATTTTCTAGGTTTTATTTCAAATCCTTATAGTATTGTATTTGTGATGTCCAGGGGACCTGGCTTTGGGGAGATGACCTATCTCGGATTATTTTGATTGATCCGCATGGCTGAGTGAGTAAATTCCCAATGACTCTTTACTTGATTGTGCTTGTAGAATAGATGCACCTAAACTTATATATATAAATTTGGATGCTTGTGGGATATGGGAGATGCATGTGTATGAATTTGTGGATGAATGTGATGACTTGTTAAGTATATTTAATAAGGGGAATTGCTTGCATTTTATATACATATGAATTGTATGGAATGAAATTGTCTGATCACCCTGAAAATCGAGTTAATCACTTATGCGATTAAGAAATCAAAATGAATCATGCATACCCCATATTGCATACGGATAATACCGACTGCCGCTTCATGCAGAAGATGGGAAAGGAATCACAGAAATACGAGTTTCCTGCAGGATTGGGCACTAGCTACGCCATCATATATATTGAGTCTCTGTCTTAAGCTGATGGGCTTACTAAGCGCCGGGAGACGCCAACCGTCAGCGAGGGGCCGAGTCTTGTGGCTTTTGCTTAAGGCATGTGTTTGTGGACTGCGGGGGCCACTACACCGCTAGACTTGGGATTTTAAAAGATATGATTTGATTTTGGTATATATATATAGAGTTTTGTTTTGGCATAAGCACGATAGTGCAAATGAAATAAAACCCAAGGTCTAGAACCTGGATTTTGGTTTGGGTCGGTTAATTATCTCTAAACCCTGACTTTAGGGGGCGTAATTCTGAGTCATATGCAGTTCCTAGGTCACTGCATGCGTTGTTTGGCATACTGATTGTTCATGCATTCATATGATTGTGCATTTAATAAATTTTTGTCATGCGGTATTGATGAGGTTAATTATCTCACTAAGCGTAAGCTTACACCCCAATAGTTCTTTTCCTTGCAGGTTGATCGATTGTTGGGAATGGGATAGGAATCGAGTGCAGAGTGCTACCATTGAATCAGTATGATGAAAAGCTTGTGTAGTTAATTCGGAATGCTCTGAAAAATGACTAATGTCTCAATTAAGTTTAGTATCTTTAGTAAGTTTAGAATTTTCTAAAATTATCTATCTTATTTCATTATTTTGGTAGGGGATACTGATTCTCTGCGGTTTGAGGAATTGTGGAAAAATGGATATTCATAATTATTTATATTATATAATGAGTCAATGAACTAAAATTGAAGACTCTAACAAATAACTATTTCGAGTCTTGCAATCTTTGACTTGCAAGGCGATTTTCTTATCATGGGTGCACACGTGATATGGAAATTCTAGGCAATACTACTAAGTCCCTCTTAGGGTCACTACGGGACCAATGCTGCATTATTGAGTCAAGGTCTTAGATAGATTGGCTACTTTAGGTTCTTGAACACCAGTTGGTATTAGGAACGTTTAGCGGATGTACGGAAAGTCCATTTGAGCATAATATAGTTGATCTCCTCTCTTGCTTCTAGTTTTAACCTTTATTTCTTGAATCTCCTCTTTAGTGGGCTCATACCCAAGCCCAAATGTTCTAATTGCTGCTTAGGCTGTTTCAAACGACCTCGTGCCCCTTGTCTTACTTCTTCGATCACACCGACTTCATTGAACATCTACAACCCTAGCTCCTCCAATTCTTCACTCCCAATATATGGAATAGTCGTCTTTTTGTAAATCTCGTAGTCTTGCTCCCCAATAATAGTAACCAACTGCCCATCGGCTATGAATATAACCTTTTGATGTAGACTGGACGAAATTGCCCTAGTTGAATGAATCCATGGTCTTCTTAACAGAAGGTTGAAAGTTCGCGGTATATCCAAAACTTGAAAGGGAATAGTGAACATTTGTGGGTCAATCTTAACTTGCAACCTAATTTCTCCAATTATCTCTCTTTTTGATCCTTCAAAAGCTTTTATTAAAATTGAGCTAAGCTTTATCTTAGTTGTATCGATTCCGAGTAAATTTAGTGTTGCCAAAGGACATACATTCAATGATGACCAATTATCTATTAAAACTTAAGCAATCACTTTCCCTACACACTTAACCACTATGAAGAGGGGCTTCATGTGCTAGTCTCCTTCTTTACCTAACTCATCTAGTAAGAATGAAATTTGATCTACTGCAGATATTGAGTTTACCACCAACCCTAACTTCTTACTGGAAATCCCTTCAAGTACTTTAACATCTTTTAGAATTTTAATTAAAGCTTCCCAGTGAGTATTTGATGACAACAGCAAGCCTATTAGGGAGATCTGTGCTGGTACTTTGGCTAATTGATCTATTATCTTATACTCGTTGGCTTTCACTATTTTCTTGACAACATTCTAGTCTTTATCATCCGTATCCTCAAAGATCTTTTGAGAAGCCTCTTCTATAGTAGACTTCCTCTTGGCTTTCTCGTTCTAATCTTAAACTTGTCTTAAGTGTGTAAGCCCACTGACAATAGGTGATGAGGACCTGGTCGTCTGATTCACCGTTTGGTAATTTAGAGATGTTGCTTTGTAATTCTTTGGGGCTATTAGGATATTGAAAGCAATCTTCTTGGGCTTTCCCAATTCCTCAACCTTCTTAGTCTTCTCATCATACTAAAAACTAATGGCTTAGGCCTGTCTCGAATCATTCGAATGATCTCAGCCATTTTCTTAGCTTTTGCAATAAGTATATCTTCTTCCTCAAATTCTGGATCCCATCTAGTGGGTGATTCGTTAGCATATACAGCGGGCGAATCGGCATAATCCACTAAATACTAAAACTTTCCTGATGGTTCTCTTAGGGTATCAACTGTCGGATGTCTGACTTCATATTTTTTTCTAAGCTCCTTCTAAGTACTTCTCTTTCGCGGTTTTGGAAACATCATAGCCATAATATCAACTTTCTTTATCTTCCCATCCTTTAATAGTCGATATATTGCCGATCTAGTCTGGGTTCTATCCTTAAGATTCATATTCTGTAAGTACCTGCCTTGCCTCAAATTCTAAGCTATGTCCTTAATAGTGATGGGGAGATTGTCTAGATTAATCTCTGGTTTAGAAATTTCAACAATGATCATATTGATTGAATTTCCATGGTTCGGCAGAGGGTTGTTACCCACATTAAGAGTAAAAGTCTGAATGAAATCCACTTGAACCAATTTTGCCTCAATAAGATCCTGGATCTTATGTTTAAGTCTTCAATATTGGTTCATAGAATGCCCTACTTGCCCTAAATGATAATCACAACGAAGCTCTGGTTTATAATCTCTTAGTCTTTATCCTTCCCTTAGTATTTCAAACGTCAAAAGGTTCTTTTTCCTTAGTCGTGCAAGAACTTAACTTAAAGGAATGGGAATATGGGCAAACTATCTTCTTTGTGGGTGGTTGTTTTGACTTGAATTTGGCGGGGGATTAGATCCTCAAGTCATGGCTATTAGGGTTACAGGTTTGACAAGGTTGCTGGTATTGATAATACTTATAGTAGTTTCTTTGGCTTTGTTGGAAAATCTCGGGGGATATGTCTACTTCTCAACTACATCAGGATTAGGAAGCCTTCCAGTAACAATAGCTTCCTCAATTCAGCACCCTGAAGCTATAATTTCTGCAAAGTTAGAGGTAAGGTGCCCAACCAGGTGTTGGTAATATGGGCTTCCAAGAGTATTAATGAAAGCGAAAGTCAGATCCTTCTCAATTAAGGGTGGAGTCACCCTAACTACCATGCCCTTCCATCTCTGAGCATATTCTTTAAAGTTTTTGTTGGCCTTCTTTTGGAGATTATTCAGATCCCACATGGACAAGGCCACTTTGATGGTGAACTTATATTAGTTGGAGAAAGCTTATGCTAACTTATCCCAAGTATCAATCTCATTTAAATCCAGTTGGGCATATTAGGTTAAGGTAAGCCCAGTTAAACTGTCTTGAAAAGTTTGGACCATCACCTTATCTTCATGTATTTTCCCATTTTCCTGATGTACAACCAAGTGTAGAGTTTCAAGCAGCCAATCTCGTCGTATTTCTCAAATTCTGGTGCTTTAAATCTTTTCGAGAAGTCATCGTCTTCATATGTCGGCAAATTAATCATCCCCATCTATTCAAACTCGTTAATCATTTCTAGGGTTTTCATCTTCTCGGTTAACTTCTGCATAAACTTTCTTTTCATCTCGTAGTGTTTCTCTTCGATCTACTTCCTCCATACCTCAGCATTAAGGGCTGATTCTTCATCTTGTAGTTCAGGGGGAGGGGTCATTTCTGCATTCCAATTTGGATTGACTTAAGATCCTTGTCTGTCGTTAAGAATCCCAATAGCTTGAGTGAGAGCCTAAATCTGTTTAGCCATCTTATTTACGTTTTCTTCTAGAGTTGCAACTCTCGAGTTGGGTTCGACTTGACTGATGTTTCTAGTGCCTTGAGTTGACATTTTGGCCCTAGAACAAGTGAATATCGGGCTTCTAGCTGAGTTTGTTTACTTAGATGCTATCTTCGAAATTCTACGCAAAAACGCAAGTTTTAGACTTTTTGGTAAATTAAAGATTTTTTGTTGTTTTTGTTTTTCTCCTTTTTGTGACTTTTGTTGTTTGCCTCTTTTTGTGTTTTTTCTTTTTTTTTTTATAAAAAGTTAGCTAAATAAATAATAATAATAATGAGTAAGAGACTACGTAATTAATGAGAATTTTATTTATTAAAGCTGCAAATTTATTCATCATAAGATCCATCTTATACAATGGACTAAATGAAAAGAAAAGAAAAAAATCCTAACTAGTTTTCTTAAATCCTATATCTACAAGAGCCGACAAATTTAGCTTGAACAAGCTTCATCAACTTCCCTTATAAGTCTTCGTACCGTATCATCCCTTTCTTGAATCTTGCTCCTTAAGAATTTGATTTTCTTTTAACAATCTCTCATTTTCTAGCTTTAACTCTTCAATGATTCTCTTACTTTCTTGGAACTAGGCTTTAACTCTGGCCTGTATGGTATCTTGGTAGACCTGTTCAATAGGTGAAGGACATGCTAGTTTTGGCTCATGTTTGAATACATCTAGAGCTTCATACCATATATTTACAGTTTTCTCTAACTGATCATAAATGAATTACTTGGTGGCTTGGTATTCTCTGACTTTGCCCCTCAAAGTTCCTACGTCGACTATCTTTTTTACTTTTCTCTATTCTTATAGCTTTATGAGTTCTGCTAGTCATTAAATCAAAGTAGCTGTAGGTAAACAAAGATCTTAATAATTTATCGTAACAACGTCTAAAGAGTCTTTGCAGGCTTTTTCTTAAAGTAGACCCAACTGTCTAGTGACACAAGCAGGGAAGTATTATATACAGCCAGTAATACCGATAAGGGGGACTCTTGCATAATCGACATACCCTAAGACGGCTTGAGTGTAGTAGCTCCATCTAGCTATCCACATAAAGTCTACTGGCTACCTTTTGCTGATAATTGGCACCTATCCATTAAACTGAGCTTCATCTGGTACCTCTAGGTGGCGAACAAAGTCGTCAATTAGATTCATATTTTCAACCAGGGATTCTCTAAGAAGATTCCCTCCATACCCCTGTGTGTGACTAAGAAACCACATAGCAAAGATTGTAGGGTTAGCCGTGAAATAACCGTGACCCTGCTTCTTTAGATGGGTGAGGGTCTTGAATTGTTCTACTAGTAATGCTGGCATATAGGATTTATTGGCTAGGAATTGAGTCACTAGCTCGATAACTCTATAGTGGACTTGACTATACCTAAAGGGAAATAGCACTATTCTAAACACTACTACAATAAATACGTTGACTTTCTTTTCGGCCCATAATTCATATCCTCCATAAAAGATCTGATGATATCTTTGATAGGCATGTGGGCTTGAAAACCACTCCACTAATCTTAAGATGCTGACACATTTATGGCCTTCTAAAGACAAGAATGGTGCCAAGGCTAACTTCTTGACTCCCAACAATGTCATGAAGGCTTTCTCGAGCTGGACTCTAAGATTAGGGATAGCTATGCCTGTTTCTAGAGGCGGAGCACTGAGTAGTTGTGATTACTCTTCTATAGTGGGTGTCAATATGTGTGGTTTAAAGTTGAAAGCTGTAGATTCTGGATTCCAATAATGGGTAAAGGCCTGAATTAGAGGCCAGTGGAGCTAGACCCACTTAAAGGATATGACTGGCTTGATCTTCTTATGAATGTGGTCTTGCTTGGCGGGCAAAAGCTGATTCAACCAATCTCTCAAGTGGCCTCAGGGAAGGAATACTTGCCTAACTAGACTTTATGGACGGGCTCTAGACTAACACTACCTTGACTCTCCATATCTACGTTACAAAAAAATATAAACAAAATAAAAGGCAACAATTATTTACAACAAGGCTACTAAATTTAGAATAAAGTTAGATATGATATTAATAATTTCGTAGCTTTTTCAAAGATTTACTTAGAAATTGAGTAGCCTTCCACTGACTAAGGAGCAATAAAAAAATAATATACATATAACATAAAGAAATAAAACATTCACAAAGAAACAATTATAATCTAACATATAAAAATGCAACATCACACACAGATGCAATGCAGTAGGGTTAGTAATTAATAAATTATAAAAAGTATAATAAATCTGCGGTTAAGGAGCACCCTTATACATACGTAGGTTCAAAATAGGATTTAAAAAAAAAACGTGAAGCTTGCGAATACTTATATATAAGGGTTAATGGTTATTTTTCTTTGAAGAATAAGATTAGGCCAACCGTGAATTGGTTGGGCTTTTCTTATAATTTAAGAATAACTATTCATTTTTTTGAAAAGGATGATGCAAAAGGGTGGGGTCTATGGGACTCAAGCTCTGTAACTTCAAGGTTTTCTGAAGAGAAGCCTAATGGGCTACATTGAAGCTTGAGTGGACTCGCCTATCACCATCAAGCGGGGGTAAAGACACCAGTAACCTAAAGGTTACACAATGGTAGCCTGTCCTAGGTTTTTAAGATGACCTAAGTCCAACCACATCTAAACATACAGATGGTTAATAAAAAAAACCCCCCCTAATTCTCCTAGAGAGACCATTGGGCTAGGCTTTTTCTTATTAAAGCCTGCATCACTAAAAGACAATTAATACAACTATAATACAAAACGAAAAGAAAATAATAATATAAAAGCCCATTAATAATTTTTTTAATTTTTACATGGCTAGCCCATTAGGCAGTCCTTAGTGGAGTCGCCAATTTTATCAAACCCTATTTTGATTTCCTTAATTTAACTTATATTAAGTCCAGCCCACTTAATATAGATTGATTGACATTAAATTAAGGAAATATTTCTTTCTAAAAAATTTAAGAAATTAAAGTCGCTAATCAGTTTAACTAATAAAAAATAATATTAACGTTTTCGGGTAAGAAAACCCTAATTTGATCATTAGTCTGTAGATATTTCTTAAAAAATTAACTTTTAGAAAATTAAACTAGAAAACCAGGTTCAAGGGCTAACTTATTAAGATTAAGTCACCATTTGAAAATTAAAAAAAAAATAATGGGCTTTATTTTTGTAATTTTTCTAAAAATATTAAAAATATACCTAAATTCACAAAATCTAACTAAAAATGATTTTTATTAGGAATTTTTTTAAGAAAAAGGGAAAAAGTTTTTTTTTTTTTTTAGATGGTTACTTCGAAGGTTCTTATGTACCTGCTATTCGGAATCAAACTGGTCGTAGTTCTTTTTTTTTTTTATAAAATTTTTTGTAGATAGATTATTTTTATTTTGAAAATCGAGCTAGGTTCACATTTTTTATCAATTTATTATTTTAAGAAAAAAAAACCTAAGAAATCTAATTTTTAAAAGAAAAACGTTAACTAACTATCTTTATGAAAAAGGAAAAAAAAAACACTCAATTAAGAATTTTTATTTTTCAAAACCACTAGTATCAAAAAGTATCTTTCCTAAATCATAATGATAAGATATGATCTAGATACGTTTATTTTCCAAGAAAAAAAAAAAACACGATCATGCTAAAAATGTAATTAAGCTAAATTTATTAAAAATTGAGATAATAAAAAAAAACACGTAATATGAAAACAATAAAAACTAGCACTAAAAAATAAATAAATAAGTTAGTAAAAATAATTAATTTAACTAATAAAATAAAAATAACGAAATCAGAAATTTTACCTATGAGTTAAGTCATGCATCGAACACTATTTTCGGATGGTCACGGGTGTGATCGAGGGCGTATTGGTTGCTGTTTATACGTATCACAAACGTAATCGAAGGTGTGTTAGTTTCTATTTCCACTTATTATGAGTGTAATGGAGGGCGTCGGTTGCTGTTTCCACTTATCATGGACGTGAGGGAGGCTGTTTTGTTTGCTGTAGTCATGTGTTTGTGTTTATGTATAGTGTGTGAGTTGGAGTTTGTATCGTGCATTTGTGTATAACATGTGTGTAGTGCTATTGTATGTCCAAGTACAATTGATTGATCAGGGACGTCTGTTTGGAACTGAGGTCGTATGACTATTTGCGTTGTTGCACTATTTGTCAATCAGGAGTAGGGATGTTTAGCTGCTATGGTGCATGTAGATCTAGCTTGATATATGTGAGGATGGGAGACATGGCAGTAAGGATTCAATTATGGATCATGTATGACGTCGCGAATTGAGATGGTGAGGGATAAAGCTTGTTGCTATTGGTGAGGGCAAGAGCTTTCGGTCAAGTGTTCGTTTGGCGTTCGAGGGAATCAACATGGAGCAGTAGTTTAAGTAATTGAGTTTGGATTGCATTAGGGATAAATTGGATAGGGGGTCGTAGTAGTCACTATTAGGTGTTATAGGATGTGAGGCTACAGTTATAGCGTATGACAGCGGGGGTGTTTTGCGGTGTTTTAGCAGTGGTGTCGGTGGTTATGGAAGGCAGTGCTTTAGAGAGTGCGTAGCTTGTAGAAAATAAAAATCCTCCTTAACTTCCCTGTCAACGTGCTATTTATAAACTTATAATCAAACCTTTGATATTAAAGATATGATTATGATTTGTTAAGGATTTACCTTAACTTTTAAAAACTCTAATATATTTTGGGCTTTTTTCATTCTTCTAAGGCCCGATCTAATCTACTACAATTTAGCCCAATAATTCTCTAATTTGATTTGAGCCCCTAAGTTAGATAATTAATTAAGCCTATATTGTTACACAATACGACTCGACTTATGACTCAACTTGCTATGACTTGACTTAATTTTCTTTTTTTCTTTTAATTTTCATGTTTAAATTTTAATTTTTAATTTTTTTCTGTTTATTTATTAACTTAGCTCAATTAATAAAAAAAAAAATTGGTGAAAATAAGGTATCTACAATACTAAACATGCTTTTGGGGGGGAGGGGGCGCGGGGCGGGGGTGGTACCAAACTACTAGAGGACTTAAAATAGGTGACAGTCTCTTCTAACTTGCCCTTAGATCAAAAGTTGTGCTACTTGCTAAGTTGAAACTCCCTAATGTACGGACTCAATCCTCTGATGTAACCGAAGACTAGACTATTCGCTAAGACAGCATCGATACTAGTGGGGAAGTACATAACCTAACCAAAGATCAAATTGCCACCTATCAGCACATGGCAACTTAGTACTATGACAAGAGGTTAGGTACTTGGAATTTAAAGTTGGTGACTTAGTTTATGGAAAGTTAAAAGCTACTAGATCATGCCAAAGAGAAGGTAAGTTAGCTCTTGATAAGTATTAAATTACACATATTTTTATGGATCATTTTGATAGTGTTCTTATATGTTTCTTGGGTATCTTTAGTGAATTTGGTGCCTAATCAATTTATATTTGGATTTCAAGCTTTGTTTGTTGAATTTAAAAAAATTTAATCAAGTTTTGGATGATTTGAAAATGATTTTTATGAGTTTTAGAGCCTTGAAAAGGATTATACCTAAGAGTGTTGTGAAGAACTGAAATCACATCCAAAAGAGAAAGAAAATAAAGGAGAATTGATGATAAAAAAAAAAAGGATCATGTCAGGATCAAGTGCAACTAAACTATGTTGTGGGGTTGAAATTGTCTTCTTCTCCTTCCTTGCCCTCTTTTTTCTAATCTTTGCATAGCTTGGTCCAATTAATCAATGACCTTCTAGTAGATCTTATGGAGCTCTTAGGCTCAATTTCTTACTTCAAGGTCTTCTGTGTTGTGTACAGGTACAAGCACATGGTCAAGGGGTAACTTAAGGTTGAAACTAGAGACAATCTCTATAGTTGTCAAAATTGTGATTCTATTGTTCATTTGAATGCATAGAATCAGTAGAATCATATAAAATTATACAAAATCAGTAAAATCATAAGCTTATAAAATCGTACATAAAAGTTAATAATTTTATTAAAAGTCTACACAAAATTAATTTTATATCCATTTTAACTAAGAACAATATTATAAAATTATAAATTCGTATAATCGTATTTTTAACTTGCGATTTTAACAACTATGACGACCTTTAAGGGAGCCTAACCTATAGTAATGTGGGTAGATCAGTTGTAAGTAAACTCAATCACACACGAATAGATATCCTAATAGATTAAATTGCTTCCCACGGTAACTTAAAATAGTTACCCCAAAGTACAATTAACAACTTTTGTTTAGCTATCAATCTACAAATGACTAGAAGTACTGAAGAGTAATTTGGTTCCTAACGGATGCTAAAGAGTCTTCTAAAAATAGCTCAAGAATTTTAGATCTCTATTAGAGACTATACTCCTCAACTAGCCATGTAGCCTGATGATTTCCTACAAAAAAAGAAAAGAAATAGCCGAACCATCATTAGTTTTAGCATAGGATACAAAGTGTGCCATTTTGTTGCATCTATTCACGACAACCATGATAAAATCTTTACCTCTAGTCATTCTCAGTAAGCTAAGAACAAAGTCTATGCTTAACTCAACCTAAGGTCCAATCAAGACTAATAGTAGCATGGCCTTTCCCTTCTCAACTCGTCTCTTTTCCCCTTTACAGGTTACGTACCTTACCACAATACGGTAGACATCCCTTCTCATCTTAGTTTAGAAGAACTGGGCACTCAATAATTCAAAAGTCCTTCTCTCTCTAAAGTATCTAGAGAGTCCTCTACTATGAGCTTCTATTATCAAGAGTTCCTTAATTGAATAAGTCGCAGACAGAGTATACCAACTCGGAGTAGGTATCCATTCTTCACAAAGTACTCATCCACTTTATGTCCATCCATACATTTGGCATAAATAAGACCAACATGTAGGTCTTGGTGGTTTTACTCCTTCATGTTTGCAAAACCAAGTAATCAGGTTTAAATGTCGGTAAGGAATGTATGTCTTCTTGATAAAGTGTTGGCGACCACATTCGTCTTGTCGTACTTGTACTTGATGACAAAAGAAAATCCTTCCAAGAATTTATCCACTTGGTTTGTCTTTTCGAAAGCTTTAGTTAGCTCCTTAGATATTGTAAGGATTTTTGGTCAATTTAGAGAACAAACTCCTTAGGTAGAAGGTAGTGTTACCATCTTGAAGAGCTTAGATTAGTGCATAGAGCTCCTTATCGTATATTGAGTAGTTCAATTGGGTTCCTTTGTGCTTCTCATTACGATGGGCAATAAGTCAGCCTTCTTGCATAAGTACAACATTACTACCAACACCCGACGCATTGCATTATAGCCTAAAGAAGTTATTAAAGTTTAGTAAGGCTAAAGTTGGGGCAAAGGTTAACTTTTACTTTACCTTAGTAAAACCCTTTTCCTTCTTTTCTCCCTATTTGAACTTTACATTCTTCTTGGTCATCCAGACAAGAAGTGTGACAATTGTATTGAATCCTTAAATAAATCATTGATAAAGGGAAATCAAGCATGAAAACTTCTTACCAAAGCACAAGAGGTCAAAGTGGGCCATCCAACAATAGCTTGAACTTTCTCCTCATCCACTTGTAAGCTTCCTCCACTTATGACAAATCCTAGAAAAACAACTTAATCCTTAGCAAAAGCAACATTTCTTCAAATTACCAAAGAGCTTCTCTATTCAAATGACTTCAAAGATAGTTTAGAAATGGTTGACATGATTGGATTGATTGGAACTATAAACTAAGATATCATTAAAGTATACTATGATAAACTTTTCAATGAAGTCTTTCAATACATGGTTCATTAACCTTATGAAAGTACTAAGAGCATTGGATAGGTCGAAAAGTACAACTAACCATTCATATAATCCATGTTGAGTCTTTAATGTCATTTTCCACTCATCCCCTAGCCTCATCCTAATCTGGTGGTATCCAAATTTGAGGTCAATCTTGCTAAATATTTGTACTCCATGAAGCTCATCTAACATATTATCAAGTCAAGGAATAGGGTACCTATACTTGATCGTAAATTTGTTAACAGTTAAGTTGTCTACATACATTTTCCAAGTCTCATCCTTCTTCAGTACAAGTAATGTTGCGATTACAAATGGACTAAGGCTCTCCCTCTTACAATCCCTCTTTATCAATTCATTGACTTGCTATTACAGCTCGATGGCTTACTTAGGGTTCATCCTATAGGTTGGTTTGTTAGGTAGGGCAACCCTAGTACTAAGTCAATATAGTGTTCTATACCTTAAAATTGAGGTGATTCCTTAGGTAATTCTTCAAGGAATAGGCTAACAAACTCCTTAATCAACCTCTTAATTTCCTTAAGCTAATTAACTTACTCCCTTAACTTTACTAATCTTCATATCAACAAGAATATCAACATATCAAACTCCATAACTTTCTTTAATTCAAATTGGCTCATAACTAAGGTCTTTTTAGAACCTTAAGCTAGTTTAGCTTGCAACTTCTTCACTTAGCTTAGAGTCATTAGGTTTAGGTTAACCTTCCTTCCATCATTCTCAAATGTATAGATATTCCTATATCCATCATGGATGACTCATCAATCGAAAAGCCAAGGTTAGCCCAATAATACATACAATATGCATATTGGTAGAGAATCATAAATGATCTAGCCGGAATACTTCCTAATAGATATTGGAAGCAGAACCCGTTGTGCATGTTAAGTGTACCCTTTTCGTTTGACTAATGTAACTTATATGGCCTCGAGTGCAATAAGGTTAGTAGCTTGAGCTTTTGAACTAGGCTAGCAAAAACAACATTAGTATAACTCATACTATCCACTATGAGCACACACACTAGATCTTGGACATTGCCTATAATATGGAGTAAGTTTTCCCTTTGTTAATGTAAACCTTACTTTTAAGCAGGTCTATGATTCGACTAAGAGTACTGCTTGAATGTTTTCGAAAATCAACTAAACTAAGAATTCAAGTTTACATTTTTTAAAAAAAATTGAGCTTAATTTTCCCAATTTGAAAGTCGATTAGCGATAAAACCTAAACATGAAAGACTGCAAACTCTAAAGTTACCTAAGACCCTAAACCCTAAAATAATTAAGGACTTTTAACCTTAAGTGACTAATTGATAATTTAATTTGAATAATTTCATTCAACTTTAGAAAATTTCATAATTTTATAAGAATTGAATCATAATTTATAAAACAATTTAAGAAGTAAATCCTAAAACGATTTCCTAAAAGACAATTCCCTTATCTTTATGCTTAAGCCTTACATATGAATAAGTAGACTAACTAATCACCCTAAATGACTTATTAATTGAGAGTTGGAGTCATTTATCAATTAATAACTTATCAACAACTAGTGATAAGACACTTTCCTTATCACCGATTAACTTATACTACATATGAACAAATTATCACAAGATTTCACATGTTTAACTTTAATAAATGAGACAAGATAACTCCATGCCATAAAGAGACCCTAATGGCTAGTTCTTGCGAGCAAGAATAAAGGGGTCATGCTCTTGTCTATCATCCATCAATCACTTTATCTTATACTCTATTATTCACCCTTTAATGCTTACATTATCAAGAGTTGCAATTGTTGACTTTTGTGCATACTACAAGACAACAAATCAAGCTTCTTAAACATACTTTCCTACCCCCATACAACTAGCCACTCTCTCTCTCATTTCCCTTACTTTCACTTTAATTCTTCCTTTCATTTCTCTCACTTGAAAATCAACCCAAAAGAGGAAACACAAAAACCCACAAAATCAACATTTTCACTACTTGTAGCTCCAATCCTCACGGCACAAAAGCTTTACTTTGTGTACTCCATTTGCCAACATTCAAAGCTCCTTTAAGATCCTTATAACATCCTTCAAACCCCACTTCAAAGGACCAAAACTCAAAGTTTCCAAAAAGGTTGTAAGAAGGAAGAAGTAAGACAAAAGCTTAAGTGGAAACTTAGTGCACAAGCACCATATCATTATTTTGTAGATGAGTAAGTGTATCTTGTGTTAGTAGTTTAGTTTTCATGTTAGGAGACCATGATTTTTCGAAGATATGAGCATGATCATAAGTTGATAAAACATTTAATATTACCTTAAGAAGTAAACTCATGAAACCCTTGCATGAAAGTTGAACTATAAACAAGTAAAGTTGGTGTTTTGTAAAGATACTTGTTTAACCCTTTGTTATGGGAATAAAGCTACGGGACCTCTAACCCGCAACCTAACTTGAGGACTAGAGGGGCTGGCATGACGAATCCTCATGTTCCAACTAACTCCTACTGAAGCTGAATACTTACTTGCTAAGTCATCTCTAATGACGTGCCATATGATTGCCCTTTATTATATAGCATGTTGAGTTGACGATTACTCTCTATTGCTAAGTCGCTTAGTCACTCAACATCATCCTTACTGACAAGCTGAGAGAGAGAATTTGGATTGATTAAGCCATCCTTGCTCAAACAAGCCCATTTGTCCGTATTTTTTGTTCACATCTCTTAACGACCCCGCTAATGCCGCATCGCTACATATATAGTATCACATATAGAATCTATAGCACCAATGATTATTTTCCTTGTATATTCATTTTTGCCCCTTTATAACATGTACATTACCCCCTTTAGGAAATGCCCTTTTTATCTTTTCCCTTTTGGGCAAGTTGCCCTAGTTTGTGGGTATAAATACCCCTATACTTGCAGTTGCAACATAATTAGATTATCTTTAATACACTTAAGTACTTTCTTCCTTGTGTAAGCATTGCTGGTTTACTCTCGGCATTACTTGTTTACTCTCGGCATCACTCGTTTACTCTCGGCATCACTCTTATCCTTTTCCTTAAGTAAGGTTAGGTGGTAAGTAACTACATCGGACCAATTCATGCGTCATATCGAATTGTACCGTAAGTCTTCGAAAGTTCCTTTGGTGTGTCATATCCTCTGGAACTGTTTGTAGGTTTTTGCTTGCTGCTCTATTCGCATTTGTTGCTCATTAGCCCTTTTTCGAGATTTCTACAAGCTTAGACCGATCTAGTGACTAGCCTTATCTATTCTTGATCACGGTTCACACCATCTTGGTATCAGAGCAGAGGTTGTGTATGAACTAAAATGAGTTCTTCTTAAATTTCTGTTATGCTCTGTTTTGCTTATGTGAAATAGAGTCAGTTATTGAGTTCATTTGACTACTATGTTATTAGTTGTTTACTTTCTAAAGTCTTTGTTTAAATTCTGAAACTGTGAGGAAAAATGACAAACCTAAATATGAATGTTGGTACTAGTGATCATAGTGGAGTTATCTACCATAGGCGCCAGTCTCAAGGAACTCCCAGAAGTTCTAACAAGAGGCTCGAAGAGGTAGCTAACCTCTTGATAGATCTGACTCGAGCTGTTCATGCACTGTCTTACCGACCCATTAAGGTTGTGCAAAACACTCCACAAGCTACTCAACCTATTAGAGGTTAGAACCTAGCTCGAACATTTTGAGGTAGAGGAGTTGGTAGACAACTAAGGCGAAGGATAGACACGAGAGAGCTTGATGATGAGAAAAAAGAGTATTTTGAAGAGGAGCGTATATGAATCCCCAGAGCATCCGACCATGTAAAGCTTCAGATTTCGAGTTTTAATGGATCTAGGAATATTGACGAGTATCTGGATTAGGAAGAGAAGGTGGAGCGTGTGTTTGATTATTACTAGTATAAAGATTACGAGAAAGTAAGGACTGCTGCTATTGAATTTTCCGAATATGCCACCATATGGTGGAACAACCTTTAGGCCATGAGAAGAAGAGAGGTGTACTAAGAGATTAATATTTGGCCCAAGATGAAGAAAGTGCTTAGAAACAGATTTGTGCCAGAAACATATCTCTAGGATACTTTCACTCGACTTTAGGAACTGAGATAAGTAGGCCGAACTATTGATGAGTATGTTCAAGAATTCTAAATGCTTATGATACGATGCGAAGTGGAGGAATCACTAGCCCGAATAGTCTCAAGATTTGTTAGTGGGTTAAGAGGAGACATCCGAGACATTGTGGAACTCCAATGATTTGACACGATGGATGAAGCTGTTAGGATTGCCTAGTATGTAGAGAGGTAAAGAGGAAGTCGAGCAATGACCTAAATACCGACTAGCCAACCAGGACAAGTAAGTAACCGCACTCTGTTGAGTATCGAGTTGAGTAGAAGGGTTGATGTTAGAGCCAAACAAAAAAGTTGACCTGAAGATGTAATACCGACTCGAATGTATAAGAAGGGGCAAGGGTCTGATAGGAAGACCAGCCAAATCAAATGCTACAAGTGCTAGGGGTTCGAACATATGGCTGCTCAATGCCTGAACCAAAGGACGATGATCATTAAGAGAGACATACCGAAGTTAAATGTAAAGAGTACAGATGAGGAACCTAAGGAGGAAGAGGTGTATGCCAAGGACTTAAACTAGTAACTTATGGTTGTTCGACGCACTCTGAGAGTGGAACCCTCACGAGAGGAGGATTAGAGAGAGAACTTATTTCATATCACCTACAAAGTGAATGAACAGACATATACCTTCATCGTAGACAGTGGAAGTTGCACTAACGTAGCGTCAACCGACTTAATCTCAAAATTGAGGTTGTCGACTGTTGTACATCTGAAGCCATACAAGTTGCATTGGTTGAGTGAGAAGGGAGCATTACACATCACAAGGAAAATATTGTTACCGATCATTATCGGCAATTAATCCAACCAAATTCTCTGTGACGTACTACTCATGTGCGCTTCCCACATGTTATTAAGAAGACTGCGGCTGTTTGATAGGAGAGTCATCACAACAGTTACATGAATATCAACATGCTTAAGAAGGATGATCGGAAGATCACACTAAATTTGATGTCATCGAGAGAAGTTCACAAGTTATAGACAAAAATTACTTGCGAATCAAAGAAGGCTCTGGTGATGAGTAAAGTTGAGCTCCAAAGGGCCAGTAATGCTAATGAGTCGACCCTCTTATTAGTTAGGCAACTATTGAAAATGAAGGAGCAGAATGCTTTACCCTAGGAGGTGAGGGAACTGTTGGATGAATATGTCGACCTATTCCTAGAATAGTTACCTGAGGAGTTGCCCCCGATTCGAGGAATAGAGCACTACATTGACTTAGTGCCCGGCGTTGCACTACTGAATAAGCTAACTTATCTCATGAATTATGAGCAAGCTTTTGAGCTTTAACATTAAGTCAATGAGTTTGCTGGAAAGAGGATACGTGAGAGAGAGTCTCAGCTATTGTTATCATGACCCAATAGTATCGTTGTCGTGGTAGGTTGCCGTGTACCGTATAAAGGTCTATTATCAACCCCCTTGTTGATCATAAGCCTTTTCATATGACACACAAGGCTCCTTCTACTTTACGTTACCATTAGGCCTATAGACAAGTAATATAGAGCAATTTAACTAAAATTACTTCTATGTTATAGATTAGCTAATTGTATGGGCTCGTGAGTCCCACACCAAAAAAAAAAATTACAAACAAATGCAGTTCATAACGGAACTGCATTAAATTTGTGTTGTGAGCAAAAACATAAAAGTATCTAAACGTCTATAAATCTATTACAAAATGTCCTCTTCACTCTCTGATCGCTCTAACCCATCCCTACACGAGACTTACCACGGGCATGCCTCAGCTCGGATTAGCGAAGAGGTTTTTCTGCAACAACAAAAATCTGTAGGGGTGTTAGGTTAAGCTTAGTGAGATAAATACTCTCGTTAGTACCACATGGCAGAAGTTTATTAGATGCACAATCATATGAATGCATGAACAATCAGTATGCCAAACAACGCATGCAGTAACCTAGGAATTGCATACGACTCAGAATTACGCCCCCTGAAGTCGGGGTTTGGAGATAATTAACCGACTTAAACCAAAATTTGGGTTCTAAACCTTGGGTTTTATTTCATTTGCACTATCGTGCTCATGCCAAAACAAAACTCTCTCTCTTTCTATATATATACATGTATACTTCCTTTACTGAAATCAAATCATATTTTTAAAATCCCAAGTCTAACGGTATAGTGGCCTCTACAATCCATAAACACACGCCCTAAGCAGAAACCACAAGACTCGGTCCCTCCCCGACTGTTGGCGTCTCCCAGCACCTAGTAAGCCCATCAGCTTAGGATAGAGACTCAATATATATGATGACATAGCTAGTGCCTAATCCTGTAGGAAACTCGTATTCCTGTGAGTCCCTTCCCATCTTCTGCGTGAAGTGGCAGTCGGTGTTATCCGTATGCAAAATGGGGAATGCATGATTCATTTTGATTTCTTAATCGTATAAGTGATTAACTTAATTTTTCAAGGTGATCAAACAATTTCATTCCATACAATTCACATGCATATATATTAGTACAAACAATTCCCATTATTATATATATAATTAACAAATCATCACATTCATCCATAAATTCATACACATGCATCTCCTATATCCCACAAGTATCCAAATATATATATATAAGTTTAGGTGCATTTATTCTACAAGCAAAATTAAGTAAAGAGTCATCAAGAATTTACTCACTCTATCATGTGGATTAATCAAAGTAATCCAGAGGCAACTCGTCTCCGTACACAATGTCCCCTGGTCATTGAAATAATATTTATAAGGGATTGAAATAAACTTAGAAAACTAAGTAAATTTTCCTTAAGTTATACTTTTAATTAGTTTTTGTAATTTTTCCCGGTTTTTACTTAAAGTTCAATCGCGTATAACTTTTTCGTTTTAACTTCGATTTTTATGATTATAGTCAATTTTCATCATTTTCGAGTGTACTTTAACATGGTGAGGTTAGATTTTCGAAACAAGGCATACAATTCTATCCATGGGTCAGAATGGTAGCGTTCCTCATGTGTTGGAGTGCTTTTGGGCCTTATATGGTAAATGGGCTTTTTGATAACTTGAGGAATCCTTTGGCCTTGGTCTTAAGATTTTATCCTATTCTTAAAATACTCTTTGAGATTAGATTTACAACTTGGATTTATATTCCTAAGGCTAACAACCACTTCGTGGGCCCTTCAGTGGACTTAAGTTGTCAAATGAGCTTGTTTTTTGTTCAAACTAAAGTTAGTGACTTTGGTGGGCTTATGGGGCCTTAGGTGGATTTCTTATGAGCTTCAAAACAACCTCTCTTGATACTTTAAGGTGTTGGTCAGAATTTCATTGAAGGCCCAACTTAGAGTTCTAGGCTTATTTTGAGAGTTTTAAGCTTTGTATGCTTACCATACTTGTTTTTGTTGATCTTTTCGCTTTGTTCATTCACTCTTATCATATTTTTAAGCTTCTTTTTCCCATGTTCCAGATCTATTCATGATGGTTCCAAGGGGTCCTCATCTGTTTTTTTCAACTTGTTTCATCATTTCCTTAAGTTTAGGTGGTAGATTATGCACTTAACTACTTGTGTCCAAATCTTAACTTAACTTTTCTTCCACAAGATGATTCTTTAGCTCATGTTCCACACAAAGAAATAGAAGATCTTACATTTAATATAACTTCCATATCATAGCTCATATCATACAAAGTTGGTTTTTTCATAAAACTTTATGTGCTGGATTTTTCCTTAACTTAAGTCTAGATTTGAGCATGTTTAACTTAATGAAAACAAAATCAACATCCAAATGACTATGGAGCCCTCACGTCCAGCATGCTCATCCTCCATTCAAGTTTTTGTTTCAAGACTTTCTCAACTTAAAATCTTCCATTCAAAGTGTTGAACAAGTGTCTTTACAAAATACCAATTTTACATACTCATGTTTCAACTTTATGTAAGGGTTTCATGAGTTTGTTTCTTAAAACGGTTTTTGGTGTTATCACAACTTAAACCTTACTTATATTTTTAACAAATCAAAGTCTCCTAACATAAATACTAACCCACTAATCACAAGAAATACTTACTCGTCCTTAAAGCAAAATATGGTGGTTGTGCACAAAGACTCAACTTAAGCTCTTAACTTTACTTCCTCTTTTGCAACCTTTTGGAACCCAACTCGTTTAGTTTTTTGGAATAGGGTTTATGGAAGGTTCTAATGGTCTTAAAAGGTCTTAGATGGTGAAAGAAAATGACACAAGAACAAGAGGGGAAGTTGCCGTGAGTGTAGTTGGAAAAATGGAAGAAAAGTTGATTTTGTGGGGTAAGGTGGTTTCTCCCTTTTATGTTTGTTTCAAAGGAGAAAAAGAAGATGTGAAAGTGAAATTGAAAGTGAGAGAAGTAAGGGAAGGAGTGGCCAGTTTGAATGGAGAGAGAATGAGTGTTTAAATGTTTTGAAAGTGTTGTCTTGTAGCTTACACAAAAGTCAACAATTGCAACTATTGATGATGTAAGCATTAAGGGGTGAATAGTGATGTGTAAGAGAAAGTGATTGATGGTTGAATGACAAGTGCATGACCCCCCTTTCTTCCTTGTTTAAAATCTGCTATTTAAAGTCTTTTTGGGCCATGGAGTGATCTTGTCTCATTTAATGAAATTAGGTATATGAAATCTTGTGAAAAATTGTCTATATGTAGTATAAATGAAGGAGTGATAAGGAAAATGTCTTATCACTAAATTTTGATAAGTTATCAATTGATAAATGATTCCAACTCTCAATTGATAAGTTATCTAAAGTGATTGATTAATCTACTTATTAAAATATAAGGCTTAGGCATGAAGATAAGGGCTGGTCTTATAGAAAATTGTTTTTAGGTTTTCATCTCGCATTGTTTTGTAATTTATGATTTGATTTTTATAAAATTGTGCAATTTTCTAAAGTTGAATGAAATTATTTAAATTAAATTATTGATTAATTACTTAGGATTAAAATTCCTTAATTATTTTAGGGTTTAGGGTTTTAAGTAACTTTAGAGCTTGCAGTTTTTCAAGCTCGGGTTTTATCGACAATTGGCTTTTGAATTATAAAAATTTAATTCGTTTCTAAATATAAACTTAAGTTTTTAGTTTAGTTGATCTTTGGAAACGTTCGGAAGGTACTCTTAATCTAATCTTAGGCCCACTAAAAGTAGGGTTTACAATTGTGCTGTGCTTACACTTCTAGTACCAAAGAAGGATGGAACCTGGTGGATGTGTGTTGACAGTCGAGCTAAAACAAAATCATGATCAAATATAGGTATCCAATCCTGAGGCAAGAAGGCATGTTGGACAAACTGAGTGGAGCCAAAATTTTTAGCAAGATTGATCTCAAGTCTAGCTACCATCAAATCTGTATAAGGCCATGAGACGAGTGGAAGACTGTATTTAAGACTCAACATGGACTTTACGAGTGGATGGTCATGCCCTTTGGCTTATTGAATGCCCTGAGCACCTTCATGGGGCTTATAAACCATGTACTGAGACATCTCATTGGGAAGACATACTAAGTCACTATGAACACATCAGAGTAGTCTTGGATATTCACCGTATTGAGAAACTATTCAGCAACCTATAGAAATGTTGCTTTTGCTAAGAGGAAGTAGTATTCTTGGACTATGTAGTCAGTGGAGGAGGCTTGCGAGTAGATGATGAGAAGATCTAAGTAATTGTTTAATGGCTGACCCCTACTACTTGTGCCGACGTGAGAAGTTTCCATGTACTGGCTTCATTTTACTGAAGGTTCATCAGGAACTTTAATACCCTCATTGCACCCCTTACTGAATTAATGAAGAAAAACACCGACTACCGATGGGGAGAAAGGGAGGAGAGGAGTTTTGCCTAGATAAAGAAGAAGTTGACCTTCGCCCTGGTGTTAGTGCTCCCTAGCTTTGACAAAATTTTTTAGCTAGAGTGTAACCTATTAAGCATTGGAATAGGCACTGTCCTGATGCAACTAGTTGCCTTCCACAGTAAGAAGCTTTGAGGACCCTAGTTAAATTACTTCATCTATGATAAAGAGTTCTTGGGACTAATCCAAGCACTGCAAGTATAACGGTATTATCTACTACCAAGAGAATTTGTCATATATATTAACCATGAGTCATTGCAGTACCTCCAAAGTCAGACCAAACTATCCAAGCAACATGCGAAATGGGTTGAATTCCTTAATGGATTCAATTTTGTGATCAAATACAAGCAAGGAAAGAGCAATGTAGTTACAGATGCTCTTTCGAGGAGGCATGTACTCTTGTTAGAACTGTAGACTAGGCTATTTGGTTTTGTGAGTATCAAAGAACAGTACTCCAAGGATCCATATTTGGATCGATAATTTTGTGATGCATGGATGGGAGGATAGTAGATAAGTATTATGTGGAGGATGGCTATTTGTTCTAAGGGGAGAAATTGTGTATATCAACTTGCTCCCTACAAGAATTATTAATTAAAGAAGCCAACAGCGGCGAACTCTCAGGACAATTTGGAGAAAGGAGGACCTATGAACTATTGAATGGCTAATTCTTATAGCCGAAAATCTGAAGAGATGTACACCAAGTGGTTGAAAGCTATACTATGTACAAAAAGGCCAAGTGCCGAGCCGAACAAGGGAAAGTAATGCCCCTACTTGTCCCACCGAGGTCGTGGACTGAACTAAGCATAGACTTTGTTCTCGGACTACCAAGAACTGCTTGGGGAAAAGATTCTATAATGGTCGTCATGAATCGGTTCAATAAGATGGCACACTTTGTGCCTTGTATTAAAACTAATGACGCCTTAGCTATTGCTTCTCTTTTCTTACAGGAGGTTGTACGGATACATGACGTGCCAAGAAGTCTGATCTTCGATAGAGACCCGAAGTTCTTGAGCCATTTCTAAAGAACCTTATGGCCTCGGTTGGGAACTAAACTACTCTTTGACACCTTATGTCACCCCCAAACTGATGGCTAAATAGAGGTGGTTAATTGTACTTTGGGTTCGCTGCTTCAAGCTATAGTAGGTAAGAACTTGGCTGATTAGGACATCTACCTACCAGTGGTTGAAATTGCTTATAATCGAACCATACATAACACCACTAAGTAACCCCTTTGGAAGTGGTCTATGATTCAATTCCGAGTTACCCATCGACCATGCCCATGTACCTGTACCTACGCAATAGGACCCCGACGCCTCAGCTAGAGCACAATCCCTTCAATACATTTATGATAAGGTCATTCGGCACATCGACCAAGTTGCTAAAAGAAAGTATGAAAAGGCCAAGGGTCGGTCGGCCAAACAATTTTAGCTGGGAGACTCAGTATGGCTATGCCTCAGCAAAGAGTGGTTTCCAAACAAAAGAAAGAACAAGTTATCTGCAAAAGTGGAAGGACCTTTCAGAATCCTCCAGAAAATCAGTGACAACACCTATAAGTTGGAGCTACCTGAGGATTATGGGGTTTTTGATACCTTCAACAGTGCCGACCTCAGTCCATATCACCCTGACGGAGGACTAAGTCCATATCACCCTGACGGAGGACTAAGCGAACACCATTTGAATTTGACCCCAAATCTAAAACAACCTAGAGGGAATGATGGGAATCAAGCTATGGGACCCTTAACTCGCAACCGAGCCTGAAGACTAGAGGAGTTAGCACGACGAATCCTCATATTCCAACTAACCCCTGCCGAGGTTAAATACTTACTTATTGCTAAGCCGCCCAATCACTCGGCATCATCTTTGCTGAGAAGCTAAGATCCGAATTGATTAAGTCATCCCTATTTAAACAAGCCCATATGTCCGTACTTTTTGTCCACATCTCCTAACAACCCTGCCAATGCTACATCGCCACGTGTACAGTATCATATGCAGAATCTGTAGCACCAATGATTATTTTCCTTGTATATTCATTTTTGCCCTTTGTAGCATGTACATTAGCCCTTTAGGAAATGCTCTTTTTATCTTTTCCCTTTTGGGCAAGTTACCCTAGTATATGGGTATAAATACCCCTATACTTGCAATTACAATATAATCAAATTACCTTTAATACACTTGAGTACTTTCTTCCTTGCGTAAGCACTGCTTATTTAATCTTGGCATTACTTTTATCCTTTCCCTTAAGTAAGGTTAAGTGACAAGTAATCTCACTGGACGAATTCGTACGTCATATCGAATTATGTCGTAAGTCCTCAGAAGTTCCTTTGGTGTATCATATCTTCTAGAACTATTCGTGGGTTTTTACTTACTGCTCCATTCACCTTTATTGCTCCATTCATTTCCCCATTAGCCGTCCTTTGAGTTTTCAACAAGCTTAGACTCATCCAGTGACCAGCCTTGTTTATTCTTGGTCATGGTTCACACCAGCTACGGAATGTCCAAACCACCATACTATGGTCATAAAGGGAGAAGTCCTAACTTTTGAAGTGGATAGCACTAACAAAGAACTTGAGGAGAAGATTAAAGTGTAGGAGACTATTGAGAAGGTTCAAGATGAGCTTATTATGAAAGAAGTGCATGACGAGGACTTACACCAATTGACTTGACTTTAGTGGTTCGATGTGTTATGAACTTAGAGCCCTCTGTTAAGGATGAACTATCACGACCTAACAATATCATTGTTATGGTAGATCGCCATGTACCATATAATGGTTTACTATCAACCTTCTTGTTGATCGCAGGCCTTTCATATGACATACAAGGCTCCTTCCACTCTATGTTATCACTAAGCCCATAGATAAGTAATATGGAGCAATTTAACTAAAATCAACTTCTATGATGTAAATTAATTGAATAAACATATGGACTTGTTAAGTTCTACACTAAAAGAATATTAAAAGCAAGTGTAGTTCATAAAGGAAACTGTATCATAAACTTCAAACTATATTATGAACAAAAATAAAGGTAAATAGTTATCTACAAAAACTATTACAAAATCTCCTCTTTGCTCCCTGATCGCTCCAATTCGTCTCTATACAAGACTCACCTTAGGCATTCCTTGCCCTGGATGAACGAAGAGGTTTCCTTGTAACAAAAGAAATCTGTTAGGGTGTAAGCTTACACTTAGTGAGATAAATACCCTTGTCAATACCGCATGGCAAAAATTTATTAGATGTACAAACATATAAATGCATAAATAATCAGTATGCCAAAAATACATGCAGTGACTTAGGAATTATATATGACTTAGAATTACGTCCCCTGTAGTCGGGGTTAGAGATAATTAATAGACCCAAACCAAAATCCAGGTTCTAGCCTTTAGGTTTTATTTCATTTGCTCTATTATGCTTAAGCCAAAATAAAACTACATATATATATATATATTTCCTTTATTTAACTACAAATCATAATTTCAAAATCCCAAGTCTAGCGGTATGGTAGCTCCCGCAATCTACAAATACACGCCCTAAGCAGAAGCCACAAGATACAACTCTTCACTGACGGTTGGCGTCTCTCGATGTCTAGTAAGCCCGTCAGCTTAGGATAAAGACTCAATAAAAATGATGACATAGCTAGTGCCTAATCTTACAGGAGGCCCTCCTCCTATGAGTCCCTTCCCATCTTCTACATGAAGCAATAGTCAGTGTTAACCGAATGTAATTATGGGGAATGCATGATTCATTGAATTTCTTAATCATATAAGTGATTAATCCAGTTTTTCACGGTGATCAGACAATTTCATTCCATACAATCGTACATATGAGTTATCACAAACAATTTCCATCATTATGTGGTTAACAAGCCATAGTATTCAACCAAAAGTTCTTACACGTGCATTTCCCATATTCTACAAGCATTCAAATTATATATGTGAGTTTAGGTACATCTATTATACAACCAAAATCAAGTAAAGAGTTATTAGGAATTCATTCATCTAGCCATGTAAGTCAATCGAAGTAGTTTGGGGGTAAGTCATTTTTTAACGCTAGGTCCCTTAGACATCACTATCATAATACTATAAGGATTTGAAATAAGACTTAGAAAAGTAAGATAAAACCCCTTAAGTTATACTTTTGACTAGTTTTCATATTTTTCCTGATTTCTTGCTTAAAGTTCAAGAGCGTATAACTTTTACGTTTTAAATCCGATTTTTATGATCTTATAGTCAATCTTCATCGTTTTTGAGTTTACTTTAACGTGTTGAGGTTAGATTTTCGAGATGAGGCATGCAAATCTGCCCATAGGTCAGAATAGTAGCGGTCCTCATGATTTTGAGTGCTTTTGAGCTTTGTTTGGTTAATAGGATTTTTGGTAACTTAGGAAATCCTTTGAGCTTGGGCTTAAGATCTTATTCTAGGCTCAAAATACTCCTTAAGGTTAGATTCATAACTTTGATTTACACTCCTAAGGCTACCGATCACTTCTTGGGCTCTTAAGTGGACTTAAGTTGTCAAATGAGCTTATTTTTTACCTAAATTCATGATAGTCACTTCCTTGAGCTTAGAGGGTGTCTTGTGGGATTTTTGTGAGTCTTAAAACAACTTTTATTGTTATGTTAAGTTGCTGGTCAGAAACTTAAGGTGGGTTCAACTTGGTGTTTAAGGCTCGTTTTGAAAGTTTTAAGCTTGGTTTTGAGTTTTAGGCTTAATACACTTATCATACTTGCCTTAGTTGGTCTTTTCACTTTGTTTACTTACTTTTATTATATTTTTAAGTGTCCTTTAGCAAAGTTTCAGATATGGTCTGTTTAGGTGCGAGGGCTTCTAACTTATTTCATCATTTCCTTAAATTTAGATGTTAGATCATGAACTTAAGCTACTTGTATTCAAATCTTAACTTGATTTCCTTTTTATGAGATGATTATTTAGCTCATACTTTACATTAAAGTAGAAGATCTCATACTTATCATAACTCTCATATCATAGTTCATATCTTACAAAGTTAGTTTTCTCATAAAACTTCATGTGAAAGATTCTTCCTCTACTTAAGTCTAGATTTGAGCATATTTAACTTAATAGAAGTAAAAACAACATCCAAGTGACATATAATTCCATATGTCTAGCATGCTTCCCTTTCATTCAAGTTCTCATTTCAACATTTTTTCAACTTAAAATCTCCCATTCAAACTGGTGCGAACCGTACCCAAGAATAGACAAGGTTGGTCGTTGGATGGGTCGAAGCTTACAAAAAGCTTGAAAAAGGGCTAATGGAGTGACAAAGTCGAATGGAGCAGTAAGCAAAAACCCACGAACAATTTTAGAGGATATGATGTACCAAAGGAATTTTCGAGGACTCACGGCATAATTTGATATGATGCACGAATTGATCCGGTATGGTTACTCACTACCTAACCTTACTTAAAGGAAATGATAAGAGTAATGCTAAGAGTAAATAAGTAATGATTACGTAAGAAAAAAAGTACTTAAGTATATTGAAGGTAATCTAATTATGTTGCAACTGCAAGTACAAAGGTATTTATACCCATAAACTAGGGCAACTTATCCAAAAGGGAAAAGACAAAAAGGGCATTTCCTAAAGGGGCAATGTACATGTTACAAAGGGGCAAAAATGAATATATAAGGAAAATAATCATTGGTGCTACAGATTCTATATGTGATACTGTATACATAGCGATGTGGCATTGGTGAGATCGTTAGGAGATGCGAACAAAAAGTACTGACAGATGGGCTTATCTAAGTAAGGATAGCTTAATTAATCCGAGTTCTCTTTCTCGGCTTTTCGGTAAGGATGATGTTGAGTGATTGGGCAGCTTAGCAATAGAGAGTAATTGTCAACTTGGCATGCTACAAAATAAAAGGAGGTCAGATGGCACGACATTAAAGGTAACTCAGCAAGTAAGTATTTGGCCTTAGCAGGGGTTGGTTGGATCATGAGGATTCGTCGTGCTAGCCCCTCTAGTCCTCGGGCTCGACTACAAGTCAGGGGTTCCGTATCGTAGCTTGATTCCCATCATTCCTTCTGGGTTGTTTTAGATTTGGGATCAAATCAGAATGGTGTTCACTCAGTCCTTCATTAAGGTGATATGGACTAAGGTCAGTAATGTTGAAGGCGTCAGAAACCCCATAGCCCTTAGGTAACTTCAACTTGTAGGCACTGTCATTGATTTTCTGGAGGATTCTAAAAGGTCCCTCTGCTTTTACAAATAACCTGTTCTTCCTTTTGTTTATAAACCGCTCCTCGCTAAGGTATAGCCATACTAAGTCTCCTGGTTGAAATTATTTGGCCGACCGACCCTTGCCCTATTTACGCATTCTTCTAGTAGCTTGGTTGATGTGTTGAGTGACCTTGTCATAGATGTGTCGAAGGGATTGTACTCTAGCTGAGGCGTCGAGGTCCTCTTGCGTGGGTACAAGTACAGGGGCATAGTCAAGGGATAACTTGAGATTGAATCCATAGACTACTTTGAAGGGGGTCTACTTAGCGGTGTTATGTATGGTTTAATTATAAGCAATTTTAACCACTAGTAGGCAGATGTCCTAATCAACCAAGTTCTTGCCTACTGTAGCTCGGAGCAAGGAACCCAAAGTACAATTAACCACCTCTGTTTGGCCGTCGGATTAGGGGTGACATGAGGTGCTAAAGAGTAATTTGGTTCCCAACTAATGCCATAGGGTTCTTTAGAAATGGCTCAAGAACTTTGGGTCTTTGTCGAAGACCACGTTTCTCAACACACCGTGTATCTACATAACCTCCTATAAGAAAAGAGAAGCAATAGCCCAAGCGTTGTTAGTTTTGGTATAGGGTACGAAGTGTACCATCTTATTGAACCGATCCACGACGACCATTATAGAATCTTTTCCCTGGGCAGTTCTTGGTAGTCCGAGAACAAAGTCCATGCTTAATTCAGTCCATAGCCTTGGTAGGACAGGTAGGCGCAATGCTTTCCATTGTTCAGCTCGGTACTTAGCCTTTTTGCATACAGTATAGCTTTCGACCACTCGGTGTACATCTCTTCAGATTCTTAGACAAAAGAATTAGCCATTAAATAGTTCACAGGTCTTCCTTTCTCCAAAGTGTCCCTAGAGTCTGCTGCTGTTGGCTTCTCTAATTAATAATTCCTATAGGGAGCAAGTCAGTACGCACAGTTTCCCCCCTTGGAACAAATAGCCATCCTCCACATAATACTTATCCACTGTCCATCGATCCGTGCATCGCAAAATTATCGGTCCAAAGTGGGGAACCTCAGAGTACTATTCTTTGATACTCGTAAAACCAAACAACCTGGTCTACAGTTCTAACAAGAGCACATGCCTCCTTGAAAGAGCATGTACATCTACATTGCTCTTTCTTTGCTTGTATTTGATCACAAAATTGAATCCCTTAAGGAATTCAACCCATTTTGCATGTTGCTTGGATAGTTTGGTCTAACTTTGGAGGTACCGCAGTGACTCATGGTTAATATATATGACAAATTTTCTCGGTAGTAGATAGTGTTGCCACACTTGCAGTGCTTGGATTAATGTCAAGAGCTCTTTATCATAAACGGAGTAATTTAATTAGGGTCCTCGGAGCTTCTCACTGTAGAAGGCAATTAGTTGCATTAGGACAGCGCTTATTCCAATGCTTGGTGCATCATACTTTAACTAAAAAATTTTGTCAAAGTCAGGAAGCACTAACATCAGGGCAAAGGTCAACTTCTTCTTTATCTTGACAAAACTCCTCTCCTCACTTTCTCCCCATCGGTAGTCGGTGTTTTTCTTTGTTAATTCAGTTCGGGGTACAGTGAAGGTATTGAAGTTCCTAATAAATCTTCAATAAAACGAAGCCAGTATATGGAAACTTTTCACGTCGACACAAGTAGTAAGGGTCAGCCATTTAACAATTGCTTAGATCTTCTCATCATCGACTCGCAAGCCTCCTCTACTGACTACATAGCCTAAGAATACTACTTCCTCCTAGCAAAAGCAACATTTCTATAGGTTGTTGAATAGTCTCTCAGCACGGTAAATATTTAAGACTACTCTGATGTGTTCACAATGACTCAGTATGTCAGCATTATAGATCAGGATGTCATCAAAGTACATTATGATACACTTCCCGATGAAATGTCTTAGTACATGGTTCATAAGCATCATGAAGGTGCTTAGGGCATTCAATAAGCCGAAAGGCATGACCATCCACTTGTAAAGTCTATGTTGAGTCTTGAATACTGTCTTCTACTCGTCTCGAACACAGTCTTCCACTTGCCTCCTAGCCTTATGTGGATTTGATGGTAGCTAGACTTGAGATTAATCTTGCTGAAAATTTTGGCTCTCTAACATGTCTTCTAGCTTCAGGATCGGATACCTGTAATTGATCATGATTTTGTTTACGGCTCGGCTGTCAATACACATTTACCAGGTTCCATCCTTCTTCGGCACTAGAAGTGCAAGCACAGCACAATGGTTGAGACTTTCTCTCACGTATCCTCTTTCCAACAACTCATTGACTTAACGTTGAAGCTCAAAAGCTTGCTCGTAATTCATGAGATAAGTTGGCTTGTTTGGTAGTGCAGCGTCAAGCACTAAGTCAATGTAGTGCTCTATGTCTCGGGTCGGGGGCAACTCCTTAGGTAACTATTCTAGGAATAGGTCAACATATTCATCCAATAGTTCCTTCACTTCCTAGGGTAAATCGTCTTGCTCCTTCATTTCTAATAGTTGCCAACCAACAGGAGGGTCGGTGTAAAACCCCTAAATTTTTCGATTTAACATCTGAAGTAAACTTAAGTATGTTAGATATTCTAAGAGTTGATAAAAATAGTGAAAGTGAAAACTTTAAAATAATTAATTAATCGCGTATAAAATTTTTCTACCCTAAATGTATGTAAATACTAAAGATTTCATTCGAAAGTGATAAAAACCCTAAAACTATAACTTTAAGGATAAAAAAGCACTAAATCACCATAATTTACCCTTAAACCCTAATTGATAATATAATCTTAGTATTATACCAAATCATTGGTAAAAGATTAAAGATAACTTTCAATCATTCATAAATACATATAATACTAAACTAATCCTTTAGAAACTAAGATATTGCATCATGGATCACATTCATCTTCTAAGTATATAATTAGGTTAGTATTACATAGAGTTAAGAGTTTAGTTGATGCTTAGGTTGCATGTAGTAAACATTAATATCCTAAATGATACTTTTTATAATAATTATACTAAGTAGCTTACCAAATGATGTATATAGGATATAAATACCTAATAAAAGATCTTATTATCTATTTTTACTAATTAGTTCACTAAACTTCTTATTTTCTTTCATTTCCTTAATCTTTCTCCTAATTTTCCCTAATTACTTCATTATGTACACTAAATGGTATGTAATTTTGGAAAGTTAACCAAGTCAACACATGTTGATCAAGGTCAAAAGGTTGACTAAGTCAACATATGGAAAAGTCAATAAAATGCCCTTTTCACTCTAGAAATATCTCTTCCTTTTTAATGATTTCTTTTCTTTTCTTTTAGATTTTTCTTCCTTTTCCCTTCCTCTTTGCCATCCACTTCCCCATCCTTTAGGACCCCACTTGTTTTCATTTTCAAAGCACAAAATAATGCAAAATCAAGTCCCTTTCTTCTTCTTCCCAAACCGTGATTCCCTTTTCCTTTCACCTTTCTTAATTTTGAAACTTTGTAACCATATTTCAAGGAGAAAACAAAGGTATGTTATTATGTATTGCTCCATATTATTTAATAGTTAGATGAATAGGTAGGTTAGTATAAAAATTTTATGTGTTGTGTACATATATATTGTTGAAGGCTTAAAGTTTCAATTTTTATGTTTAGAAGTGTAGGATAGCCTTAGTAAATGGAAGAAGAGTATGTGTATATAAGAGTATACTAGATAAATACATGTATAAAGACCTTTGTACATAAGAATCTATTATGTACATAACCCAAAATAAGGTATATACTAACTATACATACATATACTATGCCAAATATACCCTTAAAATACAAAAAGATGAAATTTGAGAATCCTTCTTAAGAGGAATTTTAGGCATACGAAAATATGTATAAAAATACGTATGTAACGGTATGTGTATACGGCTATATGTACAAGTATAAATATGGTATATGTATAAGTATATGTAAGAGTATACTAGTATACATATAAATATAGTAAAAGTATAAGTATATACTTAACATATGTATAAGTGTATATAAGACACTTAAGCATGAGGTAAGAGCTTATGTAGGTAAATAATGATATAAGCAATGATGTAATTAAATGATGATATAAGCGAATGATGACATAAGAGATGACACAAGCAATTAATGAGTATAAGCAATGACATAAGTATAAGCTTATAAAATAATAACTTATAAGATCACATAAGAATATAACATATGTATGTACATGTACTTAAGATTTGAAAATCTTTTAAACCCTAATACACTTCCTAAATTGAATTAAACTTAATTAAGTATATGAATTAGAAATACCAATGTAAAATTCCTTAAGTGTAAGAATCTAATAGCTAATCAAATCATTAAGTCCTAAAATAGGATATAAATATAAGTAATAAAAATAATTAAGCTTCAATAGTTAAAATTTCAATAAATTTAGCTGATATTGTAAAACACAGGTTTTAATGTTGTTACATACGATTAGAAATAAAGTCTAATAAGATAAAAATTGAAAGTAATCTAAGTAGAATTAGGTAAATAGATATCTAGAATTACTAGTTAATTCAATTGCTTACTATCGTTATTATATCGTAATGATCAGGTGATCTTGAGGTAGGCGAGGATCTCCTGATTGATTACAACAACTAGAGCGAGTCGTTATGGCTGAGTAAGTATTTACCCTATGATTCCATGCTTCTATGTGATTGTAGATAGTGAACTTAAATGATATTGTTAATTGATTGTTGTGTGGGGTCGGGAAATGCTTATGTATGTTATTATATGCTGAATTGTAAATTTATCTTAAGTACGAATAATACTTTATTTGCTGTATGGTAGTATAGAAAATGATTGTGTATACTATTGGATGGTCACATCATAATTGGACTTAACTATAATCGGCTCATAAGAAGAAACTGGTTCATGCATCAACATGCAATGCATAGACATAATTTCGGCCGTTACATCACACGGAGGTAAAGAGTGGCCATTTAGGGGTTGTTATTATAAATTTATTGGTTCTGTACGGTACACTCATATAAAATAACCTTACCTTGGCCTACGGAAATACTAGGCGTTGGAGGCATCAACCGCCTAGCTAAGGGTCGAGTCTAGAGGCCTTTGTTTAGGGGTAAGTGTGTACTATGGGGGCCTACTCATAATTATACTAGAACTTGAGTTTTTATGAAAATAAAAGACTTATTTGATTTAAGTACGGGATGTGGAGTTCCGTAGTATAGTAAAGTAAGTTCTAATATAATATCCGGATTTGATTAGTGCTGTGTATACTTTAACCCTGACTTTGGAGGGCGTTAAATCTGAGTTATGTATATGGACTAGTGAACTATACGTATTGTTTGGCATTCTATTTGACCATTCATTTATATGCGTGAATATAATGTATTTATAACTTGCTTGTGGTGTGGCTGAGGGTTTTACTCACGAAGCTTAGGCTTACACTCTCTTAGACTTTTTGCTACAGGATGGCTTATTCATTGAGGCTAGTTGGAGGATGCCACAGGTTAGCTTAGGGACTTGGGCAAGAGCGAGTCATCTAGTGTGTTGAGAGAACGAATTATGTAGACTTTTACCTATGTACTTTTGTTTTATCAGTAATATAAACTTAGATGTACTAAATTACTGTGTACTGTAAACTTTGTAGTTTAAATTTTATATAAATATGTTTGTGTGATGATATCATATGCATCTGTATGTTCTTAGGAAATTAATAGTTGTAGAGCCTTGTATATTATATGAAGAGTTCATGATTGGAAGGGTAACCAGTTAGGGGTTCTTCGTATAGTATACAGTATCTGCCACGACTAGACCGTCCTTAGTTTGTGATAGTCGGCTCATTGGCATTAATGGCCTCTCGGAGCTCGACTTTACTCGTCACCAGAGCCTTCTTTGATCCACGAGCAAGTTTCGTCTGTAACTTGTAAACTTCTCATGGCGGCATCAGATTTAGCGTGAACTTTTGATCATCCTTCTCGAGCATGTAGGTATTCTTGTAACCGTTGTGGATGACTCTCCTATCAAACAGCTACAGTCTTCTTAACAATACGTGGGAAGTGCACATGGGCAGTACGTCGTAGAGAATCTGGTCGGAATAATTGTCGATAATGATCGGCAGCAGTATTTGCCAAGTGACATGTAGTGCTCCTTTCTTTCTTAATCAGTGCAATTCATATGGCTTCAAATGTGCAACAGTCGGCAACCTTAGTTTTGAGAATAGGTCAGCTAACGCCACATTGGTGTAGCTTCCACTGTCTACGATGAGGGTGTACGTCTATTCATTCACCTTATAGGTGATATGAAATAAGTTCTCTCTTTGCTCCTTCTCTCGTGAGGGTTTTACATTCATAGTGTATCGAACAACTATGAGTAGTTAGTCCAAGTCCTTAGCATACACGTCTTCCTCAATCAACTCTTTCTTGGTATTCTTCTTCTCGATAAGGACCTCCTCTACCTCGGGTTCCTCATCCGTACTCTCTACATCTAACTTCAGGATGTCTCCCTTAATGACCATCATCCTTCAGTTCGAGTATTGAGTAGCCATATGTTCGAACCCCTAGCACTTAAAGCATTTGATCTGGATGGTCTTCTTACCAAACCCTTGCCCCTTCTCATACGTTCGGGTTGGCACTACATCTTCAGGTTGGCTTTTCTACTCGGCTTTGACATCAACCCTTCTGCTCGGCTTAGCACTCGATAGAGTGCAATTACTTGCCTATCCTAATCAGCTAGTTAGCATTTGGGTAGTTGCTCGACTTCCTCTTTGCCTCTTTACATGTTAGGAAATCTTAACAGCTTCATCCATTATGTCAAATCGTTGGAGTTCCACAATGTCTCGAATGTCTCCTCTTAACCCACTAACAAATCTTGAGACTGTTCGGGCTGGTAGTTTCTCCACTTCGCATCATATCATAAGCATTTGGAATTCCTAAACATACGCATCAATAGTTCGGCCTACTTGTCTCAGCTCCTGAAGCCGAGTGAAAGTAGCCTGGAGATATGTTTCTGTCACGAATATGTTTTTGAGCACTCTCTTCATCTCGGGCTAAGTATTAATCTCTTGGTACCCCTCTCTCCTTCTCATGGCCTGAAGGTTCTTTCACTACATGGCAGCATATCCAAAAAATTCAACAGCAACAGTCTTTACTTTCTTGTAATCCTCATATTGGTAATAATTAAACATACACTCCACCTTCTCTTCCTAATCCAGATACTCATCAATATTCCCAGATCCATTAAAACTAGGAATCCGAAGCTTTACATGGTCGGATGCTCTAGGGACTCATATATACTCCTCTTCAAAATACTCTTCTTCTTCCTCATTAAGCTCTCTCATGTCTATCCTTCGCCTTACTCGTCTGCCAACTCCTCTACCTCGAAATGGTCTAACTAGGTTTTGACCTCTAACAAGTTGAGCAACTTATGGAATGTTTTGCATGGCCTCAGTGGGTCAGCAAGACAGTGCATGAATAGCTTGGGTCAGATCTACCAAGAGGTTAGCTATCTTATCGAGTCTTTCGTCAGTACTTCTAGGAATTCCCTAAGACTGATGCCTATGATGGACAACTCTACTATCATTACTAGTACTAACATTTATATTTGAGTCTATCATTTTTCCTCACAGATTCAGAATTTAAACAAAAACTTCAGAAAGTAAATAGCTAATAACATAGTAGTCAAATGAACTCAATAATTGACTTTGTTTTACAGAGGCAAAACGGAGCACAATAGAAATTCAAGAAGAACTAATTTTAGTTCACACAAAACCTCTGCTTTGATACCAACATGGTGTGAACTGTGACCAAGAACAGATAAGGCTGGTCGTTAGATGGGTCCAAGCTTGCAGAAAGCTCGAAAAAGGGCTAATGGGGAAAAGTACAAAAGGAGCGATAAAGGCGAATGGAGCAATAAGCAAAAAGCCACGAATAGTTTCAGAGGATATGATGCACCAAAGGAACTTCAAAGGACTTACGGCACAATTTGATATGACATACGAATTGGTTCGATAAGGTTACTCATCACTAACCTTGCTTAAGGGAAAGGAAAAGAGTGATGCCGAAAGTAAACGAGCAGTGCTTACGTAAGAAAAAAAGTACTCAAGTGTATTAAAGGTAATCTGATTATGTTGCAACTGTAAGTATAAGGGTATTTATACCTACAAACTAGGGTAACTTGCCCAAAAGGGAAAAGACAAAAAGGACATTTCCTAAAAGAGCAATGTACATGTTATAAAGGAGCAAAAATGAATATACAAAGAAAATAATCATTGGTGCTACAAATTCTACATGTGATATTATACATATGGTGATGCGGTATTGGCGGGATCATTAGGAGATGCGGACAAAAAGTATGGACATATGGGCTTATCTAAGCAGGATGGCTTAATCAGTTCGAAGTCTCTCTCTCGACTTCTCGACAAGGATGATGTCGAGTGATTAGGCGGCTTAGTAATAGAGAGTCAACTCGGCATGCTACAGAATAAAGGGCGGTTATACGGCATGACATTAGAAGTGACTTGACATGTAAGTATTCAGCCTCAACCAAGGTTGGTTGGAACATGAGGATTCGTTGTGCCAGCCTCTCTAGTCCTCGAACTTGGCTGTGGGTTAGGGGTCTCATAGCTTGATTCCCTTTAGTAGCCATATGTCCAAAATTCTAGCATTTGAAACACTCAATCTCACTTGTCTTCCTTTTTGATGTTCAACCCTTTTCCAAATTCCTTGGCAACTCTTTTTAGGTAAGTCAACCCCTATGGTTAAGTTGGCCATCATCACTTCTCCATTTAACACTAAAATGAGCTTAGTTGTTGCCTTAGACAAGGTAGCTAGGTAGAACAAGTCGGCTCAAGAGCTCAGATTGATCTGTTCTACCTCTACCTTTCAAGACTTTAGGTAATTTTAATAGCCTCATTAAGGGTAGTAAACTATTAAAATTATACGACATCTTAGATTTAATACTTCAAGCCAGTAATAAATTTGGATATAGTTCGTATGTTTGGTTCATTGACTTCATAATGAATCATAAGCATTTGGAAGTCTCACATATAGTCATTTAACTATATGGTTTCCATACTTCAATTCTTGTAACTAAGTAAAAGTGTCTTACAAATAAGAATCTTAAATGAACCTAGCTCTCATAGCTCTCTTCATCTTAAGCCAAGTCCTAATCTCATGGTTCCCTTCCTTTCTTCTCATAGCTTAAAAATTGTTCCGCTACATTGTAGCATATCCTATATATTTAAGGGTAGATACTCTCACTTTGTTGTAATCTTCATATTGATAATAATAAAGAATCCTCTTAATCTTTTCTTCTTAATTAAGTGCTCATTTGCATCACTAGTACCATTAAAGGTCGACGATTGCAATTTCACATAGTCAACAGCTCACAGAGCATGAGCTCTATCCTCGGCTTCGAAATATTCCTCATCACCTTCCTCTTTCACATCCCTGAATTAATTCTCCTTTGAGCTTATCTCCTTACTCCTCTATCTCAAGCTTGCTGAGCTAAGGGTAGACTTTTGTCTTGTAGAGCTTCTTAAATTGCTTCCCCAATTTCAAGTACAGCTCGAGGAGTATTGTAAATGACTTAAAGTTACTAACAGGTCAAGCGATCAAGGTATAAATCACTTAAGTAATCATTGTATCCATTTCATTAAAATTCTCATCCATACTTTTGGAGATGGTTGGAGTCAGCCTCCTTCGATGTTGAACACCATTATCATTATCTCTTACTATTGCATTCACATTTGGATTCATTATTTTCCTCAATAAGACTCTTAACAACCTCAACTAAACAAACACTAACACTTACTCAACATAACCTAACAATAACAACACAAGTTAAGCCAATACAATTGATGAGTGTATAAATATACAAGTTTTGTAATTGAATTTATAATGCTTTTATAAGATTTTTTGGTGTTTGCATTGAATATGATGCTTAATTTATTTATATTTTGATTTCAGGCATCATTTGAAGAATGTGAAGATTTTAATCAAGTTTTGGATGATTTGAAGAAGATTTAGATGAGTTTTGAAGCCTTCGAAATGATTATACAGAAAAGTATTACTTATGGATTGAAATTACGGGTAAAAGAGCAAGAAAAGATAGAAGAATTAATAGTTAGAGAAGATCACAGTTAAGATCACGAGCATCATCTTTAGGCATAGTTCTCCTATTTCACTTATTTGTGACTTTTAAGTTGAGAAACATTACGGGTAGGAATCACAATCTTGATCTTAGGACATGAACATATTATTCCTTGCAAATTATATTATTTTTGGAGAGATTTGGAGCTCGAAAAGATGCAATGCTTTCATTTATTGTTGGAGTTAGATTTAAAAAGAAGAAATATTGAAGAGATACCAGAAGATATATTTTCAAGAATCTTTATATTATAAATAGGATATAAGCCTTATAAATTAGAACACATACATTATCATACAAAATTATTTCTTACGAAAGAGAGTGGTCTCTTAACCTTCTTTCTCTTTTATATTTCTTTTTAATTTCTTTGCAATATATTAATCTATTTCTTTTAAGTATTTAGATATTGAATCTTAGAATCTATGTAGTATTATTTCTTTGTTTTAATTCAATCTATAATTCTTTGCTATTGAGATCTAATTGCACTCCACTTTATTGTATTTAAATTAATATTGTTGACTATTGATTCAATTTTTGTGTTTGCTGTAGAGTTTGTAAGATCCTACAGTAAATGAATTGGTGTAATTAGAAGCAATTGGATGGATTAAGGTTTGACTATTTGATTTCTCTAGATTATAGCAACCTAATAGTATTGTTCAAGGACTTAATGTGATCTAAAGATATTTTATTTTAGAAGTATTCTAGTAAAATGAACTTAAGGTTACTAGTTAATTTATCAATGTATATTCAGTTAACTTAGATTAGGAATTCTCACGGTCTAATGGTGAGGATGAGATTAAAAGTGGCATAGATTATAGGATAAATTCAATATTTAAATACTAAAATCTATAGATTCTTCATAATATTTATTGTTTCCTTTATTTTATTGTTCTTTTAGATTAAATTAGTTTAGTCTCATTTAGATCTAATAGTTAAATCACATACACTTAATTGTTAGGTTAGATGAGAGGAAAATAAGGGAAAGTACTAGTGTTTCATGATTGTTCTTTGAAGAATCGACACTTGAACTCATATCTATTATACTATAAAACTAATAGATGCACTTACCTCCTATCAATAATCTAACCACTACAACCTCATATACAAACCAACTAAACCCAAAAAATTTAGATATCAACAATCTTTCTATTTTCTAAGCTCGAAATAGAGTAAAACAATGACCATTACTTCACATAGCAAATCATTTGCTACTACTTACTTGCTTAGCTATTCACAACTTTGTAAGTACTCACTACACACTCAAACTACCTCAAAGTCTAACTCTACAGTACAACCTCATAACAAGCACAGCCTTCACATAATACTAAACTCAATAGCTCCTCCTTTACAAACATTTGCTTTCATACTAAGATGATATGCTACTTAAGAACCAACAAGGGTAGCGATATTGGGGTAGGTTCGAACTTATCAAATGAACAAAAGATAAATGATAGTGGAAGGTTTTAGCGAAATCCTTGCATTGATTCTATGGACATGATGCATCATAGAGCTACACAAGAACCAACTAGTTTACTAGATATGATGCACTATACTGAATTAGATAGGTCACTTGTCATAATCATTGCTAAAAGGATTAATAAGAGTTAGGAGTAAAATAAACTTGTGATAAACAAGATCAAGTTACAACATAAAAGGAGAGTTTTGTAAATTACTAATTATGATGATGTGGCTACATTTTAAGTAGGTATTTACACTCGAGATTCTAAGGCAACTATTACATTTGAAGAAGAACCTAAAATGGGCATTTTACCCAAAGTGGGAAAGCACTCAAAGGAACATACATGAAAAGGACAAATTCGTATTATGCAAGGAAAAATATCTAGCTTACATCCATACTAGTATGAATGTTAAGGGACACGTGTTTCGACTTGAGTAATCGAAGCCTCTACTAGGTAAAAGCTAAGATGGAATCAATGAATTGGCAACTCTTGAATAACTCAGCATAGGGATCTCGATTGTCAACTCTAGTAGATAGTTGCTCCAGCGGATAGTTGCTTGTCATGAAGCGGGAGTCTAAACCATGCCATCCATGGTCAAGAGGCTTAAACCTTAGCTAACATAGCTGGAAATCAGGGTAGCCAGGCTTTTAGAAAGATTTGTCAAGGTGTTAGATGGATTACGTAGTTTACCTTCAAGTTGGCACTCTATGACCAAGGTTAAGGTATATGGTTTAGAATAACTAGAAAGGCGGGAAAGGTTGGGTAGGGACAACAACTTGGACTCCTTAACATTGGGATGAAAGGTAAGAATTCGTCGAACAATGTTCTCAAAACCTCAGGCTCAAGTTTAGGTGTTGGGTCTTGATGGAACATATACTACTTTAATAAGTAAGTACATTTAGTAAAGTTATAGTATATATTAAAATGGATATTGAGCTTGAGTGTCAATTTCATAAAGAACCAGTTATGTGAGTATATCTAATTATTTTTAGCAGCAATGACCTATAATTTATTCGATTACCTAACTTTTAACACTAGAAGATTTAGTGAAATAAACTAAAGATAGAAAGAAAGATTGCAATAATAAAATAAAGATTAAACTAAAAGCAAGGGAATTGAACGAAAACAATTAACTAAAAATAAGTTAACAAAATAAATAAACAACTAAATAACATAATAACATCAATTAATTAATGAAGAAAATAATATTTTCCTTAATAAATCTTTATTGTTGTTTATTACCTAGTTCTAGAGGATTATTTAATCTCAATCGCTATATTGGACTATGGAGATTCTTAATCCTAATCTTAATCTTATGGAAATCGGATTCTGAATTAGCTAAACTCGTATCTCTAGCTAATTCTTAACATTGGTACCTTCTTTACCCAAATCACTTTTGAATAAAGCGTATAAGATCACATTAAGCACTTGGATCCTGTTATTAGGTTACCATAATCTAGAAATGTTTAATACCTAATCTCTCAACATACTCAATCTCTTCAAATTACATTTGTCTGTACAATATAGGCTTCGCGAACTCAGATATTAAACTAATAACCAAAGTAAATATTAGTCAAATGACAACATAAATGGTGTAATCATGTTGCAATAAGCAAAATCATAGATTGAATTTTATAAATAAAAATCACAATTTGAACATAGGGTTCAACGATTTACTAAGTTAACTAAAATAAAGAGATGAAAACTAAAAGAAAAGAGAAGAATAATGGAGAATCCCCCTTATAATTCTATACCTACAAACTTTCGCTCAAGAGCTCTCTCCTTATCTCTCTAGAACTTAAGCCTAAATGTCTATTTATAAGAAGTGGAACTAAGATTGCAATGAAAATCTAACAAAAATAGAAGATATGGAAATCACTACAACTCTACACTTAAGGTACATGACTGTGGTTGCTGGGAGTATTCTTGTTCTTCATGCAAAACTTCAAAATTCAAAAGAAATTAATGATAAGAGCATCATGGCTTGGGACCACAGGCATGGTCCTCAACCTTGATCTCTTTTGGACTTTGTCCCTTACTCGAAATTCCTTTACTTCACTCTTTGACTCATGTTCTTACTTTAATTAAGCTCGAAATCTCCTAAGAATCCTTAAAAACTTTATAAAGTATTCCCAGAATCCATGAAAACAATAAATAAACAAATTAAGCTCAAAATATCACAAAATTAACAAGAATAAAGTCTAAATCAATACAAAATACCTATAGAAAATATATGCTAATTTTGTGTTATAAGATCTTGTAGCCCGATTCCTATCAATTGAGAAGGGTTAAGAAGTTGCACTAAAAGGTCGCTAAGTAGCTCACCTAAATTGTTGCCAAACATAAGGAGATCTAGAATTGAGGAAGAAAGGCCAAGAGCTTTCAACCTGAAGATTAAGTGTGGATATACCTTAGTAAGGATAGGTTCCTAAGCTACAATAACAGTAATTTGTCACCTTAAGCTGATAGACCATTGAGAACTTTGAAGAAGATTAGTGACAATGCTTATAAGCTTGAATCACCTAAAGGCTATAATGTGTCCTTGACTTTTAATGTGACCAACCCTACCTTATATGTCCTAGATGAAGTGGAGCTCAATGATTTAAGGTGAAATCTTCAACAATCATGGGAAGCTAAGAGGAATCTGACTAATCCAACTTCTTCTCTTTCTCCACTGACCATTGTACGTCATAGTCGAGCTCTAGATTGATCACTTAAGATTGTCTTTGAAGACTCTAAGGCTTGGTCTCTTAAGTCCTTAGTGGCTAGATGTCTGAAAATGAGTAGGCTCTTGTCCAAGGCAATAAAGGATGACTGTCCTTGTGTTTTAATGCCATTCACACTTGCTGCTTAATTGCATTTGACAACTCAACGATGTGGTCGATGGGCCCATGCTCTTACTCTGGAGTGTTTTCCCTAAATTAGTTACACAAAGCCCCTTATCATCAAATTAGAAAAATAGACCATAAGTGCCCGATTAGCGGTTTGCTGGAATGTAAATTTTTAGTTGTAAGTTATCGCTCGTAACCAAAACACTAGGTAAGGCACGAAATATTGGAAGGGAACTAACAAAAAACATATAGAAAGCAACACCGAAAGAAAAACCATATTGCAGACATTCGCCTTTTGTTAGTTGAACGAAATTCACATTACAGATGTCGAAAGCAAAAGTGGAAACAAAGAAGACATGGTAATGATTCATCAAACAACTACACAATATCATCTCTCTCTCTCTCTCTCTCTTCTCATTTCTTTGAATCAAGAAAGGTATCCGAACCACCAGTACCACCACCACAGGCTTGCCTTTTCTTCTTCCCCCTCAGCTCATCACACACGAAAGCCTTGGCCAACTGCTCAACTCTTTGTGATAACGAACTCAACAACCTCGTTTGCCTCTCGTTCCTCTCGAATAGCTCAGCCATTAAAGCCATCATCTTCTCGTTATCCTCCACCATCCGCTCCAACAATTCCTTATTCCTCTCTTTCTTAGTCTCTCTCTCACGCTCCAACAATTCCTTATTCTTCTCTTCCTTAGTCTCTCTCTCACTTCTATCGCTGTCTCTCTCTCTTGCTTCACCCGCATTCGCTACATCCTCCTGCTCGTTCTCCTTCACTGCTTCGATTAAGCTCTCCGGATTCAGAGACGAACCGGTTTCACTCTCAGCACGTAAATCATCTTTCTCCTCGTAGGCATGGAGATCACCGTTCATAGTTTGAGGCTCATCACCAATGGGAGGATCCCTCCAATTCGCCGCCGGAAGCTCTATCGGTTGATCTACTCCCTCCATGTTTTCGACACGAGAATCACCAACTGTGACAATGCAATGATCGCTTTCCTCCTCCGTCATATGATTGGCATTTCGAACAGAAAGATCTCTCTGCTCTACCATCGTGCCGGTAGTAGTATCTCCTCTTTCACCGAGAACGAGCTGCTCCTCCTTCTCCTCCCTCTCATCTCGTTGCGGGGCATTGCTGCATTCTACAACAACAATAGCTTCGGATTTCGTCGAATCACATTCGCGACAATGCTCAGAATCTGGAACAACTTGGACATTCAGCGATTGCCCGATCGCTTTGCTGACGACGATCGTGTCGACCTTCTCCTGCAACGCAATAGCTCTTCGAATGGCCTTCTTCCTATACTCTCTCACACCAGAATCAACACCTCTGACCGAATCCAACCTAAACAGAAAATCCATCAGCCTCTCATTCACTTTCAATCTCTCTCTACTATCTCTCCTCATTAAATCAACAAACTCTGCATCCTCAACTCTCCTCTGAATCTCATCTACTTCTTTCCCGATGGCTGCGATCCTCTTCAAGCTCTTCCTCACTAAATAGCCTCTATACAGGCTCTGTATCTTCAGGGCAGAATCGGCTTGAGTCCGCTCCGTGTCGATGGAGCGTACAGGAATAGAGACGACCTTGGGCCGTGGAGGAACAAGATTACGGTGGATGGGGACCGGGGATGGAGAGTAGTAGTATTGGCGATGAGAAGGTACAGACCATTGGTTTGTGAAGAAAGAAGCGTCCATTGAATAGAATAGCGAAATAGGAAATGATTGCTAGTTCGGTAAATGCGATATAGTTTTTTCGGATGAATTGTAAAGGGAGTGAAGGTAGGTGTATTTTATATACAGCGAGGGAGGTGGGGTAATGATGGAAGTGAACTTGAAGGTTCGAGAAGTTTCAAATGAGAAGGAGAAGGAGATATTTTTTTGGTGGAAATTGGCGGAAATGTTCACTTCTAGAATCACGTGGATTGTTCTGACCTGGTTCTGTTGAATTCTATTTCTGATTTTCGTGTCACATTGCACATCCACGTCACTACGTGACTTTGCCATTGGTTTATCTTCACCGTCTTCATGCTCTATGGATGATATTTTGGCCAAAAAAAAAAAAAAAAAATCTACGGATAATATTATACATTGGGCCTCATGTGACTTGCTATGGGCTGATAAACGAGGGGCTCTAAGTGGCTGGGCTGAAGACGTCCGATGCTCAGTTATAATCGCTAAGTCCACTTGTTACAAGGTACAGTTTATCCGGGCGTGCCAGATCGATTCCCCAAAATGACATATAAGGTGTCTGCCACATATGAACGCCACCAGAGAGGTTATAACGGGATACTCTGCACCATCTACGTAATCTGATAAAAGCCCTATAAAACCTAACGCTATAGATTTTCAGACAGATTTTAGAAAGAGTTTTAAAATATTATAAAGTTTTTAGGTTGGATTTTGGTACTTAAAAAAGAACTCGATAGAATATTTCAGTCCGATAAAAAATAATGTAATATATAATCTATATTTAATACTAATATACTATACTATAGGCTGTAAAATAATAAAAAATAATAAAAGTGAATCTTGAGAAGGAAGAAAATCTAGCCAGCCTTAGTATCTTGTGACTTGCATCCGTTCCCTCTCCCATCTTACTCGGTCCTCCTAAGGTCAACTCACTAGAAGGGGAAACCCTCACCCTATCTCTTCATTCTCGACCATCACAGACTCATGATGACTCACTTTGTCACCCCGACCTCACAAGAAAGAGAAACCCTCATAAACTCTCCGTTCTCGACCATTCACTAACTCATGGTGATTCACTCTTTCTTTCCATGTTTCAACGCTTCATGTTCCTTTGTACTTTCTATTACCATTCACATGTAGACATACTTGTCTTCAATAGATAGTTTTCAGTTTTCCTCGTACCCACTAGAAAGTTTGTAACTTTAGGACTCTTCTTGTTCTTTCATCCGGTTTTATAATTTATTATGAATTTTTATTAAAGAAACTTGTTTATGAGTCGTGTAACTTTACATTGATTACGTAAGTTATGCTGGTATTAGATTTTGTCATTTATTCGTAAATGAAGGTGATATATTTATCTTATATAAATTTGAGTCAAAATCACTATAATTTAATTTCATGCACCATTTTTGATGAAATGTCTGAGGGTTAGTTAATTGACAGGTTAGGTTGAGTTGTTAACGAGTTCAAAATCCCTACAACCGGGAACAAGGTATTTGGGGTGGGTTCCAAGAAGCTTTACAAGGAAATGAGTAAAAAAGTTCGAGTTTTATAAAATCCTCCTATCTACACAACTCATTTATAGAGTGCCATATCAACAGTGGAAGCAGCTACTTGCTTTGGTTTAATGAATTATAATAACATATTTTAACGAATAAAGACATGGAACTAAAGATTGAGCAAAATTGTCAAAAAACCATTGATTGACTCATGTAGCTGGTATGGAGATAATGTTGTCCACTGTTATGATTAAGATTCAAGAACAATATTTAATACACTAAGCATGAAATATAGCTAAATAATTACCTTTTTTTTCGGCATAAATTAACTATGTCAAACATTTATTTATTTATTTTATCAAATTTAGGTTTCTCGTTAGATTTTAAATCTATCTTAAAATCTGACTTAAAACCTTATTTATATATACCTTGTTTATAAAATTATCTATTTATTCTCTATATAATAATATATAATAAGAAAACTAATTTTTATATCAACTATCAATTAGTTTAATAAGGATATATTTACCAATTACCTGAATTATATTTGCCCTCTTTCTCCTAACTTCTTCTCTTTTAGGTTCCTAGTAGCTTCTTTTCTTTCCCATATTTTGCACTACTTGTTCTTCGTAATTTCTCCTATTTCCGCCATAACTTCTCATTCTTTTTGCGAAAGCTGGATATATTTCATGTTCTACCTCTTTTTTTTTTCCTCCACTAATTTTACATATTTCTTTTCTATTATTTGTATTTTTAATAATAAAATTATTTTCATTCATGAATGTGGGAAGATTTACAAATAGAAGTCTCATTAAATTTTTATTTTACGTTGTCCTCCTTTTTAATTATATTGTTCCCCTTTATTGTTAGGAGCAGATATGCAATAAACAACTTAATTTGTTGGCTTTTCCTTACCGGTAAATCGATTATTTTTTTATGATAAATTATTCTTTTCTTATTTGTGTTACTATTATTTCCTTCTTTTTTTTTAATCTTGATAGAAATTGCAAATGTTCATATAAGAATACGACTTATGAATTATTGTATTGGGATTCTTTTATCTATATTTAATTGGACGTTAAGTGTGCTTAAAAGAAAAATGATAGTAATATATAGGGCAATTTGATCCCACGTCATTATTTAAATTCTTTATTTAGGAATTTCACACATCGTATTTAGATGTGGTCGTATAAATGTAGATATATTTCAACAATGAAAGATCTACTTATTCTTCGATTAATCATCCCCACAAAGGAGCCAAATAATTTCTGCTACATATGGTTTCATTGATATTACATAAATCATTACTACATTTTTCTAAAAATTTATTTGCTTATCTATGTGTCTTGGTTGAGATAAATTAATATAAGTATGTTGCGGTGAGTCCAGTTATGTTGTTATATATGTGTTGTTGGTTCAGTTCTTCCATATAATTGAAAATAAACGTGTGGGCACTGCCATGTGTGAGTTATTTCCTCTATTAATATAACATTTTTATTTTTTAATTTTACTAGGAACATTGTGACGCAAATTAATTGCGATTAGTTTTTCTTTATCACATTATTTTATCTGTCTATTTTTTAATCATACACACGCTTTTCGAACATATTTTGGTAATTTTTTTTAATCTTATTTGATTCGTTAGTCATGATAATGATATGATTTAGTCAATTAATATATGACAAATTCTTTTGTATAACTTTATTTATCTTTTATATAGATAATGCGGCTACATGTTTGTTAGTAAGGTTTTAAAAACAATCTTACAAATCGTCGTTAATCCTATAGGATAAATATCGGGCCAATGAAGTCGAGTATCCCATAAAAACTTGTCTGTTTGCATTTCTGTGTTATGCTATTAAGGCACGACATGACGGGAAAAAAAGAAAACGCAAAAACAATAGGGATACAATAGGAATATTCAAAAACCTTAATTAATGCAACAATTTATGAATACAATTTAACCAATCGATAGTAATAATATTGAAATTACAAGCATAAACGGACCAATTGAAGAATGCAAGTGCTTAATTCTTAAATATAAAAAGTACTAATATAAAACAAGAGCAATATGTTTGGGAAAAAGGCTATGGAAGTGTGTATGCTTTTGGGCTTAGGGCAATTTAGTGCTAGAAGTTTTAAAACTTGTTTGAAAGTTATTCAATTCAGTATCTCCATCAGCTAAAATTAACCCGTTAACTTAATGCTAGCATAACTTAATGTATAAAGGGAAAATAGCAAAGGAAGTGCTTATAATATCTAAGTTTGGGCAATTTAGTGTCTCAAGTTTCAAAGTACTTGTACTTTCCAATAATGTTCATTTTAGTATTACTAAACATGTAATTTCTTTATTTTTATTTTTCAAAACAGATAAATTCTTCTGTTATGGTTTTCAGCCTATCATAATAGCAAACAATTGTGATGTACACATAAAAAACTTCATGTAAAAAAGATAATAATTATCCCTTATGACTCAACATAATAAATACTTAGTACTTGACGAGATAAGTTGGGTTTGTTTTAATAAATAATATTTATTCTTTTCATTTTTATTGTCAATAGTATCCAATCAATCACAACATAACAACAAAGCAGATTATGCAAGCAGCCATTTGTCATCTAGTTGTCTCGATCAATATATTGAGACAAGTAGATAGAGACGATATTCATAGGTTTTTTTTTTTTTTTATGTAGCTTTTGCCAATCTCTTTATTCAAAGTAAATGAAAAAAATTTAGACTTTTCATTTAAGATTTTTACATAACTTGAAAAATCATTCAATAACTTATATAAAAATAAAATAAAATATATTTTTTTGAATCTTATTTTCCTTCCCCCCAAAATGGTGAATGATTTATAAGAGGTGTAGTGACTTATTGATAAGATTTAGAGAAAACAAATCTTAAGTAACTAAAATAAAATAATAAAATGAATAAATTAGATCAATTTATAAATAAATGGTTAAAATTGTTTAGATTTTTGAACTCACCATTTTCTTACTTAAGAATCTTAGTTATTGATTGCACATGATAGTATTTAAATATGGTAAATTAAGATAACGTAAACAGATCCAAGTTCAAACTTTATTGGTACTACTTAAAAGTGAATATAGAAATGTATCCTTAATCCGTGACAACAAATTTTCACAATTGATGGAGGGATATGTTTTTTAAAATTATATCCATAACTGTATCAAAAGCCAATTAAATTTTATGTATTTTAATTTAGTTGTTTATATCTTCTATATTTGTACACATATGAATGGCTCTTAATTACTATTTTAGGTCATTATATCTATATCGTTTAAACTCCAGCAGTCTTATGTTGTATTTTTTTAGTTTCCTAAATTGATCATTTAATATATCGATATTTCATTTAATTTACTTTTTGTAATTTTAAAATCCATGCCATTTATATTATTTCAATAGGACTATAAATGTCAATCACCTTAATTTAATCTTTACATTAAAAATAGCTATTTCAATATAACAGTTTTTTTATTATTAATCATCATCACTATTATATTTTCATTATCGCTATTATCTATTATATTTAAACAGTAGTGGTTATTTGTCTCCACGCATGAGCTCCTTATAAACGAGCAGTGGTTATTCGTCTCCATCGCATTAACTCTTTATACTATAATCACCATCTTAATAATATTTTAAGTTATGTTTTCACTGGTAAACACATACAGTTGTTTATTTTCCTTCCGCTCTACCGAGCATATATCACTTTAAACATAATGCCCTGCCCATCTTCTTCGTGTCTCCCTCTCTTTTCGCTTTTCAAAAACTGTCTACGGGCTAAATGGACCAAATGGTTACTCCAAGTTAATATTTATTCTTGGAGCTTTCTTCTTAAGACACATTCCTCTTTTTTTTTTTTTTCATTCTCTCTCCATAGACTGATCAAGTGTATCAAGAAATAGCTTCAAACTTTTCCGACTGATAAACGAACAAAGCAAGGACTTATAAGTCTCTAAACTAATAATAATATCATCTAGCTTCAGAAAACCAAGCAAAGGAGGGATCTTCTTGAAGAAACCATGGGCAGAAGGTACATTAAGCATGTGAATCTAACCGCTTGCATATTATTTGTAGAAATGCCTGAAAGATGATTGAAGAAGTCTAGCTTTATAGACTGTCACTTGACAATCAGAAGAGGCAATATTTGGTTTTTCTCATACCTCGAGCTCTTGAAACTCAAATGCTCGATTTATGGAATCAACAGATTGAAATCGCTCTCTCTTATGTTTTATTGAAAATGGTGGTGGGCCGATGATGTGGATATGTGGGTAAATACGCGATCCAACAATCACAAAGGGATGGATCCTAACTTTGTGACGACCTGAAAAGTGAATGATGATTGCAAGTGGAGCAAAACTTCAGCACTAGTTTAGTAGATTTTATGTACCACATAACTATATTTAGACCTAAGTTAATACTCGATATATATACAAATATTAACTTTAGGGTCATTTGTTACTAACCTTGCTCAAGGATTAAGTAAGAGTGATACTTGGACATGATGAGCTAAGCTAAGCTAGGCTTATGCAAGAATAAGGAGGGAGAATACAAAGGATATATTCATTCAAATTCAACTATATTCTACCGATGTACATGAAATGGGTATATGTATTCCCTAATTGGGGAAGCTCCTAAGAATGCAGATTATCTTTAAAGAATTCTAAACTAAAAGTAGTATACAAATATGTACAAGGCTAAAAATGATAAACAACAAAAGGAATATGCATATGGTACAAAGTATATTATCTAAAAAGTAAAAGGGTACATGTAATTGTGTGGATGATTGGCTCTAGCACTGCAAATTAACTTTTGGAGGAAGAAGGTTGTAGGTCTAACCCATGCAAATAGGTTGGCAACCCTAATGGATAGCTTAGAAGCACCTTTGCTAAGTTGATGGTGTTAATTGCCAAGTTGATCTAATCGGCCTAAGGGAAGCTCTCCTTTACCTAAGAGATAGTAAAATATAAGTGATATAATAAATGCCAATGTGGTACTCATAATATATAACCAAATGACTAAGATTATAAATAAATAACAATAAATTTACGAAATATTTAATATTTAGCTTCTTAATTTTTTTTTCTTCAGATTTTTGGCTAACTACTATTAAACTATAAGGGGATAGGGGATTATATTCTCTTAATTAACATCAATTTACCTATTTAAATGTTGTCACATGCAATAAATAATTTTAGATTTTTAAGGAAGAAAATTGTGTCATAATAATACTATAAAATAGTTAAAAAATCTAAACAATTTAACAATTGATTTATAAATTGATTAAATTTAACAAGATGAAAATGGGAAAGAACATTCATTTTATTATTTTATTTTAATCACTCAAGATTTGTCTTTTTTCTAAACCTTATCAAATAAGAAAAATGTTATTACACCTCTTATGAATCATTCACCATTTGAGGGGAAAAAAGAAAAGAAGATTAAAAAATATCTATTAAACAATTTTTTATTTTATTTTATTTCATCTTTTATAAGTTATTGAATAATTTTTTATGTTGTATAAAAATCTTATATGAAAAGGTCTAAATTTTTCCATTTATTTTGAGTAAAGAGATTAAGAAATGCTACATAATAGGTGTAAAGGCTAAAATGATTTATGGACTTTAAGTTCATTAATGATTTGGGCTTAACTCTTTAGGTTAAAGTGAAATGGCCTCAAGAATCAGGTTCTTAAATTTGAGATGACTTAGAGAGATGTGGTATGGTAGACTTAGAGTAGAAACTGTTGGATTAACCCGTAGAGACTGTTGGATTAACCCGTTTATTCTTAACCTTTCTTAAGGAAGTTCATATACATACAGAGGCTTGCCATGGGCTTAGACTCAACAAAAGCCCATGAAAGAATCCATCAATAGGAGGGGTCATTTCGATCGTTGATTATTATTGCGATCCGATGGATTTCATCAATGGCTTAACTCTATAAATACTTTAGAACTCCTCCTCATTTGGCAATAATGATTTAACTATTAAGGCTATCATGCTGCTATCTTAGAAGATCAAATAGAACTCAAAGCGAAGAACACATTGCCTCTCATATAAAATTGTAGGGTTGATGCTTTATAGCTCCTTCACTTATTACATGTGCATTTGAAGCTCCTTAAGACTACTTACTCCTCTTCCCTACTTTCTCTTCTCTAAGTCATCCCTTATGTGTCATTTTACATTACTCTTTTAAGGCTATGTATAATACTAAACTTAAGTTGCACACACGTGACCACTACAACCAGATTCCCTTGTCTACAATAGGTAAAAAGAAATCATGAATGTTGTCTTTATTTACTTGTCTCAATAGTATATTGATCAATACACCTAAATAATAGTGGTTACTTGCATATTTGCTTCGTTGTAATGTTATGATTTAATGGATACTATCGAAACAATAAAATGAAAAGAATAAATACTCATTTAGTAAACAAACTTGGTCTATCCCACTATAAGATTGGTGTTCATTTTATTAGGTTACAATGGAAATTATTATCTTTTTTATATGAAGCTTTTTATGTGTACATTACAGTTGTATGCCATTATTATAGGTTGAGAACCACAATAAGGGAATTTATCAGAATGTTTAAGTAGCTCTAAAACAAATGTCATTTGAAAGTATGAGTAACAAATTGCCAAAATTGAAATTTGAGGCACTAAATTGCCCAAACTTGAAGGTATAAGAACTTCCTTTTCTTTTTCCCTTTATATACGTATGTCATGTCAAAATTAACCTAACAGTGTAATATTAATTTGATGGAGACACAAAATTAAATAACATTCAAAGTTTGAAGCACTAAATTGCAAATTTTCAAATTTCAGGCACTAAATTACCTAACTTTGAAAGTATAGACACTTCTCTAGCTTTTTTCTCCAATACGTTTTGATGTTTTAGGTTTTAAGAAACTACGGATTTTTAATTATATTTCTTCTTAGTCTTTCAAACATTTATAGAAACAAATAGAAGCATCACTAACTTGCTTGAAACTTCTTTAGATATATCATAAATATATGTATTATCATAATAATTTCAATTCAAATAACATTGGATTTGAATAGTAGAATAGTGAATAGCGTTATTATTTAAAGAATTAAGTCAAATTATTTTTTCCTTTGTTAAATTCTCATTTTAAGAATGTAGAACGATGCAAAGTATGAATATTTTGAGATTCAAAACATGCGTTATCATTATTCATTATATAAAAATAAAAGTCTTTAGCTTAATTTTAGATTTTACTACTCTAATTATTATAACTCATGATAATAGTAACTTATCATAGTCAATTTTAAAATTATAGAGATAGTTACTTTCCTTCAATTAAAATATCAACTATAGTATAGCAATAGGCAACTTTGGAATTAGACCCCTAGCCCCAATTCAACCCTAAAACCTCTTAAAAACTACGTAAGTAAGCCTAGGCACCTAGTGCTGGCCACCCAAGTTGGCTCAACTTAAACTTACCCTGCATATAATGCTAATAGTCGTCACCTCGCCTAAAAAATTTTACCACTTTAGCTAATCTAACTTGAGTTCAACAATTAGATAGACAAATCCTACCTTTCTAAGAGTGACAAGATAAAGGTCCCCTCAAAAGCTCGTTGAGTGCTGATTTCCTAATAGAGTCACACACCTCGAAGAAGCCAATTGCTTAATCAATTTGGTCGACCTAAGGAGGTTCCTTCTTTATTCTCTCAAGGTACACTTTCTTAATTAAGAAGCTTAGTTTTTTAAATGGTCTATCAAAACTTTCCTAAACTATAGTCATCCCATCCCCATAAATAAGGGAAGAGCCCCCTTAGGTATGGTCGACTTGTCTCGTATCCATTGTTATTCTACTTCTTTTACATCACATTATTGACTTGAGCATCGAGTGTCTATGCTAGAGACACGTTTTAGTCTCAAAACTACAGGCCTAATTGTAGAGCTCGATGGAATTAGCAATCAATAATTGGTGTCGTTTAATAGTGAATCCATTGATTACCATGACAAAAATGTAGTAAGAATATTGAGCTAACCTTATAATTAGCAAAGCCACTAGTGGTGGAAGCCTTGAGGCAATCGTCGACTACACCGACATCTACATTGGAGCCTAGTAGAACTACAATAGCAAGTAACCTCAAGTACTATAGCAAATTGAAAAAATTGACCCCATGAAGAGTTGGAAAACCTCATCGCTTAAAAACAACAATATGAGAAAAGAACCGTTGAACTTTAGAAAAGTTAGGGTAGGCACACATCGATCACATGATGCTCCTACTTGAAGATTCCTCCATCAACTTGTTGTAAGGAATCTATGGTCCACAATCAAAAGAATGTACATGCCCATATGGCAGACTACGACAAGACATGTTGAAATTTACCCCTGTTGAACAAGCCCACTTACTAACTTCGAAAAAGGAACTACTGAAAACACTAGCACCAAAAGTTACCCTAAAAATCTAACGTATGTTCTAAAGAATGTCTCATTGACTTGAACCTAGGATAGGCTATCCGAAAAAGAAAGAAGATATGGATGTTGAATGGTTGGACGATTATATTCAAAAACTATTAGAAGTTAAAAAGAGTAAATAGATCAATTTCTCAACTAGATAGTCCAATGTACCGATATCGTCTACAATCAAAGGTCCATTCTCAGAAGCTATAGCAGATGAGGCATTACCACCAAAAACTAAACTTCTAATGTTCTAATTCTATCATGGCACCAAGAATACAAAACAATGAAGGGCCTTCATGGGTTTAGTGATGCAATTATGTGAAAAGCATTCCTTAGCAAATTAACCAATGTGGCTTAGCTCTAATAAAATATCCTTAAAGACAATTCCATCTTATCGTTCGATGAGCTAGCAACTTAGTTCCAAAGGCACTTCATGATCATCAATGTCCCTAGAAAATATTCCTTAGTGCTTTATATGGTTCATTAGAATAGCAATGAACCTTTGCAAGCTTAGATTGAATGATTCAACAAACTAACCTATAAGGTCACTAACTTAGATAAGGTCGTCGCTCTTCAAATACCTTACATTAGAAAAACCATTGACTATGAGATGTCACGGTAAAAGCCAAAAAACTCACTAGCCAAGAAGATGCAACTAAAGCTCGTCACGAAATAGATCTTTGCTAAACGCAAAAATGCAAAGACAGTTGCCTTGCCTTGTCAAGAAGCGATTTAACTTCAAGGACAACTATAGGTTGTCCCCAAGAGAGGGTGGTAAGGATGATAAGAAATGTTAATCTTAGGCGATATATTCATGAAAGTACATGGGTTAAGTATACTCTTGCAGCCACCTAAATTAAAAAATAAAAAATAAAAAACATCCATGGTGAGCTCAACACATGCTGCAACTACCATGATACACCATGCTACAACATCAACCAATGTTAGACCTTGAAAAACACCATCAAAGATGCCATCTAATGAGGTGTTGTAAACTCCATAAATTTAGCATTTTAGGTATCAAATTGATTTAAATATTGTAAGTAATTACCTTAAGTCAACAAAGCCAATAAATTTAAGACTAATTACAATTTTAAACTTGAACATAATACAAAGGAGAAAATCCTTAAAAAATTTCAATCGAAATGTTAATTGCATGTAAGAACCTTAAACCCTATATGCGTAAGTATCTGAAATTGAACTAAAACTTAACAAAAACTCTAAAACTATGAACCAAAGCTTATAAAATAAATAATTATACGCTAAAAGTATTAAAAACCTACTAGAATACGATTATTGATCAATATGCGTAATCACATAAAATTATTAATGAACTTATCAAGATAACTCTTAAATATTATAAATGTAACGGGTAATAATTTAATTAATAAATTTTATAAAATTTCAATATTAATTCATAATTACTAAATTTATCATTTTTATGTTTAGAAAAATCTAATATTTTATTTTAATTATTTTTACTTTTCCTTTTCCTTTCCTTATTTTTTTTCCTCTTCCTCTACGTTCCATTTTGGAACAATTCGGCCGCCTATGTGTATATTGAATTCATTATGTGCTAAACAAGTCACATCACTTTAATACATTCTTATCTTCTTGTATTTTCTTTACATTACTTTTGTTTCTTTTTCCTAGACGTCACATGTTGTTTTGCTCCTTGAATTGTCCTTTGTTTTTTCTTTTTCTTTTTTCAAAACCAACTCAATAGAACACAAATACATCTCACCCAATATTCTCTAAATTTTTCCCTTTCATTCATTTGTCTTTCTTAATTTTCTTATTGATCCTTAACAAATGTAAGAGGAAGAAGATAAAGCACTTGGGACAATCAAATATCAAGACATCAAAGGGAGTAATTAAGTAGTCATTTAGGGTATGTATTTTGTTAAATTTTATGTACTTTATGTATATATGTATTTTGTATAAATATACGTATTGAGGAAGTTTATAACTATAATTGATTTTGTGGTTCTTTTCTTATATTAAGATTAAGTTTCCATGAATATGTATAATACTTAGGTATATTCATATGTACATACATGTTATATTTGATTATACAATATGTAGTATAAAAAGTCTTTATATATATGTACATAAGCATATATGTGTGTATAATAATATGTATATTAGGTATTTTCATTACATATATATGTATAAATATGTGACCGAAAATATATATATATATGTATGTATGTATGTACGTGTAAAGTCAAAAAATGCTAGTATAGTATAGTATATGTATAGTATGGTATATGTTACATACATTTATATATGTATATATAATAGTATTTGTATTATGTATTTTCAATATATAGATATATATGTATATATATTTGTATATGATAATACGTATGTTAAGTATTTTCAATAGATAAATATATACATATATATACAAATATGACCATATATGTATATATATGTGTAAAGTATAAAATACAAGTACATATATCATATATATGTATGCATATGTATAGCATATATAGTATAATTAGGGTCATATTGTTATATTTCATAAGTATACATATACATATAAAAATATGTAAATTAATAGTATAGTATATATATAAATATATGGGTGTACTTAAATAATACAAGTATAATATACTATAATAATAAGTTAATAAATAAAGTAAGGTAGTATATATAAGTATATATGCCGTAAGTTTCAAAGAAAACAAAAAATCATTACCTTGCAAAATTTAATAAAATATAACAGTAAATATAATTATATGCATATTAAGTAAAAATATAAAATAAGAAAAATTTTGAAAAATTTACAATTTCATAAAAAGAACACATGGCACTTACTCATGCTTCTATGTCAACATTCATAAAAATTTGTAATAATAATAAAATAATTAATTAACTAGCAAAAATGAATTAAATAAGCCTTAAATCTTAAAAATAGAAAAATACATAAATTATGATAAATGAACTAAAAAAAAATTTCAAAATATAAGCCTTAGATATTTAATGACTCATAGATAAGTTAAGAAAAGCTTAAAATAGCCATTTATAGTTATTTAAGTCAAAATAGCAAAATTCGTGATATTTTTACATCATAATTGAACATATGGGTTACAACGTCCAAAATGGATCTTACTGCAAGAAAGTATATCAAAAAACGATAAAAACGGACTATACATTCATAAAAATTGGAGTTAAGTTGAAAAAGTTATATGTGATTAAAAATTTAAGATAAATAGAGAAAAATAGGTAAAAGATTTAAGTTAAACTATGTTTATACTATACTTGGATTATAGTGAGAAACTAGGTAAATAATGGTAGATATTTAGTTAATTGATGAATCTAATTTTTCAAAATACTTATAGATTCATTTATCTTTAAGGTACCCAATTATCAAGAATTGGAAACCCCAAAGTATTGGAGAGTGAGCATTAACTCAGGTGAAGGGGTTCTTATGACTTGCTATTTGCCTACTGTTTGTTATCTATATACTGCTTATTGGTTGATACTGATTGTTTAATTAAATAATTGATTGCTTTGTGTGCTATTATTCGTGTGATTACTTTTTTAAATTAGTAAATATAACTATTTGACTAAAATAACTAGTTATATCTGTTGTATGTCTGTGATCCAATTAGTATATTGATGGGGAGTGCTAACTTTGCAGATTTTTTTTAGAAAAGTATTTTTGGAAAATGTTTTCCTAATCTTAAATATATTTTGTATAATTTTTATAAGGGCTTGTAATACTCGTGAATGATATTTTTATTGTTAAAGCAAAGCTATATAGTATCTCTAATTGATTGTGAAAGGACTTCCATATTTATACCTATGGGGCTTTAGATATATTTTGATAGTGAAAAGACTCACTTTGTGTGCTTGAGGGGCCTTGGGTATGTTTAATGGATGGCCTTAGTTGGGGTCTACCTTTATTGATTATTGTTCTCGGTTAGGTTAATAGTCGAGTGTCCACCTATAAGGTAAGGTACTCCGTGTGGGTAAGTATGAAGAAAAAATCGACATGTAGATGACGTAAATTTACACCTTCCATAGTTCCAGACTCTTTTGAATGTATTGCTTACATTCATTACGTTGGCATTCATTTCGTATGTAGATAGCTTACTTATGTACCAATAATGTTTGATAACTTACTTGAACGATAGTGGTGAGAAACGAACTCATTGAGCCGTGGTTTGCTCATTCCCTTATAGTTTCTTTTGCAGGTACCTTTAAGAAGGGATCAAGGAAAATATTGAGAGTAGAATACAAACCAGAGATAGGTTTGATATTGTTAAACTTAATGGAAATGTGCATAAATGGTATAGAAACAATTTATGTAGAGAGTATTTATAAGATAGGATTATGTATAATATAGTATCTCTTATAAACTATTATGTTGTGTTTCCTTTTCTCAGTATTTGGTAGGGGATACTGATTTTTTGCGATTCTGGTGGACTGTGGAATATTAGATATTTATAGTCATTTATATTTTATAGTAAGTTAATTAATTAAAAATCGAAAACCTTAGTGGTTAATTGTTTAGAGTCTTGCAATCTCTAACTTGCAAGGTGGTTTTCGTATTATAAATGTACACATGATATGAAAATTTTAAGCGATCCTATTAAGTCCCCCTTAGGGTTATGATAGGTGTCTTTTAAGAATTCTTTATCTAGTGGCACTGTACTAAGAAAAACAAAAAACCTATAAAGTTAAATTAATAATCAAGATGAGGAAATAAGGGGAGATAATGGAAATCCCTAAAGACCTAATAGGACAATCAATGTTACTGTAAGTGGACCCAACATTAGCAGCATGCTGAGTTTTGCTAGCTCAATAAATAGGAACACATATCACCATGTCCTAAGTATAAGAGGAAAGAAGCTAAAGATCAACAATTATCTCATTCTTTGAATCGGGCATTGATGACATCGAATTTCCTTATGCTAAAGCCACAATAGTCAATGTAAGAATTATCGGCTTCGATGTGAGTAAGATCATAATCGACATTGAAAGCTCACCTAACATACTCCTTAAACACTCATATCTTAAGATGAGGCCGAAGTTGGAGAACATTACCTTAAAGCCATACAAACACAGCTTAATTAGGTTCAACAATCAATCCATTGCCGCCATTGGCCTAGTTACTTTGTCATTCGACCTTAGAAACAATCCTCGACATGTGTAACACATTACATTAAATTTGTAGTTATATATTGCTAGTTCCCCTATAAGGTTATCTTTGGAAGACCCAATGAAAATCAATATGGCATAGTCTTATCCATAAAATACTTGAAAGTTAACTCCCCTACACCCATTGGGGTTGGCATTGCTTGAAGAGATTAGAAATTATCTAGATTGTTATAAAGTTGCCCTAAAATGAGATGAGATACTCATTATTGAGCACATCCCCCATAAGAAGCCTTACGCTTGCCACTTGTTAGAAAAAGACACTAAAGTAGTTTAGGTGGGATATCCTTGGACTAGACAACAAAGATAATTACATCACTCTCCGCCTAATTAGAATATCAACTCATAGACTTCTGTTGTGCCAATATTGATGTATTCCCAAGGTCAATAGATGAGGTACCTAACATCATCATTATTTCGTACTTTATATACCACTTAAACATTGTAGATGTAAGGGTCTGATTGAAGTGGTCACGTACATGTTGCGTGAGTAGCATGTTACACATGGCTTCAAAAAAATGATGTAAGACTGTCACCTAAAGGGATGATTAGGTGAAAATAAGGCAGGGAGGAGGAACATGTAATCTTAGTGTCTCAATGCACAAGTGACAAACAAGGCAACCTTAGGGGATCTTAAGCATTTACCTTGCAGCTTAAGCGAATGAGATCAATTCTTTATCTAAACGTTATTTGATCTTAGATAGCAGAGTTTTTATAGTGGAACATTGTTTCTCCAATCTCTCCAAGAGTTCCAAATGATGAGGAAATACTGAGTATTTATAGGCTTTTGGGCATGGTGGCATCTATTGGATTATCTAAGTGATCAATAGATGAGATGAAGCTTACTCAATTCCTGGTTATCCAGAATGAGATAGCTAATGGGCCCAAAGCCAGTAGCCTTCCTTATAAGTGCATGAGCCTACTTGAGAAAGGTTGGAGGCGGATAGGCCGGTTCGACACAATTCTTGTTCCAAGCCTACTAAGCCAAATCTCCTTGAATCATCTTAAAATGGACTAGACTCCTTAGGCCCTGTCACCTGGCTTAAGGAGTCAAGCCTAAATAAATAATGGGCTTATCCCAATAACCAATATAATAATTTTTAGCCCTCTACATTTTGCCCCTTAACCAAAAGTCCCTTAGACATATTCAAGGGGATTTTAGGCATTTCTAAAAGTTGTTTCTTCAATTGTTATGTAGATGCACTAAATGTTGACTTTGCTTACTTGATCACTTCCAATATCTACATAATCGATGCATCTCTTAGATTACTAGCGAGCTGAGTATGATATGCTAGTATTTATTTTGCTACCATAAAACACATACTTCAATATGCCTTTGTATCGTACTATTGACTTGTTACTCCTATGAGATTGATTTGATAAATAATATGTGTGTAGTGGCTCTTCTCGGTATTTCTTTCTTATTTTATAACCATTGGTAGAAAAATAAAACCATTGGAGCATTTATAGGAATCTAAAGCTTTCAGAACATCCCATCTGACCATATTATATGCATATATATATATGTATATATGGGTGTGTGTCTCTTTCATTTATACTGGTAAATGGGGCAGTGCTGTCGTGAAGTGGAGCAGAGTTTCATAGCAAAACGAAACGACAGCATTTGACCCCTTGCAAAGATTACAAGAGTTACATTGCCTTACGTAGAGACAGCATAGGGGTGCAAGGGCAATGCCCTTGTGGTATGGTATGATTTTTTTTTTTTTTGTTCGGCTTCAATCCTTAAGAAGATGTATGCATCATATCCTAATCCATATATTTCTTACTCGCATAACTCAAAACAAACATTGTCCTTTATATTTTAGAATCTTTTTCTACAACTACCATATCCATACAAATATATTTATAAAGCCTCTTCAATGATACTTTTTATCCAATATCATTATTCATATCCCAAACTTAAAAGAAAAATTATATTCAACCCAATATTCTTTATCTAAATCAATAAAAATCCACTTAATATATATATCAAATCTTTCAATATCTAATATCACCCTTCCTAATACATATTGGAAACACATGCATCTTCCATAATTCTTCACTTTCCTAAATTGCGCAAATATGGCACATGCGTTGTAATACTTCTGAAAACTGAATATTCATTCCAAGATTATCTTCATCTTTCTTCTTCTTCTTCCTTTTTTTTTTTTAACCAATCTTCCATAACTTAGGCATACCTCATTAAAGATCTTCACCAAATCAATCCCAACTCAATAGATAATTTTTACTCATATCTATTCAATTTCAAATCTAAATCTTTCATCTTCTTAGCAATCTCTCTTTCATTGGCTACATATATTAGTAGCTACTCATCTATTCTTTACTATTTCAATTTCAAGTTGCTTGAATGTCTATATTTCATCACATGGAGAAAAAATATTAAGTCACTATTCTTCGAGTCCATATTGTAGTGTTAGTGAGAAATTCTTCAAGAAACAAGCTGGTTCGGATTCAATAAATGGAACATATAGTAAGGTTGTTACATACCTGTTTCATTATTTTTCCCTTATCATGCTTCTTTCCTTGTCCTGGTTCATTAAATAATAATGTCTCGATTTTTTTTATTATATTATGACTTAAACAATAGAGGTGGTTGTGGTCTTCAATCTTTGGTCGTCATACTTCTCCTTATCCTTCAAGTGATAGAAGAAATTCAATTCTGAGGGAGCATCTAGCATTGCATTGAGTAGGTAATCGATCATATGTCTTGTTCTTCCTCTTTTAGTTTTGTCAAGCATAGTTGTACGTAGCAGTAGTGGGGATTGTCCATTGTGACAGCTATTTATATACATATAAGTGTAATTCATCAAATTTATACCTTTCTTATTCCGAGTTCTATTTAATCCATCCGTCTTATTCCATGACACTTGACATCGACTTGGAATTATGAATCTGCTTCCATGGATTTCATGACATAATGACCTTCTTTATTTCAATTATGCATAGCCTCTAATTTTAATGAACGTACGTTGGATATGGATTGGCAGGATGGGAAATTCTTGGGCAGTGGAGGCTTGAATTTTGAATTTCAAATTGTTGAATGCTTGGATTGGTGTGTATATATATATGACTGCATGGTTGGATCATTGGCCCTATTTACTTATTTTCTTTTTTTTGGATAGATTGCATACATGTTTATGCTTGAAATCTAACATGTCTTGCCAAAACTGCTACTGTATCTTGTCCAAAAACCAAACGGCTTGAAAGACAACAATTGGTAGTTGCTATAGGTTAACTAGTTACTTGGTGTTAGTTACTTGGTGTCGCTATGGTTGAAACCTTGATTACTGTGCAATAATGATTTTTTTCCTTTTTTTAAAGATGCTTGAATGCTCAATGCCTTATTTGTCATAATAGTTGTGAGGGCATTTGATAGTCTTCTCATATTACCATAGTAAATAGCATGCCAAGAATCATATAAGGAGGTTTTGGTCTTCGTCCCCTTGAAGCGAAGCAAAAGAAAGAAGGCCAACTTGTTATTGTAAATCAGGCCTTTATCTATCCTCTTTATTCTAAGGATTTGAGAAATAATGAGGTTTCTTTACCATTGTCAATACACATCCATACGTGTTGATGAACTTTTATGAATACAACAACTCTTTGGGTTGTACAAAGTCTTTCTATTTCTCAATAGTGAATTTAACTCGTACTAGTAATAATGCTATAACTTCTACAATTTGTTGAGTATTGGTTTCTTAACTTGGAGAATATATTAATTTTATGCTCTTACAGGAAAAGAGATGAAGGTTAATCTAAGTTAAAGCATAGAAATAGCGGAGATGAAAGACTTACTAGTGCATTAAGATAAATGTCCACTACCCATCCCGTATCCTTGGGATAAGTGGTTGGATGAGACTGTATTTGAAGACATGTTTTAGGAAAAAGCCAAGCACCGAGAAGCTTATGCAATACCTCGTAATGATGGTGGTCTCCAGTTTATTGAGCGTAAGCCTTGTGCTGATTCTAGAGACACCATTAGGGGAGACTCAGTGTTGCACTTTAGAAACAAGAGGAGAGAGCTACCTCTCTCCAGTACCCAATTCTCATTCCTGAAAGAGCCACCTTCTGGATGGGATGATTGGGTAGCATATATTGCAGAGAAGCCGGAATATATTACTTTACTAAAGAAGGCTAAAGTCCTCCATGCTATTGCCACTTCTACTCGGTTATGATTCCCACAAATGAGTGGAATAGAAGTATGGCGGGCAATCATCTTGCGTTGGAGTGTTTAGACCCACATGTTTATCACTTTGTAGGGGGAGATAACTCCAACATTAGAAGACGTAGTTGTACTATTGAACCTTCACAGCTTTCAAACATCCCTAATGGGTGCTTTGCAAGCTACCCACACTAAGAAGAAGAAGCCATGCTTTGCTTCTTGGCTTGCATACTTTTTTGAGGAACGAAGGAAGAACAGGCCTCAAGTTTTAGGCCTAGGTCATGGGAAAGAGTAAGTATCTTCATGTCACTTTTTTTTTTTTTTAAATTCAAGTGTTGTATTTGTATCTTCTAACCATACGTTCTCTATCTCGTCGTTGTAGGTATGAACTTTCCGCTTCATTGTATTTTGGCTTTCTTTATTTGTATTCCTTGGAGGGCTTAAGGAAGGTGTTAGTCTACGACCCTTCCTCTTGGCTATACGCATTGCCTAGGGCGAGCGATTCTCTCTAAGCCCCTTTTACTTGGGTTCACTTTATTGGTGCTTAAACTTATATCACCATACTTCCATACGTTCGAAAAGTCGATATGTGATCATTTCACATGAAGACCTAATGTTTCTTCAAATTTTCTTTTGCAAGCGGTTTTGAAGACATTTTTCTCCTCCTATTGTACAAGACCAACCTAACGTTACTCTTCCTAGGGTGTAGGCTTGGGTTAAGGGATCAATTGATCAATCATTCTTGCAGCTCATCGACATTGAGGATGAATTCACATTCTACCCTTATGTTGAGCAAATTGTAGGATATGAAGACAGTAATTGACTTTATCCTCTTGGCTTAGATGGTAAGGTTACCTTAGTGGAAAATCGAGAAAATATCCTTGATTCTCAAGCCATGTTCCTCTTATAGTGTATTCCAGGGAGCTTGCCTTAACTTCTTGACAATAAAGACTCAGTCGGTTGCTTCTTAGAGCAAAGAGTCATGGTATACTCTCCCCATTGGGTGGCACGTCAAAATGGTTTTGATCAAGGAGTGTCTCGCCTGATTACCACAATTGAGAGTTTTGAATCCTGTTGCCACTCACTATGTCCGAATAACTTTAGGAAGATTTACCCTAGAAAGCGACAATTTTTCTTTCCTTTTACTGGTTGTTCTAGGGTTGCTTGCCCTAGATGGCTGACACATTGGAAGAATTGCCTGGATGCGTCCCGAGCTTATGCCTTTGTATCAATAGGTGATACTCTTAATATACCTACTGTAAATTGTTATGAATTCTTTTTTAAACTCCTAAGGCCTAAGTCTTAAGGTATTGGGGATACACGAGAGGCTATTAAACAATCAGAATGTCCTAGTAGGATAATAGGAGTGAACCCTTCTTTAAAGTCTAAGAACAATCACCCCTTGCCTTTATTAGTAGATTCGAGACAAACCAAGTGAGCATTTATTCAAGAGGTAACCTTATTAAATGCATCATGCTATTTTATATATATATATATATATATTATATACTTATTTTATTTTTTTGTTCTTGTAGGTTGAGACGGGATTTCTTGTTGTAGTTCGCGAGAAGGACGATGTTGTTAACTTAAACTCTAGGGTTCATCCAGACGATCCCGCTATACTATGGTAACTTTAGATAATGATGATGAGGACTAGGTAGATTATGGTGAATCTCCAGTCCAATATAGGGATGCTGATGATGATAATGGAACTGAAGAGTTGAATAATTTCCTTGAAGCATAGGACATTACTTTGTCAGTCAACGAGGCAAGTGATGGCAATACTTATGTAGATAAATTACTACGCTCAGGGGCTCATAGAGGTGAAGTATATGCAGCATCTATTGATGTCTCTCCACCCCCAATTGCTAACTTGTCTCGTAGAGACATGGTAGCAACTCTAGAAGCTATCCCAAGGGAGATAATATCCTTTCATGGATTTTACATTCCTTCTCATCTACTGGAACCATTGGATAGACTTTATGCTATGGACTAAGATTTTTGGAGCAAGTCTTCTATGTTGGGGACTGAGTTGGCCAATACCATGGTGAAAATGTTAGGAGAAGCTGCATCACTACTTGAGAAGTCTTGGAGGTATCTATTAGATGATAAGCTACATGAATTGATTAGCTGTATTGAAGGGGCTCATCTTTTAAAATTCAAGGTTGGCAGCTTAGAGCCCATTGCTGCCAGAGCTAATAGATTACGGAGTTATCGTGCTACTATGAGAAGCCGAAGTGAGCTAGTGGCAAGGATTCAAGCCTTGCAAGATGTAATTGAGGAGATAGACTGTGAAGCAAAAGATTTATTAGGTGATACGGACCTTGAGTCCATAGTAGGTTTAGATTGCTACCCTTAGTAAAGTTTGGCTATATTCATTTGTTTGGCTTACGTTCATTCTTCCTTTTTTTTTTTCTTTTCAATATTCGAGTTATTTTCAACACTTTCAAATAGAACTTATTGATTGAATGAAATTTGATTGCTTTCCTCCTATCTTTGTATTCTTTATTTATTTCAATTGCTTAGTTGTATCAAACAACAAGGCTTCTTAGCCTAGAGGTGGCTTATGCTACCGAAACCTTTGGGGGGGTTCATTGTGTGCTTTAGGAGGTAGTGCCTCACTTAGCAGCAACATTGTAAAAAGAAATATCACGATAGTAGGATTTCTTCCCTAAGGCTTGTAAAGTTTAGAGGATAGTGTTGTGCATTAGAGGGAGGCTCTCACTTGTTAGTAACAATACATAAGATAAAATAGTCGATAGCACTTAAGCAGCGATAGTAACATGTGCCATTCGTATTTATCAGTGGTCAAGAGGGTATTTCTCAATACTTAACCTTGTATCAATTTCTCTTTACTTATTCATGTATCAGCCTTATGCGTTAAGGAGACATATCTCTAACTTTATAGCAATAAGGAGATAAGAGTAGAATATATAATAAAACTGTATGCTAAGGAGATAAATCTTTAACTTTACAGCAATAACAAGGTAAAAGAAAGTAAAAGAACATAAAGAAATAGAGTAATGGAAGTTAAATATTTCATTCATGTGAATTGCAAATACATTGTTGGATCTACAAATGAAACCTTTTAACATATTGAAAGTTAACGAGAGGAGTTATTGCATTGGTTTTAGGATTGAGGAGCTTACAATAGCTACTGTCATGGACCTCATGAATTATAAAAGGGCCTTCCTACTTTGGTGTAAACTTTAGCACTAGAATACCTCGCCGTACATGCTTTACCGCACAAAGTACAACATTGCCTTCTTGAAAAGATATTTTCTTGACCCGGTGATCATAAGCAACACTAAGTTGTCTTTGGTAATTAGCAAGGTTATGCTTGGCATTGTCTCACCTTTCTTCTAAGGCTTCAAGATCCAACATATAATTCAATGTTGAGAGCCAAGTGTACAGAAGGGACCAAGATTTAAATAGGCATCACTACCTTAGACTCATATACCAAAGAGAAAGGTGTTGCCTAAGTAGGACTTCGTTTGGAAGTTTTATAAGCACATGGTGCCAATGACAATTTGTCATTCCACTCTTTGTGATTTTCATGAACCATTCGATTGAGGACTGTCAGGAGAGTCTTGTTTTTTGCCTTTGCTTGGCCATTTCCCTTCGAATAATATGGTATAGATTTCACATGATCAATATTGTAAGAAGCTAGTAGTTGTCGTACATGTAAGTTGATGAAGGAGGTGCCATTATCTGAAGGACATACTTTGGGATCTCTTTTTGTTAGCTCATTTTGGATAATCATGAATTAAGTAAGCTTCATCTCGTCTGTTGATCACCTAGATGATTTGACAAATGCCACCATGCCTAAAAGCCTATAAATACTTAGTATTTCCTTATCATTTGAAACTCTTGGAGGGATTAGAGAAATGGTGTTCCACTGTAAAAACTCTACCCTCTAAGATTAAATAGTGTTCAGGTAAAGAATTGATCTCATTCGCTCAAACTACAAGGTGAATGCCTGAGGTCCCCTAAGATTGCCTTATCTATTACTTGTATATTTGAGATACTGAGATTTCCTGTTCTTCCTCCTTGCCTTATTTTCACCTAATCATTCCTTTAGGTGATAGTCTCCTACCATTTCTTTGAAGCTACATGGAGTATGCCACTTAGCAGTATGCACGTGACGACTCCAATCGAGCAATCTAGCTCATTAGATGATAGATAATGTAGATGTGAGTTGATGAAGGGGGTGCCATTATTTGAAAGGACACACTTTAAGATCTCTTTTTGCTAGCTCATTTTGGATAACCATGAATCAAGCAAGCTTCATTTTGTCTGTTGATCACCTAGATGATTAAGATTTCAATAGGCATCACTACCTCAGACCCATATACCAAAGAGAAAGGTATTACCTGAGTAGGACCTTGTTTGGAAGTTTTATAAGCCCATAGTGCCAATGATAGTTTGTCATTCCACTCTTTGTGATTTTCATGAACCATTCGACTGAGTACCTTCAAGAGAGTCTTTGGACGAGACTATCTCTACTCTTTAAGATCAAATAACATTCAGACAAAGAATTGATCTCATTTGCTCAAGCTACAAGGTGAATGCCTGAGGTCTCTTAAGGCTGTCTTGTTTGTCACTTGTGCATTTGAGTTATAAGGTCATTTTCTTGACTTGCTTGATGAACATTAATGCTTTGTTCTCTATACATCTTGTTTGCTCATTTGTTGCCAAGATAACTGGAGTCATATGAATTTGTTCTTGGGATGGAAAAGAACTCATCAAGCGATACTTGTATATATATAGCCACGTAAAGAGACTTGAAGATATATATTAAAGGATTTGAATCTTTGATGAATTTGAAGGATAGAAGAAAAATAAAATAAAAAATAAAATCCTATTCAAAGATGTATATTTGTTGATTTAGGGGTGAGATATCTTGAGGATTAGCCCCTCTAATGAAGGAAGATTTGAAGTTATCTTCGGATTTATTCTAATATGAATTTGACCAAGCGAAGATATGATATAGTAGAAGAGGTGACTTTGAGTTGCGTAATAATAGATTCTTTATAATAATAATAATAATAATAATAATAATAATACTGCAAGGGCAGTCAGTTTGGCATTATTTTTTTGAAGCCACGTGTAGTATGTTACTCACATACTATGTACGTGTCTGCTCCAATCGAACCCCCGTAATGATTAGGTGAGAACAAGGCAGGGAGAAGGAACAAGCAATCTCAGTGTCTCAAAATGCACAAGTGATAGATAAGGTAGCCTTAAAGGACCTCAACTATTTACCTTATAGCTTGAGTGAATGAGATTAATTCTTTACTTGAACGCTATTTAATCTTAGAGAGCAGAATTTTTATAGCAGAACACTGTTTCTTTAATTTCTCTAAGAGTTTTTTATGATGAGAAAATATTAGGTATTTATAGGCTCTTGGGCATGATAGTATCCGTTAGATTATCTGGGTGATCAATGGATGAGATGGAGCTTGCTTGATCTATGGTTATCCAGATTGAGTTAGCTAATGGGTCTAAAGCCAGTACCTTTCCTTATAAGTGTATGAGCCTCCTTGAGAAAGGTTGGAGGTGGACGGGTCAATTCAATGATTCCTGTTCTAAGCCTACCAAGTTAAATCTTCCTGAATCATTCCAATATGGACTGGATTTCTTAAGCCTTGTCACTTGGCCTAAGGAGTTAAGCCTAAATAAACAATGGACTCATCCCAATAACTAATATAATAATTTTTTTAGCCCTTTACATTTTGCCTTCTGACCAAAAGTCCCTTGGATACATTCAAGGGGATTTTAGGCATTTCTAGAAGTTGTTTCTTCAACTATTATGTAGACGCACTAAATGTTGACTTTGCTTACTTGATTACTTCGAATATCTATAGAATCGGTACATCTCTTAGATCATTAGTGAGCTGAGCATGATATGCTAGTATTTATTTTGCTTCACATTAACCCCAACAAGTAGGTAAAATATAAGAAATGCCATTTTGCTCCAGCATGGTAGGTGGCCATTAAAGACAAAGTTTAGAAACTACTAAAAGCTAGTTTTATAAGAAAGGAAAAATACCCCACTTGGTTTACAAATTGAGTCTTAGTCAAGAAATTTAATGGCAAATGGAGAATGATTATTGACTTCACTAACTTGAATAAGGCTTACACTAAAGACTACTTTCTGCTTCCAAGGATTGATTAGGTCGTCAACTTAACCATTGGCTATGTATTGCTTAGCTTCATAGATGCTTTTTCAGGCTACAACCATATTTGCATGGCCCCTATAGATGAAGTGCATGACATCCTTCATGACAGATTTTGAAACTTATTGTTATCAAGAAATGCCATTCGGATTAAAAAATGCCGGAGCTACCCAACAAAGATTAGTCATAGCTATGTTTAAACTGTAGCTTGGTCGTAACATGGAAGTCTACGTCGATGACATGATTGCCAAAAGAAAACTCGAAGAAGACTACATTAGAGATCTTAATGAAATGTTCAACACTTTGAGGAAATATTGGATGAAATTGAAGCTACCAAAGTGTGTCTTTAGAGTTGCTTTAAGAAAATTTTTAGGATATATTGAAACTCAAAGGAGGATCAAAGTTAACCCCGAAAAAATTAAGGCCATAATGAAAATGAACCTACCTAATAAGATCAAAGAAGTACAATAGCCGACTAGGTATATTGCCACCTTGAACAGATTTGTCCACCCAAGTGCAAATTGGTGACGAATTCTTTTGAGTTATCGAAAAACCCAATGAAGTTCAAGTGGACACTGAAGTGTTAACGTGTGTTTGAAGAGGTTAAAAAATTTGTAACATTGCTTTCGATTCTCTCTAAGCTAATTCCCAATGGAAAAACTTTTCTTATACCTAGCCATTGGTGTTGAGCTCTTTCTTCCATCATCGTCTAAGTTGAAGGAAGGGAGCATAAACCTGTATATTATGTCAGACACATCCTAAAAAGACTAGAAGTGAGGTATAGTAAGGTGAAGAAGTTCACCATTATTGTAGTCATCTTTGCGAGAAGGCTTTGTTTATTCTAGGCACACCAAGTCATAATTCTAACTGACTAGCCCATTTGCAATATTCTCTAAAGACTTAATTCTTTAAGTTGCATAGTTAAATATACACTCAAACTTAGTTCCTACGACATACAATTTAGACTTTGGCAAGCTAACAAAGCCCAAGTCCTAGCAAACTTAATCATCAAGTATACTGGAGAAGAAACCCCTCAAAACACGAAATTGCTAACTTAGACGTTCCATGTTGATGGAGCCTAACCAAGGAGCGTATGGAGTAGGCTTTGTTCTTTATAGCCCATATGGAGTTGAAATACTAAATGCATTGGAATTCGGATTCCTGATAACCAATAACAAAGTAGAATATAAGGCCTCTATCATTGGGCTAAAGGTGGCCAAGGATATTGAAGCCAAAGAGATAGACATAATCTTAGACTCCATGTTCATACTCTAATAGGTCTAACGGGAGTATGAGGTAAGGGAAGATGCAATGGTCAAGTATCTCCAAACTGTGCGAGACCTAGCCTTGAAATTCTTGACTTGGAGCGTCTTTAAGATCTATAAAGTGATAACGAAGAAGTAGATATGCTATCTAAACTTACCTTGGTAAGTGTACTAAAACAAAAAAAAAAAAAGTAAAAGAAGATATTTGTATAGTATTTACCAGAGTATATGATAGACGAGTGATGATGTGAAGTGCTTGAACTATGGACAGTCCTATCTAAACCTTCTTGGATGGACAAAAGTGTTGACTACTTGATAAAGGGTAAGCTGTCCCCATTCAATGATAGGCATACAAATTACTATACAATGTGGCAAATTACATTATGATAGATGATTAGCTTTATTGTTAAGTGGTTAGCTCCATCTCTTGCAATGCCTATGGGCTAAAGAGGGAGAGTGAGTCCTTAATGAGCTACATGCGAGCATATGTAGCAACCATACTACAAGGCTAAGCCCTTTTTATTTGGCCTTTAAGGCTTGGGTGTTTCTGGCTAACCATAAGGAAAGATGTAAAAAAGATGGTACATAGGTGCCTCAAATTCCAAAAACATGCCCTAATCCAGCATATAACCTTGAGCAACTTGCTTCCTATGTCCAATCCTTAGCTTTTCACCTAATGGAGCCTTGACATCTTAACCACCTTCCCAAAAGCGTCCGAAGACAACAATTTATCATGATGGTAATGGACTACTTCATTAAGTAAGCAAAAGTAGGGGCTATTGCATCCATTACTGCCTGAGCCATCGAAAGATTTGTTTTGAGAGATATACTCACTCGTTTTAGGATACCTTATGCCATAATCATTGATAACTAAAAAAAATAATTCAATAGTGAGAAATTTTGCATCTTTTGTATGAGGTACAACATCAAGCTACACTTCATATTAGTTACCTATTGCTAGACCAACGGCCAGGTTGAAGTAGTCAATAAGACAATACTAAATAGTTTGAAGAAGAGGGTAGATTGAGCGGAAGACAAATGGGTAGATGAACTACCCAACATTTTATGAAGATATTGGACTACACATAGAACCTTTATAGGATAGATTCCTTTTTGTCTAACCTTTGGTGTTGAGGTTGTTCTACTAATCGAGCTTGAGCTTGATATACGCTGAACCTTACTTTACTTTATAACAAAAGTATATTTTTATACTAGCAAGTACATTAAGTAACTTATATAGTATAATACTGATGAGACTAAGTCAAATCCATAGGGAATGCTATATTAGCTCTCAACCATGCTAGTCTCATCTAAATCTAGGTAATCAAATTAAAGATTTTGAATTCAAATTCTAAATATTATCATTAATACTACTCTACTCTACTAAATTAAAATGGGATATTCAACACCTTTGATGAATTCAATCATAAACTAGATAGATAGAAAACTAGTTAATGTTAATATCAAGCCTTTAATAGGTTTAATTTTAAGGTAGTGAAGTATTAGGTAAAAAGTCGTTTTCGTAAATTGAATAGTTATCTAAGATTAACCAATTTACCTTTTCTATTGCTAGCTAAAAAATAAACTTAATTAATCCCTTCTAGTTTGTAAGCCTTAGTTGAATTAAAAAGCATATTGCTATATCTTTCTTCAATCCAAATCATTCAGTTCACAAAAATCAATTAGATGAAGTTCTCGCAAACTCAATCCTAATCTAACACATATTTCAACATAATCAAAATATATGCTAAGTGATTTTAGAATTAAAGACTCAATAAACAACTGATTTTCATATAGGATCTAATAACCAGTAATCTAAGTATCTAATTCACAATATCAAATAAGCATAGAAGAAGAAATAATAGGTTACACTATAATTAAATCAACAATATATAAAAAGTAATAAAGGTAACTTGAAAAGAAGTTCTAAACCCTAATTCGAGATCAAATATTGCTTCCTACCACTTCCAACATTGAATTCAACAAAAAAAAAAAAAAAAAAAAACCTTAAGAGTTTGTTCTCTTCTCTTCTAAACCTTAGTCTAATTGAATGAATGAAATAATAATGTATCCCTCTCTTCTTGTTATCCTTTATAATTGTGGTTACAACCTACAAGGCCTTTTTATAATTATAAGTGTAAGGTAACTTCTAGGGCTTCAAATCTTTTAAAAAATCAAAAGATTTGTAAGGGATAGCATATTCCCACCCTAAGATCACAATTGTAATTCTTGAGTGTAATCCTTCTCTACTAAAAAATATGGAAAACAAGTAAAATAGCAAGTTCACACCTATGATCTTGATCGTGATCCTCTCTTATCATCAATTCTTCCTTATTTTCTTACTTCTTTGCCTATAATTTCAATTTATGATCAATGCTCTTGGTTGTAATTCTCTTCTAGGCTTTAAAACTCATAAAAAACATCTTTAAATAATCCAAAATTTGATCAAATTCATCACTCTTCAAATAAAACCTAAAATCAAAATATAAATAAATTAAGCACCCAGAGCACTAAAAATACCTAAGAAATATATAAAACACTATCAAAATAACTCATATGTGCAATTTGGCACTTATTAGAGCTCCTAACTAGCAGGTTTCAAAGCTATAATCCCTCACCTAACTAGATTGTACTTGCTGCTAGTATTGATACGATTGATGAAATATGAGATCTAGCTAAAACTCGGCTCGTTGCCTATCAACAAAGGGTAGCTCGATTATTATAATAAGATGATTAAGCATAAGGTTTTTAAGCTTAGTGACTTGGTGTATAGAAAACTTGAATCTATGGGTTCAAGAGAAGGATAGGTAAAACTTGCACTAAACTAGGAAGACTTAGTCAAGGTAAAGGAGGATCCCCATAATGGAGCTTATAGGCTAGAAATGATGGACGGAGAGCCAATATCTAGAACGTAGAACTCTTACGACTTGTAGATACACTTTAATTAACTTAGGCCTTGTTATACAATCTCTCTTTTTATTAGATTGCCCTCTGCTACCAATAAAGTGATAATGTCTACGAATTATACTTAATTAATGAATAAGACAACTATTGTCGCAATTGTTTGTTTTGACACTTTTTAACAAATAAGCCAGATGACAATGATAGGCTCATAAGAGGGATGGCGGCATCCCAGCCCCTGAGGTCCCCCCTGACTTCTCAGCTTCGAGGCACATCCTAAACTAGGAGGTCTTCATTACCTTGTCATTAGGTCCCGTTGTTCTCACGAGGCAATTCCCAACTCGCAGGAGGGAGGGCGACATCTTAGCCCTTGGGGGCCCTTTGCAACTTCTCAACTTCGAGGCACACCTTAAATGAGGTAGCCTTCACCACTCCATCATTAGGTCCTTTTGTTCTCACAAGACAATTCCTTACTTGCAGGAAAGAGGGCGGCATCCTAGCTTCAGCTATGAGGTACACTTTAAACAAGCTGGCCATCACCACCTCGTCATCGAGTCTCTTTGTTTTCATGAGGCAACTCCAGCTCATAGGAGGGAAGGTAGCATCCTAGCCTCTAGGGTCCCCTCCTGGCTTTTTCAGCTACGAGGCTCACCCTAAATGAGGTGGTCTTCACCACCTCGTAATCGGGTCCTATCGTTTTTACAAGGCAACTCCTAGAGCACGTACAAATCATTTCCCTCATTCTCACGAGATAATTCCCAAAGGTAGGTAGCCTTGCCCTTAGGGTGTCCTTGCAGCCTTCATACACTCCAAAAGAGGTGGTCTTTACCACCCTATCCTTGACCCCTTGTTTTTGCAAAGCGACTTTTGGAACACATCATACATTACCTTACCATGTAGGTTGAGTTGATAAACTACTAGCCTCTTCCGCATCTTCGATGTGGCACTAGAACGTTAATCTGGTTTGCATTTAGTTTGTAGTGCTAAAGCACCACCCTAAGCTCACATCAAATAATCGTGCCAAGGGTCGCAACTATATCACGTTTAGGACGTCGTATGAAAGCTCTCACCTAGCAATTAGCTGGGGTGTTACGTTGGAGTTCCTTTGGCAACAGTTGGCTCTTGGTATTACAACCTAACTACTAGTTGCTAATGATTTGAAGGGGAAAAAAAAAAGAAAAAGATATGAATAGAATAGATTGAAGGGCGAAAAATTTTTAAATAGATCTCATTAATAAAGGCTAAATGGCCATTACAATAATTCAAAGGTTAGCATATTAACTCGCCTTACAAGTTATCAAAGTATGAAGCATTATAGGAAACAACAACCTAATCAACTAAGGAAAAGAAGAAACATCAACAAATTTCGAGTGAAAGTTGTTAATTTTAAGCTCCATCTACAAAATGAACAGCAACGTCGTAGTTACTTTCAATAGCCTTGCATGATAAGGTAACGTTAGATTAAAACCCATTTTAGGAACGGTATGAGAGGAGAACAAGGCCATGCCACAAGATAGCAAAGGTTAAGTACGGCAGGGCGGTGAACTACTAACCAAGCCATATATGACCCCATGTAGATAGGAAATACCATCTCCATACTAAAGCCGTAGCCAATGGAGCTAAGAGTCTACTGCTGACAAAGGTATCCTAGAAGACAGAAGATGGGTTAATGAGAATCTATAAGTTGACCTCTAATCCCAAACTCCCCGAGTATGAGGATGTCAAATCTCATCAAGGGATGTCCAAGGCACTAGACTAACTTAGAGATAGCTCCCATCGTTGTCTCCTCATGTCAATGATGAGCTACTGAGTCATCCTACTGATTAGACAACGCAAGGTACGATACTAGGGCTTCGTGCCATTTTTTGAAGATGACCCGGAGCTATCCTAACTTACTGCTCAAACTTGGACCAAGATAATAGGGATTTTAGAGTCTACTGTAATCTACACAATCTTCCCATTGATAGAAAATTTTTGACCGCCATTTGTGTAATGCCCATTGTCGTCGGACAATGAAAGCTAATAACCATTGGAAACCACTATAAGGGAGAAACATCATGAAGTATTTAGAAAGGGATGACTTTGCAAGCATAGGGAGACCTATATTTATAGACAATGACTACATACGTTATACAAGGCCACCTAAATTCTCATGACAAACATGCCTCAACCTATAACATCTTCCTTCCAGTAAACCTCTTCATTAAAAAGCAGGTAATCACCAGGTTTACAACCGCTTGTTCTTTCATAATCTAAACAACAAGCTTATCTTTGTTTATGTAAATTTGTATTTTTTGAACCAAAAGACACGTTTTTCAATGAATCTTAATACATTCATTGAACTCATCATATTTATGTTAACGAAAATTACAAGTTATGATGCTTTTGGATATAAGTATGTCAAAGGTATTTCCCTACTTGAAAACTTGAATTTTTTCAAACTCACAAGAAGTATGTCCCAACATACCCATTAGGGAGCCTCATTGGTGCAGTGACTACCATGGCTCTTTTTTCATATTTATTTCCAACTTATTGCTATCTTGGCGATGTTGTGGCTATTGTCTTCCACTTTAATATCCTTAGCTTTAATAATTTGAACCTTTGAGGAATGAGATCAATATGGTGATGAATGCCTCTCACAAGTGGTAAATCATCAAGAATCTCTTATGGCATTAATTGTCTAAACTCTTGTAACAAAGACGCATTGCCTCTAGGTGTTCATTTACTTGCAATTCAGTCTCAAAATTCATAATTGCATGCTTAATCAGCATCATATGACACTTTCTTGACTCTTTGATTTCAACATCAAACTTATGAACAATAGACACCAAAGTGCTCTTCTTAGGAACTATTGACTTTTCTTGCCCATATAAATGACCCCTCCATATGATAAAAGATAATGTAAATCCATTGGTAATAATAATGTTCAATATGCTCATATTCTACTACAATTTTTGTAAGCGGAACTTTAATAAAAGAACATAAAAGAAAAATCAACATTACTAAAGAAAAGTGAGGAAAAAAAAAAATAATTAAGAGGTAACCTTGCTAGAATTGGACTGAACTCTATAGAGCTCAACTTAAGGACATTGTTGCTTCCCTTTGAAAAACTACTTCGTGATCCTTTATGGTTCACATATGAATAGGCAATGATACGAGCCTAAGCTTTATAAAGGGTCCATCATCCTATCCAAATGGCATTATCTATGTGTAATTGTATGATATTAAGAGTTATGGAGAGGATTCTAAGAAGAAAGAAATTGCTCTTAAGGCAACCAAAGCCACAACTAGTGATGATGATGATGAGAGCAATGATGCTTCAAAGAAATTAGAAAATTAAAAAAAAAAATACAACATCAAAAGTTTTTTTTTTTTAAAATTTTACAAGAATTAAAATAAAGTTGCATGTTTAGAAATTTAGCACTTTCTTTTCCTTTGTCTGGTGTATGGATCATTTGGTTTATACAAGAATTTTCTCCCTTAATGTAATAGTAGGGATGGACATGGTTTGATTTTTTACTATGAAAATCAAAACCAATGAAGAGAGGGGGAGGAGTAGAGAGAGGGAGAAGGAGAGGGAGAGGGAGAGGGAGAGAGAGAGAATTATTTATTATTCTTCTTATTAATTTTAGCTTATTGTGCATATAGTTGGGTTTTTTTTTAGTATTTTGGCCTTGTCTTATCATATGAATGTTTAAGGAGTATGTTAGCTAAGCTTTCTAAAGGTGTACAATATGGGTTGGCCTATTTAACTTACTCTTCAAACAGGTTTGGGTCAAGTTTTTTGGCTCGTTTGAAAGTGGGCCAAACAAATACAGCTCATTTAACTTGTGGGCTAAAGTGAGCCAGTTTGAATTTACTCGTTTAATATATTAACACCTTTAGCCTATGGCTAACACATTTAACCCACTTTTTAAATAGATTAGACCTAATGTTTTTTTATTTATTTAAAAAGTGGGCTAAATGAACCTGATGCATTTAACCTATGGGCTATGAGTTAGGCCAATGTGGCCCATTTAACCTACCTACACACATCTAAAGCTTTTAGTATCGATCATTATCTTACTCACATTGAAGCTAGTAATTCTTGCGTTGACTACTATGGTGTCGAAAGTATGACCTTAGTCTGTATAACATCTTAAGCATAGTGACTAAGAAAGAGTTCAATGATATGTACTTTTATTTTTGCTCTACCCTTTGTTATTGAGATAAAACCACTAGAAGTACTTGAACTTTCATTTTTTTTTTTCATTTTAATTTCTAAACTTTAAATTTATTCATTTTAGTATCATAACTTTTTAAATGAGACAAATTAGCATTTTTGTTATAACGGCTGTTAGAAAGAATATTTATTTGTTTCTTTTTAAAAAGTTGAAATGCCAAAATGAAATAGAAAAATAATGTTTGAACACTAAAATGCAAATAAAATGAAAGTTAATGTACTTATATTATTATTATATCATTTTTTAATAACGGCTATTATAACGGAGATACAAACTTATCTCATTAAAAAAGTTAGAGTACTAAAATAAATAAGTTTAAAGTTTAGGTTTTAAAATGAAAAAAAATGAAAGTTTTGGTACTTGGGTTGGTTTTATCCCCTTCATTATTGGAAGATTGAAAGACTTGAGGTTTATAAACATGCTGACTACTAGGATATCAATAGTTTGCCTCCTTCAAGTGCTGAGTGGTTTGTATGTTCTACTTACTACCTCTATTTGCTTCTCAAAGTAAAAAGGTTGCCCATCTTCAAAGCAAGACAACTGTAAAGTAGAAGTTTAGCTTTGATAATCACTTAGTGGAGAAACAATCCCTTCAAGATTCTTTGATGGATCAATGATGATGTGTATGAGCTTGAATTGCCTTAAGGGTATGGGGTGTCATGGACTTTTAACGTCACCAACATGACACCATATGTGCTAAAGCCAAAAGTGAGTCAAAATACAATTAGTATCTTTTATAAACTAAGGTTTATCGGTTAAACCTTAATTACTTAAAAAGTAAAGAATAAGCCTTATCCATCTACATGAACTCAACATTCTGTTTATTAGGGTTAAAGTCTTTTCTATAAATATGGTCTTTAAATTTTTATCTTAGGTTGATTATAATTTAATTGATTAGCTTAGTTAGCAAATTAAGACCTAAATTAGGAGATATGATGAAATGGGCTTAAATTTGGAATTGAAAACCCAATTACGAAATGGAATCTAAAAATAACCTAAAAGCTCATCTAAGAAGCAATAATACATGTGGTCGACTAAGCACTTCAGCATTTGATCCACTAAAAGGAAGAGGCAAATAGCAAATACAATGGTGTTAATGTTGTCTTTGATGAAGAAACTCAGGTAGTTCCTACCTCCTTACCCCTAAAACATAATCATAGTTAGAATGTACAATTACAAACAGAGTTGGAACCTTAGCTTAGTAGAAGGGAAGAACAAAACTAATCATTGCTAAAGCATGGTGGGAACTGCGTTCCACTACTACCCTTACACACTTAAGATCAGCAGGCATGGTTTGCAGCAGATCACAACCTCGCAGAAGAGTGCTTTAGAATCATGCTTCTTATCTCTAACAAGTGTGGCGGTATGGCACAAGGATCTAATGAGCTAGAGCTTGATATAGAAGGGCACTTTTTATATAAACCATACTATATATGACATACTCATAAGTTTTCTAAAAGTAATTTTTTTTGTCAGTTACAAAGAAGAACATAATCATAAACTCCATTTTAACTAGGTTCAATGTATCATACGCAATCATCACAGACAACAAGTGTTAGTTTGATGACCTCAAGTTTCATGAATTTTACCAAAAGTGTCACAAGCATGAACCTCAAGCATGATTTCTTTTATAGTTAAAATTGTCGAAATACATGGCAGCAAGCATCGCTAGCAAGAATCAAAAGTGTAAACCTACATGGAGAGGTGGTGCAAGATAATGATTGACCTATTGGTGCCATAGTTTGAAAATGGTTGAAAAAAGATCCCTTCAAAGTTCTTTTCATGATTGCATTAAAATGACAAGTAGCCATAGTCGAGAGAGAGAAAGCAAGAAGCAAAAATGGTAAGGAATATATAATTTGTTGAACATGAAGCCAAAATGATGAAGTATTCTCTTATTGTAATAGAACTTAACATAATGTCAAGAAGATATGAGTATGAAAAGATAGGTAGCTATATTTCATACATTAAATAAAATACTTAAATTAAAGAATATTTTATCAACAATCTAATTGGCGATGTATTCTTAGAGGTAGCTATACTTTATGGAGTCCTTAAAGGCGTTCTTTAAACCAGTCCACTTGTAGTGGTGTGCCCCATGTCATAGTGGAACCAAAAATAAAAGTACTCGAAGAAAGACTTCTTTCACGAGGATGTCTCCAAGGATAGAGACATAACAAGTGTAAACTCCTAAAATTTTCAACCTAATACCCAAGGCAGACCTTAGTGTATTAGAAGATTCTAAGAGTTGACAAGGCTAGTTAAGACCAAAAACTTAAGATAATAATTGAAGACTCAATCATGTAGAAAATTTTTAGACCCCAAATATATGTAAACACTAAAGACTACTCTTGAAAGTGATAAAAAACCCTAAAACTATAATTTTAAGGATATAAAAGTACCAATTTACTATAATCTACTCTAAAACCCTAATTGATAATATATGCTTAGTAACATGACAAATTATATAACATCATTAATAAATGATTAAATATAACTTCCAATTGTTCATAAATGCTTACATACTACATTAATTTATTAGAAACTATGATAATACATTATAATTACTATTAATCTTATAATTTTACAAATAAGTTAGTATTATGTAAATTTAAGTGTTTAATTAATATTCATAATATATATAGTCCATATTAGTATTCTAAATGGCACTTTTCATGATAGTTATACTAACCATCATATTAAATGATATATATAGGATATAAATATTTAGAGGAAGATCTTAATAACTATTTTTACTAATTATTTCATTTAATTCCATATTTCTCTTTATTTCCTTAGTTTTTTCCTAATTACCTTCAATTCTATCATTATGTATACTAATTACATTAAATTAAGAAAGTTGACTAAGTCAAAGTCAAGTGTTGACCAAGTCAAATGTTGATTAAGTCAACAAATGTCATTTTCAATTTAGAGATTTCTTCCATTTTCTATGGAACTCTTCACTTTTTGCACATGATTTTTTTTTTTATCCTTATCTTCCCCATGCTATCCCTTTCACCCCACTTTCTAGAATCCCCTTTTCATTTCACTTTTATTTAATTACATATCACAAAAACCACTTTTCTTTTCCTTCTTCCCAACCGTCACTTTCCCCTTCCCTTACCCTTCCTTTACTTTTTTTTTTTTCCTTTTTACTTTATCCATTAACAAACTCCAAACCACTAACTCACATACATAAACTCCTCTTTCATATTACAAGAAGAAAAAAGATACAATTTCATTTGATTTTCTATTTAAACAAGTAGTTGGATATTTACCTTATGTTGGTGTAGGAATTTTGTGTAATATGTACATGTATGTTGATACAAATAGGACTCTTATGTACATGCCCATAAGTGTAGAACTACTTATATGCATATAAGTAGAATACCTATGTTCATATGATTTATGAATACACATGAAGTGTATATGTATAAACCTAGTAATATACATAGTATAAGTGTACATATACATAGACAAAACTAAGAGGACATAAATATATGTAGAGGGGTTGTACACAAAGATTCTAGTGAATACATAACTATAGATATCCTTATACATGAATACTTTTATGTACATAACCTAAAATAATGAAGATACTAGTGTACACACTTATAGCCTACTAATTGAACTCATAAGATGCAAGAATATGAATTGAATGAAGATTTCTTAAAGGTATATGGGGGACATACGAAAATATGTATACAACCGTATGCATATACAAGTATATGTACAAGTATATTCGAAGTATACATACACGTAACATACGTATAAGATATATAAATACATAAGTATAAAGTAAGTACATATGTAAATTATAACATAATTATTTAATATAATAAAACATAATACAATATAATAAAGTAATAATATATGATATATATATATGTACACATATGGGCCAGAACCCCAATAGACCCCTAATACATATATCAAATTGTATTAATCTTAATTAAGTACACATAATAGTAATAACAATACAAAACTATAAAGATATAAGAATCTAATGATTAATTAGATCATAAAGTAATGAAATAAGATATAAAAATAGAAAATAAGAATATTCGAATCACAATAATTAAAATTACAATAATTTAAACCCATATCATAAAATGCGGATCTTAATGTTTAAAATGAACCCCGCTATGTGAATGTATGTCCAAAAACGATGAAAACCAATTATAAGATTATAAAAATCGGAATTAGGATGAAAAAGTTACATGTGACTAAAGATTTAAGATAAACCCAAAAGAATAAGTAAGATAACTAAGTAATGGACCCCATAAACTAATAATGAGGAAAAATAAATAACTAAATACATAAAGTATCATAACTTACAAATATACAAACTATTGATTCCATTAAGTATGATAAACCCTGTACATATCATACTCGAGTTATATTGGGAAAATAAATAAGCTACAATAGACTTTTAGTTAATAAGGGGTTTGATTTTTAAAAATTATTTATAGGTTTTATTATCTTTTAGGCATTTAAATATCGAGTTCTGGAAACTCCAAAGGCTTGGCAAATGAGTAATAATCTAAGTGAGGGAGTTTTAATGACCTGCTACTTGCTTGTACGTGTTACTTGTATGATACTTTGCTACTTGTTGTTGCCTGTATGTCTAAATGACTATTTTGCTTGTTTGCCATCATTTATGTGATAACCTTCTTAAATTGATAAATATAAATATTTGACAAAAAATAACCGGTTATATTCGTCGCATGTCTATGACTCAGTAAAAGTATGGATGGAGAGTGCTAGCTTTGTAAAATTTTGAGGAAAGTATATTTTTTGGAAAAAACTTTTCTAATCTTAAACATATCTTTGTATGATTTTTATAAGAGCTTGTAGGGCTATAAATAATATTTTATCATTAAGGCAAACCTAGCATGGAATTTCTAATTGATAGTGAGAGGACTCATTTTATTGTGCCCATAAGGCCTTGGATAGATTTTGATTACGAGAGAACTTGCATGTTTATGCTTGAGGGGTCTTGGATGGTGGATGGCCCTAGTTTAGGGTCCACTTGTTTGGATTGGAATTCTTTTCTTGACTAGGATAATAGTCGAGTGTCGCTTGGAGGGTTGGTGCCCTTAGGTAACCTTATGCGGGTAAGTTGAGATGCCCTGTACGAATAAGTATAGGGGATAATCGAAGTGTAGACGACGTAAATTTACATCATCCATAGTTCTGGGCTCCTATGGATGTGTTGTTTGCATTCATCGTGCTTGCATTCATTCTATATGTAGATAGGTTGCATGTGTGCTAATAACATTTGATAACTTGCTTGAATGGTAACGGTAAGGGAAAAACTCACTAAGCTGTTTTATACTCATTCCCCCTTAGTTTCTTTTTCAAGTTTACTTGTGTTGGGATTGAGATAAGTCTCGAGTGCCGAGTGCAAGGTGAAGATAAGTATGATCGTATTAGAATTAGTTGAGACATTTATAAGTGATATAGAACCATCCTTTGTAGAAAATATTTATATGTTAGAATTCATAATAATTTAATTTTTCTTGTAATTTTATAAAGTTGGTATATCCTGTCTTATTATTTGATAGGAGATATCAATTCTTTGCGGTTTTAAGGAACTATGGGATATCGAACATCTATAGTTATTATATTTTACATTAAATTAATTAATTACAAATCGGTAACCTTAATGATTAATCATTTAGAGTCTTGTAAGGTGGTTTCCATATCATGGGTGCATACGTGCTATGGAAATTTTAGGCAATCCTAATAGGTCTCCTTTAGGGTCCTGACAACAAGAGTGCTTTGATCGGATTCATGCATTTCCATTTGACTCTCATTTAACTGATTTACCATATTAGGTCTCGATCAATGACTTAACTTACATGTTATAAGGGGATAGAAAACATTCTCTTTTCATATTCTTGCTTTATTGGAAACTTTTTTTTTTACCCCTCCACATAGAGCAAGAAGTCAATCACAACAAAGTAAGTTAGAAAATCACATGAGTAAATATAAACTACTATTAGTAGCAAATTGAATTAGTGACATCCTATTATACTAATTTGTCCATAGTGTATAGTCTACCTTGAACAACGAGCCAAAAAATAAAAGAATGATGTAGTGCTATCATTTTATTCCACATAATTACTTAAGAACTATAAAACATTGTTTCATAAAGGTTTTCCATGGTGACTTGTTAATTATAAAAGGTGTTATGTCTAGTTTCTATATTTAAATGAAAGGGTTAATGAAACTAGGGTTAAAGGAGAAAGGGAAAAAAATATCATTCCTTTAGTATGAGCTTTTGTTGGGAGGCTTTTTCTCTTCTTTTTTTAATTTTTCCATTGAACTAGAGTGGTTTCATTGGTCAGTACATTCTAGATTAGATGATCTTAGCCTAATTTTGAATAAAATAAATACCTTAGTTTTGATCTTTTTCAATAAAATTATCATGTAGTAAGCCAACAAAGCCTAAAATAATCTCTCTTTCTCCTTCTCCTTTAATCAAGTTATTCATGGTACCTATGGTCCTATGGTCTAATTGTGTTCAATCAACTCAAATGAAGTAAAGGTTGCATTCATAGTAAAAGCAGTATACCTTATTAAGATTTGAGTTTATTTAAGTTTAATTACATAATTATCAAGATGTAAGATTTACAAGCACACAAGCAACAATAAAAATGAAGAGATTGGTAGAATCACAAACAAAGACAAATACTATAAAAATTCATCAATAACAAAGAATCATATCATACATAACATTAATTTGGATCAAATAGGATGATTAAATTGATAAACCCCTTATCTTGTAACTCATATAATTACTGCTTTAGCTATACTAAATTTGTAGATGCCATTCTATAACTTTGCAATAAGAACTACCAAGATATGATTTAGCTTTAGGGGTAGGAATTTATCATGAAAAATTGGACATGTTGAGTCTATACTAAAGTAGGTTGGTAGTTGGATATCCTAGCTTAAAACAAGTGCATTGAGGCTCAGGTATACTTAATAGGACATCCTATCAGGTTAGCCCATAGTTGCCGAACTTAGAAAGAGGTTAGTATACATGACCGACCTGAGAAGTAGGCGATCTTCATTTACACAAGTTTATTATATCTAAGGCAAGCTATCAGATTTTTTGTCATGGTACAAACTAGTTTATATACTTTTCTCTCATGCCTTTCTTCGTTTATGGCTTGATATTGTGCTATCTTAGGCATAGGGCAGTATACCCTTGTGGAATATTTTTTAGGATGCAATTTAGCTTTTTTGGTGGTCTAAAAAATAGCAATATCACAATTCATCATGTCCACAAATTCGGTAAGGGCATTCATTAATCTAAATGGCATCATTAAGAATTCATAATGCCTGCACCTAATCCTAAAGGCAATTTGGCTACTAGCTCATGTTTGAAAAATTTCAAAAAGAAACTAGAGTGTCATGATTCTGGCACTAACCTATTAAAACTTGATTAGTTACCATATTCAATTAAGATCTTAATTTTCACAATACCCCACTTATTTGAATAAATTACACTTAAAAGGGAAACATAAATTCTCATTTCTTGATAGTTCTTTCTATATCTCATTTGAGATAATACTTTTATAATTATTTAAGACTTTAGCCATTGTTTCCATAGTTAAGAGTTGCCTACTGATCTTCTTAGTGTATTTAGAGCATGGGAGTAAGGCAAAATTTGAGTAGTGTTGTTATTATTTTAAGGTTATAGTTCGCATTCATGATATAGGGGTGCTATAATCAATTTTTGGAAAGCCGATTAGAAGTTGTATAAAAATGGGTCTTCAACAACTAATTATGTTTCCTTTGGCTATGCACAAACGCATACTATCATCAGGTGTTAAAACCCCCCTTTTTTGTCAAAAAACATAATGGCTTTACAAAAGCCGAGTTTAACATGACACCTTCAAATGAGAATGGTGAATGTCGACTTTAGGAAACCTAAGTTTGACATGGCATGACAATATGTGTACATTCCTTATCGAGGTGTTCCTGCAATTTCATGATATAACCCATGTAATCCTGGTCTTCAATGTATAAAGTTAGAGGCCCAACATCAGCACTAATTCTCTCTTATAATTCATGTAGGGCTACATTTTACATTACGTATCACAGCCTCTATCCCTTAAACATGTGAAGTACTCATCTAGACACCTTACAATTGGCCTAATGCTTCCTAAGCATTGGATCTAATAAGAAATTGGATGATACCCTTAGAAAATTTAATAATCCTAAGTGAATATCTAAAATCTAAATAGTAAAAGAATTTAGAACTAAAATTTCCAAACTTCACATCAAATGCCCTTTAATTTATCTCATTCTTACTTTAGTGTCTCATTATCATAAATTAAAACCTTGCATTGGGTAGCTTTTAAGTAAGTATGTGCTTCTCATATATATTTTAGTGGCACATATAATAGAGATAAGGCAGAAGAGAGCTTAGTCCATGCCATTGTTAAGAAAAATAACACAGGTCAGTTATTTGCAAAACTATGAAAACACAGGTCATATATTTGTAGTTTACCCAATAGATTTCAAATGGATCTATCTTCATGAACCTTGAAATTGGTGATTGGATTAGCAGCTCTACCTGCTAGGAAGTATTTACTAAAGTCATTATATAATAGGAGGAAGTAATCTAGAATATGAGAGGATGAAGATGGTAATGGACTCTTACAATTTAGCAATGTGGGAAGTGGTGGTGGAGTTGAAAGTGTACTTTTGTTTTTGAAGCATCTTCCAATAAGCACCAAATGATGGGATATATATCTCTACAAGTCACCCATTCTTCATTTAATATCAATTTTTTTTTAAATTTTCCTTATTATTAATAGCACAAAGTATCGACACCAAGGGAATTAAATTGATGGATATTAGGAATTCTAAATGTGGTAAAATATAAGGAATATTCAAGGGTATAAAAAATTTCTTAGCATCTTCTTCTACACTCTTCATGGCGAAAACTTGAGTAGGTATGGTAACGGCATTGGATCTTAGAAGTGTAACCAATTGTTGTACCTCTCCCTTCTCACCTTGTAGTGTTGGTTCACTTTAAGTAATCATGCTCACCTAATGAGCCCTGACCCTGTTAAGTGCTTTTCCTTGTGTGGATCTTAAAATGACTCACATTTTTCTCAAGCTTTCATGAGCTATTTAGTGAATGATAACATGATGTAATGATTTTTAGATTTGTGTTATATTTATCTATAAATGCCTGACCATTATTGGGAAACCACCTCTAACTATCCTTCAGTGAAGTTTGGCAGAGGTAAAATGTGAGACAACATGTTATCTGATCTTTAGCCAGACCACCATCACGACCTTTGGCAGAATGCCTACTTGAATACAACTAATCCATGATTAAGGATGTATGTTCTTAGGCTTGGATAAGGGATTGTATACATAAGACTAACAAGAAGTGGTTCCCAAATCCTAAATAACGCTGAAATGGCATAATGTCGTACTGGAGCTTAGTATTGAAAGCCATAGTTGGAAATTAAAATTGAAAAATGTTTTCTTTTTCAAAAAGAAAAATTTCAACAATAAAGTTTAGAAATTTACTCTTTGACATTATCATATTAAAACTATAAATACTAGAAATAGCTGAAAATGTTAATAGCTTTCCTTAAAGAAAAGTGGAGCTCTTTTAACTAAATGAGTCTTACGAAAGAGAGTCGAGGACTAGAAATTGTGAAGTAACATCTCATAAACAAAGATAATGATTGATGTTGATGCCATAAAAATGACATTTTTTGAAAGTAAGCATCATAATAAATGCACTACATGCTACATCCCCCAATCAGTAGAAACATGTGTTGGCAGGGTATTCTTTTCTAAGGTAGCAAGACTACAACAGAGATTGCGTAAAATAAGTAAATAAGGTAGAAGGAAATGAGAGTAATCTATGCTCAAGATTCAAGCTAGCAAATCGACCTCGTTAGGCATCAAACATAGGAAATGTTAAATAGTTTGCAAAAAATAAGAGAACAAACTAGTTGACATAAAGAGCTAGCAAGATAGTATCAAAAAGTTGTTTATTCCACGGACAAAAGAAGATCACAACAAGATAAGGTTGGCATCCCAACCTAAAAAAAAAAAAAAAGAAGTGGCTTATATTGATGCTAGGTTACCTTTCTATACAGTTTCGCTTCAACTCTATTGCTTCCCCCATCCCCATGATCCTCTTCCTGCTTGCCATCCCCCTTGTTTATTGCCTTAGCAATGTTAGTCGAAGCTTTGAAAAGAGGGGTCTTAGGCTCTTTATGATCAAGGAAACTCAACTAACTTAAGTCCGAACTAGGATAGTGTTGTCATACCTCATCCTAGATCCACTTCCGAACATCAAATGTGACCATTTTTCACTATCAACTATCACATCGAAGAATCTCTCCCAAGTCTAAGCAAGAAAATCTTGACCTCTAAAGCTTTGATCTACTCATTACGCCCTACCATTTCCCTCTTTAGCTAATCTACCTTATCGCTTAACTTTGTTTCCCTAGCCTGAAGAGAAGAAACTTGCACCACTAGCTCTACTTGCCCTCTCTTTGCGGCCTTGAGCTTCCCCTTCAATCTAGCAACCTCCTTATTAAGCTTAGGGACCTTAACTTAGGACCCATCAAGCTTGCCTAACTTGAGCTCCAAACTAAGCTTTGAGTCCTAGCCCTTCATCCTCATCTTTTCCAGCTCCTTTGAAGTGACCTTGAGCTTCAGTAACTTGCAATTGTTGCACAATCATAAATTACTTAAGATATAATAGGATATTAAAGAACTGAAAATTCAACATAACTCCATACCTCTTTCCCCTTTGTAACTACAACCACAAATGCCTTCATGATATATGCACAACCTACATAAATAGAGAAATTTAAGAAAAAGCATGAAGGCCTATCTAGCATCAAGTAAAGTAAACTCACCTCACGCATTTACCTACATGCAAGCCCCATCGCACCAACCTGAGACGACTTCCTAAAAACGATCTCTAGAATGTTCAAATCTTCTTCTAGAAGGGATTTCGACAGGATCTCCTTCCTTGCTTCCCATCCCTAATGCTCCTATTAATCTAGCTAACCTTCTAGTCAAGAAGAAAAATCTCATTTGAGTCACTTGAGCTCCCCTAAGTAGCATTTACCACCACCTCAATAGTATGACCCTCTACCTAGGAAATTAACACCATAGCAGGCTCCACTAGAGATATTACCTCTTGCCTGCTTGCTAAGTTACATAAGGGAGCTATAAGAAGGGCATCCACTTGACTTACCTTATCAACTGCATCCCTAAAAACAAGTTCTGTCCCTACTTACTCCCCAATACCTAACACCCTATCTACAACACAACATAAGGCCTCTTTAAAACACCTCCAACATCCGAATCATAATAGGACCTCTCTTTTGTCCTCCTCTGCTCCTTTAGGCTCTTAAGTGTCACCTTAAGATGAGGCTACCACCTAAGGCCTTCCCTTCTTCCTTGCTCCCACCTTTGGAACCTTCACTTAGGTGCTTCCTAGTAGCGTTAGACTTCTTGCTCTCAACTTTTGTCGGAACCCTCTTCTTTGTAGCATGGGCAGCCTTAGCCTAATCCTCCCTCATCCATTCTTCCTTAGCTTTCTCCAATAACTTTATGATGTTATTCGCAACCAACTTTTGAGTTGCAACCAAAGAAAGAAGCATGCAAGTAAAAATTTCACTAGTTGTACTAGGCTTAAGCTCCTCATGCTTCTTCTCAACCTAACCTGACAACACAAGTAGTACCATAGTATAGCAATCATGTAAGGTGCTGTATCATAAAGGTAGAAGATGACCTGTGAAGGTAAGTAGAAGTATATTGTGACCCTTGTGAATGTGATACTTTTCTATAAACTTGGTAGCATTCTAGAGATGATTTTGATGCCTCTACTCTAGTTAAGAATCTCATCATCCATCGCTTGATTGTTATCCCTAAGCTCATGGTTGTTAGTGCGGATGGACACCGACCTTATAATCAGATACCGAGGAGTTTAGTTATGAACCTTGGAGTTCGGACTGTCTAAGATCTTCTGATCTGACTAAGCAATTACATGTTGCTAACCTTCCTTGTCTTGCTTTAATTGAAAGAAATAATGAAACAATTGAGGCGTAGGCCTATGCACAAACCACTTATATAACCTCTTGAATGCCATAAAATATCTAATGGAAATGAGAGTCAGTTGGGTCGAACACACATGATGGTATAATAAAAACTCCTTCATAAAGTTAGAAAATGGTAACCTAAACTCATACTCCATATGAATGTAATAGAAGCAAAATGCCTTATTTGAACCAATCAAAGGAGCTTGGTCCCTTTTTGCCAACCGAATCACCTCTTATTTCATAGGACAAGGCAATTTGCCCATAAAAACAAGCTGGTGGTTTGGAATCAAGCTAACTACATCAGTAAGACCATCCCTCTCCACTACTTCCATGTAAGGAGCCTTTGCTGCTTGGTGTTTGGTTCCTCACATTTCAAAACAAAGCAACTAAATAAGAGTCAAGTCTACTAACTGTTAAAGTCGTTACTCACCTACACTTATACTTAATTTATAAAATAGCTTGAGAAAGCAATTGAAAAGTACACCGATTGTATAAGTGTAGTATAGCGATAGATTCAAGGTTGATCCTAAGGAAATTATGTGCTAGTTGTCAATTGTATTAGTCCCATTTATGGCTAGGCGAATCGATAAAGTTTGAATTTTTATTGAAGTAAACCCATTAAGTTTTCATTTTTACTAAAGTAAAACTAACAACTACCTTACATTAATTAACTAGATATCTAACACCTTAAAAGAGTACGATTAAGAACCAACAATCAAATTATCTAACAATGTAGTGGTTATGTTATTCCATCAATTCGTATCACAAGAGAGTTATCAATCGACTATTAATTTAAGCCCTAATTGAATTAGAAGGCGTCAATTCCTAATCCATGTTAGTCATTCATAGATATGATTAGAATACATGTACATATTATATTATCCTAATCAATTTGATGTTCCTATATTGAAACATAAACTCTATGAATAAAATTAACAACTCACTATATATCACTATCAAAGGAAACAACTAAAACCACCATTAAATATCCAATGAAAATGTTGATTCAAAATGTAAATAAGTTCAAGAGAGATATTGAGTAAAAGAACATCCAAAGCAAATAAAGTCTAAAAAAAGGGAAGAAACAACCTTTAAAAAGAAATTCCATACTTAAATCTTTACTTGAATGAAGTTCCCTAAACTTTTTTGATTTGGAATTCCTTATTATATATTGAAAACTATACTAGAAACTACCTTAAAACTAAACTACTCTAAAAACAAAGTGAAAAAAAGAAAACTCGAAGGTCTGTGTTGTAGTAGATGAAAGAAAAAAAAAAGGGAAGAAAAAATTATTTTTTTGCTAGGGTTTGCCTCCTCAAAATGAAAAAGGGAATATCTCTTGCCAATCTTCTAGAGTTATATACTTCTAGAGTATAGATTGTGAAAAAATGTACAAAAAAGGTGTGTTTAGAAAACATTTTACGAAAGTAGTATAGTTCACGTACACCTTCACTATTCATTGATTTTTTTAACTAAAGGCGTATTCTCTAAGTGCAACTTCTTTATTTAGTAAGAAGGAGTGCTCCTTATGAGTGCCTTCAATGTTGATAATTTTTTTAAAGTTACTTTAAGTAATTAATTAAGCTATTAAATAAATGCGTGTCCCTTTCATGTGCCTTTAGTGCCATTACTACGCACATTCAGGTGAGGCTTTACACTCTCCGTAGTTAAGTACTTTCAATATAGTAAGTTAGTTACTCATACCACTCATAAGTTAAATTTATGTTTCACATTCCCTCTTGCTAAGTGTACTATCTACAAAAACTATTAACGAAGCGGGTCGGCTTAAATGATTCCTTAAAATACCTACTAAACTTGTTAAAAGCAGTTATAGCATAGAGAAAGTATATATATATATATATATATATATATACAGTAAACTATTCGTATTAAGAGAATAGCAATATAATATAAAAAGTCATTTAAAAAAACCATTTATATAGTAAGTAATAGATGTTGATAATACATAATAATTAAGCTAAGTAATACAAATATAGTTATTTACAACAACTTCTTCTTAGATCTAGTTAATTGTTTTTTGAAACCAGCTAATAATGATGTCTACGTGTGGATGGACCCTCAGATGGTTGAGGCTTAAATGGCTCTACGTGTGGATAGACCCTTAGATGGTTGAGGCTTAGATGGCTGTAGAGGAGTATTAGTGAAATCTACATGAGGAACTAGAGTAGGTGGTGATGGTAGTAGCTTGGTTTTGTACGATGTTTACGAGGAGTTGGTAGTGTTGGCTGTGAATACATTGATAAGTAAGCACTAGGAGTATCGAATAAGGTATGACTTGAATTAGATGCATAAGTGTATGGTGCACTACTACCAATCTTGCCCAAGTCGATGAAATGGCGAGATCTCAATGACATAGAATCATCATCGTATCCTCGACTACGTGCTTATGCTGGTCAACATCCTCTCGTGCGAACCCTAGGGCCTACATGCTGTCCAGGGGGCAAGTATAGGGGCTAGCTCAGCTGGCTGGTCGGAAAATAATATTAAACCATCATGCTGCTCAAGATGGTGAAGGCTACCATCGATGATATGATGAGTAGCATGGACATCATCTACTAACCTCACTCGACGTAGAGTGTCCATCTATAGTTAATAAAACAGTTAATGTTGTATTCATATAGATTACTTTAGGAAAAATCATAAGACAAATAGAAGGAAAGCTTACCAAGTATCCCATTATAGCCTCATGATGGATAATGTATCAGTGTGTATGATCCTTATACTAGTCACAATAAGCTGGATTGATACCCTTTGGTCCCTAAATATCAACAACCCATATATGGTGGTCTACCCAGGTTGATATGTATCCTTGATGGGTAACCGACTGGTTAATGTCTATCGTACCTCTAAGGTCGATATGATGTAGTTCGTCACCTGTATGAATGTCGACTGGTATTGATTGGAAATCTCTAAACTATCGTATAACACAGTCGGGAAAATAAAACTCCACAATGTGGAAACATATCAGTAAAACCCTAGTTATCCAGATAGCTTGACCAACATTGCAAAATGGAGGTAGAAGATTAATAAGATCATCTGGGTATAGCTCCCACATGACCTACAATGCATTTGGAAAGAAAGTGCATTAATAATCAATAAATTTTAATGAAGATCAACAACAAAAACAAAATTCAAGAAATGCATACCTATCTACTTGTTTGCAAATCAAATGCAGTCCGGTACGTATCCACAACATGCATAGCATGGTGTATAATGTCCTGTGATATGGCCTACCTAGCAGCTAGTGGTAGGCCCTTCTGTATGGTGAAGTCGGATCCGATTTGTGGTGCAATGTGGGAGAAATGATCTCATGCCTATATTTGTAGTAATATGGCGGTGTCTCCAATCTCCTGCACTCTTGATCATGTAACTCTACAAAGCTGACGATACAACCAAGCCAAACAAGTTGATCTCCAACGGAACATCGTGGCATATGGGAAATACTCCAATATCGATAGGAACATCATGTGAACAAAGGATGAAGACTTATCCGTAAATAAAAATCCATTAAACAACTGCAAGATTTATACACGGGTATACCGACGAATGGTATTATCATCTACACCTGCAGGAAGTACACTAAATTTGTCCTGTAACTAATGCAAGCTAATATGTCCCCCTATGCTAGTATTGTTAGTGGGGTAGTCTCCTAGTAATCTCCTAGCTACCTGAGGCCATTCTAATTACGTATGCCTAGTTACTATAGCCCCATCGATACGGAGATTGAACATGACCTTTATGTCCTATAATATGATCATTAACTCCCTGTAAGCTATATGAAAGGTATGGGTCTCGTGTCTTCACCTCTTAACTAATGTCGTAATGAGGTGATGATCAATCTGTATGAATGGCAGCCATGCAACCCTTAAGAAACCAGCATCAGCAAGGTGGGTGATGAAGCAATCATCCAATGGTATCTGTGACGTGCCCTTCCACAGGCTCTACTCCACATGATGAACCTTAATGTGCTTGCCTCCTTGTAATATTAGATTCATTTTCATTCAACAATGGAAAACTATTGAACTGTATAAATTAAAAGATAAATTAGCGTTAAAACATACCTGAAAATCCCATACGTCCTACGATTGATGTCATCCCTATCCATGCAGTATTGACGGGTCACTCGGTTTTGGATCCATCTAACCTACTAAACAATAAAAAAATATGTTTTGTCATTGACTTATAGAAGCATAACATTGTATGATATGAAATGTAATGTAAGAAAACAACATATGTATGTTTGTCTATACCATTTCTATTAAGTTGAGGACACCTTCTCCTATTGTGTTCTTCCATTCTACATATGCTACACCTGCTCTTATTGGCAAGCTCCCTTAGGTTCATCTCCATATGGAATCTCTTATTTCTTGGTTTACCTAAACCACGTTTTAGGTTCTCGTTGGGTATGAGGAAAGGGAAATTGAGATGGGGCTGATTCAACTCATCACTTATTGGCATGAAGTGTTTGGCGTAGACATCCAACTGATAGGACCATGTATACCATATGCCAATGTATCGATCAATAGTAACTCGAATAGAATTAAGTGTTCTCATTGCATGTGAGCACAGGATTCTATAGATTTGTCATTTCCTACTTGACTACGTCATTCTATTCATATTTACAATATGTGTTCAACTACCTCGTTTCATCACTCCATTTAGTTTGTGTCTCCAACCTGTCTTCACCTCCCATATCCCATTTTTATGACTATATTACTTAATGGAATGTGTAAACCCCTAAAATTTTCGATCTAGCTTTTGAAATAGACTTGTGTATGTTAGATAATTTAGGAGTTGACAAGGTTAATGAAAGTGAAAACCCTAAAAGAATTAATCAATCGAGTAAGAAACTTTTCTACCCTAAATGTAACTAAATGCTAAAGATTTCATTCAAAAGTGATAAAAACCTTAAAATGATAACCTTAAAGACATATGTGCACTAATTTATCATAATATACCCTAAAACTCTAAATTGATAATATAATCCTCGTATTTTGCCAAATTATTAGTAAAAGGTTAGAGATGACTTTCATTTATGCATATAGGTTTTGAATCCTCAAGTAGTCCATTAGAAACTAAGATAATGAATCATAGATTACATTTATCTCTTAAGTATATAGTTAAGATAGTATTACATAGAGTTAGATGTATAGTTGAAAATTAGGTTAAATGTAGTAAACCTTAATACTCTAAATGATATTGTTCATCTTAATTATACTAAATAGCTTACCAAATGATGTATATAGGATATAAATACCTAATGGAAGATTTCATTATCTATTTTTACTAATCACTTCTTATTTCCTTTTATTTCCTTAATCTTTGTCCAAATTTTTCCTAATTAGTTCATTATGTACACAAAGGGATATTTATTTTTTTTTTAAAGTTGACAAAGTCAACACATGTTGACCAAGGTCAAAATGTTGACCAAGTTAATAATTTGAAAAGTCAACAAAAGTGTCTCTTTCATTTGAAAAAAAAAAAAAAAAATCTTCCTTCTCATGTTTTCTTTCCTTTTCTTTTGGCTTTTCCCTTCTATTTTCTTTTGGCTTTTCCCTTCTATTTTCTTTTCTTTGCCGTCCACTTCTTCCATCTTTTAGACCTCACCATTTCCTTTCTTCCATAAATAAAACAAATAAAAAAGAAACAAAACAAAAGCCTCCTCCATTGCCATGAGCTTCCATCTTCCATTTCACTTTCAATACCTTCCTTTTTGTCTTCATAATTCCAACACAAATTAAGATATGTACTTATGATACTATGTCTTGCTTTATCTTCTTTACTAGTTAGAAGAAGAGTTAGGTTAGGTTAAGTAGTTATGTGTTGTGTATATATATGTTGATTTAGGCTTAAAGTTCAAATCTTTACATATGAAAGTGTAGAATTCTTTAGGCAATGGAAGAAGCTTAAATACCTTTGTACATAAGTATACAATATGTACATAACCTAAAATAAGGTATATACAACTATACATACATATACCATGTCAAATATACCCTTAAAATACAAAAAGAATGAAATTGTGAAGCTTTCTTAAGAGGGTAGATAAGGCATACGAAAATACATATAAAAATACATATGTCACCATGTGCGTATATGGGTATGTGTATTAGTATATGTATAAGTACTTATAAGTACACACGTATATATATTAGTATATTAGAAGTATAGATATGTATATCACATATGTATAAAGTGTGTAAATATATAAAGATAATAATAGACTAATGATGTAAGCAATGATGTCATTAAAGGATTACATAAGCCATGACATCATCAAAAAGATTACATGAGCTATGACATAAGCATAAGCTTATAAAATAAGAACATAAGTATGTACACGTACTTAGGATCCAAAACTTTAAACCCTAATAGACTTCCTAAATTGAATGAAACTTCATTAAGAACATGAATTAGTAATACTAATGTAAAATTTCCTAAGTGTAAGAATTAAATAGCTAATTTAATCATTAAATCCTAAACTAGGGCATAAACATAAGCAATAAGAATAATTAAACTTCAATAAGATAAAATTTCAATAAATTAAACCCATATCGTAAAACACGGATCTTAACATCCAAAATGGACATCACTGTGTGAACGTACATCCGAAAGCAATGAAAAACGACTATAAATTCGTAAATATTGAAAATAGAATGAAAAAGTTACGTACGATTAGCAATTAGGTTTAATCGAATAAGTGCTGATAGTAATCTAAGTAGAATTAGGTAGATGGATATTTAGAACCATTAGTTGAGTTAACTACTTATTATTCTTGTTATCTCGTAATGATCAAGTGATTCCGACGAGGGCGAGGATCTCCCGATCGATTATTACGACTAGAGCGAGTCGTCATAGTCAAGTGAGTACTCTTGATAACTATATACTTGTTTGTGCTTATAGTTAGTGCAATTAAATTGAATATCAATAACTTGATACATGGGGTTTTGGGATATGCGTGTGCTTGATATTGATTGATTGTTGTAACAAATATTGTTAAATACGATAATTGATGATTTGATGGTATGATTGATTTTTATATAATTTGGATGGTTTGCTGATTTTGATTGATCGTCTCATAATTTGACCTAATTATATTTAGCTTATCTTAAATTAAAAGGGTCATGCATTATCCATGCATTGCACTTACTTATTCCGGCCATCACTTCACGCGGAGATAAAGAGAGGCCTTGCGGGAGTTGTTTATATATATTAATGTGTTTTTGTACGGTGCACTCGTACAACATAACCTTACCCAAACCTACGGGCTTACTAGGTGATGGAGACGCCAACCGTATGGCTGAGGGTCGAGTCTAGAGATCTCTGCTATAGGGTATGAGTGTGGACTACAGGGGCCACCTCATCGTTAGGCTTGGGATTTTGTGTATTATTAGACGACTTAGAAATGGAAATATATTTTATGAAATATAATATTCAAAGTTACGGGTAAAAACCCAGGTGCTAGAGCTTAGTCGTGATTGGTGCCGATGAATCTTCAACGCTTATCTCGAAAGGTGTTAAAATTCAATATTATATACAGTACCGGTCAACTGCATATATTGTTTGGCATACTGTGTGTGCATGCATTCATATGATTGTAATAATTTGTTTGATAACTTGTTTGTCAGTATGGTATGAGGGATAGCTCACTAAGCTCTTGTAGCTTATTCCCTAATAGTCTTTCTTTTGCAGGTTTACGTACGATGGGATTGGGATAAGTCTCGAGTGCTGAGTGCGAGATGAAGATATGTACATTAGTGTTAGAATTAGTTGAGATCTTTATAGGTAATACATAAACACTCTTTGTAGAAAATATTCACATGTTAGAATTTAATATAATTTAATTCTTCCTGCAGTTTTATAATGTTGGTAATCCTGTCATATTATTTGGTAGGGGATACTGATTCTCTGCGGTTCTGAGGAACTGTGGGATATCAAACATCCATAATTATTTATAATTATATATTATGTCATGTTATAATAAATTAATTACTTGAAAATCATTAATCTTAGTGATTTATTATTTAGAGTCTTGCAATCTCTGACTTGCAAGGTGGTTTTCATAACATGGGTATACACATGTTATGGAAATTTTAGGTAATCCTACTAAGCCCTCTTTAGGGTCTTAACAGAATGAGTTGGAGCTTGCTTGGCCCATGTTTTCAGCTTCTTTGTAGCATACTTCGTATTCACTTGCTCCATTCCCATTTCTTTCCTTACTTGTTCAACTCATCTCTCTTAATAATCAATACAGTTATAGAAATTTTTCTTGACGAGTGTAGTAAGAGGTAATCCTCTACATCTTTTCAAAATAGCATTATAACTCTTAATGATGTTGGATGTCATATATCCGAACCGATAAAAACCGTCATAAGACAACGTCCATTTGTTATTGTCAAACAGTGTAAACCATGATGGCACGTCTTCCTTAACTTGTACCATTTGATCCATTAAGTACTTAAATTTCCTAAGCAATACTTGCATGGCAATAGTAGTAGTAAGCTTCTTGTACAGTTGGTTCTTATGTGCCATGTTGAAATTGCTGGTGACATGCCATATGCAGCATCTCCAAACCGCAAATGGTTCCTTCTAACTAACTTCTTCTTTGTCGAGTACATTCTTGATACTTGAGTGCCTGTCCATAATTAAGTAAATTGTCTCCTCCTGACCATTCACAACAAATTATTTCAATCTTTTAAGAAACCAACTCCATGTCTCTACAGACTCCTTGTCAACAAGTGCAAATGCCAAAGGGACAATACAGTTATTTCTATGCATAGAACAAGCAATCAATAGTATGTGATTGTTCTTTCCATACAGAAATGTGCCATTAATACAAACCACTAGTTGACAATACCTGAATGCGAGTACACATGGACCAAATGTCCAGAAGACCTACTTCATTATGGAAACACCAGGCTTAGGGGATCCCCTCCATCCCCATACCACCTTAGATCTAGGATTTGAAATCTTGATTGATTTAAGAAAATTGGAAGCTGGTTGTACACTTTCTCCTAATTGTCATATACTATCTCCATAGCCTTTCTCTTCGCATCCCAAACTCTCTTTCGAGTCACATTATAGTTAAACATGTTTAAAATATTTGCTTACAAGTTTGCAATCTTTATATCAGAATTCTCTTTAACATTACTGATGAAGCATTAGCCATAAGTTTACTATTGATCTGTTTGTGGTCTTACATCATATTAGGGTTGATACATGTGTGTGGACCCTCAAGAATTGTTATGACAAATAGCCTCATTAAACTTTTATATAATGGTCGTAGCCTCCACTTACATCCATTATCCTTCTCCCTGCAATAAATTGCCCATAGGTTCGGTTTTGATTGATCAATGTGGTAGTCACAATGGTTATTGATTTGATATCTTTTTACAGTGTCGATAAGCTCATCCTTCATACTAAAGTGTTGTCCGATAAATAAATCTACGCTGTGAACTTGGTTACTACTCTCTGCCTCCATATCCTCCTCGAATCTACGCAACCACTACCACCACCAATGTTCATATATGGAATTAAATCTCTAACTTAGAATGTTGGCATCTCATTCTGATTATATTAAGGAACCATCCCAATCCCTTAGCTAACAGTGAACTGAGGTATGGATGGAATACTGCTCGATATATACTCTGACGTAGCCACATAATCTACAATGTTTTCAACTTCTATAATTTCTTCATCTACTTCGCATTCAACCCCCATGTGCTCTCTCTCAACCTCAGTTACAAGTCCCATTGGAATCATATCTTCATTAGGGTTGTAGCTTAGGTCATCTTATGATATTGACCCTATTTCTGTATCAATCGCATCTTCATTCACACTGCCTTCACCAAAAGTAGGGTCTTTCACTAGATAAGTTTCCGGTCTGTCATACATAGGGTTGTTTTCATCAGTTTGATGCACTTGGGGTTGAAGAAAATTGGAAGACCCAACTTGTAAAGTTCTATCGATAATAGTCTTGCTAGGTTGACTGGAAGCCTTAACATATATCTCTTGTATTCGGTTTTCTCCAAATGCGTCGGCTATTTCTATAAGGTTTTCTACATCATCATCATTCATAGTGGCCATCAAAATATACAAAATACGTCCTTTATAGTAACAAGGATATCAATGAATAAGCTCAACCCTATAAGGATTAACTTCGATGCTTGCACAGATTTACTGGAGAAAATGGTTATAATTGGAATCCTTCCTTATCTTCAATTTTTTCACCAGGTCCCTATCATATTGTAGACCATTACTTCCATTTAAAATATTCCCACCCATATACACAATTATCTTCACGTAATTAGCTATTGACAACCTGTTGAATCATAAATGACAAAACCAGTAAAGTCCATACGATTTTTTATGGTTTGTAGTACCTACACAATTTTAATTCTCGATGGGGCATCTTATCATACACTATAATAGTAATCTCCTACGCGACTTTATTTCTTGATGGGGCGTGTCATCACACCTATACAATTTTACTTCTTAGTGGGGGCATCTTATCACTTCACACTATAATGATAAGCTCCCACATGATTTCATTTCTCGATAGGGTGTCTCATTATGCCCATATAATTTCAATTCTTGGTAAGGCATCTATTATAACTTCACACTATAACGGTAAGTTCCCACATAACTTCGTTTCTCAGTAGGGCATGTCATCGCACCCATACAATTTCACTTTTCGGTAGGGCATCTTATCACTTCACACTATAACGGTAAGCTTTTACACAACTTTATTTCTCAGTGGGACATCTCATCGCTCTTATACAATTTCAATTCTCGGTAAAGCATCTTATCATACACTATAACTTCACACTATAACGGTAAGCTTCTACATGACTTCATTTCTCAATAAGGCATCTAATTACATTCACACGATTTCAATTCTCGATGAGGCATCTTATTACATACTATAACAATAAGCTCCCATATGACTTCATTTTTCAGTGGGGTGTGTTATCATATTAATACAATTTTAATTCTTGGTGGGGCATCTTATCACACATTATAATTTCACATAAGGCCCTACACAACTTTATTTCTTAGAGAGGCGTTTTATTACACTCACATAATTACACTTCTAGGTAGGCTAACTTATCATACACTATAACTTCATATTGTAACTATAAATTTTTACACGATTTTATTTCTCGGTAGGGTATAACTAATATATTGATAAAATCACATAATATACTAGTCGCATATTTTTTTTTTTAATGTAACCACCACTACTTATATAACTACAAAAATTATAAATACTACAAAATTATTAATAATAAACAAAATTCAACATACATATTAAAAAAATATGAACATTGCAAAATTTATCAAGTAACTACATTTTATATGGACAATATAAATATAATTTGTAAATACATTGTCATTAGTATTTTAAAAAATTATTACAAAACAAAGATTGTTGAAAGTTATTTATAAATGGGTTGAGAAAAAGAAGGTATCATTGTTCCTCGGAGAGAGAAAATAGTGTCAAGCTATCGTTCTGAGGGAGAATATTAGAGATTTTGAGAATTTTATGAAATTAGAAGAGGTGAGAATGAAGTTCAAATGTTAAAGTTGGGATATATATAGGTGAATGGAAGGTACGCTTAAACGATGCGCTTTCCATGTAAATATAGAAAGCGTGTACACATAGTGCATTTTCAGTTAAAAAAATTAATTTTTATAATATTTTTTCAGGATACACTATTTATATATATATTTTTTTCATAATTTATACTATAGAAGTACAAAAGTCCTTCCAAGCGTGAGGTGCATTTCATTTGGCAAGAAATGATTTAGTGTTGGGAGGTCTACAGCATGCTCTCCATTTGGTCCTTCAGGCGTCCATTGCATTTGCAAAACACGGGCAAGAATTTGCCGTGCTATGGTCCATGGTGAGGCTCCTAGAATTGGCATCCATCGAGCATTGATTCCAAACACAATGAAGAAAATGAAGAAAGCAAGATAGAGAAAGCATTTGAAAGATTAGACAAACTAAATGCATTTAACCTTACTTATACTTCGCGAAAGAGGAAAACAAATTGGTGGTTATGGGAAATTTAAACCATGATGTCACCCATGATCCACAAGAAACTTATCACATAAACTAATAGGCCTATCAAATATTGGATTACACATCAAAAGTTTGACTTTTGAATCATAACTTTTGCAGTAAGCTAGCAACCTTTCAAATCACAAGAGCTAGCTTGCACAACTCCCAAAACGTAGCACTTTGGCAAGGGCACACAACCTTACCCAAATTGGTATAGCTCGAATTAGACTTAGGGTATCCATTCATTAACCTAGTCTCCTTGGTGGTGGATGGGGTTTGGTGGTGAGGGAAGGAGGGGGAAGGGTTGCAAATGTTGATAGGTAACTTTCAACTTAGGCCCCCTTAAGGCCAATTCTACCTGTAAACCTCTTGAAAACCATATGAGTAAGCCTCGGCACCTAGCCAATGTTGCCTCACTAAAAAAGATTTTATCACTTTGGTCAACTTAACTCGAGTTGTTGAGTACTAGCAGATAGATTCGACATTCCTAAGAATGGCATGATAAAGATCCACTCAGAAAGCACATCGAGTACTAATTGCCCAACAGAGCTGCACACACTAAAGAAGCTAATTACCTCATCAATCTGGTTGACCTAAGGAGTTACCTTCCTTTTTTATTGAGGTATACTTTCCTAATTGGGAAGCTTAATTTCCTAAATGGTCTATCAGAACTTTCCTAAACTATAGCCATCCCATCACCATAAATAGGGGCAGAGCCCCCCCTTAGATATAGTGAGCTTGTCTCATATTGACTGTTATTATACTCCTTCTACATCACAACATTGACATGAGCATCAGAGTGTCTGCACATAGAGACACTTCTTGTATGCTCTTGCAAGTTGTATCTACTCTAGATTGAAGGTTAGAGGCTTGACGTCCGTGTCTCAAGACCACAAGCCCAACCCTAGACCCATAGTGGAATCAACAGTCAATAGCAATGATAATATTTCATGAAAAGAAATGCCCCTTATTGGATTTGAACCAATAACATGCTTCCAGCTTATTAGTTGCATGTTCCTCGAATGTCCTAAGCATGTTTGAATCTCTTACATGATTGACATTCCATAACTTTTTCAAGATGAGTGTTTAGACAAAGCAAATTACTAACAACATTGAACATAAGTTTAACTTAAGTTTATACATCAAAGTAAAATCATAACATATTACATTTATAGATATTAACTATAATCATATCATCTAGTTAAGCGAGAAATCATGATCATTTGTTGCAAGAATGAAAAGGAATGGTAAGTGCTTGAAACATTCTTTGTTCTTCTATAATAATCGTAGCAAACCTTAACATAGTGAGTAAAATATTTGTTATTCTTCTATAAGAATCATATCTAACCATAAACTAATGGTTTTGTTGTGTAAGGGAGTTATGAAGAGCTATAAAATTGCTTCAAATTGTTAATTTCCAATCTAATCATTTAAATATCTAATTGCAAGGTTATTAAATCATAACCTTTTTTCCCTGTAACCCTAAATCTAGATAGAAGTCATAATGAAAATTAGATAAAAAAATCCTAAGTATGAATCTTTTATTGTAATAGGATTAATCAAGTAATGTTAAGGATTGTATAAAAGGATTTATAAGGAAAATGTCTTAGTTAATTAAAGTTCTAGTAAATAGTGATTATGGTTGGTAACTATTGATTGGAAAAACTTATAGGTTTTATGAAAAACCATTATAAAATGGATGAATTGATGAGCTTAATGTGTTTATGGATTAATTAAAATTAAATTCATGAAAAGGGGGAAAAAATATGGTAAAACAAAACTTAAAGGATGTTGAAATGAAGGCTAGGTTGCATATGAATACCTAAGTTGATTGGCTTAAAAATCAAAAGAGGATTCGAACTTTAACCTAAGGTAATCAACTAACCCCTAACCAAGGAAAAAAATATGGTAAAACAAAACTTAAAGGAAGTTGAAATGAAGGCTAGGTTGCATATGAATACCTAAGTTGACTGGCTTAAAAATCAAAAGAAGATTGGAACTTTAACCTAAGGTGATCAACTAACCCCTAAATAAGGTGGCCTAACCATCTAGCAAAAATTTAGGATCAATTGTCCCCTCTATTAAGGTTGATCGTAGTCCCCTTTTAATGACCATATATGACCCTTATAAGCAAGAACTTGTTTAGAAGGCATCGAAATTTAAGGCTTAAGAATCCTAGGTATTAATTGTAAGTAATGTGGTTATTGAGATACTAAGTGGATAAGGTGCGTGACTACTAATTGCATGAGCATGTGCTTGTAGGTTTTTAATGAATTTGAGTAATACTATTCGAGTTAATAAAGGCATGTTCAACTCAAAGAGATTCGAACTAAGATTTATGTCCATCAACCTTGTTTAAATGAGTTTTGATAATGTGCATTATACATTTAATTTCAAAGGCTCTAAGTTGGTTTCCAAAGTATGCTTGAAGTGAATCCATGTGCTTAATAGATTATTAAAATGTATCTATTGCTACCACTATGGAGCTCTTCTCTCCATAGCAAGGTGCTATGGTAATCCTTTAATTATTAAGTATGACAAAAATCAAAGAGTTGATTGGTTTTAAAAAGCCATCCTAATGGATCTTATCTATTGAACTTCAATATTTCCAACTTGATTCCCTTAAGGAGAGAATCTATGGGCATAGTATAGTTATGATAAAATGATAAACCTTCAAGGATTTCTATCTCTTGCATGATAGAAATGGAATTTTGAATCTTCTCAAGAATATCCACTCCGTTCACTACAGTACATAACCGAGTGGAAATATATTCAAATTTCTAATCAAGTGATATTTTTTGTAGTAGATAATTCAGTATTGTGAACTATGACAAGAGCATCAAATGGTTGTTATCATAGCCCATTACATTTAGGCCTAATACAAAAAAAAAAAAAATGCTCTTAATGACAAATACCTTACAGTATAAAATGTAAAGTTTCCTCTCTCCTCATCTAAAACTCTTGTAAATGGTATAATTCTCCCTTACTTTATATTTTCTTTTACTTTTCCTCTATACCAAGGCCTATAGATTTACTTTAGATCTAAAGAAATCCTGTACAAATTTTTTTAACAAAAAGGAAAAAACTTTTTATCTCATGTTTTCCCTTGTGTTTACATTTAGATTGATGTTGATTTTCAATGGTAGCAATCAACGTTCTTCTTGCTTTTGCAAGGTATAGAAAGAAGTCTTAGGGCTTGTTTGTTCAAGAAGCTACTCTCTTAACCTCAATTAAAGAATTGGGGCACCAAATCTAATCTCTCATGTTTTCCCTCATGTTTACATTTAGATTGATGTTGATTTCAATGGTAGCAATCAATGTTCTTCTTGCTTTTGCAAGGTAAAGAAAGAAGTCTTAGGGCTTGGTTGTTCAAGAAGCTACTCTCCTAACCTTAGTCAAAGAATTGGGGCACCAAATATCTCTTGAGTCACAACATTATCTCCTATTTTCTCTTTATTTTCCATTTATACTTGCTATTAGCAATAAAGTAGTTATAGAAAGTCGTTAAATGCACTTAAGTTTCCTTCCTAGATGTAGCTACAAACACCACATCTGTTGAATACTAGTGTTTTCAAACTAGGTTCACCTTCATCTTGGATTGACTTGACCTGTTTAGAAAACTGATCTGAATCACCTATTTAACCTTCATTGATAGTAATCTTAGTTCGACCCAATTTACCTAATGACAGGATTCGAGGTACCGACCCATCTAAATGATGAAGCCCAGCTCATCTACTCTTCACCCAAATATCTCTTTTGATTACTTATTTTTATTTATGTTATTTAGACATCTATTTTTTGTATTTTTCCTAAATTACCATTATGCTTATTTTGTATAGCAGGAATACCAATAAGGTATCCTTTTAGTCCTTTTATTTACAAGTTTGTTATCGTGTATAAATAGAATACATGTATAAGGTTTTAGATAGACTTGACTTATTAATGAAAAAACCCTTTAGACTTTTCTCTTAGAAAACTCTCCTCTACTTGCTCTTATCAATCCCTTTAGTAAGGATTGTGGTGAGTAATTTTATCACTAGGACCAATGCATTACATCCAATGAGTAGTAGGTTATGTAGGATGTTATTGGTATATCATATCTAGGTAGATAGCTCATGAATTTGCTAAACCCCTTATTTTATTTTCTTGTTTTTTTTTTCTTTCATTGTGGTGTTTCTTTGTGTGTCTGACCTTGAAGATGCATTATGTCATGGACACCGGCTCAGCGTTTGTGTAGGCAACGGATTGGAACTAGAATGGGTAGTTAGGGTTCAAGTGAGTATAAAGAACTGGAAGTAAAATGGGGGGTTTTGATAGTGAGTGCATATGGATATCACGCACTAAGACACAAACATAATAAGGGGTTGAGCTCGAAAAAATATTCGATACGACTTACGAACATTAAATGTCACTCGGGATTCAAATGAAGGTTAGATGCAAATCACTAATTGGCCCAAATGAAGGGTTCACCACAATCCTAATGTTAAGATTGATAAGAATAGAAGGAAGATTGAAGAGTTTAATTAGCACTCAACAATCTGATAAATGCAAACTCTAAGAGCTCAAGAATAACTTTACTTGAAAGAGGAAAGTTTTAAGTGTAATTACTATATGTATATTCTTCATTAAAAAATTTGTCTACTAATTACAAATGTTGCTATTTATAATAAATCCTAAAAACCCTAGTGGGAAAATTGTAAATAACGTATAAGGCCTTAAATCTTAAAGAATGGGCCCATAATGAAAATAAAGAAAATATTCACAAAAATACAAAATTGTGTGTTTAAGAGAAGAAGTTGACATACAGTCATTCAGATTGTCCTGGAAGGAGTAGGACTTGAATTGGGTGAATCTAGCAATTGGATGTCCAGGTCTAGATAGGAACTCCTGAAGTCTTGCAATGCTTGGTCGAGATACTCGAAATGTTGGCCCATAGTTACTGAGTTCTATGATTATTCGGCACTAGCATTGTGATGCTATGTCGAGTGGATCTTTGGCCTCGAGGTCTTAGCTGTGTAGTTTCTCATCTTTTCGACAGACGACAGGCCAGTTGCCGAGTGGTACCTGCATCTCTTGGCCTTTTGCTATTAGTGTGGCTTCGACAAGAGTTGGTAGGGCTTGGCTTCTTATTGGTTAGCCTTAGATCTCAACATGTTGTCTTCGGCTTAGGGATTGTTGTAGGTTGATTCCTATCATTGCCACGGGATTAAAAGAAAGTCGTCCTCGACTTTAGACAATAGGCATGGGCTTGGATGCTAAATAAACTTCTCTTCCCCTTTCTCTTCACCATAGGTGCCGAGTTGCTTTGAATCTCTTCAATGCTTATGGGGATCAAGCAATAGCTCTTCCTATCCTTTTGAATCATGTAAGTATTGAAGAAACCATCATGGATCACTCTTCGGTCATACTCCTAAGGTCGGCCAAGAAGTAAATTTGCTGCATTCATGGGCACTACATCAAAGTCAATCTCATCTTTGTATTGCTTAGCCTTGAATGCTATTCGAGTTCTTTTATGCACATGGACTATATCCTTGTCATTAAACCACTTCAATTCATAAGGTCGGGGATACAGGTAGGTCAGCATCTTTGTCTTCTTTACTAGCTAGACAAAAACGATGTTGGTATAGCTTCCTCCATCAACAACCGAAGAATAGGTCTTCTTATTCACCAAACATCGAATATGAAATAAATTCTCCCTTTCTCTAGGATCTACTTTCAAGTCGGCTTGTTGGCTTGTTATGGCTAAGAGTTCATTCAAATTTTCAACATAGACATTTTCTTCTATGAACTCATCTTTCAAACTCTTGTCACTCTAACTCTTTACTTGAGCTTTGGGTCCTTCACCCTTCAAGATCATGACCTTTTTATTTGGACATTGAGAAGCAATATGCCCGTAGCCTAAGCACTTAAAGCATTTAACTTCTCAAGCCTTGGTACCCGATACTTTCTCTTTCTCTACCTTCTTTGTCTAGGCTTGATCAGGTTGGCTAAACTCGTCATTATCCATCTTCCTCTCTAGTATTCTTTTCTCGGCATACCTCTCAGGTTCAGGGCTGATTTGTTGAGGTTAGTTAGTCGGCCTCTGATGTCTTCTCCTCCTATGTCTTTTTACTTTCAATGCCAGATTGGTCAACTTATCCAAAGAGTTAAATGGCTGCAATTCAACTATGTTAGCAATGTCGTCTTAGAGTCCACTTAGAAACCTAGCAATGGTGTGGTTCTATGGCTCGGCAACCTCACATCTTGTCATTAAGGTCTTAAACTCTTGTAGATACTCTTCAATAGTGTTTTGACCTTACCTCAAGTGTTGGAAAGCATATAGCATCTCTTGCTTGAAGTATGTCGGCACAAAGCATTAGTTCATTAATCTTTTCATAAGTCTCTAAGTTCTGATTGGCTCTTCTCTTTTGACATCTTGCTTAGCCACTAACTTATCTCACCAAAGGCTTGTATATTTGATAAAGGATAATGAAGCTAGCTTAACCTTTGTCTAGTTGTCACATTCATAGCATTTAAACAACTTCTCAAGTTGGGAAACCTAGTCTAAGAACTCTTCAGGTCGGTAACTTCCGTTGAAAGTTGGCAGCTTAAGCTTTATATTGTCAAGTCCTCGACCAAGTGTTTGAGATTCATCCCTACATTCTAAGCTAGTCGATTCACCTCGGATTGGCCACTTCTGTTGGAGCTCTGCTCGACCATATTTCTTCTTGACCTCAGCTCTCTTCTTCAATTTCCTAGGTTCTTGACGTCAATACTTCTATCATTACCTCTTCTCAGCTCAGGTTGGTTTTCTCTTCTTCTCAGCTAGGTAGCTCTTTTCGATTGTTACTCATCATTATTAAGCTCATCGGAGCCACTTCTACTGGTAAGTGTTCGTTCCCTTCTTTTACCTCGGCTAACACGTTTATGGTCATTGACTAAACTAGTAAGTTCTTGGATAGAATCAGTAAGATTCTGAATCTGATATTCCAAGTTATCAATGCATTTTCTTAAGCTTTTGCGAGGACTATCTTCACTATTATTGACACTGTCTTCAAACATTCTTGTTTGTATAGTAATATTTAGAGAAAATTTGAACAACACGATTTATAATGAAACACAATTATAGTAATCTAGAAATAACTACTACTTAACTTCTATAGTCACCATGATTGACAAACACTTCCGTAGCAACTAGAATCAACTACAAAAATTACTATTCCTCGTCTCAACAACAGTATAATATTACGTCTACTAAGAACACAAACAACACATTACACTACAGAACAATAGCTAATAGATGTTTAACCATGAACTAAACTTAGAAGAACACTAATACGCATGTCTTTCCAAAGCTCCGATACCGAGATGTTAAGGACACCGGTTCAGCATTTGTATAGGAAATGGATTGGAATTAGAATGGGTAGTTAGGGTTCAAGTGAGTATGAAGTGTAGGAAGTAAAATTAGGGTTTTGATAGTAAATGCGTATGGATAATACGTATCAAGACATAAACACATTCAGGGGTTGAGCTTGAAATAGGGTTTGATACGATTCACAAACACTAAATATCACTTAGGATTCAAATAAGGGTTAAATGTAACTTACTAACTAACCCAAATGAAGAGTTTACCATAATCTTAATGTCAAGATTAATAAGAACACAAAGAAGATTAAAGAGTTTAATCAATACTCAATAATTCGACAAATGCAAGCTCTACGAGCTTAAGAATAACTTTACTTGAAAGAGGAAAGTTCCAAGTGTAAGTACTGTATGTATATTCTTCACTAAATTATCTGTTTGCTAATTACAAATGTTGCTATTTATAGCAAATCCTAAAAATTCTAATGGCAAAATTGTAAATAATGTATAAGGCCTTAAACCTTAAAGAATGAGCTCATAATTAAAATAAAGAAAATATTCACAAAGATAAAAAATTATGCGTTTAACAGAAGAAGTCGGCATATAGTCATTCGAGTTGTCTTTGAAGGAGCAGGACTCAAACTAAGCGAGGTTGGCAACTGGATGTCCGGGTCTAGGTAGGAACCCCTAAAGTCCTGTAGTGCTTAGCTAAGATAACCAAAAGGTTGGCTTATAGTTGTCGAGTTTTATGATTAGTCGGCATTAGCCTTCTGATGCCGTGTTGAGTGGATCTTTGGCCTCGAGGCTTTAGCTGTATGGTTTCTTGTCTTCTCAATAGACAATAGGCTAATTGTCGAGAGGTACCTACATCTCTCGACCTTTTACTATTAGTGTGGCCTCGGCAAGAGTTGGTAGGCCTCAACTTCTTATTGGTCGCCTTGGATCTTAACATGTCGTCCTCGGCTTAGGGATCATTGTAGGTTTATTCTTATCACATTAGCTTTGCTAGTATCAGAGCATAGTTTCAATAAGAGAGTGTGTTATGTTGTTGTGGAGTTTTGTTTGTGTTTGCTGTTATTGGCTGTTGTGTCTTTTCTATAGTTACTGCAGTGTTGAAGTTGCTTCGTTGACTATATCATTTGAAGGTTCTTTGTGATATCCTGTTGTAAGGACTTAAAATTTCGTAATCCCATTTGTATGGACGTATTTCTTACCATTGGGTACTGGGTCGTGATTTTAGTCTATTGTGAGTATTGAACCTAAGCCTTTGCTTTCATATCAGTAATTGTGTGTGATTATTGAAGTGAAGCTGTTAGGTTATTATCCACAAATTGATTCCTTTGTTTTCTGGTGACTAGTCTTTCAATTTTACATTAATATGTTGGGTTATATTGCTTGATTGTTCATCTGTAATATTCTATTGCAAGAGTTCGTTGAAGAATCTACCTTAACATTTCTTCTATGAAGTTGTTGGCTTGAGAATAAAGCACCTAAAGCATGAAAAACTCGGTTTTTTACTATCTGTGAATATAGGTGTACGGAGTTGAATGTGAGGCTCTAGGTCTGTTAATACTAGTCATCAGAGTGTGGTATTTGGTTATGATACCGTATAGTGGCGCTTTGTTTATGCTCTAGGTCTCTCGAAATTTAAGTTGGTGGCTCTATTGTTGTGCCAGTGCGACAATGTTGTGCTGCAATTTTGTGCAGCAACTGTGCGAGTGTGATTATGTGAGTTTGGCTCTAGTAGTCGTTGGAGTTGAGCTGTGTGTTGGATTTGGTTGTCACAACAATAGCAAACGGGGGTAGTGCTGGCCGTTGGAATCAAATGTTGTCGGTAGTAGCTCCTTGCTTGGTCGCAGTTGTGTAGGTGGTTCAAACTTAGTGGCACGGTTGAATCTGTATTGCGGTTGTGACTGTATTGAGGTGTTTGTGCCTATTTCTGAGCTTATCAAACTCAACTAGCTTCATCCGAGTCGAAGTGAACTGTCACTGAGATGTTTACTCTCTTAATTGCTGTATAACATGGTAGAGTCCGAACTGATATCCAATTGATTGCCCAATACCGAGCTACCCTATTGTGTGTAAGCATTTGCCTTGTCCGAAGTGTTGTGCTTCCCCACGGAGCTGACTTGTTTAATATTCGAGCTGAAGTGAATCCAAGCTTCTTGTGAGATTGGTCGCCGAAGTGCAGAGGCCGCGTGTGCCTTGAATCATTGGTTACCAAGCTGACTTGTTGAGTTGTGTAAAGTATGAGCTGTCATGTGACTTGAGGAATTCCCGAGGTGAACTATCACCAAGCTGAGTTATAGTCATTATCCAAGCTCTAAGTTACTACAATCCAAAGTGCCGAGCCGAAGTTGGACACAAGGGAGCTGCTATATCGAAGAATAGCTAATGCCATGTTGATTCTTGTTGGCCGAACTGCACAATAGCTAAGCTAAAGTTCCATGCAGTCCTTCCATTGCCGAGCTCAAGTGTGTGTGCTATCTTGTTTATGTAATGTATTGGGGTTAATGCGTGTGAAAGAGAAAATTTCAAACTGATCTCTAAATATATATATATATATATATGCCGAGCTGTGAAGTGTGCATAACCGAATTGTTTCGTGAAATGCTGAGCTAAATTACGAGTGAAGTGTCGATCTGAGGACTTAACAGTGAAGGATTGCCGAACTGTTTTAATCCAAGTCACCAAGCGGTTGAGAAATCCTTATTTGCCGACCAGAATGAGCAGTTAGAATCGTTTACTTTGAACTGCCGAACCGAACTCTGCATCGAGCGGAGTGCACCTCGCCGATCTGAGCTGGAGTAGTGATCCGAGCTCCGAACTACTGTGATCCGAAGTGCCTAGCTGAGTGACTTTTGTCGAACTATTTGTGAGGAACTAGTGTATGACTTGTGTGGGCTGACGCGACCATAGTTGTTGTTGTGACGAACAGAACCAAGTGTTGGCAAGGAGCCAAGTTGCTGAGCTGAGATTGTGTGTACTGGGCTGTCCACTAAAGGTACGAACTGTAGAATTGTCATATCTGAGCTGCTGTTGTGAAGTGCTATCGCATTGTGTTGTGCTGAGCTTTAGTAACTAGAGTCTGGAGCTTGCTGAGTTGCTCGAATCGTGCAATGTTTGAGCTAACCCTGTATGAATTGTGTTCTGATCGGTACCAAGATGAAGTATGTCATATCCTCGATTACCGAGCTGTATCTTGAAGCGTACCACACTAAACTTCTTCAATCGCCGAGCTTCTTTATTGCTTCTATATACGTGTTGAGCTGTGCGTGAAGTAGTAGTATCGCTGAGTTGAATCTGACATGTTTGTGCGTGTCTAAGCTGCGAAGGGGAACACCATTGCCTACCCAAGTGCACTGTCAATCACCGAGCTTGGTTAGTGGACAGCTGTTAGTGTGTTGTCTAAGCTGCTGTCTATTGAACCGATTTGTAGAACTTGTCGAGGTAGAGTGTATTACAATCCGAGATGCTGTGACGGTACATGTCGAGCTAAATTGAGCAGTGATCCGAGGTGCCAAGCTTATGTTTGTTAGTGTGTCCGAACTACTGAGAATTACCAATTGAACTGCTGTCACAATTCAAGTGCCAAGCTGCTAGTTGTGCCTAACTCTCAACTAATTTCGTCCGAGTTGTTGTGTGTGTGTAGGTGAAGGTGCCGAGGCCTTGTGATTGTGTGTGCCGAAGTCTTGGTTGTAGTTTGTGCGCTAGTGTGGTGTTTACTGTTTGTGACTGTGTTATCAAGTGTGTGAAGGTGTAGTAGAGACAAGCTGGTTGTTGTGTGAACGTTGTACTATTTATTTGTGTCGTTTATACTGCTGTGAGGAAGACATATGTGAAGAGTGAATATTATCTACTTTCAAGAATTACATCATACTGCTTGTGTAATTATTACTGCACTATTGTCCTTCAAAGCTACTGAAATTGTGGACGTGTGTGCTTGTATAACTTCACGTAGTGTCAGCACAGCAAAATTGGCTATTGAGTTTAATTGCCAAGCTGCTTGTTACTAAGAAATCAACAAAAGAGCTTAACTTTTGTAATATGGTAACAAATAAATTTTACTTAAAGAGGAGACTTGAATGGGGCATTATATTAATTTAGGTCAATCGCTATTCTGTGGGCTTTATCTTTGAAATTGTTGTTAGAAAATTAGGTTACGAAACTATCGACCACTTAAATCTATATGACTTTGTTTATAACGATGAAATGATTTGAGTGACGAAGTAAGCAAAAATAGCCCTCTCTATTGGTAAATTTCAAGATAAAGTTTTATATGATGTTGTCAACATTGAAGATTGTTATACGTGTTTAAGTTCTCTGTGGAATACGAGTTATAACATGATTTATAAGCCTTTAAAGAATACTTATTCCTTCTATGATAAAGAGTGAGTTGTGCTCCATCCTATCTCTCCAGCGAGTCTTGAAGGCAATTTAAGGATTATTAGGACTTTAGTTGAGAGATAGAGGATCAAAAAGAAAATTCCTAAAGAGGCCATCAAAAAGGAAGATGAAGTCGATGAAGGAGTTGTTACACCCTCTATAGTAACTAAAGAAGAAACCAATTGTGAAGAATTAAATGAGATAAGTACTGTTGAAAATGAAGTATTTAAAGTTGAGTAAGAATTTAAAGTCTTACAAGTTCAAGTCCCTTGAGCTCATGTCCTGTTTGAGCTTGAAATTGTGTTAATCCCCATGATTGATAATTGTTGGAATTATTTAGGAGTAATTAATAAGATACATGATGAGTGAAAGGAAGGATGTTTGATAAGGAGTTTAGTTTATTGTATGTATGATGAGTGAAAAAAAACGTTGGATTGTATTTGCTTTGATTATTAAGCTGAGCTATTGTAGTTTATTTCTATTTTACTCTTGTAAAATTGTTTTTTATCCAGGTGAAAATTAGAGTAGCCAATTATCAAATTTCGGATCAAAACTTTTTCAAAAATGGGATGATGATAGGATTTGGGGTGCTAACTTATCTAAATGACGAAGCCTAACTCATCTACTCTTCACTTGAATATCTCTTTTGATTAATTATCCCCCTATTACTAAAACCGTATGTTTGGATTGCTAAATCTTAAAAAAAATTACATTTAGACTTATTTTAATATTTTTGCCTTGAGTAAATAATTAAAGAACATAAATTTAAAAAATTGCACATAATCAAAGGTAAAATGATCTATATAAAAGTCTTAAGTGCAATTTTCTTTTTTAAATCAATTTAGAGGTTTGAACGTGCAAGTTCAAAGATAAACGGCTAGGCAGATACAAAACAAATATAAGGAGCGTATTTGCAATTTACCTATTCCTTTTTCTTTTTCTTTTTTTTTTTTTTTGGGTGGGGGTTGGGGCCTGGGGGCGTGGGAGGCACGCCAATCTGTTGATATCCCGTGTTGGAGCAACTACTTCATAGAGGAGGCGGCTGAGATGGAATGAAATTCATTCTATCGGGAATGTTGATGTTTGCTCTTTTCAAAAGTTGGTCCGAAGCTATCTTAGCCAATGAGATCACTTCTTCCTGTCAGAGAGATAAAAATCATCAAATAAGCCCCCACATTCCAGAGTCTTGGCAAGTAAAAATAGGGATTGTATATGTACGACGGAGTTACAGGAAACAGTCTAAAACTAGTGCCGTATTTGATTAATTCCATGTCTTATGTTTAGGAAGTCAAGGTGAAAAAAAAGATGTAGTTTCATGACTTTTTATAACTAACGGATGGGAGGTATCAAATTCTGACAAATTGCTAATCTTGAAGCCACCGTAGTTATATCCTAACATCACATTCTCACACTCTCACTAAAACTAGGTATAAATTGGATTTAACGAAAATGACCAAACATAGTATATATGCATAAAGATCAGTAGTTGATCAAGTGAAATTCTCTGGAAAGAGAATTATCCAAACAAAGAAAAGAAATGAGACTAGGATGTGTTTTTTTGCTGAAAGAAAATCCGGACCTTTTTTGCGCTTATTCCAACGATACTTTTATGGATGATTATGATGGTTAGACAGTACTTTGCTAATCGAAAGAGGTTATGTAAATAGTTGTACTAATAAGAACTAACTGTAACGTTAATTGACCTTATTGATTTTTAATCATATATATTGCCTCTCAGTTAGCCACTGTTGCTGCCAATTGCCAGCTGCTACCGTAATCTCCTACCTCTACCTTCCATTAATCTTTGTAGCTCACCTCGTCTACTGTCAAAATCTTCCTATCTTTCATGATCCACCGACCGTTGCACATCACAGACTTGATATTTTCAGTTCTCATGCAGTAAACCAGACCAGAAATGCTGCAAGTATACAGACAGAAAACTCGATGTATAACTATTTATTGGAGATGATATGGGGGATGGAAATGCTAAGCTCAAAACAGCACTGGAACAAATTAACTTCACGGAATAGCCACAAAATGTTTCAGTTGAAAGCATTCTAAAGTGTACTGCCAAAAGTCCGGTGGTGGCATAATAGAGCAATAGCAACATTGATGCCTTATCTTCTGCAATTCCTCATACAGAAAACCAAATTTATACAATACCTGTCATGAAGAGGAACCATAGACCAAGCAGAGGGATTGACCACCACCATGTCAGCCTACAAAGAAGAGATAATGGTGATAAGCATTGGCTACAAATGCTAAATTATATGAAAGAAAATCCATTAAAAATCTAGTTAAACAAATAGTACTTTGTGAATAAAATAAATTCGCTCTTCATATAGTTAAATCTTTTCTCCCCCATTAATTCCAGAACTTCTGGTCATAATGCAGATAAGATCATGTAAAATGTGTTAAAATTTCTAGCAGGCGTGGCACCATTTTATTACAAATCCCTTCTCCAATTTGATGAATAGCATTCGTGAGAGATCTCAATATTCATAACAAAAAAGAGAGAGACAGAGAGATCCTAGTCTAGTACAACCTTTTTTCCAACCACAAGAGAACCAACTTCCTTGTCCCAGAGCACTGATTTTGCACCATTTACGGTTGCCATTCTAAGAACTGTTTCTGCAGGAAGAGCTGTTGGATTGGTTGTACCTTTTTTATATGCTTCACACCCTTTGTTAATTAGAGAAGCTAAGTACATTTCATCAACTGCAGAAAACATGGATGCATATATAAACTTGCAAGCTAATTTCATAATGCAGGTCACCAGAACATAAGATTAAAACTGCAAATCGATTCCATACTTTTCAGGAGGTTCCAAGGTAACTATCCACAAACCTGATTGAGAAAGATAATACCTCTTTGGATCATCAAATGACAAAAATAAAAAGCAAGATAACAGCATGTCTCTATGAGAAGTACACTTCTGATTTCCAAGGAAATTCAGAATAGACTTTTCTCTTTTCAATTTCTAGAGCTATCAACAATGATCATCACCATGTTTTCCAACTTATGCACAACTAGTTGTTTCCTCTTGGTTGAAGGGGGGAAAAACAATTATAAAAAAAGAAAAACTTACATACAGCAAGTTCTCGAAATGATACACATTACAAGCAATTTATTTTTATAGGAAAACAGTTCTTTTGATTAGACTTTCCCTAGCAAATGCATTTTCTAATTTCCAGGTGATTTGGAGAAAGAAAACTTTAATTGCTAACGCATCACAAGCTTCCAATTGATACCAACGCAAACAAGAAGAACAAGGAGAGGAGTAATTTTGTAATAGAAAATTTGGAGTTTCAAGAAGCCACTACTACAGAAATTATGCAGGCATAATTAAACAGACCAATGCTCATCCTGTTGTTCGAAGGTGCACCATCTGTTCCCAGTGAAACACAGATCCCAGCACCAAGCATCTCCTTGATAGGCGCAAATCCAAGCATTTTCATTGCAGCAGCAGGACAATAAGAGACTTTGACTCCAGCACGTGATAGGTAACCAACCTGAGATGGGATATTGCAATTCACATCACAAGAGATACAAATTGTAACAGTACAGTGCATTTCATCAATGCAAAGTAGGTCAAATGAAATGGCTTGTTTCTGAAATTTTTTGAGATCAAATGAAATGGCTGATTTCTCGGAGATCTTTTTCTTTCTTTTATTTTTCTTTTTTACACCCCAAGAAAAAAGCATCTCATTTTATTTAACCATTACCAAGGGAAGTAAACATAGAAATCCATCTCTGTTAACATCAGGGGAAGGCCTTATAATATCTACTACAAGTAGCTATAGGAAGAGGATAGGGAGTTGAACCACCATAAAGAACAAATCCTCATTCTAGCCTGCTTAACCACCCAATCAGCTACTAAAGTAAACTTTCTCCTCATACAAGAGAATTCAAAATTGTTTGGATTCCTATGTAAAGTCTTGCGATCTTCAAGGATGAGTGTCGAATGCCATTGAACTTTAGGACATGAACTAATCATGGAATGGACGATATTGGAGCATCCGGTTCAATAATATAACTTGTGCTAAAGCATTGAAGCACACCAGGAATTTTCATTTTAATAAATAGATGATTGTGTTAATATCATAGTACGCAGTCCCATAATTACATACAGGTTTACATCAATTATGGCTGACATGTTAAATAACAATGATAGCAACAACCAAATGAAATAAAAAGAATGAAGTTACACAACATAAATAAGGAAATAGTAATTTTGGCAATGCAACTAAATAAAGAAAATTAATATGACCCAAAATAATAACCTGAAATAAGACAGCTATTAAACAGACATAATAATATCTAAAAGTTGCCATAAAATGATGACACATTCAAAACCCATCAATAAGAAACCACTTATTGCAATAGGAGTGATTGAAAGCTGCCTATATAAGCACAACACACTTAATCTTTTTCTTCTGATTTTAGTAGATTAATTAAAAATCTAGGACATATTTTCTGTTTAATTAGAGATTCATGAAATCGAATTAAATCCTAAAAATTCATTTGAATCCAGAACATCAAAACCAAATCAAAAACACCTATCTTACTCCACACCCTCTAAGAATGGAAACACCAAATTGGTTAGATACTCCTAAGTTCTTAAGGTAGATGTTTAATTAAACAAATTCATAATAGGAAACAATAATTTAGCTGACAGTATGAGATTTATAAGCATTTAGAATTTAGCTACTGATCTAATACTTAGATTAACAAGTAGGGTTGCAATCTACACAGAGAAGATAGAAGTAAAATAATTGTTTTTGCAATCCCTAGAGTGGTAAGACAACTTATAAGACCCCACATAAAGCCTATCATAGGTAAATAACCCAAGCTTCAAAGTGAAAAAAGAAAAGAATTTGAATCATTTTAACCCAGAGCATTCACCCCCTTTTATTATGTGGTCGACAACTTGAGGCCTCCCTTTCTTGTTGTTCTAGTTGACTAAATCCCTCTATTTCTCTAAATTTTGTTCTAAACAGTCCCCCTAACCTGTTTCTTTATCCTAAATTAATTAGACACCGCTTCAACTGTGGAATTAACCTGAAATCAAATTACAGTAAATAAGTTTTAAAGAATTTAACTTAACTATTGCTAAATTACAGGATTTATTGGAAGAACAAGATGCAAGCTACTAAGTTATGGACGAACAAGTGTAGCTGACTAATCATTCTACTTGTTTGTTGGATGTCTATGCTAGGCACAGTTAATTAACTGAATGAATATCCAGCTTCTAAATCAGCTTAATTTTCTTGTTTGTGCTTACCAGAGATTGGTATCTGGATAGGTGGGTTATGGAGTGAACTTTCATTGCCTATCATGGGTTGGAAATTTGAGATGGAGTGGCTTGTATGTGGATCATTGATATGGTGAAATTGTGGTTGGTATGGGGCAGGAATCTGAGATGAATCTATTTGGTGGGTCCTTATAGTAGTACGAGACGTCATGGTGGACATCTTGCAGTGGACTATGCTATTGATGGTTAATATGTGCAGTATTTCTTGGTTTTGAATACTTGGGATCTTTGATCCTTTGAGTTTTGGACTCTTAGACACTCACTAAGGTCTACGATGTTGAGTTTGCTTGTGCTTGCTGCTTATATATAAATAACCCTTTACCAGTATTGTGGATGTTAGGTATCTTGATTGTTGCATTTATTAACATACTAAATTGTGGTGATTTGGCATGTGTAATAGAGTAATTACTTTTTGGGCCTTATTACTCAACCCCTTCTTAGGGACTTGTTTCAAATTTTTTCTAGTAATTCAAAAGACTACAGATGTGAAGAGTAGAGTATAGAATTCAAGCTTTATGTTTACTTGACAAGCAATGGACTACGACATCCTATGGGGTTATGGCATGTCTAGCAAACCTCCGGCCCTTTCAATTTCCTTCACTTGAACTTAGGCACAAGATCAATCTCGAGAGGGGTTGATAGGTTATCAGCCAAATTCAATAGAGCAAAATAGTAGCTTTATTGATATTTCTTGGAAAAATGTACAGTGTCCAGCTATGAACACTCAACCCCTGCTTTGCTAAGGTTTCTTTCGTGTTTACAAGCTATAACTTCCTCACTCCCTAACTAACTCTCCCTCTCCTCTATTTATGGTGCTGTGACTGCTAGTATATCCCCCCTAAGCAAAACTAATACACCAATTTATCCTTATCTAACCTGGAACACCTCTGATAAACTTGAGTTAAGCGCTTATAAGCCCGCGGGTACATATCGATACCCCCTTCCCTCAAAAAGACCTTGTCCCAAGGTCAGAAGTAGGAAATTGGAGGGGAAAAGCGTCAGAATCCATCCAAGTAGCTTCCTCAACAGAAAAACCATGCTAATGGACCAGAACTTGGGGAATCTCAAAACCATCTTGAAGAAAATAGCAACGACCCAAAATAGCTAAAGATTGGTGATGCTCTTCAACTACGTCAGTCAACAAACAATCAGGCAAGTCAGTGTAAGTGGGAAAAAAGCCAGCAAAAGCTTTTGGAAGAGATGTGTGGAACACAGGATGAATTCCAGTCCTTGGAGGTAAGTGCAAATGATAAGCCACTGCCCCAACTTTCTCCACAATCTGATATAGCCCATAAAAATGAGTAAGCTTAGAACACCCTACAGCCAACAGCTTCCTATGGAGGGTAGGATGAAGCCAGAGAAAAACCCATCACCCACCTTGAAAGAAACATCCCAATGATGCTTATTAGCTTGAGCACAATTAAGCAGTTGAGCTTGCTCCAGATGTGTACGGAGTTGCTAAAGAAGATGAGCATGCTACTGCAAGAATGTAGCCACAGGGCCAACACCATCAATTGGTAAAAGAGTCAATAAGGAAGGAGGCTTATGGCCATAAACCAGCTCAAAAGGAGTGGCATGAGCGGAAGAATGAAAAGATGTATTGTAGGAATACTCCACCCAATGCAACCAAGACACCCACTACTATGGTTGTTCAAAAACAAAGCACTAAAGACAGCATTTCAAAGACCAATTGAGTACATCAGTCTGATTATCTGTTTCTGAATGATAAAACATACTAAAATGCAATTGTATGCCTTGAAAGCGAAACAAGGAAATCCAAAATTAACTAAAAAAAAGTGAATCTCTATCACTAACGATAGTACGAAGAATCCCATAGAGGCAGACAATCTCCCTCATAAAAAGATCAGCTACACTGATAGCATTATAAGGATGGCGCAAAGGCAGAAAGTGGGCATATTTGGACAAGCGATCAATCACCGCTAGAATAACATCAAAACCACGGGACTGGGTAAACTGGTGATAAAATCTAAAGAAACATCTTCCCAAATTTGGGAAGGAATAGGCAAAGGATGAAGCAACCCAGCTGGAGACATATGTTGAACCTTAGCTCGTTGACAAATGGTACATGAAGCCACAAAAGCAAGGACATCTTTCCTCGTACCAAACCAAAAAAGATTAGAAGCTAACCGTCCATAAGTCTTTAAGACATCTCCATGACCACCAACTGGAGTGGAATGAAACTTGTGAAGAAAAATATACACCCATTTAGACTGCATAGGAATGACCAAGCATTGCTTGTACTACAATACTCCATTAATCGACTGAAACCTGACCCCAACCTGCTGTCCATTCTACAACAACTTATATTTATCTCCTAATACCAGATCTTGCTAAACCGCTGCTGTTATTTCAAAAAGGTCAGTCCACAAAATACCACTAACAGCGCAGCAAGAAACATCCACAGCATCCTCATAATTGCGAGAAAGAGAATCAGCAGCAATATTAGTGCGGCCACTTTTACATACAATCTCAAAATCATACCTAAGTAGCTTAGACAACCAATGTTGTTGTGCCATGGTAGTGATACATTGAATAAGTAAATGGCCCAAATTCTGATGATCAATATGAACAAAGAACTTTCTACCCAACAAATAAGGTTAGCAATGCATAATAGACATTACCAAAGCTTGATTAAGCAATAGTACGAGGAGCTAAAGCTTTGTTGTAAAGAGCTATAGGCTGATTATTTTGCATCGAGATGGCCCCAATACCACTGCTAGACACATCTCACTCAAGGATAAACTGAGAAGCATAATTAGCCAAAGCAAAGACAGGAACATTTGTCAAGGCTTGCTGCAGATTGTGAAAAGATAGCAAAGCATCATCATTCCATAGAAATTGATCCTTCTTAAGAAGATTTCTCAAAGGACGAGCAAGTTGGCCATAATCTTTAATAAATTTCCAATAATAAGTAGAAAATCCCAAGAAACCCCGAACACCTTTAAGTGTAGTTGGAATTGGCCAATTAAGGACAGTAGCAACTTCCCTTAGGTTCATGCACACTCCATCGTAAGAAATAATATGACCCAAATATTCAATAGTAGATACTCCAAAAATGCCCTTCTTGCAATTAGCCACAAACTTATGATCACATAAAGGAGATAGCACCACACGCAAATGGAGTAAATGTGCATCCATATCCTTGCTATAAACCAGAATATAATAAAAAAAAAAAAAAAAAAAAACAAGACAAAACAATGAAGATAAGGATGGAATAAACTATTCATTGTGACTTAGAAAGTAGTAGGAGCGTTTGTAAGACCAAAGGGCATAACTAAAAATTCATAATGTCCTTAGTGAGTTTGAAAAACGGTCTTACAAATATCATTAGGATGAACACGAATTTGGTGATAACCAGCCTTAAATTCTATTTTGTAAAAAACACTAGCCTAAAAAATTTCATCAAGTAATTCTTCAATAATTGGAATAAGAAAATGATTGGGAACCGTAGCCCCATTCAAAACTCGATAGTTTACACATAAACGCTAAGACCTGTCCTTCTTTTTAACCAAAATCACGGGACTAGCATAAGGACTAGAACTAAGCTGAATAATACCTACCTTAAGCATATCATTAACCATCTTCTCAACCTTATCCTTTTGTAAATGAGCATAGTGATATGGACACACATTAATTGGCCTACACCCTCTTTAAGTGTAATGTGATGATCGGTATTATGAGGAGAACGTAAACCAAAAAGTTCGAAAAAATCAATAGCAAATTCTTGCAATAGAGAATCCAAACGTGAATCTACAACCAAGTTAGCACTAAACAACATAGCAGGAACCCAAACCAGACCAACAAAATCAACATCAGTAATTTTAGTTAAAGCAACCAACGACACCTTTGACTTCAAAAGAGGAAGATCGGCTTTTAGAATTTTCTCACTCCCTTGAAAAGGGACTTTCTTAATAAGCTGAGACTAATCCACTTTTATTTCACTTAAGGTATGTAACCAAGCAACACCCAAAATAATATCAATATCCCCCAACTCTAAAATATAATCATCAATGACCATAAGATAATCATCAATTTGAATCGTAAGACCCCGACACATGCCACTAGATGTAACAAAATGACCATCTCCCAATCGAACTCGAAACGAAGAAGTAGGAAAAAAATCTAGAAACAATTTATTCACTAAAGATTTAGAAATAAAGTTTTGAGAAACCCTACTATCCACAAGAATAGTAATAAAAAAAGAGAAACAAGTACCTCGAAATTTCAATGTTAAAGGAGGAGTAAATCCTTGAAAAGCCAATAAGGATAACTCCATACAATGAAGTTTAGATACAGATGGTTGTGTAGGCTGTACAAGCTTGTCCTTTAAATTAATAAAGTCAAGCTTATCCTCTAAAATAATCACTCGTAAGGTCTTGAAAGCACACTTAAGAGAAGGAGAATAAGGCCGATCGTAGCGAAAACATAAGCCTTTATTCTTCTTATTAATAAACTTAGCATAAGTCATTTGGCAATCCTCCTTAAAAGGCCTAGTCTCGAATGTCAAAGTAGAAATAGGTTTAAGATTAGAATCATTCCAAGAAAGAGCTAGATGAGGCGGTGTAGAAATCAAGTGATCCATCAAACGCGGAACAAAAGTAGTGTGAGTAAAATGCTAAGAATAAGAATCAACCCTACTCGAGCCAGACATCACCAAAGAAGTGTGAGTATAACAAATTCCCATAGCAAACTCTCACTTAATATTAAAAGCTAAGTCGATAGCTTGAGCAATTGTACGTAGCCGAGGAGTTTGTATGCGGATACGTAAGTCTTCATGCAAGCCGCCCAAAAAATATCCTAAGGCTTGTTCTTTGGACATTGGTGGTACTTGTGCACACAGCACATCAAATTCATCAACATAAGTGTCCACCGACGAAGTTTGCTTGAGAAGTGTTAGAGGAACAAACATGTTAGCAGCATCTCTACTGTCAAACTGCAACAACAGCTCATGCATAAGCATCTCCTAAGTCAAATCAGGATATTGACGGCGTAATGCGTGCATCCAAGACACAGCACGACCTTGCATGTATAAGAATGCTATGGTGACTTTCTGATCTGATCGAATTTGATGAAGTTCAAAGTATTGCTCCGCTTGAGTAATCCAAATTAAAGGATTAGATCCATCAAAATAGGCCAAAGACAAACGATTAAGATCAGATCACGAGATCTCATCAATCTCCATGGGCACCTAAGTGTGTGACAAAGGTAAAGGAGTTGATTGCAAGGACAACTCAACATGTTGCTCAGGCAGCTTCAAAGTGCAATCTGCAGCTAAGGATTTCAGAAGATCTTTAATCTCCACAAAATCGGCTTTCAATAAAGCCATACGACTGTCCATTCAGTCATTAAGAGATTGAACGGTAGTCACCAAATCAGTTACCAATTGCTTGATTGCTTCCACACAAGATTCCATCCACATTATGGTTAGAGAAACAAAAGAAATCAACAGGTGGCATCAATTGATAGGTCATCAGCCAAATTCAATAGAGCAAAACAGTAGCTTTATTGATATTTCCAAGAAAAATATACATAGTGTTCAGCTATGAACAATCAACCCCTGCTCTGCTAGGTTTTTTTTTTCCTGTTTACAAGCTATTACTTCCTCACTCCCTAACTAACTCTCTCTCTCCTCTATTTATAATGCTGTGACTGCTAGTATATCCCTCCCAAGCAGAACTAATACACCTATTTATCCTTATCTAACCTGGAATGCCTCTGATAAACTTGAGTTAAGGGCTTATAAGCCCGCGGGTACATATCAGGGGTGGTATTGATATGTCTGTACACGCATGTATGAAAGAAGGCAAAAAGGGACTGGCTCTATAAGTTTCAAGATTTGTCTAGATGTGTTTAGCATATGTTAGTTTGTAGTTAATTAGTTTAATTTAGTTAGTCTGTTGTATGTTGTTGGCTCGTTATTGTGTGTAGAACTAGTTAGTTAGTCATTTTATAAATAGGGGGCCCTTTACTGGTTAGAGATCAAATCAGATTTCCTACTTTGAATAGTTAGCCAGAGGAAATGTTAATCTCTTTTACTAGTATGAGAAGCTACTATCTCTTGTAGGCATTCGTATCTGAGGGCTGTTCATATCTAAAGGTTTTATACTTGTTTGAATGAAAATAAATCTGCTTGTTTGTCTCTTATAAACCTAACAAAAGCACCTGTCCTTCCATGCAGAATTTACTGGAGGAGTGCAGCAACTCTCTATGGAAACCATGAGGTTAATGTGGAAATTGTTTTTGCGCTATATGATAAAGTTCAATTCCATCACATTTACTTTGTTCTATATAGTGCTTGTAGTACAGGAAAACTTAGTTTCATTTGTCTATCTTCAATTTGATCAAATATAGTTTTTACATTTACTTTTTAATTAAAAAAAAAATTGCTTAATTCTCAGAAAACTTATCATAGACCAACTTGTGAGGACTAGGGGAGAATTGCCTCTAACAGAATCAGGAAAATGTAAGAACAATAAGAGTCCATTTTATGAGGTAAAGGAGCAGAGGTAAACCTCATTAGCATTAACCCAAACTGTATGTGCAGCTAGCAAATTGTCCTCTAAAAGCTTGATCTTCTCCAAGTATGTAACAGTTCCATGATCAGCTTTCCTTGTAGCAATGACAAGCTGATTCTCATAGTGTATCTCTGCAACATGCTAAAACATCAGGAGTAATTAATGTCATTTGGTCCATGACATCAGTTCATAAGTTAGCTTAGCTATTCAAGTTGGAATTTCCCCGTGTCTATCAAAAGACTAAAAGGAAATTTTACCCACTCCAATCCATTAGTCTTTCTCAAGAAATGTGCAATTAGTGTATAAATCAAGTCTCTTAGAGGTACTTGTCTAGAAAACTTATTGAAGTTTTATACAGGTTTCCAGCAATTTTAACAACTCTAAAGTCAGTTTGTTTTGGGAAAAGTATTTTTCTGAAAATACCATGCCAAACCTTTTATATAAAGGTAAAACTATAAAATTTAGATGAACTTTTAAAATTCATGAAACCTCTTTAACTTATCTATATAATTTCTTTTCATGAATATTTTGAGCTTTTCTTCCTCCCCTCCTATACAGTCTTTCAATGTTTAAAAGTAATTTTCAGTTCCAATGAAAACATGTCATCTTTAGGAAAATACTTTTGATGGAAAACATTTTTCATTAACAAGAAATTTTCCTTGAAGCAAATGGAGAGTATTTTCATTTGAAAAGATGCGTCACATTTGGGTTGTCCTCGAGTAAATCTAAAGTCATTTAGGCAATAAAACGATTACATCCATATACTAAGCTGATTGAACTGGAGAGTCAGGCCCCTCAATTGGGTAGAAAGTGTTTTGCAGTGCAGAAATCTGATGTCAAAAAGTTGACTGCATACCTGATCGTATATCCTTGAGCATACAAGCAAGAAATAGATATGGTAAACATATAATGTGGAAAAAATTTTCTATTCTGCATAAGTGGTGTAGTATAGCTTCGTCATTTTATGCATCTGATGGGATTCTACACATCTCTGATCAACTAACTGACCTTTTGGAATGGCCTTTGGCTACTTGAAAATGAAAGTGAGAAGTTGCATGATTAACCAACAATGAAGCATACATAACAAAGATCTACTAATATTACATTCAGATGGAGGAGGGTAGAGTTTGTGTAGATTACTTAAGAATTTAGCCCATCATACCATGTGGATTCCAGTTTTCAGTTCTCTGGCCATTTCGCTTGTTTTAAGAAGTAAAGCATCAGTAGAATTCATGATTTGCCTGATCCCAAGCCACATTCTGATGCGCCCATCAGCTGTATTATTGTATTTCTTATGCAGCTCCTTTTGAGACTATACCTTGAAATAAGTTGCCTTCTGTTAAATGACCAAAGTTGAAATGCAATAACTGAAAACTTGTGTAAGACATGTTTGGATAGTTCATAAAGCAGCTCAAAATGAAGTTCTATGAATCTTGGCAATCATATAAAGGCATTAACTTTTACAAAGTGTTGCAATATCAGATTCCTCAAAAATTGTGTTTGGGCTAGTGAAGCACCAGAAAACATTCTGTTGTTGATTACCAGATGAAAATTATCATGACATTGATGAAAAGAGATTGAAAAAATCACTAGAAAAGCTTAATTCAGCAGTATAACTAAATGAAGTTCAGATTCAATATGTTATTCCCTTAAAAAAAAAATGAATTAATAGATTTGGATACACGATGACAAAATTATAAAGTGCTAAAAAGGTCATGCATTCTCTCACGAACCAAGACAGTGAATTCAGTGTGAAAAAATGCAGATGACTAACCTTCTTGAATACAACTGCCATGCTTGGGTAGTTTTCTCAGAAATATATGAGGGTGCAAACATTTTTCAGCCATTCAAGAAAAAGGGAAGATTCATGGTCTTGTTTGGTTTACTAGGAATAATTCCAATTCCTTAAAAATCTGATTCCATCATTTGATAATGTAAATAAGTTAGCAATCCAATTCGCGAAGAACCTATTCCTTAAAATTCACGAAATTCCATTCCTTCATTACTCTATCATAAGGTTCCAATTCTTAAAATACATGTTTCCTCTTTTAACAAATTATCACTTTAATCTCTTTCTGAACTCCATTCTCCTCCCTCATCCACCCCTCCTCCCTCCCCTTCTCACCAAACACCATTTTCTTCTATTTGTGTGCGCTTCTCTCTCTTACTTAAATAGCTCCTATCTCTGCTTTCTATAAATTATCAAATTACGAATTAGAAATCAAATTCTAAGGAGTTGGATTCTAGGAAATGAATTCTAGGAATTGGATTCCAAAATGGGAAACCAAACAAGGCCAGACTACTATCCAAAAATTATCAATGCTGACTCTGCAATTTAAGTTTGTTGTAATCATACATAAAGTAATTAAAATATGCTAAACCAAATTGAGCATGCATGCATTACTCACGGACAGTAACTAAGCAAATATAAAAGCAACTCTTTTAAGCACTTGTCAAACAAGAAGAGAGAAAGGAGTAGACATGGAACAAATTTGTATGGAGTCCTGACTTGATGCCTAGTATAACCTCATGTCACTTGGAAAGCTTGAGTAATGGGCAAAAGAAGGACTGTGATTCTATTACTAGATATGAAATTTTATGGCAGGAAAGCCAGGTCTTGCAGCCGTCCACCTGAATACAGTCTTCAGTAGTTTGAGTAGCCCAAGAAGGTGGCAACCCTTCACCACAATCCATAGTTGACTGTGCTAGACAAGCTCTTAGTCCTAGCTTTTCAACTGCCTTAGCCATTCCAGATACATGTTGCCCACCTGCCTCAGCAAAGCATGTAACCTATTTCCACAAATCACAGGAATGATAGCATCATAGTCACAATTTGAGTTCAAAAATCAGAAAACAAAACCACTATATGATGCATTAGTTTCAACAAAAATATTTCATTAATGTTCAGGATATACACTCCCAAAACGTGTTCTTGGTACATTTACCTCTCAAACCATCACTAAAACTTCTAAATCCCTCTTGAAATAGCAATGACTTGGGGCTTTAGTAGCGGTTGGAGTTAGTTCAATTTTCAGAAGTTTTGGGAGGTAAAGCCTCCGTGCATGGCCAATAGTTTTCGGGTGAAGAACTATTTAAATCTAAAGGATAATCAAGATGATTATCTTGACCATTTCAAATACAACTATTATGTGCGACCGCGAATTGCCGGCCAAAAGACCCGATGGTAATCTTTGACAATTTTAACATCAAGGTAGTAGCAATAAACATTGAGGACACATCAACTTGAATGAGGAAAACTTACACCGGAACGGATGAGCTCGATTCCACATAGCAAAGTGGAGATATAGGAATCATCCTCGGTCATATTGGATTCATAGGGCCATATGCGATCATGCAACCATGTCATTAGATCAACATCATCAGCTATTCCTCTACCTAATTGTTGAGACGTGTGCACATGCGTATTGATGAAACCTGATACCAAAAATACTTTGTGTTACTATTAGTTCGACGAAAACTAGGATAAATAAGTATAGGTATGGTATACCTGGAAGTAGGATATGGCCATGAAGGTCAACTGTCTCGTCGGAGAGAGAAGAGTATCGGTCAAGGATTTCATGAGATTGACCAATGGCTACGATCCGGTCATGGTCGATCGCTATACCACCGTTTCGGAACACTCGAGAATCGGAGTCCATGGTGATGATGGTGGCGCCGTGAAGAACCGTCAGCGAGCTTTGTGTCGTCGTATCCATTGGCGGTGCAAGCACTAAATTAATTAAGCAGGTGAAAGTAAGTCCGTAAGAGAGCAAGCAATTGGAAAGAAAGTACACGTGTTCCTATGGACAAGCAGATAAAGTATAATATAACGGGTAATGGGGGATGAACCGTTGGTTTGGACCGAAATTTTCTATGTGATACCATGTTTAAAAGTCTCCATTTATGGTTGTATTGGATCCACTCTTCAATTAACTACTTAAATTTATCTATTTTTATGAGTTAACCATTGAATAATGACCATTTTCCTTATCTAATAAAACCTTACTTATTTTTGCAATTAATTACTTAGTTTAATTGTCATATGAATTATCTAGAAAAGTGCATAGGTAATAACTTAACATTTTAAAACTTTATTAAGTATCAAATATGATATTTACCCTAATTATAAATTCACCTATATATATCTATATATATATATCTATATATATATATATATATTATACCAATAAGCTTTATTTAACTCTATACTTCTTTTGAAAAATAATTCAAATTTGAATTTGCCAATTATTCCTTCATATGGATTTTATTTACCTTTTCATTTAACTATTTCCATGAAATTCCATAATAATTAGGGGCTAATTATTGTAATTTCATCATTTTTCTCAACAACCAAGATGTATAGTTTTTAAACTCTTTTTATCTTTTGTCTTTACTTTCCATTTTCCTTCTCTCTTAGTCTTATTCTCCTCTTTCTCTTGGAAGTTCCATTTCTTTTTTTCTTTTCTTTCATTCTTTTTCTCTCATTTTTTCATCTTAATAAATTCACATCATGTTTCTTGGTCAATAAACAATACTTAATCGTTACAAATTTAATCACCGATTCACATTTTTGTATTTTATATTTTTGTTAATTGAATTGATATTGGTTTTCAAATGGAGGAGATATGATAAAGCCCACTTTAAGTCCTAATGGTTTGTAATCTCTTACCTTTTTTTTCTAATTTTCTTTTAATTTTATTATATTCATTTATGCTTTTCCACATTCTTTAAGGATTAAAAAAATCAAAGAGTGGTGTATTATGTTGGAATTATTGATTTACATATAAAATATGGTTATCTATTAACATTTTAGATTTTGAATATGCCAAGAAAAACTAAAAAAGAAATGGACACTTTTTGTTTTATTTTGAGTAACTTTGTTATATATTATTATACTAATATATGCAATACCTTTAAGTGTAATGGTGACGACCCAAAGGATTTTGTGTATATATTTAAAAGTTGAAGATGAAGAAAAAATGCAAACGAGTTTTAGGCAATTGATGTTATTGATTTTGATAATCTTATCTTTTTTTCCTAATGTCAAACTCTAACATGTATGATTTTTTATTTTCTTACATTTGCCATCTTAAAAAGAAAAATCAACTTTTAAGATTCAATCTTAAAAGAAAAAAAAAAAAAAACTCTTTTGAGTACATCTATAGCTTTCAATGCATCATAGGTATTCTTGATTAATAATGAATCATTTTATTAATATGTATTCTCCTATATTTGTCCTTTATGTCAATGTATGGTTTTTCACATTGAAATCCACTTTTGAAATCTACACTTCTTTAAGATAAGATTTTTCTTATAAAATTTTTTGAAGTACATTTAAATCAAAGCCATTTGTGTTGTACATGAGTATAGCTTTTTTCATACCTCTATGAAATGTGTTATAGCTTGTTAACTTTTTCTAGCCATCCAATACGATATTTAAAATGAGTGGATAAATTTATGAATAAATAACTTTCGAGGCCTTCTTTCATTTGTGTTTATTATAACAACATTAATTGTCCAATGTTTACACTCATGTATTGAATATGCTTCTCCTTATTTTGTTTGTTTATGTTTATAGATCAGGAATTTCTAAAAATGTAAATGAGACAACAACGAAGCTAAAGATGATGGCAAGATTAAGAATCATCAACGATGGGGACGAGACTAAAAATAACATCACAAAATTCAATTAAGAAACAAAAGGTCAAATTTGCTAATTGATGAGGTGATGGACAACTTTGGTAGATTACCTTAGAAGATAAACGTTGGATTTGGATAGAGCGATTAAGAGAAGGAAAGTTCCAATTGAGTGAATTTGGAGTATTATTTTGATTAGAAGCGAATTTAGTTATTAAGTTTATATAAGTTTGAAAGAAAATGAAACGTTGTTGCTTACACTTTTCATAGAGTATTTGTAGAGTAACATTTGTTTTAGCATGAGAAGGTGATTATAGAGTTGTTTTTTTTTTTTTTTTGTTATGTTTATTAGATGACAAAAAAAATAAGGGAGTTTAAATTGAGAATTGCAATTCTCTATTGTGTAAGATTGATTTAAAATTTGATTAAGTTTGATTTTATTGTAATATATTTAAAACATTCCATTACATTTAAGTCCACAACTTGGGTTCTATTTCTAGAATATACTTAAGTATCTATATCATAATATATACAACTAAATTTAGACTATATCTATTCTATATTTATATTTTATATAATATTAGTATAAATAAAAACATCATTAACAAATAAAAAAGTTCCTATTTAATGATCTATTTTAAGGTTTCTTTTTTTTTTTTTGTGTTGTGTATAATTTGCATTAGCATTTACAAAACTTATTTATTACCACATATTAGTAAGTATTTACTATACATTAATATACATGTTAATATGTATTTATTGTAGGGCTCTCTCTCTAGATCTAGAGAGAGAAAATTCCCCTTAGGGGCTATACATCTGAATGATGTCGATTAGGATGATTATTCCTGCTACTTCCTTTTTGAGTTAGTTTTTCTTTGTTTAAAACAATCTTTTAGTTAGATTTTGATTTTGTGATCATTATTATCCTTTTAAATTATTAAGTCTTTCTTTTTTTGTTCTCTATAAGTTTAGTTTCTTTTGTTTTGCATGTTTCTCTTCTTTATATAGTCTTTTCATTTTCTTTCTTTGGTTGTTTGCCTTAGTTGTGCATTTGATTGTAGATATGAGTTTGTCTAATCCACATAGTGTTAAGGAGATAGAAGTCAATATTGAGGAAGTGGAATTAAGGATCAATGGTGCAAAGTTTCACATTATTAGTAAGATCCTTTCTGATAAGTTGATTCCTAAAGCAGTTGTGCTAAATATATTAAAATGAGTATGGGAAAGGTATGGAGATATAGAGATTTTGCATTTGAGTGGAAATTTATTTTGGCAAAGGCTTTAGAAAAAGAAAGGTTAGACAATATTGTGAATGTTGATCCTTGGACAATTATGAGTTTGTCGATGATTGTAAGGAGTTAGTCTTATGATAAGAAATTAGAGGAGTTGGAATTTGATTATCTAAGCTTTTAGATACAGCTACATGGTTTATCATTAAGTTTATTCTCTCAAGAATGCAATGATGATTGGATCAAAGATTAGGAAAGTTATAGATGTTGAAGATCTACAAAAATATATGAAGAATTTTTTAAGAGTCAAAATACAATTTCCTCATTCATAATTGTTGTTGAAAGGTTTATGGATTAAAATTTTTGCTTTGGAGAAGATATGGATAGTAGCTTTTTTTCTTTTTTCTTTTTTTGCCATAAGATATAGAGAGTGGTTAAATATGAACAGCTTACAGACTTTTGCTATGAGTGTGGTATAATGGAGATACAATGGAGACATTCTAGATTACAGTTCAACCACACTTTGTATCAAAAGGATTTTCGAATGATCTACAAGTGAAGGCGGCACTAAGATTTCCTCTACAATATGAATTTTACAATATAGCCCCAAAAGATCAACATAAAATCATTGAGTGGAAATACACTTCAACGTCGGAATTGAAGCGGATGGTGGTTAGCAAAGGTAATACAATTGAACAGTTGATAGAGATACTATATTCAATGCATATTGTGATATGAGAGAGAAACATTGAATAAGAAACGAAGGTCAATGAAATGATGACTGACAAAGGAAAAAGTATTAAGCTAGATAAAACCTTGTTAAATATTTCCTTGGAAAGTAGTAAAAGAAATATTTGAGATTTTAACACCTCTCATTAATCACATTGATTCAAAAATAAATTCTTTTCTTTTTGACATAGCTTAGGAGGCATTGAGTTTTTCACTTAAACAAAAGAAAGATTTTGAATAAGTTTTTTGATACCTTAGATTTTAAGATTATGCATAAGTTGTTGTTAAGCTAGAGTAAAATGGACTCTTTTGTAGGCTAGAAAGAATTGGTAAAGAAACAATAGATGACCTGTTCTCAAACCCATTCACAAGACATTAAACAATACCACTATGCAACCTTAGTGAATCTAATGAAGCCATATCAGTTCTAAAGCCTAACCTTACAACCTAAGCCTAGAAAAGTGATTTACAGCCTTTACTTTCTTGTTATAGTCCTTCAATTTCTGAAATCAATTACATTAAACCTTTTGACCTCAACAAATCCTTGCCTCCTTTACCCTAAAAATCCAAAGAGCTTATGGCTATCAAATATGAGTCAAAGCATGGAAATATTCCCTCTTTAGCTGTTGAATTGGGTGACCCATATGACAAATAATTCCTTTCATCCACTCCTAGTCTAACCAAAGCCTTACCTATACCTTCCCTTTAACCAAAGCCATGAAAACTCTATCTATCAAGAGAGCAAGATTCAATAGGGTTGAAGAAGAATCACCCTGGTCAATTAGCAAAAAGGGGAAAGAGTAGGTAGAACATTAGAGCTTAAGGAAGAAGGAGGAGAAGTTATAGCATTAGAAGAAGGAGAAGGGAAAGAATCACTTTGGTATGGTGGTGGGGATGTGATCATTAAAAAGAGAAGTAAAGTTAGAGGGAAAATTTGGTTCACGAAGGAAGAGGAAAATGTTGAAGTTGTAGTTCTAATAAATCTTAAGGAAGAAGGCTTCGGTGGCTAGCTTGATACAACCACCCAAGCACCATGATCTTTCTTTGTTGGAAATGCTATGATTTAAGGCAACCCTCGATAGTGTAAGAGCTGAAAAGTTTAATTTACGTCAATAGCCCCCTTTTAGCTTTTCTTGTGGAAACTAGAGACAAATCATTGCATGTGTATAATATCAGATGCAAGTTGAATTATGACAATAGCTTACATGTAGATCATATTGGATTAAGTAAAGGTTTGTTGTTGTGGTGGTCAAATGAAGTGGAGGTTGTAGTAGAGAAGCTTGATCAAAATCTGATTTAAATAAGGGTTAGGGGTCTTAAGAGAAACCTTGAAGTTTAGGTATCATAGTGTTATAGCAATCTTGATTATGTGGGGAGATTGAAATTGTAGGATAGACTAAAGGATATTGTGGTTAATATAAGCTTACCTTAGTTGTTATGTGGTGATCTCAATGAAGTTACATATTTTGATGAGAAGTTTAGTGGAAGAGAGAAGCTTAATCATCAGATGAGAAGCTTTAGAGGAATGATATCAGATTGTGGATTCATAGATGTAGGAAGTATAGGTCTACCTTTCACTTGATGCAATAATAGTCTAGATGGTGTCTTAGTTAAGGAGAGATTGGATATGGGGATTTTTAATGTGCCATAGCTTGAAGAGTTTTCTAATTCAATGGTAGTAAATTTGGTTGCACAAGGAAGTGACCATTCTTTGATTTTAATTGAACTCATGTAGCAGGAGATTAGGAAGTAAAGAATCTTTCGACATGAATAGAGTTGGTTGAATGTAGAGGGTTATTATGAGTTAGTCAAATAGTACTGAAAAAACACCATGATCTAACCTTCCATTAAAGGTTTAATGCTTAAATTGATTGAGTGTAACAAGGCCTTAACAAGGTAGAGTAAAGAGAATGTAAGAAATTATGTTTGAAGAATTGAAGACTTGCACCAATAATTGGCTAGACTCCAAGTATAAAATGCTGAAGACATGGATTATGAGGAGGAATTATGCATTCATAAAGAGTTATCCTTCGTTTAGAAGCAAGAGGAACTCTATTGGTAACAAAGATCGAGGAACAAATGTTTCAGGGAGAGAGATAAAAATACAAGATTTTTTAAACTAAAGTGTTGTTGATGAATTTCGAGGGTTGGAAATATTTTGCAAAGATAAGAAAAATACTTAGTACCGGGCCAATCTAGTGCAGCTACTCTAATGCTTAAGTTAGTAAGCAAGAATGAGAAAGGTAGAGTAAAGAAGTGAAGAGTTATCAGATATCTCTTATAGAATTTCATTCCCATAATTATAAGAGATTATCATGTTTGAAGGAGAAGTTATTGGAATAATTATTGAGATATATGGAAGCTTGTTGATTAGATACTTTCCTTGAAATGTAGGGAGAGCAGACAATTATATAATATAATTATACTTATGATAATTATTTGTGCCATGAACTTGAATTCAAATTAGCAATAGATTTGTCTCACTTAGCATAGTGTTGAGAATATAGATTACGTAGCCTATTGGCAGTTGAATAGGTGAGCAAGACGAGTGGACAAAAACTGACTATCAACATTTATTCCTCAATTCCTTTGTTCAAGAATTCGATAAAGGGAGCAATACATATTGCTCTACAAGCCGAGTAGGGTGTAGTTCTTTAGATGCCGAGTGAGATAGGCAACAAGACAGTTCGCATCCTAATTGAGAAGTTTTAACTTTCAAATTCCCACCTGTTTAAGAAACCAAAATGTGTGTGGCATGACACTTGTCACTCCAGTCATCATTATATTGCAGACTTAATAACTATTAGGAGGTTATCAATAGTCGGATTTCTATCTTAAAACATGCTTCAACAATTTGTACTACTATCAAATCAGTGCATCATTACCATCAGAAACAAATTTGTAGTTATAAGGATAAGCTGTCCATATTTAAAGGACTTTCAAAACTAGAATTCATTTCTGCTCAAAATCACAAACAAATTTTCTTGCTTTCTCGTCTTCACTCTCAAGCTCTTCAACTTCTGTGATACCATTCTTCATAATCATTCAGGCATGGTTCGCAACATCATCTGCCAACTTCTTCTCTCCGATTCCAAAGCAACAAAAATTGAAGCCACTTCTCCTCCCTAAATAACGAGCGAGGCGATATGCTCTTCTAGTAGTTTAGCTGATAGTATTGAGGAAAGGTAGGATAAACTCACTTAGATAAATGCCCTTGTTATAGATAATTATCTCGAGGACAAAGAAGGGAAATCTTCAGTGAGATATTTGTATAAAAACATAGTCTACTACCATGACTCTTTAGATGGGATTGCCAATTCCGCTGATAGAGATCTTGTCATGAAATACAATCAGTACTGGCAAGATTTTCTTAGAATGTGGAATCTGAGGAAGCCGAGAGGGGAGGAGAGGGTATGTTTCCTAAGGGAGTGAGAATTTCATATATACCTAAAATATTTAGATTTTGGGTTGCATTTCCCTTTCTCGACTTTTGTGAAGGGCTTCTTCAACTACTTTAGAGTCGCGTAGAGTATGTTCTTAACCACTACATATTGACTTCCGATGGCTTTTGGGATAATTTGTGAAGAAGTTGAAGTTAGGGCTATGCTTCAATTGTTTTAGTTTTTCTTCACGATTAGGAGGCAACCTGATGGGTGGTACTTTGCTGTTGTAAGGTACGAGTGGAAGTTCATGGATAGGTTAGAGTCTAGGATCTACAAGTGGTATGATAAATTTATGTCAATAGTATTTGATGAAGAGCTAGACTTTTGGACTCAATGGACTGAGCTAATATGTACTAAAGATATAAATTTGATGTCGAATGATGCAATAATTACAAAGAAAATTCAGGAAAGGAGGAAGAATAAAATATTCTTCTGGGATGCTAAGAGAATTATATGGCATTATGAAAGTGGTGATCCAATCTTTTTTGAGAAAGAAGGTACACTAATGAGTTATCACCGTGTTGAGTATAGCTACAAGAGGAAAGCTGTTTTCGCAACTTGAGGGGAGAATTGTCACCTTTGAGCCTTGTTTAACATGGAGAATGTAAGTTTATTCTTTTCTCGTGTTAATATTAACTTGTTTGCTTATGTTGCAGGTATGGGTGATAGCAAGGTAAATCTTGCTAAGCTACTAGCCCAAGTAAAGGCCAAAGAATCAAAGGTGGACAAGAAGGTAGCTATAGCAACAAATACCACTCTACCTACTGCTGTGAAGAAAATGGTAAAAGAAAACACATCTAATCAGGCAGCAATGTAGAAGAAGACCTCACGACCATCCGATAAGCGGAAGGAGGGCGAGAAAACAATGCTGATTGAGGTCTCTCATTTTATGGAGCCGTTGGTTGAAAATATTCAACCTTTTGTCTAGTTGAGAAAGGTAGGTTGAGAGAGCTAACCTTGTGGGGAGGTTGAGCATACCATTGTTGTCAAGGGGTCATCGTTGATGTTGGAGGTAACGCCTAGTGTTGATAAGAGATAGGGAAAGGAATTCGCTGGCTAACCCTATGCTAAAAGGTCTAAGGGTTTGGATGGGAAGATGAAGTAGGCAATGCGTTCCAAAGTTTTAGGCATCACCAGCGTCGAATTCATCCCTAATAAGGAGGTTGGCGAGTACTTCGTCCCGTGTTGGAGCCAAAATGTTTTAGATACTAACTCGGCCTTGGGCGACATGACAAAATCTTTGGCCTTAATGGAAGGAATTATTCTTCCAAAGGACAAGGATATCGCCAAGAAGGATGTTGATAGGGTTGGTGGTTGCACTAAGGCCGATATTACGGCCAAGCTATATGACGTGAGTATCTGTATGCATCTTTATAACTGTTGAATTTACTTAATTGCTAATATTTGGTTTCCTATTCAGATGAGTAGCCATATTTTGATGGCTTTAGATGAAGTTGATAAGGATACTAAAAAGTTAAAATCCATAGTAGTCTTCATGTAGTTTATCAAGTCATTTTGGGTACTCATCATATTAAATGAAATTGTCGTAGAAAATTGACGATGCATATAATGCATCTAAAGCCTAGATGCTACTGTTGAAAATGTAAGGATAAGAAGTTAGCACATACCCTTGATACTAATGAAGTCTTGAGCTTGAATGCTAAAGTGGAAGAGCAGTACAAAGAGTCTAAAGGCCTAAAGGAGGAGTTATAGAAAAAGAAATGCAATATCCTGAGTTTTTTTATCTAATTCAATAACCCTAGGATTCGAGCCCCTAAATTTAGGGCGCTGGACGAAGTTATCAGTTTTATTTTAAACTTAATAGGAAAGTTAGAAAAGTTAGATGAAGTTCAACTAAAGTTAATTTCTCAAAATAAGCTATATAAAAATATTAATTTAGGAAAAACGTTAATTTATTGATAAAGCCGATAATCGTAAAATTCGAGCTTTTAAATGTAGCTGGTTATTAGAGATAAGTTAATTAGCTTTCAAAAATAATAAATGAAGTTGAATTATACATAATATATACGTATTACATGTGATATACATTATATGTATTAAATATATACATATAATAATAATAAAATATCAAAATTAGGCAAAATAATAGAAAATTAATAAAAAATTGCATGGATAAGTCACCAAATGATGTGTCATGCTAGGATTAATTATAAATAATGAGTTAACACTTGGTTAATGAGAAAATGACATGTGGTATCTAGGGAAAAGTGAAAAATGATGTATAATTTTACTTTTTCATGCAAAAAAATCCAAAAGCCTATAAATAGGACCTTAAACCTCATTTGCAATAAAACTTGAAAACACAAGAACATAATTTTAGAAAATCGGAAAAAGTTAGAAAATAATTAAACAAAAATATAACAAAATATAGGGTTAGAATGGGTTTAGGGCAATTTGTGTACTAAACCACAACCTAAGTTGGAGTGGCTTGGAGGTCCAATGGAGGGTGGCTGAAGGAGGCTTTCCAACAAGGTGCAATGGCTAGGTAGTAATCGGAGTCGGTCGGTTTAGGTGAATCAATTTTCTGCCCATAAGTTGTTAAATTTGCTAAAAATATCAAATGTTGTCAAATAATTATGAAATTTGATTTTCTAAGATTATTTTAAGTGTAGATTTATGTAGTAATTTTATTTTAATTAAATAATTAGTGAAAATATGGGTTTCTTAAGAAAATGCCCTATTTGGGCAAAATTGAATAAATGTTTATAGATATTAGATGATGTTGTTTCGAGCTTAATTTTTGTATGTAATACTCATAATATATATATATATATATATATATTTAATTTTGGTGACAAGAATTTTCAAAGTTAAGCATGTTTACTATTTTTTATAATTATTTTGAATAAACTTGTTAGTTTTACCGAATTATTAAAATAATTAGTTTTTGATGAAATTAATAAATGAGCCCTACATGTTTAGACTTCTAGATGTTTATGATTATATTTGGAATATTTAATTTTTATCTCACTTGTAAATTTATTTATTTTCCTTAATTTTTCCTATTTTCGAGCTAAAGTTGCTATTCTCGTAAAAATGGATAATTGTCAATTTAGTGTAATTGATGATCAATAACCAAACTACTTATTTTTGTGAGTCTACAAGATTTTTTTTGAAATTAATTGAGCTCGTATACTATTTATTATGTATTTTTTTACTATAAACTTATATGTTAGCTTAATATGTAATATAGTAACACGTATCATTAGAATTTTTGTTAAATCCATGTCAAATGAACACTTTGGGGTATAATAAGGGTTGCAAGACAAGTTTGGAAAGTATAATTTTTAGGGTTTTTAGTTCAATACTAAAGCTTAATTAGGTCAATTATAGAGTTAAGGTAGCATATGGTCGAGTCGTAATGAGAAAAGGGTATTTTTGGGTTTTTAATAATATTGATTAGTTTTGATTCTTAATATATATTAATAGTACTCAAAATAATGATTGTGATGATATAAAGTTTACTAAAATCGGATGAGAAATTAGTAAGATACAATCAAATGAAATTTAAAAATGCAAAAATAAAAACTTATAACAGTTCAGGTTCAACTTATACTTGATTTGAAGACTGTGTTATATTTTCATAGGTGTGATGAGTATGTAAGGACCATATGATGGAGTTTAAGATTTTGCACTATTAGTAAGCACAGGTAAGTAGATCTAACTTATACTTAGAGTAGATATATTGCTACTTATAACACTACGTGTTGTTTGATGGTGTGTTGATTGAATATGTCCATATCCTGGTTGAATTGATATGCTACTATAGTAGATGCTGATGTGGTAATTTTGAATGATAGTAACTATATTTTAGTTAAACTGTTATGTTATCATGTTGGGTGATGATTTGTGTTACGAATGATTGTGCTAACCAGGGAAGTTGAGTGATTATTAACTTAATCTTCTAGGTGTTCACCTAAGTGAACCCCAAGTAAGATACTAGAATTTTACTAGGGAGAGTTCGAAAACTAGAATTGGTTCATTGGATTGAATAAAACTAGGAGATTGATTGTACTGGCATGGTATGGCATGGCATGGCACAAAAAGGGACCTATGGGTCAGAACTTTTAGAATGAGGCTTCTAAATGATCATGGAAAAAGCATGGTTTTATGAACTCAGTTTTTGGAAGCATATAGATTGTATTGCTCAAACATTGTGACTATTTTGATAGTCAAATTTGATGGACAACAGTGTGTGGTCTAATTTGGTAATGTTGCTACTTTAATTTGGTAAACTATAGTATGTAGTCTAATTTTGTAAAGTTGGGGGTCTTACTCCCAAGCAGCTCCTTGTTGTCCTTTTTGAAAATAGTAGATTATAATGTGTAGTCCAATTTGGTAGGGGTCTTACTCCTAAGAAACTTCTTGTTGCTCTAGGTTCCTGGATGTTGTATCTAGATGCCCAGCTATGTTGACTAACCGGAAGAAGTTTGGAGGGCATAGGATATCGGTACCGATGTATGCTATATACATGGGCATAGCATGCTATATTGCTAACAGTAAATGCCCTAGTTGGGTGAATGCATATGTGAAGCTGAACTTGCAGGTTATGATTAGAATGTTTTAGTTATGATATATAATATTGTCTATCTTAAATTGCATGTTATCTACTCTCACTTAGCTTTAGTAGTTGAGAGGATAAAATATTTTATCCTCAGGTTAATAGCAACGTGAAGGGCCCAGTGTTAAGAGGGGATATATATATTGAGAGTGTGAGTCGGAGTTAGCGACTTTTGTATGGAGTTTGTACTAGGTTCGGGATCCTATTATTGTGAAGATGACAAAGGAAAAAACTAGTTCATGTTTTGATGTAAATATTATGTTGTATACATAAGTTGTAATAGGGAATCCAACTGAACTCTGATGTAGAAATCCCTTTATCATGTAAACAATGTTGTCTTTTGACGAATGGGTAAATTGAGTTAAGTTTTCAATAAGTATTCCTGTGTGATGGTGCATCCTATGCTATGCCGAGATGTGACAAGAAAGAAGAGTGTTGGGTGTTGGGCCAAACTCTTTGCATGATGAGCGACAAGGAAGATAAGCTTAGAATGCAAATTAAATAGTTTGAGACTAACAACTTGAACTTATAGAATCGTGTTGTCAAATTGGAGGAGACTCTGAGGAGAGGACCATTAGTTGAAGAGGCCATTGATATAGTTACTCTTAGTCGGTAGTACGAGAGACTTCTATGGAAGAGGTTATTAGAGGGGGTCTAAGCTGCAAGAGAGCAGATCCTAAAGCTTCACCCTAATTATGATCTCTCCTATCTCGACTTTATTGATGTTGATGACAAAGTTAGTAGTGCTAACGAAGAGGATGATGATGAGGTAGGTGTTGAGATTATTAAGGGTAATGACAAAGCTTATGTGGATGATCCAAGGGAAGACTAAGAGCGTCTATCAAAAGAAATCACCTATGTACAGAAAGAGAAATCTGTTGGCTCTAAGACCCTAGGTATTAAGAAAAAAAACTTGCTTAGAGAAAGCCCTAATCTTCGATCTAAAAATTACTTTTGTTGATTTCGAGAGTAGGCCATAGGATTTTCTTTGTATTCTTTATACCTTACGTCCTCTCATGTAATTGTTTGAAGGAAATATTTTTCATATAATAGGCTGTACATTTGTAATTGCATTGGTTGGATGAAATATCTTTCATATGACTGTTTTCAGTACATTTTATTTCATGCACTACGAGTTCCTTGTGTTCTATTTCATACGTTCTTATTCATCAGTATGTTTCATTTTACATGCTAAGTATTTTTCGGTATGCTTTATTTCATACACTTAACTAATTCTTGGCATGTTTTATTTTACATGCTCAACTATTTCTTGATATGTTTTATTTCACATTCCTAATTAATTCTCTACTTGTTTTATTTTACATGCCCAATTAATTCTTAGCATGTTTTATTTCATATGCCCAATTATTTCTCGATATGTTTTATTTCATACGTCTAATTTATGTGTTCTTATAGATATTGTCTGTTAGCCATTTGAGGTGTAGACTAGTTGCATTACTCGGTTGTAAGATTAATTTATGTAGTTCATTAACTGCGATAGGCTAGAACTTAGGTCAGTTCATTTGCTATACAACTTAGAACTTATTAACTTAATAATCATAAAAAGAATAAGAAACATAATGAGGTTTCAAACATAATTATCATAAAAAAGTATTGTAGTCTTATAAGCATGTAGGCTATTGCCTTACAAATAAGTAGAGATGAACATCATCCGAACAATCGATTGAAATATAATTTCAAATTCTTAGCGTTCCATGCTTGAGGGATGATAGATCCATTCAACCTTTCTAGCCGATAAGCCTCCTCACCAACGACTTCCTAGATCTTGACAAGATCTTCTTAGTTTGTGTCGAGCTTCCCTTGACTCACTTACGCACTAATAGCTTCCATCTTTTGGCAAATTAGTTCTCCAGGTTGAAAAACCTTGTGCTTTACTTTCTGATTGTAATACCTTGCCGCTTTATGCTGGTATGTTGTGACCTTAGCTCTTGTAATATCCCGAATTTCATCAATAGTGTCTAAATTCACTATTAATCTAACTTGATTAACCATAACGTCAAAACTTTGCGTCCACAAATTTGGCAAATCCAATTCAATCGGCAATATGGCATCTGTACCGTATGCTAACCTAAAGGGCATCTCCCTAGTTGCAGTTCTGTAGGTAGTTCAGTACCCCCATAAAACATTTGGTAGTTAATTGACCTATTTCCCTTTGACTTGATCTACTTTCCACCTTAGGCTATGCAGAATGAACTTGTTTACGACTTTAACTCATCCATTCACTTGAGGGTACACTATAGATGTATAGTTGAGGCGAATGCCGTACTTATCGCAAAATGCTCGGAACTTATTGTTGTCAAACTGCGGGCTATTATCTGTGATTATCATGTAAGGAACTCTAAATCTTGATATGATGGAACTGAAAATGAATGCTTTTACTTTCTATTCGGTGATCTTTGTTGCTACCCCAGCTTCTACTCATTTGGTAAAGTAATCTACAGCAACAATGATGAATTGTTGTTGGGTAATAGACTTTAGAAAGGGTCTGAGAATATCTAGCCCCTATTGGGCGAAGGGCCAAGGGTTGGTTAGGTTATATAACTAAGTTGCAAGCGTATGACTCGGTGACTCGTGCTTTTAGCACTAAGGATAGTGCTAGACAACTTCCTTTACATCTTCTCTCATGGTCACCTAGTAATAGTCGAGTCGTTGTGCTCAAACATATAGTATCTACGCTTTTACATGGTTACTGTATACACTCACACGTAGCTTAGATAACACCTTCTAGGAATCTCTCAATAGAAGGCATTGAAGATAGGGTTGTGATATACTACGTTTGTACAGCTGACCATTAATCAGCATATAGTTCACAGCCTAGTAAGCCAATCTTTATGCTCTTTTCTTATCATCTAGAAAAATACCATCTCTTAAATAACCTACTAGGGGATCCATCTAATATTCTTCTCTTGGGTGAGGAGCCAACTCACAGCTCTGCGAAAGAGTGGATAAACTTTTTTGTAGAAGAAATTTGACAAAAAGTTTGTTGCTCAATTTGAGGAATGCTACACACTGACTAATTTTGACAACTTGTCGTAACAATATTCTTGCTTCACAGAATTTTGTAGATAGTAAAAGATTGAAATGCTTCTACGAGCGTTTGTACCACCAATAGGTACTTGCTCATCTCTTCTTCCCTTGTTGCGTAACTTCTTGTGACCTAATTCACCACCAATTGTGAATTAGAGAACACTTTAAGTTTCTTGGCACTAATCTCTTTTGCTAGTTTCAGTCCGGCAATCAAAGCTTTATACTCTGCTTCATTATTGTTGAACAAGAATCCAAATTTTAAAGCATAATGAACTCTAACATTGTGGGGGCCTTGAAGAATAAGGCCTGTGCCACTTCCTTCTTTTGTCGAAGAACCATCCACATAAAGGAACCAAATAGGTTTCTTGGCAAACTCCACATTATCTTTCTCACCAGTGAACTCGATTACAAAATCTACCAGCTCTTGAGCCTTTAGTATCATTCTAGGTTTGTATTATATGCCATAGGCTCTCAGTTAAGGCATATTTCATCATCCTCCTAGAGGAGTCAAGTTGTTGTAATGGTTGCCGTAATGGTTGATTCGTGAGCACTATGATCTAGTGAGCTTCAAAATATGGCTTTAACTTCCTTATCGAGAAAACTACTGCTAAAACAATTTTTTCAATTTTCGTGTACCAAAGCTCTAGCCCTTGCAAAACATGACTTACGTAATAAACAGGTCGATGCTCTTTGCCATCAATTCGGATCAATAGTTATAAATATAAATTCTCTCCTGAAATAAGTATCGAGAGTATTGGTGGCAATGCAAAGAATTCTTTGAGATTGCTAAAAGCTCTCTTACAATCATCGTACCACTTGAATTCTTTCAGATTCTTTAAGATTTTAAAGAATTCTACACACTTATTAACACTTATAGACACAAATCTATTGAGGGTGACTATACGCCTGGTGAGTTCCTATACTCCCTTGACCGTGCAAGGGGATTTCATGTTCCTTATCCCCTCAATCTTTCTCGGGTTAGCCTTAATGCTATGTTGAGTAACCACATATCTTAAAAGTTTTCTTGATGTTGCACCAAAGACACATTTTTGTGGGTTGAGTTTCATGCTGTATCTCCTCAATGTAGTAAACATCTCCTTAAGGTTAGCAACATGTCTATCTTCCTTCACACTCTTCATAATCATGTCATTGACATATATTTCGATGTTTTTATGAATCTAGGGTTGAACGTCTTGGTAATAAGTCTCTGATATGTTGCACCCGTATTTTTCAGGCTAAAGGGCATCACCGTGTAATAAACATTCTAAAATTGGTTGTAACTAGAGAAAGCATCCATAAAAGAAAGTAATGTATGTCCAGCAGTTGCATTTACCATCTAATCAATTTTTGGCAGTAGAAAACAATCCTTAAGATAGGCCTTGTCAAGATCCGTGAAGTCCATGCACATTCGCCAATTGCTGTTAAACTTCTTAACTAACACAATATTAGCTAGCTAAGTCGGATAAGGCTCTTCTTAATAGATCATACTTGTATGATCTTAGCTGTACCTTGATCTTGGATCTCATCCGGTCAAATGCATGCTAAAAAATAATATTAGTTGAACTTCTTGTGTCAATAAGAATCTTCTTGGCTTCAAAGTTTGTGATTCTTGTAATGATAACTAGTACATCATCATGCGGTCTTTAGATGCCCTCAAAGTTATCCTCTATGAAAGAAATTGTGTTATTGATCTTGACCTTCTTGCCTTAGATGTTGCAGATGTAATTTTTGGTGTTTGTCAAACTCAAAGAGCTTGATTGACTGATAGTAGGTTCGCTGAAAATGGTGTTGATCATGCTCTATTGGGATTTGCATCCCTTGTATCTCTTTCGGCTACAGTTAGCCGAGTGTTATTCTCTTGTTTGTCACGTCTCCTTTAGGACAGTCTCTTGATATTTTCGGTGTTATGTGCTAAGAATTTTTGCAAATGCCTATGTTGAATCGCATCTTCAATCACGTCCTTGAGCTATATGCACTCATCTATGTTGTGACCCTTATCATTGTGGAAGTTACACTACTTGTTGGAATTTTTATTCGAGGGATTTCCTCTTATTCTTTCCGGCCATTGCAGAATGCCTTACTACTTACGTACCTCCATCAATATGTCTGAAATTGGATGATTGACAGGTGTATGGGATGAAAATGTTGGAATTATTACTCTCTTTCTCTAGGCATTTGGACTTTGATCATCATTTGAGCTGAGTCTGTCCTTTACACTTTTTCTCTTGTCATTTTTCTATCTCCTTTGTTTTGATTGGCTTCTCATCAGGCTTTTATGTTATCTTCCTAAAGGATGTATGAGGTAGCTTTGGTAGCTTTAGCCTTGAACTCGGCTAAAGTTTTTGGCTTATTCTTTGTGAGAGACTTGAAAAAGTCTCCATGGGGCCTAACTCCATCAATCACAGCATTGAGGGCCACACTCATATCTAATTCTAGGATTTGAACCATCTTAGCCATAAACCTAGCTAGGTAGTCTTTGATTGACTAATTCGATTTTTGTTTGATTGTATTAAGGATTGAGGAATCTTTAATAGGAAGTTTGCTTGCAAGAAAGTGTTGAAGAAACACTTCTAGTAATTCATTGAAACAAGAAATGTTATTTGGTTTTAAGTGCTTGAACCATATATTGGTTGCATTCTTCGGGGTTGAGGGAAAAGCTTGGCAGGCCACTATATCACTCAAACCATGCAATTTAGCCAATAAATGGTAGTACTTTAGGTGATCATTGGCGTCCTTTGTTCTATCATAAGTTTCAAACTATGGTAGTTTGATGTGTTGAGGTATTACTTCCTCCAATATCGCTGGAACAAAGGGACTCTTCTTGATTTAGAATTGCTTGCTTGATGCAATAGGGGTGTTGACATGTGAGGGGCTAACATGGTGCACCTGTCATGGTTGCTTGCCTTTGTCATTCTTTTTGAAAGTAGGAGCCAAGGGTCCCATCGTGGCCTTGGCTTGCTTTTTTTTTTTTTTTTTGCAACTTAAGTTAATAAATTGAATCATCACTATTATTGGCATCGCAATCACCATGCTCATTGTTCTGATTTGGATGAATACTATTATGAAGGAGGTTAAGGATCTGTTCATGCTTTTTATTCAACCTTGAGTTTTCTTTGGCCAAATTGAGGCATAATTGCTCGAGTCTAGCCAGTCGTTGCTCATTAGTATGCTAACTTCCCCCTTCATGGTGTTGGGAAGAAGTGCTAGCACCCGTACTCTTAGTCATTCTAGTTTTAGCCATGTGAGTGTGTTTAGGAAAAATATACAATACCAAATGTTGTTGGTGAATTTTGAGGATTGGAAATATCTTGTGAAGATAAGAAAAATACTTGGTACCGGGGCTAGTTTGGTGCGGCCACTCTAATTCCTAAGTTAGTAAGTAGGAATGAGAAAGGTAGAGTAAAGAAGTGAAGAGTTATTAGATGTCTCTTACAGAGTTTCATTCCTGTATTTATAGGAGATTGTCATGTCCGAAGGAGCAGTTATTGAAATAACTATTGAAACAAGTGAAAGCTTGTTGATTAGACACCTTTCCTGAAATGTAGGGAGAGTAAGCAATTATGTAATATAATCGTGCTTGTGATAACTATTCGTGCCATGAACTTGAATTCAAATCAGCAATGGATTTGTGTGCCGAGAATGTAGATTACTTGGCGATCTATCGAGAGTATAGATTACACGGCTTGTTGGTAGTTGCATAGTCGAGTATGATGGATGGACAAAAATTGATAATCAACACAAAGTATGAGATGAAGAAGAGCCATAAATAAGATATATCATATCAAGAACACGGAAGGGGTATGGCTAGATAAGGATAAGGGGATAGAAAATGCATTTCTGAAATACTACACCAATCTTTTCACAGTTAGGAACCTGATGGTTGGAAAAGAGGTGCTAGGCAGCATTGATCCAATTGTTACACATGATATGAATCTGAGGTTGACTAGAGAGTCACATGAAGATAAAGTGAAGAGAGACAATACTCCAGCTTCGTCACTTGAAGGCCTTCGGACTGCACGACTTCAATGGACTCTTCTTTCGAACATATTTAGGAAATTTTGGTCCTTTCTTAGTCAATGTTGTGAAATCCTTCATGAGGTCATATTGTCTTGCTCTAAATTTTAATTCCATTGTTATAGTTCTTATTTCGAAAAACTCTTATCTTGAGGATATTTATCAATTTCGTTACATTAGTCTATGCAACTTTTCATATAAAATTATTTTTAAAGTATTGTCAAATAGGTTACAACCTATTCTCAGTGATATTATTTCTTTTTTTTTTTTTTAGAGTGCTTTTATTCTTGGTTGGCTCATTCATGATAATATTATGGTGGCCCATGTGAAGTTTCGTTTTTTGAAATTAGAAAAGAGAGGAAAAGAGGACCTTTATGCTTTGAAAATTGATATGGAAAAAGAGATGTGATAAGGTTGAATGGTCTCTTTTAGAACTTGTGATGAGTAGAATGGGTTTTTCTTCTCAGTGGATAAAATGGATTACGGGTTGTGTTAGATTAATTTCCTAGAGGAATAAGATAGGATGACTTGTTGTCATCTTACTTATCTCTTTTTGTAGCAGATGTAATGTCTAAAACGATACAAAAGGCTAGGATGAGGGGTTTTATTAAAGGAATCCGCATAACTTCTAGTAGTCCTTGTATTATACATATTTTCTTTGAGAATGATGCCTTGTTTTTTCTTAAAGCTTCTCAATTAAACCTTTTAAGGCTAAAGAGGATTATGGACTTGTAATGTCATGCTTTAGGGAAATTTGTAAATTTTCAAAGATCTTCCCTATATTTTAGTTCTTCTACTCTAGAATATATTAAGATGCCTTGTTGTGACTGTTTAGGCATAAATCCTCATAATAAACCAGGTAATTACCTTGGTATCCCTATTCTTTGGGAGAGATCGAAATATAGAGTACTTAAATCATTGAAAGATAGAATTGCTAAAAAATTATAGGGCTAGAAGGGTCATCTTTTATCAATTAGGGGAAAAGAGGTGTTAATAAAGGCCATAGCATTTGCAATTCCAATTCACTCTATGAGTGTATTTTTATTTCCAAAGAGATGATGTAGGATAGTAACAAGCTTAATTGCAAAATTTTGGTGGGGAGATTCTAAAAAGGAGAACAAAATCCATTGGAAGAGTTGGAATGTTTTAACAAAATTAGAATTTTGTGGGGAATTAGGTTTTAAAGAATTAACAATCTTCAATTTGTCATTGTTGGGTAAATTGGCTTAGAGAGTGATTCACAATTTGAAAGCTTTGTGGGTTATAATTATCAAAAGCATTTATTTCCCACCTAATAGCTTCTTAAAAGCTAAGAAGGGGAGAAGGGCATTATGGTTTTGGCAAAGTCTTTTAGTGGGAAGGGATGTAATTTCTAATAATTTATTATGGTTGATAGGGAATAGCAATATAGTAAATTTCTAGAAGGATGCGTGGAATTTAACCTTATCGAAACATAGAATGTAGGAGAGTCTAATAAATTTGACAGTCGATGATGTTCTAAACAAAAATTCTCTATCTTAGAATGTAGAAAGAGTGGGAGGTCTGTTGATTGAGGATGAGAAAAATGTGATTTTGAAAATTCCAATTGTTTTATCAAATTACAAGGATAGGATTATGTGGCCAAGCACAAAGGATGGGGATTTTTCTTTTAAATCTTGCTATTAATTGTTGTTTAATTTTGTTATGTTATGAATTTTGTTACTAAAGGCTTATTTGGATTATTAATTATAAGTCAAAGGAAAAGCACCATATTTGGAGGTTGTATACTAACTCTTTGGCAACCAATTTCAACTTATTTTGTAGGAAAGTTAGGCTAAATACAGATTGTATGATATGCGATTGTGAAGATACGGTTGATCACATGGTGTTTTGTTGTAGTTAGGCAAGACCTATTTGGTTTGCATGCTGTAATCTTAGAATTGATGCTTATGATACTTCTAGGTTTGACAGATGGTTAGAGTCTTGGGTTTGAGATGGTTGTTGTTCCTTAGAAGAAGTGAAGAAAAAACTCACATATGCTGTGGTCATATGGTATATATGGAAGCAAAGGAATAAATCTGTATTTGAATAAGTTGACCCCAACCTATAAGAGGTAAGTAGGAGAATCTTTTATGGACTGGAGGAATTAAAGTGCTTAGATATTACATACATCAACATGAGCTCAAGATGTCAAGCATGTTGGATGGAGGAGAATGGTGCAAGACAAATTGGTCATGTGTAATTTGATTTGAATTTACAACCATAGTAGGCTAGACACAAGTAAGACAACATATTAAGATTGCATAATTTTATATGCAATTAGCAGCACCTTTTGCAACAAGGGAAAGTGAGCCAAAATTATGCTTGTGACTTGAATGTCAACATCAGGTTGTTAGATCAAGACATAAGGAGTCTGTTCTGTTCAATGCACTAAGTGGTAGTTTGGCATCCTCTTGATAGTAATTTTATAAAAATTAATCGTAATGGTGCATCTAGCCTAACTTCTATAGCAGTAGGTATAAGCATTTTTTGTAGAGATGAGTTTAGCATGCTATTGGAAGCTATGGCTCAATTCATTGGTGCAGCCAATAGCTTAATGGTTGAGGCCTTAGTTGTTAGAGAGCATCTTATTACAGTTAGAAGAAGAGGATGATCAAGAATTGTGGTTGAGACAAATTCCAAATTGGTGTTTGAGTCTATTTTTTCTTTTAGTCCTTGTTATTGGAAAATAAGAGGGATCATTAATGACATTGGATCCCTCAAAGACATGTTTGTTTCTTGTTGTTTTAGCTTGGTACCTAAAAGAGCTAATACTTGTGTTGATTAGGTTGCAACTCAAGGCAAACAACAGGGATGAGTTATAGTTGTAGGGTTTCCAAACCCCTATCGCAGCTTCATGGTTTGTTGTTTGTTGACTAGTGTGCTCTTTCACTTGAGGGCTTATTATTTATGTGAATAAAATTTTGTTTGAAAAAAAATGTATTTATTATAGTTTGGTAATATAAATTAATGTTCATTAATATATATTTATGATAGCTTGACTATATAAGATTATTATTATATTTTAATATGTATTACTATACTTTAATGTTATAGGGATATAACTATGATGTATTAATATGTATTTATTATAATTGATTGTATAGGTTATCAATGTGTAGTAATGATAATAGTTACATAATGCTACTATATATTAATATAGTTTGACTATATAGGGTATGATATGTATAGTTTTAATTTTTTTAGGGTAATTTTTTTAAGTAGAGGAAATCTTTTATGCTACACTTTAAATATCAATTATTATTCCCATTAAGAAACTAAAAATAATTGCTATACAAACCTACTACAAAATTTTTTAATATGATGTATATTAATATATCTTAAACAGTCAAATTATGATAATCTATTACCATTAAATCATTAAGCATTTATTCATCTCTATATTATAATATAATCATTATCTCATTTACTTTTGATAATTACAAAGTTTTAATAATTTGTTTTTATCAAACCAAAATTTAGTAATTACATATAATAAATGGCACATTAACATAAAATAATTGTTTCTTAAAGTGTCTACTTTTTTATTATTATGTTATCATTATGTGTTACAATTTTTTGAATTTTCATTTGTCATTAAGTGTCTAAGTGCCATTTATAAAACATGTCAATTTGCCCCATAAATTTAGGATGTCATTTGCTATTGATTTTGCCATTACCATTAATAACCCAATTTTATTCCCATTGATATATTTCATCAATGTCTTTTACGTTAGGGTCTTCAACTAGCATAACTTGTCTTAGTTTTCTACATATGTCTTAATCTAGAAGGTATCCAATTATGTCCTCCTTCCAAGCACTTAACCCCTTTAATACCTTTTTATAGTTAGCAAAGTGTCAAATATATTTAAGACGCCATAAAGCCAAGAAACAACACTTCCAAATTCAGGCCATAAATTTGTCTAGAATTTTGTGTTGTCACCATTTTGAACTCTTATTTTCATATGCTTATATACCCATTGATTGGCAATCTGTAAAGCTTTGTAGAGCCATAAGCCTCTTTTAGTTCCTTTCTATTCGTCCATATACTTGTATTTTGCATATATTACCTCCGCTGGAAGGATCTTTTTGCAATTTATTTCCTAAGCCAATTTAACAAAGTTGGCTTGATTTCTTTTCGTAACGTCAAGTAAATCCAAACCACCCATACTTTTGGGCTTCTTCAACTTGTCCTAATTAACCCAGTAAAGCTTCCTATAGCCACCTAATGAGCCCTATATCAAGTCCTTATGCACTCTTTCAATATCATTCATCAAGCTCTTTGGGAAAGGAATTACTTGAGAATAATAATTAGATATACTTTCAAGAGTTGAGGCTATTAGTAGTCACCTCCCCTCCATACTTAGCATCTCACCTTCCAACTAGCCAAATTTCGGTGACTTTTTTCAAGAATGAAGTCTAAATCTTATCTTGAGATTTTTCATCCTTTTATAGGTACTCCTAAGTATTTTCCCATGCATGAGTTAGCTCTAATACCTAGAATGTTGTAGACCTATTCTATAACTTCCCTACTAGTATTTTTGGAAATGATGATGCGTGACTTCTCAAAATTTATGTTATGTCTAGACACTTTTTTGAAACAGTCATTGACTTTCAACATATACTTAGCATTATTTTTAGATGCTTCCCTAAGTAATAGGATATCATATGTAAAAAATAAATGAGAAAGGAGGAGTGATGACCCCTTGATGTACCTAGGAGCTCAATCATCATTAGGACTTACTATAGTAGATTTGAACCAATAGGTCCTTCGAAATATCGAAGAAAATAGAGTGAGTAGGTCTACGAATTGGCTAGAGTAGTTGACGTAAAGTTGCTTGGAGGATAGGACACACTAATAAACATAACTTGACTTGACATTTCACTTGATATGACGTACAAGTTGATGTCAAGATCCACCTGCCACTAATCTTAAGCTACTCAGCAAGATTAGATAAGAGTTTATGAAAATGGATTTGGAGAGGGTTATCTCACAAGAACAGTGTATTTAATTTATATTTGTATGATAAGATGATTTCGGCTTATAAGCAAAAGCGACTATTTATAGTAGGTCCCTAGGGTACTCATACAAATAAAGAAATTACAAAAAGGTATACAAAACAAGAATTCCTAGTACATACAAAATGGGTAAAAAGGAGAAACAACAAAAGGAGAAAGATAGTATAGTGTCAAGTGAAAGGGACAGGTGGCAATGCAACATTGGTTTCCTACATAGATTCTCAAATCATAGTAAGTGAGGGAAATTAAGATGTTGCGGCATCAGGGATTAGTAGGAAGTTAAAAGAAAGTACTTAGCCAGAAGAAGAGTATCTTGTTACTCAGTAGGAATCTCTCGACAATTAAAAGTTTAATTATTTGGCATAGAACCTTCGGCAAGTAAATAGTCAGTGTTGGCATAAGAGAGAGAATAGAGCAGGGTGTAACCTCCTAGGTTTGTTAAGGAATTCAACCATCCTTCTATCCCGTAGAGTCTCTTGTCACTAGCAGGTTGCTAAGAGAGGATTCTTTGAGTGAGGGATTAGAGGCCTTAGAGTTGTGTATGAATAAGAGGACTAGTGGTCAATAGCTTATCAGTTCCTTGGGGTTATTGAAGATTTTCCCTTAAATCTTAGTCTTCTTCTCTATCGGGTACATAGGGTATCAAGTCAGCTATATTAAAGGTAGTAGATATACTGTATCCGTTAGGTAGCTTTAGCTTATAGGCATTGTCGTTGATGCACTCAAGGATCTTAAAGGGTCTATCTAACTTAGGGGAAAGCTTGTTTGTTCTCTTCTCAAGGAAATGCTCCTTATTGAGGTGGACTTAGACAAGGTCTCCAAGGCTATAAACCATTCGTCTCCTTCTTTGGCTTCTTTCTTCCTTCTACCGGGCTATAGTTCGTGTTAGGTGTTTGGTAACCTTTTAATGCAACTTTTGGAATTCCTCAGTGTGCTGTAGGCTCGATGGACTTTCCCCTTACATGGCCAGGCTGATAGCTATATCTAAGGGCAAGTTTGGGTTAAGTCCATAGATGATCTCAAAAGATGACCTTCTTGTTGAGTTGTGAACTGATCGATTGTAAGCAAACTCAATGATAAGTAGGGATAGGTTTCGGTCATGTAAATTCTTACCCACAACCACTTGTAGAAGGTTGTTGATTGACCTGTTTACTACTTCGGTCTGGCCATTTGTTTGAGGGTAGTAAGAAGTATTGTACATAAGCTTGGTGTTGAGTTTCCTTTGTAGGGTTTTCAAGAAGAAACTCATGAACGTCGAATCACAGTCGGATACAATACTTCTCAGTAGCTCATGCAGATGTACAATTTCCTGCAAAAAGAGGTTAATGATAAATAAAGCATCATTAGTTTTATGGTAGGGAATGAAGTGGCTCATTTTGCTAAAATGTTCGGCCATAACCATAATGGAGTCATGTCTTCTCGGCATTTGAGGAAGGCCGAGCATGAAATCCATGCTTAAGTTGATCCATGGATGCTTAGGTATAGGCAGGGGTGTATACTCTCCATATGGCTTTCTCCTTCCTTTAGCATGTTTACACACCTCACACCTCTTAAGAACTTAGTACATGTCCTTCATTATCCCAAGCTAGTAGAAATGTTCTTTTAGTATTTCAACTGTCCTTCTTTTCATTGAAATGGCTAGCTAAACCTCTAGTGTGAACTTTACGAATGAGTAATTCTCTAGCTGAACCACTTGGCACACAAACTTTTTTGCCTTTCATTAGAAACCCCTGACTTAAGTAAAATCTATCTACAACACCTCCAACATTGCACTTAGCCACTAAAGGCCTAAAATACTGGTTGTGCTTATATTGATCGGGTAGGGTAATGAATCCTAGTACCTTGGCTTGCATAGTTGCAATAAGGGTATGATAATGAGAAAGTGCGTTGGCTACTGTGTTGGTGCTCCCTTTCTTATACTTGATGACATAGCAAAACGTTTCTAAGAACTCAACCTACTTGGCATGACGTCAAGAAAGTTTCTGTTGCCCACAAAGATGCTTGAAAGAGTTATGATTTGAGTAGATGATGAACTCTCTCGGTAATAGATAATGTTGCCAGTTCTATATTGTTTGAACAAGGGCATAGAACTCTTTGTCGTAGGTTGAGTAATTCAAGGTAGCACCACGAAGTTTCTTGTTGAAATAGGCAATTGGTCAGTACTCGTGCATAAGGATAGCACTAATGCCGACACCAAACGCATCACATTCAACCTAAAAAACTTTCTCAGTAGGGTGAGTACTGGAGTAGACATCAACTTACACTTCACATCTTTAGAACTCTTCTAAGCTCTCTCTAACCAATTAAACTCAGCGTTCTTCCTGGTCAATTCAGTTAATGATGTAGTTATGGAATTGAAGTTTTAAATGAATCTCCAATATAATGAAGCTAGACCATAGAAGCTCCTAACTTCAGTAGCACTTGTTGGCATAGGCCACTCAAGAATAGCTTTGACTTTCTTATCATCAACTCGAACTCCCTTCCCTAAAACAACATATCTAAGGAAAATAACAACGCTTTGACAAAATACACATTTCTTTAGGTTACCTAATAATTTTTTGGCTCAAAGGATATCAAACATCGAACTTAAATTCTCAACATAAGTGACGAGGTTGGAACTATGGACCAGAATATCATCAAAATAGACTATAACACATTTGCTAATCAATGTTCTAAGCTCATGATTCATTAGCCACATAAATGTACTCGGTGCATTAGTTAGGCTAAACGGCATTACCATCCATTTAAATAAGCCATCCGTTGTTTTGAAGGCCATCTTCCATTGTTCTCCAAGCCTCATTTGTATTTGACGGTAGCCACTTTTCCAATCAATCTTTAAAAAGATGTAGGCACCATCCAACTCTTCAAGCATATCATTCAATCGTGGGATTGGGTATTGGCACTTAACAGTAATTTTGTTGATGGCATGGCTGTTAATGCATATTCTCTATGACCCATCTTTCTTTGGTACTACCATAGTAGGGATGACATATAGGCTCGTGCTCTCTTGGACATACCTGTGATCCACCAACTCATTAACATGCTTCTTCAGTTCGGTTGCCTACTCAGGATTAAGCCTATAAGCGGGTTAGTTCAGTAGAGTTGCTCTAGGCTAAAGATTAATGCAATGCTCAATGCCTCTTAATGGTGGTAAACCTTTCGGCATCTTGGCATTATTTTAGTAGAGCTTTCACTTTGGTTGGGAATTTCTCGACATCTCTCACCTCCAAGAGTCTCTTGACTAGAAGGAGTACATAGTCTTCAGACTTAACTTCTCAGGCAAACTGTTCTTGGGAAATCACCAGGTACTTTCGCTGTAGAGATCTAGCAACCTTTTCTTAGGCTTCTTGCACTTCCTTAGGACCCATAGGCATCAATATTATTTTCTTTTCATCCTTTTGAAACATATAGGTATTCTTATACCCATTATGTAACACTCTCAAGTCAAATAGCCATGGTCGGCTAAGTAATATGTAAGAAGCATACATTGAAAGGATATCACACAACATTTCGTCCTTATATCTATCACCAATGGTAATTGGTACTCTAACCTGCTTGACAATATGTAAGCCTCCTTTCTCATTCAGCCAGTGACTCTTGTATAGCTTAAGATGTGGGAGGGTTAGTAGTTTCATAGCCTTAACTACCCCTTGTGCTATCACATTAGTGCACCTCCTTCTGTCAATGATCAAGGTGCATAGTTTGCCATTCATTCGGCAATTCGTATGGAAGAGGTTCTCCCTTTGCTCATTCTCATCTGCCACAAATGTACTAAGAGAATGTTGAACCACAAAACAATACTTGGCACCGCCTTCAAAAGGTGTCTCGACATCGGGCCTTCTTAAAACTCTCTTAACATTTGCTCAACTCTCATTTCTTCCTCTCCTTTGCTTGTGCTCTTTACTTCAAACTAAGGCTTGTCTCCCTTTATAGTCATGATTCGACGGTTTGGACATTGACTAGCCACGTATCCATAATCAAGACATTTAAAGCATTTGATTTCTTGGGTCTTTCTTCCAAAGCTCTAACCTTGGTCTCATCATACCTCAGGTTCCCTGGCTTTGCTCTTACCTTAGCCTTCTTCTAATTGGATAGGCACTTGCCTATGACGTTCCTCCTTGGGGTTGTTGGATGCTTAGTCATTTGCTAATTGGCTCAGCATGTCACTTTTGTTCAGCAGCATTGGTCAGTTACTCAGCATACGACTAACCTGGTTCCACCTTTACCTTTCGACTCTCTATGTTACCTTGATGGCTTCATCTAGAGTTACAAGACTCTGTAGCTCTACTATGTTACCAATCTAGGTCCTAAGCCTAGAAATAAATCTTACGATAGTTCATGTTTTGGGTTCATCAACGTCATATCAGATCATGGGTAACTGAAATTCTCGAACATATTCGTCTACTGATTTGCTAACTTGTCTCAAGTCTTAAAGATGTCTGAAAGTGTCTTGCTTGTAGTGTTTAGGAATGAACCTACCTCTCAGGATCGTCTTCATTTCATTCCATGTCCAAACTTCTTGTCGGGCTCTCAAGTAGACATTTTGCAACCACTCGAATACGAATAGCATCCTCATAATCGTTAAATTCGAATATCTTCTCAATCTTTTCTTCCTAATCCAGGTAGTCATCAATACTACTAGACCCATTGAAGCTTGGAATTTGTACCTTAAGGTGTTCGACACCTTTTGGCACTTTAATCTTACACTTATTAATCCTAACATATTGTTCCTCTTCTTCTTCATACTCTTTCACTTCGTCCAATTCTTCTTGCCATTTTATCAGTACGGCGGTATGGTGCTTGGTTCATAGGAAAGGCTTCTAGTGCTTGTTCATTCATCTACCTTTTAGGCCTCTCTCTCACTTCTTGGCCCTGTTCAATGACTCTTTCTCTCAGCCAGGTCTCTAAGACTCTCTATACTAAAACAACCTACAATAGAAGCTAGGTCTTGTATCTACTCATTAGTAGTACATGGGGTTTGTTAGGTAACTCGACCACGACCATAAGTATCACTCTCGGTATCATTAATCTCTCCTTGAACACTAAGGTTCAACATTGTTGCAAAGAATAAGCTTTAGAACACATTCTCTTTGCAGGAAAATCACCACACAAAGAAAATAGCAATCTAACAATAAACTATGATACCAATCATATACATCTCTTAGTTATAACCTCAAGCTCTAATACCATGATTATATGATATGCTTAGGAGCTTAGCTATCACTAAGACTTACCCTAGTAGATTTGAACCAATGGGTCCTTTGAAATATCAAAGAAAATGGAGTGAGTAAGTCCATGAACTAACTAAAGTAGCTGATGTAAAACTGCTTGGAGGATATGATACACTAACGAACACAACATGACTTGACACTTCGCTATAATGATGCATAAGTTGATGTTAAGGTCCACTCGTCGCTAATCCTAAGCTACTCGATAAGATTAGATAAGAGTGTATGAAAAAGAAGTTGGAGAGAGTTGTCTTACAAGAATAGTATATCTATGTGGTAAGATGATTTCAGCTTACAAGCAAAAGAGACTATTTATAGTAAGTCCCTAGGATAACCATCCAAATAAAGAAATTACAAAAAGGCATACAAAAAGAGAATTTCTAGTACATACAAAAGGGGTAAAAAGGACAAACAACAAAAAGGGAAAAAATAGTATAATGTCAGGTGGCAGTGTAACATTAGTTCCATACATAGATTCTCATATCATAGCAGGTGAAGGAAATCAAGATGTTGCGGCATCGGGGATTGGTAGGAAGTCGAAAGAAAGTAGCCTGCTCGAAGAAGAGTGTCTCGTTACTTGGTAGGAGTCTGTTGGCAATTGAAAGTTAAATTATTTGGCATATAACCTTTGATAAGCGAATAGTTGGCATCGGCATAAGAGAGAGAATAGAGTAGGGTGCAACTTCCTAGGTTTCTCAAGAAATTTAGCTATCCTTCTATGGCGTAGAGTCTTCCGTCATTAGTAGGTTGCCAATGGAGGATTCTTCGAGTGAGGGATTGGAGGCGTTAGAATTGTACATGAGTAAGAGAATTAGTGGTCGATAGCTCATCACCCCTTCAATTTGATAGGAGTCTACTCATTAGCTTTAACTAGGTTATATATCATTCTACTAAACATTTCCATAAATAGGTTAAATAAATAAGGTAAAAGTGGATCTCCTTGTCTTAACCCTCTAAATGCGTTGAAGCTTTTGAGCATGGAGCCATTAAAAAGAATCTAGTACGATGCTATTGACAAAAGAGATGTTACTAACTTCAACTACATGTTCGAGAAATTAAGCATTTGTAGAGTAGATTGCATAAAGTCCAATGCTACTCAACCATATGCCTTTTCTAAGTCCAATTTGATTAGCATCCAATTTTTCTTCCTCTTCTTACGATCTAACAGATGCATAGCTTCCTTAAAAATAATGATGTTAGCATGTGCCCATCTATGAGAATAAAACCTGCCTGTTCTAGGCTTATTAATTAGTTAAGGAGCCCTTTCAGCCGATTCACTAAAAGCTTACTCACTACTTTATACATTGTTGTACAAAGACTAATTGGTCAAAAGTCTTTGACCTTATTAGCCCCCAAAACTTATGGGATTAAAACAATTAAGGTTCTATATTGCTTCGGCTGTGTAATACGTTAGTTAACAATATTTTAGATTATATTACACATTGTTACTCCTACTTTTAGCCAACATCTCTTAAAGAACTCCATACTTAGGCCATCCACCCTCGGTGATTTGTTATTCTCAATGCACTAAATTGCTTTTTTTTATTTCTTCATCTATACAATCCCTCCCTAACTTTAATTTTTCCTCCTCTGATATCTTTCGCTACGTACAATCCTAGTATGGTGACATAAGTAGGGGTGTAAATGAGTTAAACTATTTATGAGTTATTCGAATTTGTCTCAATATTTACTCAAATTTGACTCAAGAATAATTGAGTTGAGGTTGAGGTCAAGGTTGAGCTCGAGGTCAAGGTTAAGCTTAAGTTACGTGAGTAGTTAATCGAGTTGAGCTTAAGCCTTAGAGTGTTTAGCTAGACTTAATTACGACCCTAATTGAGTTTGAATCGAATATTAATACTAGTTGAGTTTTAATATTAATATTATTATAATTAGAATAAAAAATATTTATATGGTGGAGTTACTATTGATGATTGATTATGTACAATACGCATGTAGTCGGTCTTAGAGAAGTCTTAATTTGATAACACATGGAGGGATGATATTAGAGAGAGGCATGGAAGGAGGAACGTGCGAGCTCAATGTCTCGTGTTGTATGCATGGGATGGTGGATTAAATAGGATGATTCGATATGTTCATGATCAATTCTTGATAATTTGGTGTTTGATCTTCTGTGAAGTAATTTCAACAGAGTAACAATGTTTCTATGAAGCTTACGAATGTTTCAAATGCTATAAATGAGGAGGAGAACGCTCCTATATATAGAGTTTGGCCCCTGATCTCAATCGTTAGATTAAGCTGAGATGGACGAATTAGATGAGTCATTGATGGGAGCCGTTGGATAAACTCTTGGTGATCGACGATTCAAATTCCAGCCTTTAACTCTTATATAGTAGATGGGTCTTGGTGTTGGGTTTGAGCTATGTCTGGCTTAGTTGCTTATAAAATGAGCCTATTTCCTTTTAAAATAAGCCTAAGGCTTACTTAATCCTTTTAAAGTTATATAAAGACCAAACAAGGCCTAAAAGGACTCAGAAGGACCTCCTTTAAATCTATTTTTTGCACACGAGACAATCAAGTAAGGTTGAGAGTGAAAAAACCGTTCTACTGATTCTTATTCCAAGCTTACCAAACCAAACCTCCCTAAGACATCCTTAATTGGGCTTGATTTCTTAGCCCCCATCACTAGCCCAGTAAATTGGTCTATGAAATAAATTGAGCTAAAAGGCCGATTACCAAAATGAGCCTCTATAATATTTTTTAAATGAACTGAGCTCAAATAAGCCTAATCGAGTTGAGCTTGAGTTTATTGACTAATACTTCGAGTCGAGTCTAAGCTCAAAATTTTAAGCTCGACCAAGCTTGAAACAAACTCAAGCTTTAAAATTTTGAGTCAAGATTAAGCTCAAGCTTAACATTGTGCAATCTTAACTCGACTCGTTTACAGCTCCAAGCGTAAGTCTACAGAAAGACTTCTCCATAGAGAATAACTTGAGTAAATGTGCATTCACCAGCTCCTAAACTTCATTTGTGTTTGAGACCCAATTCTTAATCGAGTTAAACAGTCCACTAATTCTTTCTTTAGATCTTCTTGTAAGCATGCTTACTTAGAAGAATTTAGTATTTTGTTCTCCTTTAATGATCCATTTCACTCATGCCTTAGATGACTACAGCTTCTTTAGGCGATTTTAAACTCAAAAAACATTTCTTATCATGAATTCCATTAAGGATGGAAGGGGGTTTAAAGGGTTAGAGCAGCCAAAACCAATATCATTAAAATTACAAATTTATGGCATTATTATATATATAAAAGAAAAAAAAAACAACTTAAAATGCAATATATATATTTAGAAAAAGAAATAATCTTGGTCTAATATGTTACTCTTTGCTATATCATAAATTTTTTTATCATGGAATTGGTATTATTTTTTTTAGCAATATTTCTTTTGACATAAATTAGAAGATAATCAACAAGCAATTGGAATGTGAAAAAAGATACAACAAACAACCATTAAAAACTAATCTTAAAAGATAAGATAAAGAAAGAAAGAAAAAAAAAAAGGAATAACATAATGTAAAAACAAGTACAACATGAAACAAGTTATACAATAAAAATTTAATAGTCATAAGCGAAAGAAAGCACAATACATTACATACAGTAAAAATGTCTAACCTTATTAATACAATGATGATAGCATGTATTATAATATGAGAAACTTATATTTAATTAGGCCTCTTGGTTTTAGAAGATGCATTTGTACATGTAATAGCATTTATAATTGATTACTTCTATTGAAAAAGAAAAAGAAAAGAGTTGATTAATGAAAAAGACTTTTTCACAAACAAATTAGATAGAGTAATGATTGATATGTTTAAAATAAGCTACAGATTTGATAGGTTTTAATTTCAAGTTAGATTTTAATATATTCAAATATGGGAAGGCTTTTTTTTATATTATTAAAAAAAGAAATATGATTTTATTGTTATCCTAGGATAAGACTATCTATGACAAATAATAAAGAGTTGTTGATAACTACTATTAACCAAGGGTGAGTAGGTACAGGTTAGGTAGGGTTTGAGACCTTACTTGTATCCTACCTATAGGTATAGGTTTTTAAGTTTTTATACCCAGAACCTATTATGTAGTACCTTAGAATCACTCTATACCTTATACCTTATAGATCTTAGGATATAAGATACTTTATAGAACCTGTATATTTTTCTTTATCTTCCTTCAAGACTTTCTATTGGGCGCATAATGAATATTAAAATCATAACCATAATATTGCTAGACTTGCTAATACTAATTTGTATAGGTGCAATGTATTTTAAAGTGAGACAACATCAAACCTTGGTAGGTAAAATGGAGAATATTTCTAGAGTTGGAAATATTCAAACCCTTGGTAGGTCATACTTAAATTTCTTTTGTCTTTTTTTTTTCTTCAAATAATCCATATAAAATTTTTATCAGACCATAAGATTGTTATGCTTAGAATACAAAAGCCATGTGTGAGTGATTCCATTATTATATATTGGATAATAAATTAAAAACTGAGATATTTTTAAAACCTTACTAGATTAGAGTTTGTAAAAGAGAAAGGAAAAGGCAAAAAAAAAAAAAAAGATAATAAAAGAAGAGAGAGGTTTTTACCAAAAGAAGAAGAACAAGAAGAAGAAGATGAGAAAAGGATCACATAGTTGACATAAGTAGTGTATATTTTTAGAGTTTTATTATGAGCTGAATTCTTATTGTTATGTTCTTTAAGACTAATATAAGGGCAATAATATCAATTTTCATTTATTAATATTATTTAATTCTTATTATAAGGTAGGTATAAGTAAGAGTAAGTGGATACAGGTTGGGCAAGGTAGGAGGCTCTGTTTATACCCTACTATATATGTATAGGTTCTCAAGTTTTGATACGTAGAGCTTATTCTATAGTTTCTTGGAACCATGTATCATATACCTTGCAAATTCTAGAGAGTACAAGGTACCTTATGGAACTTATATATTTTTCATTATCTTCCTTGAAAACTTTGTATAGGTCATATAATTACAATCAAAATTATAACCACAATATCACTTGACCTACTAGTAATAATTTGTCTAGGTGCAATGCATTTTAAGTTAAGACAACATTAAACTTTAGTAGATAAAGTAGAGAATATTTCTATAAAGGCTTGGTAGGGTCACACTTAAATTTCTTTTGTCTTTTCTTTTCAAATCATCCAAATAAAGTAAACTATAAGATTGTTATACATAGAATAACAAGGTCATGTGCTAGTAATTCTATTATAACATATTGGATGATAAATTAAGAATTGAGATATTTTTAAAATCTTACTAGTTAGAGTCAGTAAATGAGAAATGAGAAGGAAAAATAAAAAACGATAATAAAAGAAGAGAGAGATTTTTACAAGAAAAAGAAGAGAAAGGGACTACGTAGTAAACACAAGTAGTGTATGTTCATAAGGTTTAGTATGAGCTGAGTTCTTGTTGCTATTTTCTTTAAAACTGAAGAAAGGGTAGTAGTATCAATTTTGAATTTATTACTATTATTTAATTATTATTATCAAGTGTTTATAAGGTATCATTGAATATAACCTTATGTACTTTAGAGTATAGGTTATAAGGTAGGATAGGTTACCATGATTTCATATCTATATCTTATCCTATAGGGATAGGTTTTAGGCAATTATTACTCAGAACTTATCCTATGACCTTCATTACTCACCTAAAACATACTTGAGGGAATAGGGTCCAGATAATTACCTTCTCTGATCGGGTTACTTGCTTAGCCCTACTATTAGTAGGATTATCTATTTTCGTTTTTTTTTTCCTTCTTTTTCAACATTTGAAATATATGCAAAACAAATATTTACAACTACCATTGATAAGGAATTAGATATAGTACTTTGAGAATTTTTTTTTTCATACTTTGATATTCTTTTTTTTTCTCTATTTCTTGCTTAAAAAAATTTCTAATCCATTTATTTTTAATTGCTTTTAGTCAATTTAGTATTTTCGATTGAGAATTTTCTTTATACTTTTTATATCTTTTAAATTAATTCCTTTCTTTTAAAATGTTATCAAATGAAATGATGAGTTTTTTGAAAATGTATAAAGAAATCAATTGTTGGCTTAGGTTAGGATTTGCAAGACATAGTAACCAATTGTAATTAATGTAAATTATTTAATACTAGTAGTGGGTTTTACAAGGCAAGAAATCATCTTTAAATTTTCAATACTATTAGTATGATTAAGCATGTTTTTAATCTTTATTTTTATTATTTATTTATTTTCTCTCTTTGGATATCCAAAGTGAAATAGGGATATGGAATGATTACATTGCTATCTAGAAGATAATTTTGGTACAATCTACCTTGTTAAATTGTTTGACTGAGCTTATATGGGCCTATCCCTAAATTCTATGTATGGTGACTTGTGTTTCTTGATTCTTATCTACTTATGTTTGCTTAGCGACTTATAGTAAATCACTAACTATTTTCTCTAGTTATGGTGCCTCATGCTTATTAAATAGGAGTAATTGTTTAAATAAGGAGTTCTATAGGAGAATTTCCCAAAATATTCATCAAGATTTAAGCGTGCAAATTCATAGGCATGAGTCATTAAGCAATGGCTATCTATTTTTATCGTCAATGCTATCAAGTTTGTTAAACTTTTGTGTATTAAAATTTATTACCTACATATTTTACCATTATCATATGTTAATCGCATGGTAAGTGCATGAAATTTCCCTTTCTTTTATTGAGCTATTTTTATAGGATATCCACCTCCTTCTATCAAATTTATTCTTGCACAAACTCATTAAATTATTTAATTTGCTATTAAAGTATGAGCAAAGTGTTTTTTATTTTAATTATCTATTATTTGTCTTAAGTTTTGTTATAATTGTCTATAAAAAAGTGTCCTACGATTAAAACCTAAATAATCTAAACCAAACACAAAATAATATTTACACTACGATTGTAGACTTGATTGATCATCTTACTTTATTAGTGAAACAATTAATACAATTCCCATGATACACCACAACCGACAACTTCCTTGTGATAATTTGGACGCACAAGAATAAAATACCATTCAATGGACCCTAAAATTGCTAATTAAGGCATGGAAATGGGCATAGACATATATCTAATTTGTGGAAACCTAATTTATGGATTAGATAACCTAGTAGAATCATCAAGCTTAGAAGGAAACCAAGGAGCCATTGCAGCTTTACTAAAGATTAAGATTCCTTTTGTTTGATGTACTAGTCCTTTAGAAGATTATCTAGATTGAATCCAAAAGTAAAGAAGATCTTTAAGTATTGTGAGTGTGATAATTCACCAATTTATGCTTAAATAACCTAACATACTAAAGACATAGAAAGGAGACTAAGAAGTCATAAGGGGTTAATGTCCAAAGGATTTGACCTAATTATAATACGTAGGATCTATTTAACAAGTTACAATCCTTTAGGCAAGGAGTGCTTTTTGTTTCTAACTACTTTCTTGAGTTTGAGATCCTAATGATTGGGTGTTATCATAGAGAGCTAAAGTAGTAAAATAAAGTTAGATTTTTAAAAGGCCTACATAAGGATATTACCCTTGACCTTAGATGGCATCATCAAGTTGGTCCTTAATGTAAGGAGGCAAAGGAAGATAGTAGGAATTCGTTTAAGTTTCGCGTGTCTTGTAAAACCTAACACCTTAAAAATCTTTAATTCAAGAGCTAGTAAGGTTTAATCATTTAGGAAGGGCAGGAGTAGTGCTTCGAAGATCATGAACCTAAAACACCTATTTATAGAGCAAGCTAAAAGAACTATAATTATTAACTATTTAAAGTGTCAAAGATTTGGTCACATTGCATCACAATGTCCCAATAACAAAGATATGTTTATTATTGAGCTTAGTGGTGAGGTTGAGAGTGAAAATGTAGATATAAAGAACTAAGAGAACCCTAAGGTAGAAGCTAAGCTCGAAAGTCTAGCCAAGGAAAGAGATCTCTTAATTGTTAAAAGAACCCTATTTAGTGAAGTCAAGAAAGATGGGGAGTAATGGATAATATCTTGTATACTAGTGCTATGATTGAAAAATAAAGAATATAGGCAAATTAGAAATGGTAGCGATTCTACCAAGTCTCCTTCACTACCTTAGTTAAGAAACCAAACCCATATAAACTTGGTCATCCATAAGCTTATAAATATAATGTATAAATAGTGAGGGAGAGGTCCATGTAACTAAGATTATCAAAATAATGTCTTTTGTAGGAAACAATAGGAATGATGTATCTTTTGATGTGGTCAAATGTAAGAATGCTACTGAGCGAGTTATTATAGGGTTTTTGACCTATCTGGTCTACTAAAAACCCTATAGGATTTGATGCTATAGAGTTTTGGGTTAAGTTTTGGAAATGGTTCTCAAACCCTATAGAGTTCTAGGTCGAGTTTTGGGATTTAGAAAAAACCCGATGGAAAACTCGAACTCGGTTAAATATAATAATATATACATATATGCTATTGGTAATTTAATATTAGTTGTATATAATAAAACATAATAATTAATAAAAAATATCTTGTCTCTTTCATGCTTTGTTTTAAAAAAAAACCCTAACCCCATCTATTTCTCTCTCTCATAGTCTCATACTCTTACATCTTTTGTGATTCTCTTCTTGGCTTTACTCTCTCTCTCTTAGCTAATTGGCTACAATCCTCAATCCTTCCAATCTCCTTTTCATTAATTATGTATTAATTTAAAGTAAAATGAAGTTGGTTTAGTCTTGAATAACCATACACTATTTTATTATTTAAAACAAACCATACGTCACTTGCTTTATTTTTTGTGTATACTTGTAAAACAATTTTTAAAAGTTTTTTAGTATTATTGGGTTGGATTGGGTTCTTAATGGGTTCTATAAAACTCTATAAAGGTAGGTTTTAGAAATAGGGTAAAAACCCTATAGGGTACCTGATAGGGTTTTAGGAAGCTCTACATGGTAGCGGGTTAGGTTCGAGTTTTGCAAAACCCATTTTAAACCTACCTTGGTAGCATCCCTAGTTAAATGAGTGCAACATATCTATTGCTAATAAGGCCTTGACAATATGATTGCAAGGTAACTCATGATGGATATATAAACAATTACTTATTAGATAAGGATGGTAGAAAGTTTGTATAATGACCTTTGAGTATGGAAGAAGTTAGGAAAGATCAATGGTAACTAGAGAAAAAGAAGGAGAAGGATAGTTTATTGTTGACTCAAGGGATGATCAAGAAAGTTCTAGCTAATACTCCATCATTATGTTGTTATTGCTTAGGGAGAGTTTATAGTTTGGAGAGCTTACTGCCTAAGATGTTCAAACTCTTAAAAGAGTTTACAACATTTTTTTTCTCAAGGATTATCCTTACCATCTTTTAGAGGCATTGGGCACCATATATGAAGAAACAAGGAGTCCATTAGTCTTTGTTTTGTATTTGCCCTCTTAGTATCAAGAAAGATGGAAACTATAAGAAATTTATTATTTAGTGGCATTTAATAAACATCACTAAAATCAATATAAATATCATAAGAACCTTTGTTTGACACTCATTAAATTTCTCTAGTGGCCATACAAAAGGTATATCACAAAAGGGTAATTTGTGACATTTGAAAGATAAATGCCACAAAAGATATAAATGTCATGTTTAATAACATTTGAGTGTCATTGATAAATTGCTATTAGTGATAGTTTAAACGTGACTAAATTATAACACATATTTGATATAAAGATATCATTTAGTGACATCGAAACATTACAAAAATTTATCTATTAATTTTTAAATATGAAAAAATGATATGTAATAATGTGTAAAGATAAAAAAAAAAGACAACCTTTATTGACATGTAAACGTCAGAAAAATATGATATTTAGCAAAGTTTAAACATCATCTATAAGTAATTATTGGTAACATTTGAACATGACTAAATTATAACTATTTAGCATATTCAATGTGTTGAAATGTTACTAATGGATGAATTTTGTAACTTTTAAGTATCACAAAAAAGAAAAAACTTTAATCTAGCTCTAAAAAGAAGAAACTATGGCATAAGGTGACTTGATCTTTATAAGTAATAGAAAACAAATTTCTCACTATAATAAAATCTTTCAAAACCCTATAGTTGATGTTTTAAACCTATTATCATAATAAATAAAATGAAAGATACTACAAACCTTTAAGGTTGGCTTTTCTAAGTAAATTCTTTATTAGACCTATATATGATAATTAATTGAAATATAATAATTGAAAAAAATTTATCTAATAATTAACCTATCCATTCATTCTACATGAATAAATTTTTAAGTTTTGTAAAATATTATAAAAAATATATCCCTCAAACTTATAAACTTATCTAAACTGCACCATCAAAATAAATTACCTGTCAAAGTGTACTCTATTCTGCACTCTCATTGCTTTCATCATCAACATCACAATTATTGAAGGAATAAACTCCTTGTTAACTGGAGCTTTCATTATATAGAATGTGTAAAAGTTCAAAATAATTGCTTTTTATAACAACAAATAAATAGTATACTATTATTTGATAAACCATTGAATCATAAGTCTAAGAAAGACCATTGCAATACTTAAAAGAGTTGAGTCGAATACAAAAATATCAAAATCTACTCTTAAAATTGATCTTATAAAAAGTAAGAAATATTTAGCTCACCACAAAAATAGGAAGGCTCAATTAATTGCTAATAGCACTATTTTACAAAAAAGTACATACTTACATTCAATCCAAATCAACATGATTGATTCCTAATTTATTTTTTTGACAAGATAAACGTATTTAAGTAGTAAGAATTAAAACGATATTTGAAGACAAACCATTACTTTAAAATGGAGAGGGAATACACCTTAAATTAAGAGAAGTTGAAGCGAAAAACATTCACATAGAAAAGACATATATATTGCAACTAATATTAATCCTTTATAAAATAATTAAACCAAGTTGATTGTTTTTGAATAAAAAAAGAATTTCTCTAAACTTTAAACTAAAATCTCTGCTATTGGAATATTATAAATAGAAACTTTTAGACTACAATAGTCTTAAGAATTTAATAATTTTAAACACCTTTACATATTTTTATTTTCCTACAAATTTAAGTTATTAAGAAACACAAGTCAAACATTTGTGACTAAATAGATAGACCATTGTCAAATATTTTAAAAATGTATCAAGCCATATTTCAAAAGATAAGTGACTTTAGTAGGATGATGTTATGAAACAAACTAAAAAAATGCATACTAAAAAACAAGTATAAGACCCTAACTCAGTAAGTTGCAGACTTAAAATTAACATGGTATCAACAAGAGGTCCTAAGTTGGAACCCTACTCTCACCTATATGTAATTATTTTACTTAATGAGCTTCAATTAATACTTGAATCAACAATAAAGGGTATATGATAAACAAAATTGTATATGTCCCTACAAATTGCAATAAATTTTATGATATATTTACAAATAAAGCATATAGTTTGCCACCACAATAGTGATATAGGATCCACAAAGTTGACCCCACCTAGTAGGATTAAAGCTTAGGTGTGGTACCACTGTTGTTGTATAGTTTTGTACAAGTTTAAACTTTTACTTTGCTTAATTACAAATCTACAATTCAAAAATCATATGAACAACTTACCCATCCATTGCTAATTTAAATTACAAAGTAATTTACTTGTTATGACTTAAGAATAAATGAAATGGAACTAGGTTGCAATTAAATCGCAAATCCATATGAAGTAAAATTCATGAAACTTTTATAGGTGTTAAGAGAACCATTATAATCATGACTGCAATCAACAAAAATTTGCTACAATTGATAATTTAAGATAAGAACACAATTTTGAATAAAGATAAATACTCAATATTCAATAAGCAAGTCTTTTGAGTCTCTAAAAGTTAATGACATAAAACTAATTGAATAACTAAACTTCACCCATATGATTATTGAAGTTGCTTACTAATAAGCTTATAAGATAAACCTGAAAACCTTGACATAATAGGAAACCATTAAAAAAAATTAACATTAAAATTAAATAACTTTAAAATGCCTAAAAGACATTGAATAGTCTAAATAAAAATATAAAAATAAAGAGAATAACATAAATGCACTAAGGATTTGATGATGCTTAGCTCTCTCATATGATCAGCTGGAGTTGGTCTCATTTTTTATTGATTTACTATTCATTGGTTTCACTATTTGTCAGTCGAATGCTTGATTACACTATGCACAAGTCAATTACCCAATCAACCAGACTCAATCCAACATTTTGTTAGACTACGGTTTAGATTTCTCTTAGTCGATCTAACTAAAGTTGACCCCTTAAGTTTCCATAAGCCTAAATTCGCCTTTGAATATGACTTGAAGCATCTCGCTTAATTCCTATATTTTGATCTTTATAGAATTCATATTATTAACTCTTTATTTAAGGAGTTTAAGAAAGGAACTCTTGTTTTTACAATGAAACTAATGTTAGAAATATGATAATGAAGAGATTTTCCTTTATTTTTATGGCATTGATGGTAAGGTATAAGAACTTAGATCCTAAGTAGAATTTTTCATAATATAAAAATTTTAATTAGTTTGGTATTCGACTATCTTTTAAGGAAAACTTAAACAAGAAATGTGATCATGAAATAATGATTAAGGAATTTCTACATAATTGCATGTTTCTTGTGAGGTAAGAGTTCTAAACCCAATCCGATTTCATTTCCATCTACAAAGTCACGTGAAACTACCCCTTATGCATGTGATTGAAAAATTGGAAATAAAGAATCTTGAAACTAAGAATTAAATAATATTCATAATATTTATGTAAAACTTATAGAGACTTTAGTGACATAGGATTCATGGACACCCGAGTGGCAACGAAAGAATGTAAATTTGAAGTTATTTGATTTTGAATTTAGTATTTTTTTTTTTACGGTTATAGGATTGATATGGAGTAGAAAAGAAATATAGTGTTTGCAATTAGATTGAGGATGATTTATGTCAATTTTCTAATATAGATGACCGTAAAGGGAAAATAAAGGAAATTTAATCTATTGTGTTGAAAAATGGTTGAATGCAACTTAAATTTAGTCGTTCAAGTCAATTTGGGTAATGTAGAAATACGTTTGACTATGTTAGAAATTTGGTCGATTGAGTAGGGTTATGATGAAACTTAATCGACCTATTTAAATGGGGTTGGCTAAGCGGTTTATAAGGAAATTTGGTGAACTTATTTTAGCTTCTAATAAACCAGATTGGCTCATTTTAGGGCCTAGAGTTAGTAATGCAATCTCTTAGTATAAAAAAGATATTGACTAGTCATTTTATCTATGATTATAGGTTCTTTATCCAATTCAAAATATTAACATATTGGCAAGTTGAATCCAAGTACATAAATTCTGTCTATTGTATGTACTTATAGGTTTTGATAAATAACCTAATGACTATCTTGATATTAATTGATGTTTTCTGGTGTATATGCACCGGAGCCATAACTAATCAGATGAGTGCATTATGAGCTTATTATTTGTCACTTTTACATGTCAAATATTCAAAATAAAGTGTTACTATTGTACTTTTAGGCAATTTGTTGCCATAAATGGTAAGTACGTTTCTAATATGGTTAAATAATTTGATATATCCTATGAGTTAGGTCTCCTAGATGGAAGCTATTTTATGGTCACACTAATGACATGTGATTGTGAGCTTATAGCATAGGCAAGTACACTTAGCCAACTTATAGCACAAATTGGGATTTGAGTTCGAGTGTTGATGTTAGAAGAAACCATATATGGGAGTAATAGCTAATTGATTAGCAATAGTATCCCTAAATTATTCCAATTAGCTAACTTTTATAATAGAGATATAATTGAATAATTAAAAATAGTAAAGTAAAGATTGCAATAACAAATAATAAAAATAATAGAAATATAAACATAAACATAAATAGAAAATAAATAGAAATAAGAAGAATTAAAATAAAGAACAAAACATTTTCCTTAGTTAATCTTTCTTGTTATTTTCTACCTAGTTTTAAATGACTCATTCAATCCCGTTGGGTCATAAGGATTTCTATTACAATTAATCAAACTCGTACCTCTTTGCTAATAGTTAATTTTGAGACTACTCTACCTGAATAGCTTCTGAATAAAATATCACAAAATCACATAAAACCCTTGAGTCCCGCTATTAGGTTGCCCTAAACCAGAAAAACCGAATTATTAAACATTTTAGTTAGCCAGTTTTATCTAATTATACCAGTCAATTATATTACATGTTATCATAAAATCTATAATGAACTCTAACGATAGTTTAATTACTGGTATATTGAATTAAAGATGAAATAAACACAATACAATTATATCAAAATACATAAATATCATAGATTGAATTTGAATATCAATAAAAGTCACACTAGAATGTATGATTCAATAACTATTTACTAAGAAAATTAAAATAAAGACATAATAACAAAAGAAAAGAAGAAAAGTAGAAGAACCCTTGTAATTTTTACCCTATTGACCTTGCTCGAAAGGGCTCTCTCTATAAACCTAGGCATTTACATCTATTCATAAGAGTTGGATCTAGATTTGTAAAGAAAACCTAACAAAATTAGAAGATTTGTAAATCATTGCATGTCTATGCTCAACGTACATGGTTGTGGTGATTGATGTGATCTTATACTTAGTTTGAAATCTTTAAATTCGATGGAAATTTATGATGAGGGGTATACAACCATAGATCATGGTCATGGTCTTCAACCTTATTCTCTCTTAGACTTCATTTCTTGCTTAAAATCTTTCTTCTCTAAATCCTCAATCATTGCTTTTGTTCTTATATGCTCCAAAACTTGATAAGAGTCTTCAAAAGTTCATGAAATGCCTCTGAAGTCCTTAAAAATGAAAATTATACGGATTAATCTCTAAATCACTACAAGATTAGCTAACTTAATATACAAAATTGCATAAAATTGATCTAAAATATATGTGCTAATTACGAGTTATCAACATACGATACTATTGCTGATACTTATAGTGGATTAGTTGTTTGATGGTTAATATAAATAATGAATCTAATATGAGCTGATTCGATTATTAGACTCTTATGATTAAATGAAACATGTTTTTAACTTTTGGACTTAGGATTTGAGTAACCATCATTAGGATGTTGAAATGTGTTTGTTACCTAGCTCAAATGAAATAATTAACTAGGCTATGTATGTTGATTTATATCGTTTACATTAGTATATTTGATTAGGATTGTTTGTGGCATGTCATGTGAATGCATTTTGTATGTAGTATCTTCATATTGAGCTTTACTGTTCACCATATTTGAGATATTTGATCTTATGTATTAATGATGTAAGCCTTAGGCTAAAAGTAGTGAATAGTCAAGCAACAAACACTAATGGGTCATTTTCAACCCTTTGGTCTAAAAGCTTAAGCTAGTGTTATCTTCACATCTTCATCTTAGACTTTATTCACATTGAGTACTATAATCTCTTCTTCCCCTTTTTTGGTGTATAGTTGGTTCATTCCTTTAACCTTAACATGTAGATAATCTAAAAGCATGCTAACAGTCGTACCTTAGCAACACTCTGCACTCTCCTTGAACCTCTTCTCTAAATCAGGTCAAAATAGGCCCACCAGCTTTCACCTTAGTTTGCCTTTGAATCGTTCACCAATTAGTAGGGGGTCAATTTTGATACCATACGTATCATTCCAATCTAAAGGTAGAGATAAGGGTGTGGCTCTATAGAAATTTCCTTTAGATGTTAAAAAGGAAGGAAGGATTGTGATGGAGATGAAGATGTGGAGAAATTTAAGTTTTAGAGATAGAAATGAGGCTCATTGCCTAATGCACACCTATGTGCCAAAGCATGATGATATGTCGTGCTAAGAATTGATAAGAGTAGAGTAGGTTTGAATTGAGTAAGGCTCGGAAAGATGGTAGAAATGGGACATAGATTAAGCAGCTTACAAGCTATTGGATGGATATTCTGCACCAAAGAACTCTTGTGAACTAATTAGCTAGTTGATATTATGCACAACTATCTAACTAGGTTACTTGCCACTAAACCTTGCTCAAGAGTAAAGATAAGAGTAAATGTAAACAAGAACAGTGCTCAAGGATGAGAGTGTACTCTATTGCAGATGATTTCTGATTGAGGCTATTGTTACAAAAGGTTATTTATACCCAGTTATCTTGGGTAAGTGTTGTAGATCTGGATAATTTACAAAAATGGGGCATCTTTGTGAAAGAACAAATATTAAGTAAAATACTCATAAAAGGACAAATTTGTAATGTGCTTGTTGAAAGAAGATTTAGGCACCTTCCATACTGGTACAAGTGTTAGATATAGCCAACATCATTTGAGTGGGTGAGTATCCATCAGGTAGGGAAGAACTTGGGTACTACTTGACATAGAGTCATGGTAACTCAACACACAAATTAGGTCTAGGTTGGTTAGAGTCTAAGTCAACTAATGTCTATCGTGGTCCATTCATTTTAGCTCGATGTTCAGTAGTAGATTGGTAAATATCCAGATGGGTTGGCTCTTGTTGAGGTTAACATGGAATCAGGATGGTTAATCTTCTGGTCAAACTTGTCGAGCTATTTGAAGTACTACTTGGTCATCTTTAGGTCTACACTTTACTATATCCACTATCTTCAGCAACGTGTAAGGCTCGGAGTAGTTAGGGAAGCAAGGATGGTTAGATTCGTGCAACAAAAAGAACTCTTCAATGCTTGGATAATAGGTGAAAATTCAGTAAGCCATACTTTCTAGTCTTTTGGCTCATGCTTTGGTGAGGGGCTTGAATAGTTGATCCCCTTCATCCCCTCTAAGTTAATTAGGATTTAGGATCAAATCCTAATAGTCTTCCTATTGATCGTCATCTTAAGGCTTGTATGGGATTGAGTCGGGAATGTCAAACACATTGGATACCCTATAATCTTTAGGTAGCTCTAATTGATAGGCATTGTCATTAACCTTTTAGAGTATCCCTAATAGTCCTTCATCTTGGGTAGATGTCTTATTTTTCCTTTAACTTGGGAATCTTTCTTTGCTCAAGTATAGCCAAATTAAGTCATTGGGCTGAAATTGCCTTCTCCTCCTTCCTTATCATCTATGTTCTTGCCTTTGTGCAATTTAATCTAATTACCCAATCACCTTTTAGTAGATCTTGTAGGGGCCTTGAGACCAGCCTCTTGTTATGGAATCTTCTTAGTTGGTTGTGGCTATAGGCATGTAATCTAGAGAAAACTTAAGGTTCAACCCTTATATGACCTTAAATGGTGTTTAGCTAACTTTGTATTTGTAGGCAAATTAAAACATGAGTAAATACACATCCTAGCCAGTGAGGTTTCATCCTATGGTAGTTTAGAGTAAAGATCCTAACTATGGTTAACAATCTTTGTCTAACCATTAGTTTGTGAGTAGTAGGGCATATTGAAAAGTAATTCAGTTCCTAACTGACACTAGAGAGTCTTCTAAAAGTAGTTAAGGAATTTTAGGTCTTTATCAGACATGATGTTCCTCGATATGCTATGCAGCCTAATGATCTCCTGCAAAAAGAGAAAAGAAATAGCCAAATCATTGTTAGTCTTGGTATAGGGCACAAAATATGTCATCTTGCCGAATCTTCTCGACCATTATAGAATTTTTACCTCAAGTTGTCCTGGGTAAGCTAAGTACAAAGTTCATACTTGGTTCAACCTAAGGCCGGGTCAGGATAGGAAGAGGCATAACTCTTCCTTGCTTGGCTCAACTTTTTGTTCTCTTGCAGGTCGTGCACCTTTCTATAGCTTGGTATACATCCTTCCACATTTTAGGCTGGAAGAACCTAGCTTTAAGCAACTCAAAAGTTCTTTTCTCTCTAAAGTAACTAGTGAGTCCTCTACCATATGCCTCCTCTACCTGCATATCTCTCATAGAATAGTTTGGCACACAAAGCTTTCTACCTTTAAATAGGTATCTATATTTAACAAAGTAATCATTTGTGACCTATCTTCCTTCACATTGGGCATAGATAGAGCTAAAATGGGGATTTTGAGAGTATTACTCTTTAATGTTGGCAAATCCTTACAGTTTCATTTGTAAGTTGAATATAAGTGTAAGCTTCCTCGATAGGGCATTGGCTGCCACATAGGCCTTGTCACGCTTATATCTAATCATGAAAGAAAAACCTTCCAAAAATTCCAACTACTTAGCTTAACGCTTGGAGTGTTTTGGTTATCTCCCATACCATAGTGACTCATGGTCGTTGTAGATAACGAACTCTTTAAGTAACAGGCTATGTTGCCATACATGGGCAGCTTAGTGTATAGAGATCCTAATCAGACATCAAGTAGTTAAATTGGGCTCTTTTGAACTTCTCACCATGGAATGTAATGGGTTAGCCTTCCTATATGAGAATGACACTAATGTTGACCCCTAAAGCATTGCATTCCAGCTTGAAGACTTTCTCAAAATCGGGTAGTGCCAAGTTGGGAGAAGAAGTTAGTTTTCCCTTAACCTCAACGAATCTCCTCTCTTCTTTCTTTCCCTATCTAAACTCTACAATCTCTTGTGTCAACTTAGTTAGGGGTACTATAATTATATTGAAGTTCTAAATAAATCTTCTATAGAAGGATGAAAAATTGTAGAAACTCTTAACATCGACATAGGATGTTAGAGTTAGCTACTCCACAATTGCTCGGATCTTCTCTTCATCCACTTACAAGCCTCTTCTACTTACGACATAGCCTAAAAAGACTACTTCCTCTTGGAAAAAGCAACATTTCTTCAAATCTTTGATTAGTCATTCAATTTGGAGTACTTCAGTGAAGCTTAGAGATAATTTAGATGGCTGGGTAGGTTGGGGCTATAGATTAGGATGTCATCAAAATATAGTATTACAAACTTCTTGATTTGATTTCATAGTACATGGTTCATTAACCTCATAAATGAGTTAAGGGTAGTAAATAGACTGAATGGCATGACTAGCCATTCATAAAGGCCATGCTAGGTTTTAAAGGTTGTTTTGCATTCATCATTGGTCCTTACCCTTATCTAATGGTAAGCACACTTGTGGCTGATCTTGGTGAACACTAGTGCCTGATAAGAATCAACTCTTCAAACTAGTCACATGTAACCGAGCTAGAGGACTACAATGATTCACATGAAGAATACTAGCTCAAAACCTTATTTAGGATGAGGATTCCTATTCCCATATCCATCTTTTACACTACTGTTAACCCGAGTGCCAAGCTCTCATAAGCACCAATACAATTTCTAAGCTACCAAGCAGTCATACCATGATTGAGGCAGCTTCCATGCTGACTACCATCAAAATTTTACCTGAATTGAGCTAGTGAGACACCCAACCTAGAGAGGATCTGATTGCCCTTTAGTATCCGAACTTTGACCTAAACCAGATTAGGTTAACTTTGACTATTGACTCTCTCTTGATTTCACCTAAATAAGATCTTGCAACTGCCATATGGCCTTAGAAGTCATTTTGGCATTAGCTTACCGCACTATAAGCTCCTAGTCAACTCTGGACATGTGTCTTTCAGCACAATATTCTATAATGTTCCCTACTTTATCGTACAGTGTATCTTTTTCCATTTTTACCCCTTTTAAGAATGTTTTAGGAATCTTTTTGTACATTACCCATTTTTGCCTTTTTCTTATTTAGTGTAACCCTCGTTGAGGTCATATAAATGCCTCACTTCCTTGTAAGTAGACAATTGATTACAGCATTGAATTATTACAAGTTTCCTTTCATAAGCAACCTTAGTGTTCTCATTTACCCTTTTCACTCTTATTTATTTCCTTTAGCAAGGAGTAGTAGCAAGTGAATTTATAGTTCAGACCGATGAGTTATATTAGATGAATTCTAGGCCAAGTAGGATCAGTTGATGTGCCATATCTAACTGATAGTTACCCAGATTTGCTAATCTTTTGTTTTCCTTTTCCTTTTCCGTTCCCCTTGTTGTGGCATGACTTCTGTGTGTATGATCTTAGAGATGCATCATCTTTTTTGCTATTAGAGCATAGTTCCGAGAGGGAGTATGTAAAGTTATAGCGAAGTTTTGTTCATGTTTATTGGTAGTAGCTATTATATTCCCTCCATTGCTATTGCAGTGTATCAGGGTGAAGTAAGTTTTGAAATTATGAGTTGAGAAGTGGAGGTTTGTAGATTGGTAAGTATAGTTTCTATTGTTACTTTATTATACTCTATTTTTCACTACGAAAATAGAGTAAGTTCATTTCTATTATATTTAAGTGAGTGTTAAATGTTGAAGTTGTTAGAGTGTGTTAGTATGGTTCTAGATAGTAAGTAGATGTGTTTGTTGTATTAACCTATGGAATAAGTATTACATTATGTCAGATTTAAGTGTTTAAAGAGTTATTGGAGACTTGACTAGTGGTGCTCATGTTATCCATAGTCAAAATGATAGTAATATACTTGAGTTAGTTGATGATAAGCTTGACAAACTCATCAATCTTGTTGAGAGTCTATTTATTGCAATGCAAGTCAACAGGCAACAACTATAAGGTGTACCTTACTGTAGCTAAGTTAAGAATATTCCTAAGTGACATTATGGTTAAGGTAGTCGAGCTAACCACCCATTTTGACCCTATTGAGTTAGAGGAGTGATAGACTAAGTTGCTAGATGAAGATTGGAGTTAGAAGAGATTGAGGAGGATGATGAAGAGGTAGATGTAGAGGAGTATGGAGAAGAAGAAGAAGAGGTTGAATATTACCAAGTACAAGAGCGAAGATACCTAGCTCCTTGAGGACATGACAATGTTAAGGTCCAAATCCCATTCTTCAGTGGAAGTAGAGATGTAGATGAATATTTAGAGTGGGAAGAGAAAGTATTTGATTATTATGGGTATATAGATGTAGTTAAGGTTTGACTTGTTGCACTTAAATTTTCTAAGTATGCTATCATGTGGTGGAAGAATTTAAATGTGGCTAAAGCAAGAGATGAAAGACAAGGTGCGTGAACCTAGGAAGAGATGAAGAGATCGTTGAGGAGAAGATTTGTGCTTGAGACTTACTCGCATGATACATTTGCAAAGTTGTTAGAACTTCGTTAAGGAGGCCAATTTGTCAATGACAATGTGAGAGAACTTTAGATGTTGGTGATTTGTGTAGATGTAGATAAACCAGAGGCTTGTATAGTATTGAGGTTCTTTTTTGGACTCAAATATGAGATTCACAACATTGTGCAAGTACAGAGATTTTATATACTCAAGGAGGCTATTAAAGTATAATCAAAGGTTGAAAAGTAAAGAAGAAATGTTCTGAGTAAACTTAGGTAGAGTTTTTCTTGACCTCTTACTCCATGTCGACCTACTAATGCTAAGCTAAGGAGACCCCTCCTAAGTTGAGGAAAATTCGATCAACTTGATGATAGTTAATGTCACGAACTGAGGACGGCCTAGTCTTGGCAGATGCCGTAAACTGTACAAAGAACCCCTGATTGGTTACCCTTCTAATCAAGAACTCTTCACACAATATACAAGGCTTTACAACCACTAGTTTCTAAAGAACATCCAGACTCATTTGATATCATTACACAAACATATTTATATAAAATTTAAGTTACAAAGCTTACATTACGTAGCATTTAAGTATGTCTAGGTTTAATATAATAAGATAAATAAAAGTACATAAGTAGAAGTCTACATAAACTGTTCTCTCAGTACACATAGCAGCTCACTCTTGCTCAAATCCCCAGGCTAACCTGTGGCATTCCTCGTCCTGTCTCTACGAACAGGCTATCCTGCAACAAAAGTCTAAAGGGGTGTAAGCCTAAGCTTAGTGAGCAAAACCCTTAGCCACACCACAAGCAAGTTATAAATACATTATATTCAAGCATATGAATGAATGATCAACCAGTATGCCAATCAATACGTATAATTAACTAGTTCATATACGTAACTTAGATTTAACGCCCTCCAAAGTCAGGGTTGGAGTATACACGGCACCAATCAGATCCGGGTATTATACTAGAACTCACTTTACTACGGAATTCCACATTCCATACTTATATCAAATAATTCTTTTATTTTCATAAAAGCCCAAGTTCTAGCATAATTGTGAGTGGGCCCCCACAGTCCACACTTACCCCTAAACGGAGGCCTCTAGACTCGACCCTTAGCCAGGCGGTTGGCGCCTCCAACGCCTAGTATTCCCGCGGGTCAGAGTAAGGTCATTTTGTACGAGTGCACCGTACAGAACCAAATAAATGAATAATATCAACCCCCGAATGGCCTCTCTTTACCTCCGTGTGATGTGACGGTCGGAATAGTATCCATGCTATGCATGTCTCAATTTCTTTTTATAGGCCGAGTATAATTAGGTTCAAATTATGCTATGACCATCCAATTGTGCACACAATCATTTTCTATACTACCATGCAACAACCATAGCATTATCAATATTTAAGATAAGTTCACAATTCAAGACATACCAACATACATAGGCATTTTTTTCCCAAACCCCACACAATCATCAATTAACAATAATATTTAAGTCCACTATCTACAATCACAAAACAAGCATGGAATCATTGGGTAAATACTCACTCGGCCATAGTGATTCGTTCTAATCGTAGTAATCGATTGGGAGGTCCTTGTTCACCTCAGGGTCACCTGATCATTATGTAATAACAACACTAATAAGTATTTGAATTAACTAATAATTCTAAACATTTAATTACCTAATTCTATTTAGACTACTATTAACTTTTACCTGGTAAGGCTTTAATTTCAATCGTATATAACTTTTTCGTTTTATTTCTGATATTTATGAATTTATAGTCGTTTTTTATCGTTTTCGGACGTATATTCACACGGTAATGTTTGTTTTGGATGTTAAGACCCCTATTTTACATTATGAAATAAATTTATAAATTTTTTTTTAGTTATAATATTTAAGTATTCTTATTACTTATATTTGTATCCTTTATTCCTTAAATTCTTATAATTTAGGAATTTACTTTGTTATTACCAATTCATATACTAAATTAGGTATAATCTAATTTAGAAGGTGTATTAAAATTTTCTAATTTAAGTATCTAATTACCTACACTTTTCTTACTTTTCTCATTTTCTAAACCTATGCTTATGTCATTGCTTACATCATCTTTTCTTTATGTCATTGCTTACATCATCTTTTCTTTATGTCATCATCTACCTCATCATTTGATTACATAAGCATTACATCATGCTTATGTCACATGTACGTGTCTTATGTACATTTATTTCTTACTTTATACTTATATACATATGCCTTATACTTATACTTATGTACATATACCTTATACATACATATACTTATACATCTACATATACTTATACCGTATTTATACATGTATACCTACTCATATACCTATACGGTTGGATACGTATTTTTATACTAAAAATTCGTATGCCAAAGTTTTCCTTAAGAAAATCCTCTCAATTCCATCCCTTTTGTAGTTCTATGTATGTATTTAGTATAGTATATATATATATAGTTAGATATGGTCTCAAATTAGATTATGTACATGATACATACTTATGTAAAAAGGTTGACATACTTGTATTTCTTTGGTATTTCTTTATGTACACATATCTAAGAGTACATACACATGTATTTCTTCCATTTCCTTCATGATTCTTCATTTTCTATACTTAAAGATGGAAACTTTGTTTCCTTCTCTTCAAGACTTCACTAAACACTTAACTACTTATCTAATCTACCTAATTAACTAACTAATGAATAACATAAAGTAACATAAAACAACTTAAGAACATACCTTTAATTTTGTTGAAGTTTAAGGAGACAAAAGGGAAGGGAATGAAAGTGAAAGAGGAGGGGGAGTTCACGGCATGAAAAGGGAGGTTTTGCTTTTGTTTCTTTTGTTTTGTTTCAATTATGGAAGACAACAAATGGTGGGGCCTAAGGAGCAAAATTGTGGACGGCAACAATTGCAAAGAAGAGAAAAGAAAAATCAAAAGGAAAAGAAAAGAAAATCATCATTAAGTTACTAAGATATTTTCCTTATCTCTTAAGACTTTTGACTTTTCAAAATGTTGACTTTAGTCAACATGTGTTGACTTGGTCAACCCTTTGACTTTAGTCAACATGCATTACCTTAGTCAACATTCCTTAAGTATGTTTAATTTTGTGCACATAATGTAGTAATTAAGAGAAATTAGAGGAAAAATGAAGGAAATGAGGGGAAATGAGGTATTTGATGAATTGATTAGTAAACATTGTTGTTGAGATCTTACTTTAGGTCTTTATAGCTTATTTATCTCATTTGATAAACTACTTTGAATAACAAATGCAAAAAGTACTAATTTGAGTATTAAAGTTCACTACATATAACCTAATCTTCAACTATTACCCTAACTCCAAGTGAAACTATCTTAATCATTTACTTAAGAAGCAAATATAATCTATGACTCATTATCTTAATTTTTAATGGATTACCTAAGGATTCAAAGCATATAAGTATGAATAAGGGTCATCTCTAACCCTTTACTAGTGAATTGGACAAAAGGATAAGCATTATATTATCAATTAGGGTTTTAGGGTATATCATGTTGGATTAGTGCACATGTGTCTTTAAAATAATCATTTTTAGGGTTTCAATCACTTTTGAATAAAATCTTTAGCATTTAGAAACATTTAGGGTAGAAAAATTCTTTACGCGATTGAATAATTCTTTTAGGGTTTTCACTTTCATTAACCTTGTCGACTCCTAAATGGTCTAATATAGTCGAGTCTATTACTAAGGCTAAGTTGATAATTTTAGGGGTTCACAGTTAAGCAAGCTAGAAGAGTGGAGCTGATGATAAGCTAACCTCAAGGATATATGAGAAAGGACAAACCTTTAGATGGAAGATGAGTGAGGTAAAGTGCTTCAAATGCTTAGGTTCTAGATACATGGTTGCTGAGTGTCCTAATCGATGTGCTATGGTGCTTTGAGGAGATGTAGTGGATAGCACCGACTAGAATAAGCCAAAGGAGGAGAAAAATGTTAGAAGTGTTGAAGCTAAGGAGTAAGAAGAGACTTGTGTCTATGCTGACTAAGGAGAAGTGATGACATTAATACTAAGATGAGTGATGAGCTCCTTGTTAAGCTTCGAAGAAAACAAAAGAGAAAATTTGTTTCACACAAAGTGTACCATTAAAAAATAGGTATGCACCATCATTATGGATGGTGGGAGCTGTACCAATGTTGTTACATAGTCTTTTGCTCAAAGGTTAAGACCGCCGACCTCTAAGTATCCCCGACCTTACAAGCTACACTGACTTCATGATAAGGGAACTCTACACATCATTGAATAAGTAACCGTGCTATTTAGTGTTGGGAATATATATGGGAATGAAGTGGTATGTGATGTCGTCCCTATGGGAGCTTCACATTTGTTGCTTAGAAGACCATGGTTATTTAATTGACGTGTTACTCGTGATGGATATAAGAACACCTACACCTTTGTCCAAGATGTGAAAAAGATCATGTTGCAACCCATGGCCCTAACCTAAGTGAATGAGACCCATAATTAGCCTACTTGAGCTAATAAGAAGCAAGAATTAGTGATGAGCCGAAGAGAGCTTAGAGCTGTTAAGAAGGCCAATGGGCCTATATTTTTATTGATTAGAAGATTGTTAGAATTTAGAGATCTTGAAAATATGCATGATAAGATTTGAATATTGATTGATGAATTTTTTGGCCTATTCCTAGAGGAGTTGCCAAAAGGGTTACCCTCAACCGGAGGCATAGAACATTGCATTAATTTATAGCTAGGAGCAGCCTTGTCGAATTGACTTACTTATTGAATGAATCTTGAGTAGTTTGCTAAGTTAAAGAGGCAAGTGGATATGTTGATGAGCAAGGTTATGTGAGAGAGAGCATGAGTCCTTATGCTATATCAGCTTTACTTATCCCAAAGAAGGATGGTTAATGGTGCATGTGCATTGACAGTTAAGCTATCAACCGTATCATTGTCAAGTAGAGATATCTAGTATCGAGGCTTGATGACATGTTAGATGAGCTTTATGGTGCTAAGGTATTTTCAAAGATTGATTTTCAAAGTAGCTACCACCAAATTCTCATGAAGCTTAGTGATAAATGAAAGACTGCTTTTAAGATTAGGCATGGTCTCTATGAATAGTTGGTTATTGCTAATTTGTTTTTGCAAGAAGTTGTTCAATTGCCTAGAGTGCCGAAGACCATTGTTTCAAATCAAGATACAAAATTCTTGAGCTATTTTTAGAAGACCTTTTAGAGAAGACTTGGAACTAAACTTGTGTCTAGCTTAAGTAGCCACCCTTAGATTGATGGACATACTAAAGTGGTGAATTAGACACTAGGCAATTTACTCCAAGCTATTGTGGGAAAGAATTTAAAAGATTGGGATTTTTGTCTACTTGTTGTGGGGTTTACATACAACTAAATTGTCTACAGTACCACTAGGAAGACTCCTTTCAAGGTCATCTATGGCCTCAATCCCATTGATCCCCTAGAGACAGCAAGACTTTGGTAGTTGTAGCCACAGAAATGTTTCTTTTAGATCAGGTGACTTAGTATGGATTCACCTCAATTGAGAAAGATTTTTGCACCTAAAACAGAGCAAGTTATCTCTATGAGTTGATGGTTCATTTAAAGTCCTAAAGAGGATCAACCACAAAGCCTACCAGATTGAGTCACTTAAAAGCTATGGTGTTTCCTCTACCATCAATGTACCAGACTTGATTCCTTATTAACCAAAGGTAGCCTAGTAGAAGTTGTGATAGAAAAGAGCCAGAAACCTCTTTGGATTTGAGGACAAATTTGTTAAATCCTAGGCAAATGATAGGAATTAACTCTTTGAACCAATCACACGTAGTTAAGTTAGAGGACTACAAGGATTTACATAAAGAATATTAACTTGAAACCCTATTTAGAACAATGATTTCTATTTAAATCTTTATCTTTCACACTATTACCAACTTGAGTGTCGAGTTCTCATAAGTATTAACATAGTTTCTGAGATGTTAAGCAATCATAATAACCAACTGAGTAGCTATACCTATTGCCGGGCTCATACTATGATCTAGGTAGCTCCTGAGCTGACTAGCATCAGACTTTTATCCAAGCTGAGCTGTTGAGACATCCAACCTAAAGAGGATCAGAATGCCCTTTAGTAGACTAGGTTAGCTTTGACTGCTGACTCTCTCCTAACCTCATCCGAGTAAGATCCTACAATTGCCAAATGGCCTCAAAAGTCATTTTAACATTTGCCAATGGCACTACAAGCCCCTAATCACCTCTTGACACGTGTCTTTCGGTACAATATTCAATAATGACACTTACATCAAGCACTTGGTCTTGAGAAGGGGAATGAATTAGAGGTCTTGGGTTTGATACTTACATCAAGCACTTTGTGCCTTTTATTTTAAATAGTACCCCTGCTACATATTGAGCATCCATTAAGCTAAGTGTACACATGACAAGATACAATTGGTTTGTGAGGCTGACATGGTGTTACTTCAGGAAACTTTCCTTCCATTTCCTTCTTTTTCCCTCTCTTTCTTGTGCAAAATCAGGTTGGGGTCATCATTTCATGGTCATTTTTGCTAGCGTTTTCTTGATGGTTTTATTGAATTATTCACAAGATCATAAAGATTACATGGCTTAATTTGCATTCCACCTAAAAACATTCCAAATTCGAGGATTTTAAAGATAAAATTGGCTTTAGAAAATTGGAAAAAGTCAAAATCCGAAATTCAAGCTCTTACTTAATCCTTTAAATCCGAACTTTGACGACACGAATGGAAGTTTCCTTTCTCCTTTTTCAGTAAGAGTATCAACTTTATTACTCAAATGATCACTCAAATCATGAATTTTCCATTGAAATAAAAAATCAAGTCAATACCCATTTACTTCAATTTTTTTGAATTCAATGTGTTGTGGCCACTCTCCTTACATGTTTGATCTTGAAAACTATAAGAAGGGACTCGAAGCTTTCTAGCCATCAACTCTCATTTAAATCAGTCAAGAAGACACACACATACACATACATTGCTTTTTCTCTCTTTAGGTTGCATTACACACTCTCTCTATAAGATATGATGCAGATTGTAGCTAAGAACAAATAAGACTGGTTGTGGGGATGGGTCTAAGCTTGCATAAAGTTTGAAAAAGGTGATGGGAAAACGTGTGAAAGAACTGAAATGAATGAAAAGTAAGCAAAACCTATGAATAGCTCTAAAGGATATGACGTACTAATGGAACTTCTGAAGACACATGGTACGGCTCGATATAACGTATGAGTTGGTTCGGTAAGGTTACTTGCCACCTAGCTTTGCTTAAGGGTTAAGATAAGAGTAAAATGAGAGTAAACAAACAATGTTTATGAAAGGAAAATATCCAATGTATTAATGATAATTTGATTCATGTGTGGCTACATGTACAGTAGGTATTTATACCTGAGAATTTAGGGCAACTTGCCCAAAAATGGAAAAGACAAAAAGGGCATTGTCTTAAAGAAGTAATGTACAAAGAATATAAAGGGTAGAAATGAATATTCAAGGAAAATAATGATTAGTATAGTAGATTCTTCATGTGGCCCTAGACATACGGTAGTAATGCCTTTAGAAGATGTAAACAAAATAGTACGATTTGGTTAGGTAGCTGAGCAAGGGTGTTAAGCAACCATAGATTTGTCTGAATAGGAGTGGTTGAGGATTTGTGTAGGATAGGTCTCTTGGCCTCTTGGTAGTAATAATGTTGAACAAGTGCTTAGTTTGAATAAGACCGAGTAGGAGTGTGGAGTTTGGCTATTGCTAGGGTATTCTTCTAGTTGGTACATAATTTCTGAAAGATGTGCAGTCGCTTGGTATGATGTAGGGACTTGATCGACAGTAAGGAGTAACTCAGCCTCGATAGAAGTTGGTTGAAGTGAGAAGATTCGCTTTGTTAGTCCCTTTAGTCCTCTGGCTTGGCTATGAGTTAAAGGCCTAGTATTCTAATTCCTATCAAGATAGCTTGAGCTCGAAGCTTTTTAAGCAAGAAGATCACCACTACGAACATCCCTATGACCTTAGCTTTCATTATTACCCCTTAGTAGCTCATGTTATACCTCCATGATGCAAGAAGCAAGCCTCTTACCCAAACCTTAAATCGTTGCAAACACTACAGTACTATACTAACCACCACAACACCCTACTTAAAATTCTCTACTCCATCGTGTTCGCCACCCTTTAAAGCCTTTAGATACAATACTGTCTTACCTTTAGAAGCCATTGCGTAGGGCATATAACCACCAACCTTAGTAGTCTACTCCCAACCATTACCAAATGAACTTTAAACATCGCAACACGTTTCCTACATCTTATATCTCCAATGAGATTCACATGAATTTCAAGTTTCCTACTCATTTTGCTACCAAATTAAAAAAGGATTGGATTAAAAATAGGGGCATAGGTCGAAGTAGGTCTTTAGCTCAGTTTGGTTGGGTTGCTTGGATCGAAGTTAGGCCTTAGTGTTTCTTTAGTAGCAACAATGGTAGGGGGGAGCTCCAGGAGTTTCTGATCACCTAAATGATGGGGGAAGAGCATTTTAGGAGTTTTTTTATTGATGAATGGGGAGGTAGGCTAAGTGCTTAGACGTGTGTTATTAGTTTGAGGTGGCTGGTTGTGGAGCGACTAATGGTGGTAGATGGGTAGTTATGGTTGGCTCAGTTAGGCGTACAAGGGGAATTGCATTAGAGGGTTTAGGCTTAGGAGAGTTTGATGGTGGTAGCAGTATGGCTTGATGGCAGTTGAAGGGAGAGAGGAATGTAGAGAGAGAGAGAGCTATCGGTGAAGAGAGAGAGAATGATTGGAGAAGAGAGAGAGAGAGGCTAAAATCAAATGGTTCTTCCTCTATTTATACTTAAAATGACTGAGTTAAGCTTGGAAAGTTAAAATCGAATTGAATCATGTTAATGCATTTAACTCGCGAAATCCACTTTCTTTTTTCCAATTTTGAATTCAAATTCTAACACGTAATTGGTTAAATTTGGATAGGATTTTGGTAAAAAACGAAACTAGGCCATGCTTAGTTTGCAAATCTACCATAAATTTGGTAAAATTGCAATAAAAGAAGGTTTGAAATTGATGTTGAAGATGGTTGACTAGCATGGTTTATGTGAGGAAATTTTGGGGAAAATGTGAGAAATGGGGAGAAAGAGAAAGGAAAATGCTGACATGGCGCTATATTAACCGTGTCATCTAGTAGCTATGTGCTATGTATCCTAGGTTGATATGTGGCAACTGACTTGGTAGTAGTAGTTGATGTGTCAATGATATATGGCATGCTATGTGTCATGATACATGGTGCCCCATCAACTATTGCCCCATCAATGAGTGCCACGTATCAGGATACGGGGTATAGTAAACCCTTAATACGTAGCGACATGCTATATGTGTTTTGTAGAAAAAGAATAACAGGCATTTTTATGCCTTTGGTGAGGTTCGAACTTAGGACCTCTCAACTAAACCCAATGCAATGTCCAACTGTTTAACAGTTAGGCTGTTGGCCTATACCTTGTTAAGGTCAACCTAGGCTAGATTCAAAACTAAGCCTAAGCCCAATGGTCTTCCCTGTACCAAGGCCCTAAAAACACTTAAATTTAATAAAAACCTAAACTATATAATTATTTTCTAAATTTCTTTAAAATCCTCTACTTTTCCACTTTTTCTATTTTTATGTATTTTCTAAATTTTCTACTTTTTTGTCTACAATCTTCTTTCTAACTGTGGATAGTTCATTTCTTATAGCTATGAGCCTACCAAAAGAATCCTTGATCTTCTCTCTTGGTTGCAACTTGAAATACTCATATTCTTGTAGAAGTGAATTAATACATGTTTCTTAGCCTTCTTGATAGCTAGGATGGTCAAATTAACTTTCACCATAGGAACTTGTACTCAATATGATAAGAGAATGTTTGCTTTGATACCAATTTTTTACCCCATTTAACAATCAAGAACCACTGAAGTTTTCAAAAAAGGCATCGTAGAAGAGCTATTGAAACTGCACAAAACCATAACAAGGGTTTATGTATAAAGAATGGGCAAACCCTTATGGGTTGTATACACAGATATGGAAAGGTTAGCTCTTCCATCATCTAAGCTCCCTTTCCTCCTTATGCTATGCTCCCTCAATATAGGCCTATTACGCTTCGCGCCTATGGCGTTTTCATCGAGGTGGGGGTTTGAATTGTTTGTTATAGATTTTTCAAAAATAAAAATTTAAATCTTTAGAAATAAGAAACCCCTTAGGATTTGCATTGATAGAAATAGTTTGACAACTGAATTAAAGTAAATAACAAGACGATAAATAAAAGAGATGAGTTAATAAGATCAAGTATAGAAATTTATAGAGGTTCCACCTTATGTGTTGGCCCTTTCTTCTAGCTTTGCTGTTGGGGATTTGATTGTCTTCACTAGTCATTCTACTATATCAATTCAATCAAACATTAAGAAAAAGCATACAGATAGGTCTCCTCGACCTTTATAATCAACTATCTTGTCTTACTAGTCTTTATAGTACACTAAACACTGGCTACAGTATGCTTTTATCTCTTTCAAAGTAACAAACACAAATACAATTCAAGAATTTGAACAAGTTGAAGAGAAAATTATAGTTCCTTGAAGTCTGGGTCTAATTGCATTGTGAGTATACTGCTTTTTTCTTTGTAGCTTAGTGTCTTTTTTAGTTTGAATGTCTTGGTATTTATATCTTGATTTCTAATGCTCGAAAGTTTGATATTTTGTTAGTATTCTAGTGAACATTGTAATCCATGGATATTGATGAGTTCCCCATTACATATGTTTTATTTAATGATTTTTCATGATTTTCCTTTGATATTTGAGTTTAATTTTAGATAATGATACTTAATTATGTAAATTTTTTTCTAGGTTTTGAAATGATCTACATGAAAAAACAAGAAGATATAAACAAATTTAACTAAAATTGGAGTTAAAATGAGCAAGTTATGAAGGTTTGAAGATCAATACAACCGAATAATAAGAATATATTGTTTCTAGGTGAATTTGGAGCTTATTTTCAATTGTCATAGTCTAGTACATGACTAAATGACATGATCATGTCCTCAGTTGTGTTGTTTTTAGTTTTAGTTTTTTTTTTTAAAGGGGATGCAATTGTAAATCATAGCTAAGGACACGACCAAAAGACATGGTCATGTCTCTAGTTGTGTCCTTGGTCATGTCTTTTCCAACCGACCTAATTTTCCTATTCACTTCCTATATAAAGCCTTATTACAATTTGTTTTAGAGAGAACATTATTAGATGACTCTTTGAGAGTTTTTCAAAAGAAGAATACTCAAGGGAGTAAAGGATCATCAAGACTTCAAGATTGAACCTTATTTTTATTTCATGATTTTCTCTTCTATAATTTTTTATTCTTTATTGCAAAATCTTTACTTTACGATGTGTAAAGAGTAGATCTTTAGTATTTAGGTCTTATGGAATCTAGATCTACTGATGTGACATGATTATTATTTGATTTATTTAATTCTTTTGTCTTTTCTTAATTCAACTATGTATGCTTCATGATTTAGGTTATTATTTCTGTAGGTAGTAATCTAGAATTTGATATCTTATAAGAGAATTGAGAGATTTCTTACAAGATTAGATCTAGTCATCATTGATGAGGGTTGTTGCAAGATTAGAGATAATTTATAAGATCATTCTAGAATTTTGAATTAAAGTGTGGAGAATTTATTGTTCAATAATACAATCTTAGATCATGCTATTGAGAAGAGATTCTAATAGGTGATTTTAGGCTTAGGGTTAATTAGCTTGAGAAAGTGATTAACTTTAGTAGAGAATTTTCTCGGTTAAGAAACATTAAGGAATAAATTATCTTTAATGGAATTCATATGTTAGGTCTAGGGGAAACAAAGATCTAGATATGATTTTTGAATCTTAAAATAGTTTATACACTTATTGCTTTCTTGCTAAGTTCTTGAATAATTCTTGATTAGTTGTTAATTTAGTAATTGCTGCAATTAGTTTTAGATTCTTTAAATCCTCAAACTCAAATTTTTTAGTTAGATAATAGAGATCTAGTCAATATTCGTAGTTAAAGTCTCTAAGGGATAAATATTCAGACTTAATTCACTTATTACAAATTTGATAGGTGCACTTGCCTAACACATAAGATCTTATCAACCTTATTAGAGATCTGTTTGAACATTTTAGTCTTAAACTAATTTGATTTGCATAAGCAAGCTGAACTCTATCTAGGTGGTTTAGGTTATGATTTGAAATAATCCCTAAAGATATTATTCTTACTTAAGTGGAATGAGTTAATTATATTTCCTAAATATAATTTACCAATAGAGCTAGGCCTTTGAACTTCTTTTATCTTTTTTGAAGCTTCTACTTGCCCTTTTACTACCTCAACAAATTGTTTGATATTCATTATTTGAACCTTTTACTAATGCTTTTATAAGTACTTCAGTGTCTCCAATATGTGTTTTTTGGCTTTCTATAACTATTAACCTTCTAATTAAGATTCTACTAATGTTCTGTATAGAATATTTTTCTTTTTATTCATATCTTGAGGCTTCTACTAACACTTTTACTTGCATATTACTTGCAACATTGATAACTCTTATTTTAAAAACATTTCACATGGTGATTTTATAATATTTCCTTTACATCTTTGGTTTTCTTTAAAGAAATTGATACTTAATTGAGTAAAATTTTGATTTTAAGGTTTGAACGCATTCTTGGATTGAAAACGAAGAAAAGGAATCAAGTTTTACTCAATTTGGAGTTCAAATGAATTTGTTATAAAGTTTTGAAGTTACACAATCTGGGACACAACTGTGTCCCCAAGTTATGTCCATCTAGGAAGATTTGCCAAGGTCAGAAAGTTACACGACCTGGGGACATGACTGTATCCCAGGCTGTGTTTGGTGACGAAAAAAGAAACCTTACAATACGTTATAAAAGGACTTACTAGGGTTTTACACATAAGATTGGACATTCAAAAGAGAAGAGACTTGAAGAAAAGGAGGAGAAAAAGGCAAAAGCAACACTTAACTTCAAGATTTATGAGATTTATCATCAACAAAAAGGGGTTTTTCATCTTTTATTTATTGATTTTGTTGCAATTCGTTTTTAGTTTCATTATGATAGCTTAAGACTCTTGTATTTAGGATTATGGAACCTAGGGTTTCATGTGACTATTAGATTCATTGATAATTTTCAATAAAGTTTCTATCTTTTCTTGATTCAATTATGTTATTTAATTGTTAATTGATATTTCTAGAGTATCAATTTATGATATTATGCATGATGATTGAGAAATCACATGTGTAATGAGATCTTGACATGATTGGAGAGAATTGCATGTGTACTTAGAGATAACATACATGTTTCTTCCAAAAAGTTGTTCTTTTGTGTGGAAATTCATTATACATTAATGCGATTCTGAATTATATTACTAAGAGAAGAGATTCCGGTAAATAATTTAGGATTATGGTTAATATGCTTGAGAAAGGTATTAACTTCAATTGTGAATCCTTCCGGTTAAGAATAATAGAGATTGAATTGGATACATTTTAAGTGGTCACATGTTAAACACTAGAGGAAATAATTCCTAAATACGTTATTTGCTTTCTTGAAGTTGTTGTTAATTTTATCGCTTTCTAAATTGCTTAATCAAATCTCATAATTAGGTTAGTTTGCTAATTTTAGTATTCTTAATTCATTTAACTCATCGCAATTTTCGGTTAGATAATAAAGCTAAGGTTAATATTAGTACTTGAAGTTTCTGAGGGATCGACTTAGACTCACATCCACTATATTAAAACTGATAGGTGCACTTGCTTGATATCAAACATCAATCTTACACAAACCATGATCAAACAGTCCTTTTTATTATTATCAAAACTAAGTTAGAGAGAACTTGACAATATTTGCTAGAAATGTGATAAAATGGTTTTACTTTAAGGGATATTAGAAGGATATTTGATAAAAAATATATTCTTTCAAGTATAGAGTTGAATGACCAATTATTGCTTTGATAATAGTGATAATAATAGAACCTTCGTCTTCCCTACGTGAACCAATGTACAATATAACAGAGTCAAATAAATTCTGATATTAACAAACATATCAATTTGTTCAACATAGTTAAACATTGACCATCATAAAGCACTTCAAGAATATCTCTACTATGATTTTGTCTGGGCAATAACAACATGGGAAGAAAGAGGAAATAAATCCAATGAAATTAATTGGAGAGAGGAGATTGTTATTTTTGAGACTATGGTTACCATAAGATTACGAAAATTAAAAAGTGGGGAGTTAAAAAATTACCAAAACTATATAATAAAAAGTGAGTGAGAGAGAGCATGATGAAGAGAAGGAAAGTATGGGAGAGAGAAAATTGAAGAAAGTGATAAGTTGTAACTAATTAAAAATAAAAACTATCATACTATATTCTAAATAAAATCGAGACAAATAGTAGTTATAGGCTAGTTAATCCCATCCTTCTAACTTAATAATAGAAGATATAGATATACAAATACAATGGAATTTTCATATTTTACTGATCTCTAGATGTAACTAACCGCTCAATCATGTAAGGTTCGTATGAACTCTTTTCTTTTTCTTTTTCTTTTTTTTTTAATTAGGTAAAGGAAAATGATATTCATCAATATGTCAAAATAACTTCAACTAGTCTCCACAACAGTTGAAGGTCATCCCCTTCTATAACATGAATAAAAAACCAACAAACAAGATTTAGAACTTGAAATGAAGTTTGACAAAAATATTGGAACATAATCAACAAAAACAACATCCCCAACAGAGTTTAGCACTTCCTTACCAATCTATTAGTAGCATTATTTAACTCTCTGTCGACCTTGTGGATAACAATATAAAAAAAAAGAGGTGAGTAAATTATGACATTCCCTTAGAATAGGTGACATATCTCACATAACACTTTGCTAGCCCCTAATTTTTTTTGCTAGCATTTATCATTCTCTAATAGCATATAGCTTTGCTTTTAAGGGTGAAATGTTAAATTTCTTCTTATAAATGCCTCCTAAAACTACCCCTTGATGGTCCCTGCATACTGCGCCAATTCTTGACTTCCTCTTCTCATCCATAACTAAGCCATCGCAAGTTACTCTTATCTAATCATAATCCATCTATCTAAATAATAAGTTCCATCCAACACCTCTTAGTTTTAGCTTCTCTTTTCTTATAAATGCCCACCACTCATTAGCTTCCCTTACCATGTTTTGAATACAGCTAATGTTTGTCTGTAATATCCTTCTATTCCTTACCTTCTAGATCCTTTTAATCACAAATAGCAATGTGACTTCTCTTGGAGTTACAGTTGAAGACCATTTCTTCTTGAATTTCCTACAATGACTCTTAGTCCATTTTCTTGGCTTTTCAAATGAATGTTGGCTATTTGGGATGATCACTCCTAATTCTCCCCATAAATGTTGCCTCCATTGATAGTTTATGAAGATATGCTCAATTAATTCATCTTACGAATTGCATAAAGGACAACTTATCCCTAGATGGAAACCTCTCTAAGTTAAATTATCCCTAGTAGCAATTCCTTTGTGGAATATCCACTAAATAAGAAATTGAATGCTTGGGGGAATCATCTCTCTACTGTGGTTCCTCTACATTGCACATTTGCAAGTAAGCTAACTTTGATGTTAGTTTCCTATCCACTTTATAGGGCTATTTGCAATCCACCTCACTTTTAAGGTCCAATATGATGTTTCTTAGTCTTTTTTGAATTTCATCATCAATTAGGTAGCCAATAATATCTTTCTTCCAACCGTTCTCATTATCTTAGACTTGGTTGACAAGCAAATTATTGTCATATTTATTTAACTTCTTGTATACCCAATTGTATAGTATATCTTTTTCATTCCAAATATCCATCTAAAATTTTGTAGAGGCTGCATTCTTAACTTTAATGTGAACTTTATTTTATAGCTAGTTTATAGCCTTGTTCAATTCTTAAAAAAATTAAGATACTTCTTTAATCCTCCTGTTTACTTGATTAGATTTATATTTCTTCTTGATGAGTTTAATCTACAATAGTTTTTTGTTCTTTAAATTCCACTCAAACTTCATGAAGTTTTCTTGGTTTATTTTCCAAATGTCTAACATCCTAAGTCCTCCCTTCTCTTTAAGCCATTTTGATAGGAATTAGCCCCTTGGACCAATCACACGTAGCTGAGTTAGAGGACTTTAAGGACTCGTGTAGAGAACACCAGCTTGAAGCCATATCTGAGATGAGGATTTCTATTTTGAATTGATCTCTCACTGACCTAGCTATCAGATCCTCATGTGTATCAAATTTGCTCTTGCTTAGTAGTGATGCTTTATTTTAGAAGATAGCCTAGGACTAGTCGAGCCGAGCTCCTGTACCGATCATAGACATCTAACTCCAATTCAGCTGACTTCTTTACAAGACTAATTGGCTCCCAACCTAATCCAGATCAAGTCAGCCCCTGACTGAAATGCTTTTCTGCTTTCGCTTACCTTATATCATATTTCTAATGTCTAGCCACCAAGTGACACGTATCTTTTGACACGACATTCCAGAATGATTTTTTCTTTTTCTGTATTGAATATTCTTTGTCTCTTTTACCCTTATTAGAATATCCTATGTAACCAAATTGTAAGAATACCCTTTTATCTTTTCATACATGTAAATTAGCCTTAGTGGATAGGTATATAAACCCTCAATTGCCTAGATGCAGGCAATCATTCATCAATAAAAAAATTATTTATGTCTCCTTTGAGCGACCTTAATGTTCTTATTATTCTTTAACTCTTATCTATTCCTCTTAGCAAGGAGTAGTGGCAAGTAACCCTTTAGTTTGGATGGGTGTCTCATATCCGGCGAATTGTAGCTTGATAGGATCGAGTGGTGCGCCATATCTATTTAGTAGCTACTTAGACTTTGCTAGCTTTTCTTTTATTCCTTTTGGTTCACTTCGTTGTGGTGCCTCTCCATATGTCCGACCTCGGAGATGCATCACATTTTAGTTTGGACCAATTAATCTAATGTACTTTCCTAGATTCTTGAGTCGAGCCCTATAGGAAGTCCTTATGGATTTTTTTAGCTTTGTTTGTAAACCCTTTAGAGAATGGGACCTATTGTGCATAATAATTGGCAATGCTTTCTAGAGAAGTGGTTGCTAGCAAGTTCCTCCTTGCCATGCTTAAAAGCTTAGATTTCCAACTAAAGAGTTTACTTCTAAGTTTGTTTAGGATGAAATTTAAATCTGCAATCTTAAGTTTCCCTTCATCCTTAATTGGTATGCTAAGATATTTTCCAAAGTCCAAGTTTTAGTCTATTCCAATTTTTTGCTTCAATTCCACCTCCATGTTGTGTGAGAAAATAATGTAAGACTTTGCGTAGTTTACCTTTTGGCCTGATAACTTACAAAAGAAGTCAATTACTGCCTTAATTTGAAAGTCATTTTCCTTTGAAGCTTCTCCCATTAGAAGGAGATCATCTGCAAAGAATACATGTGAGAGATTTGTTCCTCTTAACTTTAAAGCTTCCTAGCTACGATCGGCCCCTTTAAAGTGAATCATTTTATCCAACATCTCCATTGTAAGGATAAAAAGATATGTAGATAAGAGATCCCCTTATCTTAGACCTTTACTCAAGAAGAAGCTCTTTCTCATTGCTCTATTGAAAATGATTTGGTAGTGGGTTGTACTCAAGCAAGAACTTATAAGCTTCAACCAATGTTTAGGGAAACATAAGCTTGATAATGCTTAGTGAATGAAATCCTACTTCATCCTATTATATGCCTTCTCAAGGTCAAGTTTTATCATCATTCCCCTCTTTCCACCTTTCCTCTTTCCTTAAGTGTGGAGAACCTTTAAAAAAACTATGATTTTATCCTTGGTTAAGTGTCCATGTGTAAAACTTGTTTGTTCTAGGCTTATCAACTCATTTCAAAAGGGGTTAAATTCTATTTACTAAACACTTACTAACAACTTTATATAAGGTTGTGTATAGATTGATGGGCTTAAAATCCTTTACTTTGTTTGCTCCCATTAACTTTGGAATAAGAACAATAAGTGTCTTGTTGAAATCTTCTAACATAACTCCACTTCTCAAAATTTCTTTAATTATATCACACACCATCCCACCTACTATATCCTAACATGATTTGAAAAATTCCATATATAGGCCATCTATGCTAGGAGTTTTATGATTTCCTATGCACTAAAGATCTTGCTTTATTTTAGCTTTAACCACTCCCTCTAAGGTGAACGTATTCTCATAATATTTGATAAGCAAATCCTTTATCTATTTTCATTACTTATCTAATTTCTCATAGAATCAAATAGGCCACAAATTCTTGTTTTTGATCTCTTGGTAATTAGACTTGCATGGAAAAATCTGGTGTTCCTCTCTCCATGATTGATCCAATTTGAATGAGCCTTGGTTGCCTTCAACACTTCTTCTTGCTTCTCAATTAATTTTAATTCCTCTTAGAGATGTATTTCCCTAAAGATCAGATGTTAAGTTGGCTATTGCAAGATTTGAATTTTGACTCTCTCAATTTGTTCAATTACTTTCTTTCTTCTAACTATCAATAAACTAATCACCTCTTTATTCCAAGTTCTTAATGCTTCCATAAACTTCGAAAGATCCTGTATAACATTGAATAAAGGCCAAATCCAATTTGATGCCATTAGCTCTTTGAAGGATGAATGTTCCAACTACATTGGTTAGAATCAAAAGGGTTTCAAAGACCTCCTATATTGCCACACCCCTCTAGAAAACTTTTGTTTATGAAAAGGCTCTCCTCTACTCATAATTATCCCATGCTCTATCTAGCTGAGTTTAGATAAGGTTACTAAGATTTTTTTATTTTTTTGATCAAGTAAAATGGGGCCCTATAGAGCCTAAGTCCGTCATGCCACAAATATTTATGCAATCTTGATAGCTATCACCTTTTTTTGGTTTAAATCTACCCTATCAAAACCCTAAAGGGGGCCTAGTAGGATTACCTAAAATTTCCATAACATATGTGTACCCATAATATGAAAACTGTCTTACAAGTCAGAGATTGCAAAACTCTAAATGATTAATTACTAAGGATGTTGAATTGTGAAGTAATTAACATATTATAGGATATAAATAACTATAGATATTGAATATTTCACAGTTCCTCAGAACCGTAGAGAATCGGTATCCTCTTCCAAATGATAAGATCAAATAGTATAAACTTAAAATTCAAACTTATTGAAGTTACTAAATCTAAATATATAAGTAGTAGTAACATTTAAAGTCTCAAATGAGCAATACAATCTTTCTTTAATTCTAACCTCCAAAACATATCAATACATACACTCAATGCTTGGTTGTTAACCCATGTCCAAATATCTAGCACTTGCAAAAGAAAAACTATTAGGGAATAAGTTATAAGAGCTTAGCGAGTTATCCCTCATACTATATTGGCAAACAAGTTATCAAACAATTTATTACAACCATATGAATGCATGCACATACAGTATGCCAAACAATATATCTAGTTAACCGGTGCTGCATATAATATCGGATTTTAATGCCCTTTGAGATAAGGGTTGGAGATACATTAGTACCAATCACAACCGGGCTCTAGCACCAGGGTTTTTAACCATAACTTTGAATTTCGTATTTCACAAAATACATTTTCATTTATGAAAATCTAGTAGTACACAAAATCCTAGGCTTAGCGGTGAGGCGGCCCGTGCAATCTACACTTACACCCTACAGCGGAGATCTCTAAACTTGACCCTTAGCCATACAGTTGGCATCTCCATCTCCTAGTAAGCCCATAGGTTTGGGTAAGGTCATGTTGTACGAGTGCACCGTATAGAAACACTTTAATAAATATAAACAACCCTTACAAGGTCTCTCTTTACCTCCGTGTGAAGTGATGGCTAGAATAAGTAATGCAATGCATGGATAATGTATGACCCTTTTAATTTAAGATAAGCCAAATATAATTAAGTCAAATTATGAGGCGATCAATCCATATCAGTAAACCATCCAAATCATGTAACAATCAATCATACAATCAAATCATCAATTATCGTATTAAACAATATTTCTCATGGTAATCAATCAATATCAAACACATGCATATCTCGAAACCCCATGCATCAAGTTATTAATATTTAATTTAAGTGCACTAACTACAAGCACAAATAAGTATAGAGTCATCGGGAGTACTCACTTAACTATGACAACTCTCTCTAGTTATAATAATTGATCAAAAGATCCTCGTCCTAGTCGAGATCACTTGATCATCATGAGATAACAGGGATAATAAGTAATTGAATTAACTTCGGTTCTAGATATCTATCTACCTAATTCTACTTAGATTACTTTTAGTTTTTATTCAATTAAACCTAATTGCTAATCGTATGTAACTTTTTCACTCTATTTCTAATATTTGCGAATTTATAGTCGTTTTTCATGGTTTTTAGAAGCATGTTCACATGGTGATGTCTGTTTTGGACATTAAGACTGTGTTTTATGATATAGACTAAATTTATTGAAATTTTCCTTATTGAACTTTAATTATTCTTATTAGCTAGTTTTATGTTCTATTTTAGTAGTTAATGATTTAATTAGCCATTAATTCTTATACTTAAATGATTTTATGGTTTATTATTTTAGAAGCTTATGTTATCGCTTATATCATTAATCACTTATGTCATCATTTGATTAGGTCATTGCTTATATCATCCATTACATATGTATACTTATCCTTATGTATTCATACACTTTATACATATGTTATATATATACTTATACTTCTAATATACTAATATGTATACTTGTGTACTTATATGTTTACTAATACACATACCCAATACACATATAGTGACATACATATTTTTATACGTATTTTCGTATGCCTAAAGTTCCCTCTTAAGAAAGCTTCATAAATTTCATATTTTTACATTTTAATGGTGTATTTAGCAAGGTATATATATGTATGGTTAGTATATACCTCATTTTAGGTTATGTACATAATGGGTATTTATGTACAAGAGTACCCATACATGTATCCCTTAAGTATATTCTTGTATTCCTATGCTTAAGTATATGTATATGTGTTTTTCTTTCCATTTAGCTAAGGATTTATACACTTATACTATGGGTTTCACTAAGACCCTAATATGTACACTCCATATATACTCACTTGATGTATGTACGTGGGTATTTCTACATGTATAACCAAATATTTCTACACTCTAAACATATATATGGGGCTTTCTACTACCAACAACACATATGGACATATCACATAAGCTTACTACACTAACATAGCCTATTCATCTAACTACTAAATAAGTTAAGAAATTATACAACAACATACCTTTCTCTTGCTTTTTATATGAAAAAGAAAGCTAGTATATATGTGTTATTGGTTTGTGTTAATAGGTAAAGTTGTGAAAGTTTAGAAAAGTTGAAAGGGATAAAGCAAAAGGAGAAGCTCATGGTTTTGAGGAAGGAGAAAGAACTTTATTTTGTTCTGTTTTCATGTTTAAAAAGATGAAGACAAGTGGGTCTAAGGGATGGGGAAGTAGATGGCACGAATGGAGGCAAAATTAGAAAAACTAAGTGTAGAAAGTGAAGGAAAAAGAGAGAATTATCTAGATGACAATGACACTTTGTTGACTTTGTCAACATGTTGACTTAGTTAACTCTCTTAAAATTATATGTAATTTGAATGCACATAATGAGATAATTAAGGAAAATTGGGAAGAAAATTAAGGAAATATGGGGTTTATTGAAATGTTTAGTAAAAATTAGTTAATGAGATCTCCCTCTAAGTATTTATATTCTAAATACATTATTTAGTATGGTATTTAGTATAACTATCATGAAATATATCATTTACAATGCTAATGTCTACTAGATGTAATATAAACATCAACTAATCACTTAACTCTATATAACACTAACTTAGTTATATAATTAGAAGATGGATATCGTTTATAATGCAATATACTAATTTCTAATGGATTACTTTAGTATTATATTTATTTATGAATGATTGAAAGTTATCTTTGATCTTTTACTAAGGATTTAGTATAATTTAGTATGTTACTAAGAATATATTAGCAATTAGGGTTTTAGAGTAAATTATAGTGAATTAATACCTTTATATCCTTAAAGTTATAGTTTTAGGGTTTTTATTACTTCCGGGTGCAATCTCTAGTGTTTATATATATTTAGGGTATAAAAGTTTTCTATGTGATTAAATCTTCAGTTGTTATTTTAGGGTTTTGATGAGGTTTAAGGTTAACTTTTGTGGTTACATATACTTAAGGTTTTAAGGTCTTCATATGAGATTAGAGGTTCAATTGATAATTTAAGGTTTTTTATATTCACCTTAGGTTTTGAATTGAGGTTTTAACTAGTTTTAAATCGAGGTTTTAATTGGCTTTAAATCTCACTGGCTTTATTAACTTCAGGAAATTATCTATAGTTTAGGGATTTGATTCTATACTTAGAAAGCTAGATTTACGGGGTTTACATGCCCTACCCCCACTTTTCTTCTCTAGATAAAATTTCATTAAAGTCTCCCATAAGGAGCTAGGGACCACTTAAGCTACTTGCCCAACTCTAGAGATCTTCCCACAACAAACATCTATTGTCCTAAATTGGACTAGCATATATTGCTTAAAAATACCAAATAAGGTTCAAGTTGCATACTTGAACATTAATCAAAATTTGCTAACGCGAAATGTAGCATGCATGAATAGTTGCATCATCAAAGTTCCAAAGCACTAATATCCTACTACTGAAACCTTTGGTTTAAAAAATGGTCCGATACTTCAACTATGGGTTTTCTCATATTTTCTGTGTTTTAGAAATTTTAGAAATTAATAGGGGTGAGAATGAAGTTTGCCTATGCAGATTAGGGTATATATAGATGGTCTATTAAAGGTGTATGTAGTGTGCATGCGCCTTCACTATACCATATTGGTAATATTTTTTAAAAGAGGCCCTTTTTCGTAATATTTTTTGGAAAAGGACTCGTATTCGTATAAAACTCATAAATAGAGGAACTGATTGAATCCTAAATAATCCTTTAACATAATAGCAACATCTCTTCCCATCTTTGTTTTAGAAATAAAGACCACTTAGGGTTCATATTTCTGTATCGGATCCTTAATGGCCCTTTAATGGCACTCAGAAGTGGCATCTCGTGTATTCTATGCTAGTGCTTTGAAAGGTTGTCTTTGCATCTCCAAGGACAAAGTATCCATGAATTCATTCATTACCATAACAGTAGAAATTCTATACCATTGATCACTTATACATGGTTATTGGAAGCGATTAATGGTCATCCTTAATCAGCTTGGTTGAAAAGGCATGTGCAACACTGCCATTTGCATCTCTCATGCTATTATTAGCATTGATGACTACCTTTCTTCCATCATGGATAGAGTAAAAGGAATTCTCTACACATCCAAGGGACTTTCTTGGTTCAGCATTATCTTCTTGGTGGCCATTTTGCATGTCCATTCCAATACGTCTAATATGTCCCCCTAGTAAGTCTAGCTTGAACATCCATATCTTTAGTCTTAAGATGCTCTCCATGGCTACTTGGATAATGCTCTGCCATTAAAGGTGAAATCTCCCCCTCCTTATGATAGGTCTGAAGACAATCTCTAGTATTCTTTCTCTTTTCCATCTCGTTTCCATTAGGATAATACTCTGCACTTCCACTAATACCCACTTTAAAGACGATTCCATTCGAATTTACTAGATTCTCATGTCAAAGTGAGTTCTTGGTGTGCTAGATTTGTTGCTTAGAAGCTTGAGACTCAACTCCACATTTGGATGAGCAATCTTCTTTAAGAATGTGAATGATTTTCTTTGGTTAGATTCAAGAGAAGGATTATCTTACGTTAATAGAATGTAGCAGGTCTTTGATGGATATTATTTTTGTTTTTAAATTACCCTTACGTAGATTCGAAAGATACAACTAGATCTTTAATATATGCAATTTCTTTTGGTGTCTTTTCACTTTCTTTAAATTGAACCATCATACTAGTTCGATATTTTTCTGGTGATCTCAAGGAATAGTTTTTTCCCCTTGTTGACTAGTTTCCATATTTCTAGTCCTTTGTTTCGATTCCTACTTTTTTTGCGTAGCCTTTTTGTACTATGCTTGCACCAATTCACTATACTTATCATCATTTTTCCTGTCCGTACTAAGATCCATATTCCCTATCTCCTTCAATGCTCTCCTATTTGCATTTTTTGCCTTTTGACTTTTGACTTTTTTTTTTCTCTTCTATTGTCGGTTGCATACAGTCACTATCACATCTCCTTTCCATGCATTGGTTAATAACTTCATTCACTTAGCCAAGTTCCCCATTTAAAACCTCCACTTCATTTATTGGCTCCTTATTCACCTAATCATCTCTTTTCTCCTTTTCCTTAGCATTTACTTTATAAGCGCAACTAAATTTATTATGGTTCAATTGTCCATGACTTTCACACAATCTTGGGATCCCCTCGTATTGATTTTGCTAGTTGTAATTATTAATGACTAATGTATGTTTCAAGGGAGTATGTATATCCACTTGAACACATATTATTGCAATTTTCCCCTTCTTTAGTCCCACTTTGTATGAATCATAATGTAGGACTAGACCAATTTTTTCTCCAATTTTCCTAATGGCCAGCAAAGAGTAGTATTCCACTATGTGTCCCATTATTCGCATCCAACTTGTTTAGAATTAAAGGATGTTTGATCCATACAAAAATTGGGTTCCCATTTCTTTTGCACTAAATAGTGACCATTAACAAATCACGACCCATTATTTATTATCCACTAGAAATCTAAGTTATTATCAAGTGCTAGCAAATAAATCCCCAATCCGACATTTATAATTTTAAGGTTACCAATAGATCTCCATAATTTTTTTAATCTTTCCAAGAGGACTTTAAATCATGGATTTCACCTCATAACCTTGGCGATGAAGATAAATTGCCAACGTGCACAAATGCTGTTCCTCTCAGCTTTCAAGAACACTACATGATAGACTCCTGGCTCTACTATGCTATTTAATCTTGTTCCCTCTTCTGCAACAATTTTTGTGTCATGGTCCATTACACCACTAATTGGTGGATTCTCCAAACAATAACGTTCATGAGCTCCAATTATATTCGTTAAGACAAAATCCCTAAACGACATTCGGCCTGCTTGATTTTCTCGCAATACATTTGAATTCGCAGCTTTGGATAATCCTGCTCGTCAAGTCTCTTTCGATTAGGTTGAGCACAATCATTGGTTTCATCAGTCGAGAGGTTAGAGTTTTCGTAATTCATTTTCTTAAATTAATTATGGTTAGGTCCATACGAACATTATCAATGCAAATAATTGACCTAATGTGTTATATGTATAGAAACTTGTGGCCATTGTATCTAATTGAAAAATGTTGTGCAAGCATCCAAAAAAATATTAGGAAGAAAGTTTACATGACGTCTCGAGTCAGTGCGAATCGGGTGATGGAATTGCGTCATATTTAATTTGACACGGGAGTACTTTGTCCTCATAGTGCCTATTGTTACCAAATATATTATATAATCTATTATATTAAAGAGAGACTCTTTTTTTTAACTGTTTATAATCACTAATTTGATGTTTTATAATTTTAACCATTAGATATATTAATATGGTAGTTATTAAAAGAATTTAAACCTATTTTATAAACTTTTCAATTAGCGCCAATTACTTATAAAATCTATCTAACTACATGGTTATAATTTTCTATCACATTTACTTTAATGGTTGCTATTTTTTATTTATCTATTATTTTAATTGCACAACATTACTATTATTTGAAAAATTTATTGTACTTTTTATTTAACTAATATTTGCTACTATGATAAGGACTTTTTTTTTTAAAAAAAAAAACAATTATTACATTTTTAATTTTACCAACATATATTATTGACATTCTACTATATTATGGAGTCCAAACTTTTTTTTTTTTTGTAATTTTTTCACATCCAATGTGGGTGCATTGTCCACTAGTATATGTTAAAATAAAAAATTTCCATTTTTCCATTAAGTTTAGTTTAGGATTATCTTTTTTCTTGTCATCTATATCATATAAGACTCAATCTATTTAAATTAGATATTTTGGATAGTTAATAATAAAATTTAAGTCTCAAAAAAATTTAAAAATATAAGTAAACTACAAGTATATTATTTGTGTTTTGGTATATTTGTATAGAGATGACTAGTGATTTTTTGATAAAGACATAACTTATGTTTTATAGTTTTTTGTCAATAACACTTAAGGGACATGTAGCATGCTTTTATTGGCTAGTTTAATTAATAAGTAACTTAAAATAATAAATATAATTAAAAATCATTAAAAAATAAATTAAGTCAATGAGAATAAGAAAAAATTGAAAATTTTCCAAAAAAAAGAAAAAAGAAAAAGCAATAGTGGTTGTTCCATTGCCACTTACTAGCCATTTCTAAGGTAAGAAATCTTCTTATATATACTACTAGTGCCATATATAGACATATGACACATTAATTATGTGATAGACATAATATGCTTTACAAGACAATAAATTGTAAGCTAAGGATAAACAAAGGATGATAATACTGCACACATAAGTGCCTAAGTGCCAAAATACATAGACATACAGACACATCCTTTTTTAAAGGACAATAATATAGATGCATGCTTTGACAATATTATCATGATAAGATTCCATTTTAATCCATATCAAAAGTGATAGGTGTTGATAATCAAATCTCACCCTAAAATATTATTCAGCCATTTGTTTGCGAAGAAGACGACTAAAACTACTCCCAGCTAATACCAAGTAAGGCTCAGTCCACTTCATGGGCCTTGAAGCCTAGCTTATTAATATGTCCAGTTTGAACTTATTAAAGTGGTGTGAATAAGTACAATCTAGTATAATCTCATTACATAACCGCCTACTACTTTTATATTTTAGACATATACTTGATTACAAGATCTTTATGTGGCCCATGACCAATGATTAACTGCTATTACAGACACTTAATATTTGTCTATAGATACAGAAAGAAAGCATTGTAAGAACTCTCTTACGACCTTCAACTTTATACTTATTCACTTATTTCTCTCAAAGATAACTACTAACTTAGGCATCAAAGTGACTACACTAGACTAACCTTAGTACTACTTAGCCTTTACTTGTGCTTTTGCAAGAACACAACTTTAACCTAAAATCACCTAACAACATTTGACGCCATTTGTGTATTTTTAACTTACCCACATGGCAAAAACAAGAATGACGAAAAGCATAGGTACTGGATCTTTGCCCTATCACCAAGCGAGGGGAAGAAGGCATATTGATGAATAGTGTTTTGCTAAGTTGAAGCAACTTTGTCTTAACTTGGCCAAAGAAAACTAAGAACTCAATAGAAAACATGATGAGATCCTTAACTTTCTCCATAAAAATGTCCACCTAGAGCAAAACCAAGGATAAGATGATAATAGTGTCAAAAATAATGGTGATTCAATCTATTCTCCTAAATTACCAAAAAAGTAGGCCAAAATTACACTTGGACCTTCGACCCTTGCACTTAGGAAAAGTGATAAGTGAAAGCAACCATAGCAGGTGTACCACGCATGACCCTTACGTGTTTATACCCTTGTTTTGGTGAGTAAACAATTCCAAATAAAGAAGAGTCCATTTGTACCCGAAATTTTGGACGAAATAATACCATGTCACATTAAGCTACCATAATTTGAGACTTATGATGGAATAAGGGATCTTAAGGATCATCTTGAATATTATTGCAACTTGGCTAAGCTTCACGGCTTAAGTGATGCAGTAGCTTGCTAAGCTTTCTCCTTAACATTGAGGATTGCGGCTAGTACATGGTTTAAACATCTAAAGCTAAACACAATTTTATGTTTAAAAGATTTAGTAGAAGTGTTCTTGTAACACTCCTTTGCAAGTAAGCTTCTGGTTAAGGATTCTTTTATCCTTAACACCATAAAATAAAAATTAGATGAATCCATTAGGGACTACTTCGATTCATGATCGAGATGGTCTAAAATCCAGAAGTAGACATGAGCATTGCTTTCAATACAGTGATTGATGGAGTTAAACCTCATGAAGACTTTTTCAAGTCTTTGGCCAAAAATAAGCTAAAAACTCATATTGAGTTTAAAGCTAAGGCTACATCTTACATCTGTAAGGAAGACCACATTAAAGCTCAGTGAGAGGTTGATCAGAATAGAGGAGATCAAAACACATGGCGACCAGTGCTCCGAAGGATATAATGCCAAGAAAAAAGGTTGCGCATCCCTACATATTCTATTCATATACCACTCAATCATCCAATTGTGGACATTTTGATGGAGCTGCGTGGTTAAAGGGGTGTGTTACAATTGCTAGAAGGATGAGAGGAAATCCTCTACAATGGAATTTTAATAAATATTGCTACTTCCATCATGATAGTGGCCATAATACTGATGAATGTGTCCAGCTTAAGAATGCAATTGAAGATGCAATCCAACGAGGGTATCTGAGCAAGTTTCATGCTCACGATGTTGAGAACATTAAGTGACCAACTCAAAGAAGATGCAACGGTCAAGAGAGTGTTACTCAGCCTTCTTAAGTTAGAAAAGATGTGAGGGATGGAAGTAGCAGTAGAGCATCGAATGGTATAATCAATGCTATGATTGGCGGACCTTCAGCTTTAGGCCAATCAAGCTCTTTGAGCTTGACTAATGCCATAAATTATGTTTGTAATGTATAGGGTAAAAAGGTCAAGATCAACAATTTAATCTCTTTCATAGAAGAGGATTTTGAGGGCATTTAAAGACCCTACGATGATGTGCTCATATTTTGTGCTAGAATTGCCAACTTTGAGGTAAAAAAGATTCTAGTTGATACTGGAACTTCGATAGATATTATTTTTCACATGCTTTCGATTAGATGAGGCCAAAGATTAAAGCGTAGCTGAGGTCTTATGACTATGATTTATATGCTTTTAATAATCAACCCGTTCAGGTTACTAGAGTAATTTCTCTCCCAATCCAAATTGGAGACAATGAGCACATTGCGAAAGATGAGGTAGATCTCCTTGTTGTCAAATGTTGGTCTCCATATAATATGATCATGGGTCAACCATGTCATCATTTATTTGGCATAGTCCCTTTAACTATGCATTTTAAGGAAAAATTTCTTACTCCCATTGGAATTAAGGTAAATGGGACCAACAATTAGCAAGATCCTTGTATTTTTGGGTACTAAGGCACGAGGAAATTTTTTAAGTTGAAACTTCTAGAACAAAAGTCAGTTGGCATAAAAAATGTTGAGGAAGAGATAGAGGATGTCTCGTTAGAAAAAGATCCTAGGAAGACAACAAAGATAGGGAAATCTTTGCCGGCAAAGATTTAACAAAGTTTGATCAACTTTTTTCGAGATAACATTGATGTGTTTGCATGGTCTCCCTCAGATATGTTGGGCATCCTTAGGGAAGTAATGCCTCACAAACTTTAAATTGATCCCAATGGGAAGACAATCTAGCGAAGGAAAGGGCATTTTGCTCTTAAGCGATAGGTAGCCATCGAAGAAGAAGTCTAGAAATTGTTAAAGGTAGGATTCATAAGGGAAGAACCTTATTCGACTTGGTTAGCTAATTGTGTGGTAGTCAAAAAGTCTAACTGTAAATGGTGCATGTGCATAGACTTTACGGATTTGAATAGGACTTATCCCAAAGATTGTTTCTCTTTGTTGAGAATAGACCAGATGGTTGACTCAACTATCGAACGTGCCTTACTATCTTTCATGGATGTGTTTTCTAGTAATAATCAAATCAAAATAGAGAAGGTAGATGAAGTCTACATGTCCTTTATCATTAATTTTGGGATGTACCATTACACAGTGATGCCCTTTGGGCTCAAAAATGCTGGTGTAACCTATTAAAGGCTTGTAACTAAGATGTTCAAGCCTTAAATTCATTGTAATGTTGGAGTATATCTTGATGACATGGTTATGAAGAGCACAATTGAAAGTTGGCATCTTGTCGATTTTGAGGAGATATTCGGTACCTTGAGGAGATATAATATGAAATTGAACCCATAGAAGTATGTTTTCGGTGCTACTTTAGGAAAGTTTTATGTTATATGGTCATCTAGTGTGGCATTAAAGCAAAACTAAGGAAGATTGATGTTATTTGGAGTATGAAGCCTTGCATAGTTAAGGAAGTTCAAGATCTAACTAGGTAGATAGATGCCCTAAGCAAACTTGTGTTGAAAAGTGTAGATAGATGTATGAAATTCTTTAAAGTCTTAAAAGTCCCAAAATAATTTCGATGGATTGATGAGTGTGAGAAAGTTTTCAATGAGCTAAAGGAGTTTCTTGTGTCACCACCAATACTCTCAACACCTATTCTATAAGAAAATTTGTACTTGTATTTGCTAGTCAACTGTTGAGCTCTTTCTTATGTCTTAGTCTAAATAGAGGGCAAAGAGCAGCAACCGATTTATTATGTAAGCAATGCCTTTTAAGGGCTAGAACAATGATATATAAAGATTGAAAAATTTGTTTTGGTAATGGTTCTAATGGGAATCAAGCTATGAGGCCCTTGACCTGTAGTTGGGCTCGAAGGCTAGAGGGGCTGGCACGATGAATTCTTATATTCCAACCAACCCCTACCGAAGTCGAGTACCTCCTTATCGAATCACCTCTAATGTTGTGCTGTATGATTGCCCATTGTTGTGTGGTATGTCGAGTTTACAATTACTCTCTATTACCGAGTTGACCAATTACTTGACCTCTTCCTTGTCGAAAAGCTAAGAGAGAAAGTCAGATTGACTAGGCCATCTTTGTTCGGACAAACCTATGTGTCCATACTTTTTGTTTACATCTCTTAACAACTTCGCCAATGTCACATTGCTACATATACAGTATCATATGTAGAATCTATAACACTAACAATTATTTTCCTTGTATATTTCTTTTTGCCATTTTATAACATGTACATTACCCTTCTTAGGAAATATCCTTTTTGTCTTTTCCCTTTTGGGCAAGTTGCCCTAGTTTACGGGTATAAATACCCTTGTATTTATAGTTGTAAGAGATCAAATAATCTTCAATATACTTTTGAGTACCTTCTTCTTTATGTAAACACTATTGTTTACTCTCGTCATCACTCTTATCCTTTCCCTTAAGTAAGGTTAGGTGGCGAGTAACCTCATTGAATCAATTCGTGCATTACATCGAATTATGCCATAAGTCCTTGGAAGTTCCATTAATGCGTCATATTCTCTGAAGCTGTTCATAGGTTTTGCTTACTGTTTTCATCCTTTACTTTCACCCTTTTGTACCTTTCCTCATTGACTCTTTTCAAGCTTTCTGCAAGCTCAGACTCATTTAACAATCGACCTTGTTTGTTCTTGGCTACGGTTCACATCATCTTAGTATTAGAGCAGAGGTTTTGTGTGAGCTGTAGTTAGTTCTTCCTAAGTTTTGTCATACTTTGTTTTTACTTGCTTGAAATAGAGTCGGTTATTGAGTTCATTTGACTATGGTATTATTAGTTGTTCACTTTTTGGATATGCCGCCATGTGGTGGAAGAATTTTTAAGCCATGAGAAGAAGAGAGGGGTATCGAGAGATTAATATTTGGCTCGAGATGAAAAGGGTGGTCAGAAACAATTCATGCGAGAAACATATCTCCAAGATACTTTCATATGGCTTCAGGAGCTGAGATAAGTAGGTTGAATAGTTGATGAATATGTTCAAGAATTCTAAATGCTTATGATAAGATGCGATGTGGAGGAACCACTTGTTCGAATAGTTTAAAGTTTTGTCATTAGGTTAAGAGGAGACATCTAAGACATTATGGAACTCCAACGATTTGACACAATGGATGAAGTTGTTAGGATTGCTTAATAGGTAAAGAGGCAAAGAAGAAGCCGAGTAGTAACCAGAGTGTCAACTAGTCGACTAGGACAGTCAAGTAACCGGATACTGTTGAGTATTGAGTTGAGAAGTAGGATAGATGTCAAAGTCAAGCAGAAAAGCCTGTCCGAAGATCAGGTGCCAACCTGAACATATGAGAAAGGGTAAGGGTCTAGTAGCAAGACTAGCCCGATCAAATGCTTCAAGTGCCAGGGGTTTGGACATATGGCTGCTCAGTGCCTAAACCGAAAGACAATGGTCATCAAGGGAGACACCCTGAAGTTACATGTAGAGAGTATGGATGAGGAACCCGAGGAGGGGGAAGTTCTTATTGAGAATGAGTATGCCAAGAATGAGTTGATCAAGGAAGACGTATATGTTGAGGACTTGGACAAGCTACTCATGGTTGTTCGACGCACTATGAGCATGGAGCCCTTATGCGAGGAAAAGCAGAGAGAGAACTTATTTCATATCACTTACAAGGTGAATGAACAGATGTACACCCTCATCGGGGACAGTGGGAGTTGCACCAATGTGGCATCAGCCAACCTCATCTCAAAAATTATGTTGCCGACTATTGAGCATCTGAAGCCATATACGTTGTAATGGTTAAATGACAAGGGAACATTACATGTCATTCGGTAAGTACTACTGCCGATCAATATCGGTAAGTACTACTACCGCAATGGTTAAGTGACAAGGGAATATTATATGTCACTCGGTAAGTATTATTACCTATCATTATCGACAAATATTCCAACCAGATTCTTTATGACATATTACCTATGTACGCTTCCAACGTGTTGCTAAGAAGACTGTAGCTGTTTGATAAGAGAGTCATCTACGACAGTTATAGGAATACCTATATGTTCAAGATGGATGATTGGAAGATCATGCTGAATTTGATGCTATTGAGAGAGGTTCACAAGTTATAGATGAAACTTACTCACGAATTGAAGAGGGCTTTAGTGACTACTAAAGCCGAGCTTTGAGAGGTCATTAATGCCAATGAGCCAACCCTCTTGTTAGTTAGGTGACTACTGGAAATGAAGGAGTGGAATGATTTACCCCAAGAGGTGAAGGAACTATTGGATGAACATGCTGACCTATTCCTAGAACAGTTGCCAATAGGGTTGCCCCCAGCCCAAGGCATAGAGCACTACATTGACTTAGTACTTGATGCTATACTACCGAATAAGCCAGCTTATTAAATCAATCTTGAGCAGGCTTTTGAGCTTCAATGTTAAGTCAATGAGTTGTTGGAAAGATGATACGTAAGAGAGAGTCTCAGCCCTTGTACTATGCCTGCCCTTCTAGTGGCAAAGAAAGATGGAACCTGGTGAATGTGTGTTGATAGTTGAGGCTTGAACAAAATCACGATTAAATACAAGTATCTGATCCTAAGACTAGAAGACATGCTAGATGAATTGACTGGAGCCAAAATTTTCAGCAAGATTGATCTCAAGTTCGGCTACCATAAAATTCGCATGAGGCCAAGAGACAAGTAGAAGAGTGCGTTTAAAACATGAAATAGGCTTTTTGAGTAGATGGTTATGCCCTTTGGCTTGTCAAATGCCTCGTGTACCTTTATAAGGCTTATGAACCATGTGTTGAGATATCTCAACGGGAAGTGTGTTATAGTGTACTTTGATGATATCTTGATCTATAGTGCTAACATGTCGAGTCACTGTGAACACATCAGAGCAATCTTAGATATTCTCTATACCGAGAGATTATTTGGCAACCTAAAGAAATGTTGTTTTTGCCAGCATGAAGTGGTATTCTTGGGCTATGTAGTCAGTGGAGAAGGCTTATGAGTTGATAATGAGAAGATTTGAGTAATTGTTGAATAGCCGACCCCTACTAGTTGTGTCAACGTGAGAAGTTTCCATAGACTGGCTCCATTTTACCGGGGGTTCATTAGGAACTTTAGTACCCTCACTGCACCACTTATTGAATTAATGAGGAAAAACATCAACTTTTGATGGGGAGAAAGGGAGGAGAGGAGTTTCGCTAAGGTAAAGGAGAAGTTGACCTTAGCCCTAGTATTAGTACTCCTTAACTTCAACAAAATTTTTGAGTTAGAGTACGATACATCAGGCATTGGAATAGGTGTTGTCCTGATGCAGGAAGGACGACTAATTGCTTTCCATAGTGAGAAGCTCTGAGGACCCCAATTAAATTACTCCATATATGACAAAGAACTCTTGGCACTAATTTAAGCATTGCAAGTATGGTAGCATTATCTACTATTGAGAGAATTTGTCATATTTACTATTCACGAGTCATTGTAGTACCTCCGAAGTTAGAGTAAATCGTCCAAGCGATAGGTGAGATGGGTTTAATTCCTTGAAGGATTCAATTTTGTGATCAAGTATAAGTAAGGAAAGAGCAACATAGTTGTAGATGCTCTATCGAAGAGGCACGCGCTCTTATCAGAATTGCAAACTAAACTATTTGGTTTTGCAAGTATCAAAGAATAGTACTTTGAAGATCTATACTTTGGACCAATAATTTCGAGATGCATGAATGGGAGAACAATGGACAATTATTATGTACAGGATGGCTATCTATTCCAAGGAGGAAAATTGTGCATACAGACTTGTTCCTTACGGTAATTCTTAATTAAGGAAGCCCACGGTGGAGGATTCTCTAGACATTTTGGAGAGAGAAGGACCTATAAATTAGTGAATGGCCAATTCTTTTGGCCGAGAATGTGAAAAGCTGTGCACCGAGTGGTCGAAAGCTATGCTACGTGCAAAAAGGCCAAGTGCCAAGCTGAATAAGGGAAGGCACCTGTTTCGATTAGGCCGTGGATTGAACTAAGGGTGGACTTTCTTCTTGGATTGTTGAAAATTACCCCAGGAAAAGATTCTATAATGGTTGTTGTGGATTAGTTTAGTAAGATGGCACCCTTCGTGCTTTGCACCAACACTAACGATGCTTCGGCTATTGCTTCTCTTTTCTTATAGGAGATTGTGCGAATATACGGTGTGCTAAGGAGTGTAGTCTTCGATAGAGACTCGAAGTTCTTAAGTCATTTCTAGAGAACCTTATAGCATTGACTGGGAACTAAATTACTCTTTAGTACCTCTTGTCACCCCCAAACTGATGGCCAAACAGAGGTGGTTAATCATACTTTGGGTTTATTACTCCGAGCTGTAGTTGATAAGAACTTGGTCAATTGAGACGTCTGCTTGCCAGTAGTCGAGTTTGCTTACAATTGAATCATACATGACACCACTAAGTAGACCCTCTTCAAGGTGGTCTTTGGATTCAATCACGAGTTGCCCCTCGACCATGCCCTTGTACCCGTACTCCTGTAAGAGGACCCCAACACCTTGACGAGGGCATAATCCCTCAACACATCTATGATAAGGTCACTTGGCACATCGACCAGGTTGCTAAAAGAATACGTAAAAAGACTAAGGGTTGGTCGGCAAAACAATTTTAGCCAGGAGACTTGGTATGGATACATCTCAGCAAGGAATGGTTCTAGAACAAAAGGAGAAACAAATTATCTATAAAAGTGGAAGGACCTTTTAGAATCCTCCAAAAAATCAGTGACAACGCTTATAGGTTGGAACTGCCTAAGGACTATGAGGTTTCTGATGCCTTCAACATCACCAACCTCAGTCCATATCACCTTGACAGAGAATTGAGCTAATACCATCCGGATTTGATCCTAAATCTAAAACAACCCAGAGGGAATGATGGGAATCAAGCTATGGGGCCCTTGACTTGTAGTCGGGCTCAAGGACTAGAGAGGTTGGTATGACAAATTCTTATGTTCCAACCAACCCTTGCCGAGGCTGAGTATCTCTTTGCTGAATCACCACTAATGCTGTGCTGTATGACTATCCATTATTGTGTGGTATGTTGAGTAAGCGATTACTCTCTATTGCCAAGTCAACCAATTACTCGGCCTCTTCCTTGTTGAGAAGCCAAGAGAGAAAGTTGAACTAACTAGGCCATCTTTATTAGGACAAACCCATGCATCCATACTTTTTGTCCTCATCTCTTAACGACCTCACCAATGCCGCATTGCCACATGTACAATATCACATGTAGAATTTGTAGCACCAATGATTATTTTCTTTGTATTTTCATTTATGCCCCTTTATAACATGTACATTGCCCTCCTTAGGAAATGTCCTTTTTGTCTTTTCCCTTTTGGGCAAGTTGCCTTAGTTTCCGGGTATAAATACACTTGTACTTATAGTCATAAGAGATCAGATGATCTTCAATACACTTTCGAGTATCTTCTTCCCTATGTAAATACTGTTGTTTACTCTTGGCATTACTCTTATCCTTTCCCTTAAGCGAGGTTAGGTGGACCAATTCGTGCTTCACATCAAATTGTGCCGTGAGTCCTTAGAAGTTCCATTGGTGCAACATGTCCTCTAGAGCTATTCATGGGTTTTGCTTACTGTTTTCATCCTTTGCTTTCACCCTTTTGTACCTTTCCCCATTGACTCTTTTCGAGCTTTCTACAAGCTTGGACCTATTCAATGACTGGCCTTGTTTGTTCTTAGCTACAGTTCACGTCATGTTGTCTCGGCAAGAAAGTTAAAGCCATGCTTTGAAGCACATGAAATTATTGTTATTGATTATCCTTTACTACAAGCTTTACAATGATTAGATTCCTTAGGGAGGATGATGAAGTATGCTTTAGAACTAAGTGACTATGGTGTATAGTACAAACCAAGAACGACATTGAAAGCTCAAGTATTGGTAGATTTTGTTGTCGAATTTACTAGTGAAGAGGATCGCATAGAGATGGCTGAGAAGCTAATATGGAATTTATATGTCAATGGATCCTCTACTAAAGAAGGATGCAATGTAGGACTCAATCTGCAAGGACCCCAAAATGTGAAAATTAGTTATACCTTGAAATTTGGGTTTCTAGCTAGCAACAATGAGGCCAAGTATGAAGCCTTAAACGCTAGACTCAAATTGGCAAAAGAAGTTCGTGCTAAGAAAGTCGAAGTTCTTTTTTGTTCACAACTAGTTTTGAATCAAGTCAAAGGTAGTTATATGACAAAAGAAGAAGTGATGAGCAAGTACTTGTTGATAGTATAAATGCTTAACGATGAGTTTTAATCCTTTCTAATTGAGAAAATTCCAAGGAGTAGGAACATTGCTGCTAACAAACTATTAAAGTTAGCTAGTATGGCATATCCTGACTTAAACGATAGGCTCTTCATTGAGTATCTCTCCAACAAGAGCTTACAAACTATTGAGTAGAGTTACAAGTTGGCTCCTTACCTAGAGGAGAAGTCTTGGATGGATCTAATTGTGAACTATCTGAAGGATAGTGTTCTTCTTAATGATAAGAAAGATGCTTGAAGATTGATTTACCAAGTGGCAAATTATGCACTGATTGATGACTAATTGTACAAAGGTGGCATTTCTTAACCTTATCTTCAATACTTTCCATCGAAGGACATACAACGAATACTGTTTGAGTTATATGGTGGTATTTGTAGTAACCATGTAAAGGGTTAAATCTTATATGTTTGTGTATTGTGACTCAGCTATTATTGACCAACTATGAGAGAAGATATAAAATTAATTGTTTTATAATGTCCACAAAGCTAGAAACATGAGATACTGAACCATGTGCCTTTTATTGAACCATATAGCCTCACTTGCCCTTAGCCCTTTGCCTAATGGGGATTGGACATACTTATACCATTTCCAAAGTCTACAGCCCAACAGCAATTCATCATAGTTATTGTGGATTATTTTACAAAGTAGGAGGAGGCCGAAGTAATAGCTAAAATCACCAAATAGAAGATTGAAGCTTTTGTTTTTAACTTCATCATATCGAGGTTTAGGGTTCCATTTATGATAATTACTAATAATGGACCACAGTTTGATAATGATAAGTTTCCAGCATTTTATGAGAAACATGGCATTTGTTTGAACTATACTTAAGTGGGTCATCCCCAAACCAATGGATAAGTAGAAGCTGTTAATAAGATTATCTTGTATAGTTTGAAGAGGAAAGTTGACCAGGTTAGGGGTAAATGGGTTGATGAATTGCCAAGTGTTTTATGGGTTATAGGACTACCCATAGGACTTCAACTGATGAAATACCCTTCAAACTAACATATAGGTTGGAAGTTATATTGTCAATTGAGATGGATTTACCTAATCTTCGTATCCAGAACTTTGACATGATGGCTAATTATGTTGGCCTTACGACTAATTTGGATACTATAGAGGAGATAAGAGATATTGTAAGGATGAGAGGTACTGCATATTAGCATAGAGCGGCCAAGTATTAAAATCAGAGGGTAAAACACAAGGTATTTCAGCATTGAGATTTTCTTTATAGAAAATTAAAGGCAACTAGCACATGTGAGAGAATCAAGGGAAGTATGGCGCAAATTAGGAGGATCTTGTTAGGATCTAGGAAGTCATACCCAAGAGGACATATCGATTAGAAAGGCTGGATGGGACAATCATCCCTTAGGCATAGAACGCTAAGAATTTGAAGCTTTACTTTGCTTAGTTCCTTTGAAATTATGGTTTATTTCTATCTCTATTCTGAACATTGTAAGGCGATGGCCTTCATCTTATTTCAACTATGAAATGTTCATTTCATATTTATGAGTATCTCTACTTCCTATCATTTTCATTCCTAATCAATGCATGACTAATGGATTAAAGAAGTTTTAGCTACACAACGAACGAACTAATATTTAATAAGTTTAGACCTATAATGGTTAATGAACTTAATAATTATTGACATTAATTCTTCTTTAAAAATATACTGAGAAATTAGAGAATGAACTCTATTATGCCTTAATAGGTAATCTTATGGTTAAGGAAAAAAACATTAGTTCATGTCCTATGTGACTAATGAATGACATTTCTATGAAAAGACATCTAACATGCGCATGAAATAAAACATGCCAAAAAACAAGAACATGCATGTGAAATAAAGCATGCCGAAAGCAAATAACTTGCATGTGAAATGAAACATAATGGAAATAAAAGGCGTAAATGCTGAACATCTTGTTACATAGAAGGTCAGCATCTTGACTATATTAAGTCCATACAACATTTATGAAAATAAAGTACAAATTAACCAATCATATTAGGAATTTGGGATGTTCTTGTTCTTAGATTAGGCAAAAATGATATCTTGATCAAAAGAAGACAGGACCTTTTTAGAGCTTACTTCTTTTTTAGCATTAAGGGTTATGGAGTAGGAGGATTTATGAACATAGGGGGTCTCCTTAGATGATGGTTCCTTATCATTAACAGGAAGTTCAATATTGGCTTCAACATTGTTTCCCTATTCTTGAACTTTTGTCTTTGCTTCTTTACTAACTTCTTCATTGCCATTGCTGGCATCATTATCATCAACGTCAACAAAGTCTAAGCAAGACATATCATAGTTAGGGTGAACCTTTAAGATCTCTTTCCTTACCTATTGGACCTGCTGCAAAAGATTATTTTGAAGCAATTTCTTGTATTGCCTACTGGGAGTCATAATTTCTAATGCTTCCTCCATGGAGGGCTTCTATTTTTGCTGCCTCCTCTAATTCAGCAACATAAGTCTCAAGCATGGAGCTGTTTATCTCCAATTCCTTTATTTGCATCCTTAACCTATCCTCCTCCTCACTCATCGAGGTTATTGTTACTACTAACCCCCAACAGTCCTCTTGCTTTTTGCAAACCTCCTTATATAGCTCTTCATTCTTGGCATTGAGGCTAGAGACTTCATCGATTGCTAAGGAATGTGCCAACTGCTCGTTAAGAAGCTCTTCTTATAGTTTCTTAGCCCCCATCTTAGCCTTAATTCTCACATTCTTAGTTGTGATAATCTGAGCCTTTGAGGAGTTATACGCCTCTTCAACATTCTGCAATAAATTAACAAAGCTGAATAAATTATTTGCTTCTTAACAAAGCAACAAAATGTAAATATTACCTTCTTCATTTCTTTCTCGACTTCATCCAAAGTTATCAAAATGTAATTGCTAATCTGTATACAGATAAAATTATGTTAGCAACAGAACATGAGTTGTAAATGAAAAGTTGATTGTTACTTACATCATATAACTTAGTGGCAATATGATCTTTATTGCAATTGCCCACTTTGTCTTCATCTTTCTTTGCGATCTCCCTATCCCTAGGGAGAATGACTCCCTCCATTGGGGCTAAGGACTTTGTCTTATCATCTAAGGTTGAATCAGTATCTAGGATATTCTAGCTCCAATATGGCATGAAGTATTCGCCCACTTTATGGTTAGGGACAAACTTGATAGAGTTGATGCCAGTAGCTTTATTTTCTCATAGCCTCTTTTGTCTTCTTGTCTAAGGCCTTAGATTTCTTAGATGAAGGTTGATTTGCAAGATCTTTTCCATCTCTCTTTCTGGCACTTGTCTCAGCATTTTCTTGAGAAGAAACCTTGGTGCCATTGACAACAGCAATGTCTCGGCTAGATTCTCTTGGCTTATCATCCCTAGGAGTATTTATTATTGAGGGAACATTATCAAGCTGCGTAGCACCAAGAGCCTCTATTTGTCCATCATTGATGATTTCCATCTACTTTGGTTGTTGCTCCTCAGTAATGGAATCAATTCCCTTCCTCTTTTAAATGGTAGCCTCTTTCATAACCTTCACTTGAGAAGTCTTTTTTTGTACAAGTAGCCGACCAATAAAGGCTTTAATGGCTTTACATTTATCAAGCTTTAGCTTTTTGGCCTTTGCTTGGGTTAGTAGTTTAGCTGGATCCACATCACCTACACCCATGGTTGCATAAGAAGATAGGAGTGTTATAAATGGGAATGCGAGAAAAATGAAAACTTATGAGGTCCATGTTGAGTAAAGCTTAAACTATTCTCCCCTTAAGTTACGAGAATGGCTTTCCTCTTGTAGTTCTACTCGGTATGATGATTATTCTAACACTTACCTTCTTTATAAAAAAAGATTGGATCCCCACTTTTGTATTATTTTATTATTCTCTCGGTATCCCAAAAAAACATCTTATTCTTTCTTCTTTCTTGAATCTTTTTGGCTATACTAGTGTTGTTCATCAAATCAATGTCTTTGGTGTAGATGGGCTCGATCCATTGGGTCTAAAAATCTAAATCATCTTCTAACCTAATGGAAACAAATTTATCATGCCACTTATAGATTTTGGACTCCAACCCATCTATGATTTTACAACCATGCTGAGCTATTGTGAAATACCATCCATTAGGCTCCCTTCTTATTGTGAAGAATTATCTAAATAACTAGGGTATGGCTCTAACCTTAACCTATTCATGGATTATTTTAATTGCTATTAGAAGCCTATAAGTGTTTGGTAAAAACATGCTCGGCGTAACCTAGAAATAGTTAAAGAATTGTTTCAGAAAAATAGAAAATGGGAAGTGTAGTCCAAAATTGAGGTATTTTAGATATATGTAGAATTTGCACCTTTTGGAAAATATACCCTCTCATCCTCCCTTAGCCTATGCAAATTCTATGTCTTGGGAAGATCTTGCCAATATTTATTATACTTTGAGATGAGTGTCTTAATAGCATTGTATACCACTCCATTCGAGGAATCATTATTCTAAACTATATTATTATACAAATACTTGGCAATAGATCTTCCTTCCCTGTCATTTAGATAGTTATCTACTGGAAGAGAGTTGATGCAAGTGAGTTTTTCCCATTGCTTTATTATGCTATCTGTAGAACGACTTGAAGAACACATCAAATCATTCCTTTTTTGGGGGTGGGGTTAGAAGTAGCCTCGAATACAATTGCTTTAGAATTTGAAAGTGTAAGTAGATGAATGACGCTTCAAACCATACCTAATTGAAGTTATATGAGAAAATCGCAAACCATACAAAAACTTAGAAGATGAAATGTTGAAAGTAAATGGAAACTCTGAAAGTGGATATGGATGAGAAAACAGAGAAATCTTTATCAGTATGGAAAAATCCTTTATATATGAATAGTCTCTCCTCATAACCCTAACGTGCTTCTAATAGGAATTAGGTTATGATTAAATAGTCAAGTATGGATTAATGATACGTACTATGAGTTAGAAATTTGATGGTTGTCATGCTACTGACAGTTATCAGCCCTTGCAGCGTAATGATGCTAAGATGACAGTTGTTGTGGTTACTACCACAGAAAAGTGAATGGGTGGGAAAGTTAAAAGGCTACAACCTTTCACTTATGATACGAGTCGTTGCATTTCAAAATAAAAAATCAAACCTTCCTATGTCACTCGGCATCTAAGAAACTCATTTTGGTCTTAACCATCCAATTGCCTAAATTGAGCATTAAGTTTTATTTACTCCCATAGTCGAATTCTCAACCATGGGAGTTAGGGGGGCAAATGTTGATAGATGAATCTCATCCTAAAATATTACTTAGCCATTCGTATGTTGAGAAGACAACTAATACCAACTAAGGCTCAATCCAATTGATGAGCCTTGAAGCTTGGCCTATTATTATGTCTGGTTTAAACTTATTAAAGTGGCGTAAACAGTTACAATCTGGTATAATCTCATTACATAACCTCCTATTACTCCTATATGTCAAGTATGTGCTTGATTAGAAGATCTCTACGTAGCCTACAACCATTGATTAATTGTTATTACAAACACCTAATGATTGCCTATAAATACAAAAAGAAAGTATTGTAAGAACTCTCTTATGACCTTTAACTTTATACTTATTCACTTATCTCTCTCAAAGATAATTATTGACTTAGGCATCGGAGTGGCTATACCGGACTAGCCCCAATACCACTTAACCTTTACTTGTGCTTTTGTGGGAACACAAATTTACCCTAAAATCACCCGACAACAATAGGCACATGTGATGATGATAGATTCACATCATCATGACCATTAAGGCTTTAGCTATATCTAGCTATTATTGCTTCTTTCTCTATTCTATCAAGATCTTGCTCATATTCTTTGAAAGCATGGAGAAGTGAGGGAATAGTGTCCTCATAGTCTGCACTATAATCACATGAAACTTTTACTTCAAATGCTCCTGGCCATATCTCTCTTAGAATGGGTTGATTAGCAATGCACAATCTTCTTTGTGTTTCCCTGTATTTTATGTCATCTTCTTTTGATATCTCCTTCAAAGCCATCAACAAAGTTACAAGTGGATAATGGAGAAATTTTTGTTGGTTGATATTCCATCCATTATAACCTTAATTCAATTATGAGCTTAAATTGCAAAGGATTTGCTCTTAGAAATCTTCTAATTAAGTCATTAATCCATGTTGAAATAATTTGTTCCCATATGAGCAAAGATTTAAACCATTTCATAAGATCTATCAGATGAGTCAACTGGTTTAAACTTGATTATCTATAAATATTGCAAAGCTTCATGAGAACTTGATGGCTATGGTGTAATGTTATACTAAATAATAGTAGAACTACTTAAGTTCTTCGAGAAACTTGTTCTCATAGAATCTCCAAACATTAGGATGGATGAATGGATATCTTAGATGCAATCTAAATGGATTAAGATTTAATCCTCCATATTTTTGGAAGAATAATGTTTGATATTCCCATATCCGTCTCTTGCTTTCTTCTATAAACCTTCCTCTTTCAATCATTTGTCTCAATTATAAGGGTACATGTTCATAAAACTTTCTTAGATTGCACCATCTTGGAGGGAAGAAGTTGTTGGACTAAAACTTGGCAATCATTCTAGATGCATGATTATCACCTAAGGAAACTTTATGAGACGAGTGCATTAGTACTCGTTCAATTAAATCTTGAGACTCCTTTTGAGGTTTAGAGAGAAAATTTGCTACATCATTCTTCTTTCCTAAGATGCTTAACCTCATAAGAGTATTTAGAAAACCATTCTTTCTATCTTAATAGTTTAGGATATGGTACAGTATTTTGCTTAAAGTTAAGCATCTTTAGGAAGGAACTCATATCCATTTCAATTTAAAAATGACATCCAATGAGATGATATTCAAACTTTTAAATAGCATATTTGACTATAAGGATCTCCTTGAATGTTGAATGATAATGGATTTCAGAGTCCTTGAGCTTTCCACTTTTGTAACCATAAATTTGTTTGCCTTTCTCTCCTTATTCAAGGAGAATAGCTCCCTAATGTTAATCACTAGCATCAGTTTGTAGAATAAGTTGACCACTTGAAAGAATCTTTATTGGTGGAAGTTTTTGCAATTCTTTCTTTAGAAACTTTAATGCGCTTGTTTGCTTTTCTCCCCAAGGAGGATGATTTCTCTTAAGCATCTTTGATAAAATAGCAATATACTGAGAGATTTTAGGGATAAAATCTTCAGATAATTTACTATCCTTAAGAATTGTTGAATTTTCCTAGTATTGAGATCTTTATCATGAAACTTCAATTTCTTGAGTAATATTAGGCTTTAGTTGATAACACTTATCTTTGATCTTCATATTAAGAAATTTTATCTCTGTCTAGGCAACTTTCATCTTTTTCTCTAAAAGCATGACTCCATAGGAAGTTATCAACTCATAAAATTGCTATAGGAGCTTGATATGGGATGATTCATTTAAACTAAAAAGGAGAATATTATTTGTGTAGATGATTATGCTATCAAGATTGGAAGGAATATTTTGATCATTGCCTTTTAGAATGGTGATAGAGTCGTTTTGAGCACAAAGGGTTAAAACCTTCCATTGATAGCGGTTATTTGGGATACTGAATCCTGTTTTAGATCTATTATCTAGATGAATACCCAATTGCCAAAACCTTGCTTTGAAATAAAGTATTTTTGTTGGGGATTAGAAACTTGTCATCTTAGATGAAATAATTGAGAGTTTGATAATTTATGACAAGTCATACTTTCTCCTTAGCTTGCTTAGCTCTTTTGTTCACATAGAAAGCCTTATAGGTCCATTGTGAATCAGATGGTTCTATTAATCCTTATTGAAGCAAGTTTTGACATTCTTCTTTTGCTAGCCTAGCATGTTCAGGATTCATACTTGAATGGCTTGCTTTAATAGGATTGATATCCTCATTTTTCTTAAAATTTACCCCCATAAATAATTGTTGACTTTGCTATAATGGATTATCACATTTTTTCAAGAATTTAGCGTAATCTTATCATAGGCTTCTACTTTGAGCTTGTCAATAATCTTTAGTATATTGATCCCTTCAATTAAATAGAATCATGGGAGTTTAGTATAAGGCTTCTGATATTTTTTGAACCTAATGCCTTTGGGATAGATCTTCATATATGGAAGTTTGGAAAGAATATCCTAGCCAACAACAATGTCTTTATTTAGTAATGGGGATATAAGGACAAGAGTGATGATACTCATCTTGGGAAAAATTGAATTTTTATTGATCTACTCTTGAGATGTATATGGAATTCCTCATTGGATGCTACAACAAAAGTCCTAGTATGTGGAATCCAAAAGTCTTTTAGAAGAACTTTAGGATTCAAGATATTTTCAGTTGCTCCAATATCAAGGAAGGTGATTACTGTGATAGGTTTATCATATTTGCTGGTGAAAATATGGATTGGAACATGAGGTATATTGATACTCATAATCTTATCACCAATAGCTGTTTCCTCATTTTAGATTGGATAAGATTCATCTCCTGAATCTTCTCATTTTGGGTTGGATGTCTCAAAATAAACCTATAAAGTAAACAAAACTTTTTCTAAAGGTTCATCATTAGTTGAGAATAAAGACTCAAGTTCTTCATCTTCTTTTATCTTGATCCCAACTTTCTTAGTTATGTTTTGAATCATTTTCTATGGACATTGTCTTGCATAGTGCCCTATTTTGTTGTAGATATAACATCTACTTGATTTCTTTCACTTTTTGCTTTTCTTCTTAAAGTATTTCCACTTCTTGATTGGAACTCTCTTCCTTCTTCTTTTGAAAGAGCTTTTGTTCTTCATATTTTTTGAAGTGCTTCTTCTTCTTTGGAGCACATATACATTCTTGATTACAATGCTTATACTTAATAAATAAATCTGGTTTTCTATACTTGTCATTGAAGGCATCACTTCCTTAGATATAATCCTTTATTATATTCCTTCTTTCACATATGTCTTCTATGATAATGTAGAGTGTCTATTGAATTTTTCTAACTAAAATATCAATCACCTTTTGATTCTTAAGCTAAAGATGTCTTTCTATTCCTCTAGCCAAAGGTGTTGGAATAGAAGAAAGAAACACTAGCTTAAGCATATAATTTGCTCCAAGTTGATAAAATAGTTGGACAATCTTCTTGAAGTGTCAATCTAGGTCTTTCTTTTTGTAGGAATAGCATCTTCTTTCATGAAATTCTTTCCTTTTGATTTCTTTTGAATCTTCTAGATTTCCAATGAGGAATTGGTGTAGAATTCTTGTAGATTGGTCAAAGTTTGTTAGGCCTAAGAAACATATTTGGTCTTGTTTAATCATAGAATTCCACTAATCTTTGATAATACTAGTAAACCTGTTGATGAATTCTGTTAAGATCTCTCCATGAGAAGGTTGTGTCAAATTTATTGTAGATATCTAAGAATGAAATTCTTGAAGCTTTTTTGGCCATTTTGAATAATGAATATCATCTAATGTAAATGTTACATTAGACTTAGATGATCTCCTTATTAAAACATTTGGTCTTGAATTAGAAGTTTTAGATTCTAAATCCTCATAGTCATCGTTGCTTTTGACCATTGACCATTAAAATAGGTTTTGTTGGGCCATCTGTAGTAGTAGTACTATGTTCATTGAAGAAATAAGATATTTCTTTAGATTTACCATCAGAATTTGATGCTGGAGTAGTATTCGAGCCCTCCATATCATTTGAACTATTTTGATCTTCGTCTTGAGAAGTTTCTAGATCAGTTATTGTATTGTTTTTTTTATTAGTCTCTAAATGGACCATAGCAACTTTAACTACTGTTTGCTCATTGTATGTCTTACGAAAGGCTCTTACAGGGTTGTCTTGCTACTTTACCATGTAGACTCAGGATTTGAGCTCAAGCATCTTATCATCATGATCATGCCTTAATCTTTGGGTTTCATAGAGATCCTTAAACTTTTGTTCTAAATTGGAGGTTTCCTTTATTTTTCCTTTCTTTTTCCTAGAAGCCTCGATCTACCTTACTTGTTCACTTAGATCAAACAAACTTTTACTTTAAGGTTCTTGAGGCTCTAAAAAAGAAATTGAGGTTTTTTTGGGTTTAATAATCTTAGCAATTATATTCGATTTTGTAGAGGTTAATGTTGGAATATAAGAAATTCCTCTTTGCATTGCTTCCAATATCTCAATTTGATTTCTTAATTTCTTGATTTCCAACTCCTTTGGTTGATATATTTTTGAAGACTACTAGGTTATGATACAACCTTTTTTATTTCTTCAAGCCTTTTCTAAAAGAAGGTGATCATCTTAAGACAATCATCTATTTTTTGTTCAACAATAGACAACCATTGTTGAATATTTTCAACATTAGATCCTATCTTGCTTAGCATTTTATTCTAGGATAAGGCATTGTTAGTGTGCCAATTTAATACATTTTCCATTACACTACTCCTTTTCTAATTGCTTATTACATCACTTTTTGTTGGATCTTTGACTTTTGGGATGTGATAGTAATTTTCCATTGTGTATTCCTCAACTAGTGGAAATTCTTTATCTTCTTTGGTAGGTTACATCATAAAGAAAAGATCTTATGGGTCCTTTCCTTTAGATTATGACAAAGGATAATTGTTACTCCTGTCGATTGCTAATTTTGACTAGGCTATCAGATAACCTTATCAACATACTATTTAACCTCATAATTTGACAATTCTGAAGAAGAATCACCAATACTCATTTTTGGATTTGAGGATGATGCTCCATCATCCCTTCTCTCCTTTGGTGGTAGTTGCTCTTTTGGAATCCACTTCAGTAATGATTCCCTATGTTTCCTATTCATTCTTCAATTAAGAGGTTTTGGAGTTAAATTTGTCTTAGTTCGCTTTGGATCGAACCTAATCTCAATTTTGATGAGTCTCTTGTAAATATTATACAAGGATTCCTTTTTTGGCTCCTTGTCTAGCTTTCGTTTAGGAGACTTATCTTTTCTTGTCTCGGCTAGTGGTTGGCTCTTTTGAGGACTTACATAACTAACCATAGGCTACCACTTTCCATAATCATCTCCAAGAGGTCCTATGGTAAGATCACCATCTTGCTACCTTGTCCAATAAGAACATGATTTTTTTATTTTTCTTGGATCTTAATGTAGAATCACCAAGAAAATTCTTTGCTACATGACAGTCATCGCATTGACAATTATTAAAAAAGTAGCAATGACCATTGAATGGATCCTTTGAAAAAGCAGATAGATTTGCCTTAATTGTCAAAATGTTTGATAATTTGCTGCAAACGCTTATTAAGCCTTGCAAGCATTTGATGACTAGATCATACAAAAGGTTGGAAAAGTGGATGAGTTTGATTTTTCCTCATCCTGAGCCCTTTCAAATTGGATAACTATAGAGCCATCTTTCTTTTTCACTAAAACAGGGTCAATCGATTGAATAGGCACTATATTGCAATGGTGCTTTTCATAGCTAGTGACCTACATTGTAGGAAGCATCTTCAAGAGATCTACTTTAGACATTTGCTTTAAAGCATGGACTATTGTAGGAGTCTTGCTAGAGTCCATAGAAATAATAAGAGCTTCATTACCTTTTCCAGGTAAGGATAAATCAAGAGAATGATTTTGAACACGATACACCATTTGATAGTATAGAGTTGTCGAAATGGATTTTAGATTCAAAGGTGCTCAAATGATTTGAACATGGACTTAGAGAGCTTCTAATAGCTTTAGGTTTGCTAGAGCAAGATTGTAATTAAGGTACAATGTTACAAGCACTATTCCAGCATTGATTATTATTTCAATGGTGCCTATACATGCCTGTTGGTACTTTAAAAATCTTATATCTAAAAGAGCCATTCTGGCTACCATTGGTAACCCTTTCCTTCTAAGCAATGTTAAAGCTAGTCTTATAGCTCTAAAGTAGATATGAGTGTATCCCTAAGATAACCATTGCCTAGGTAACTTAGGAGGTATTTTCAAGGTGATGAACTGCTCCTCTTGTGAAGCTTTAGTAGGACATTGATCAAATTTGGAGGATTGAATGCATTCTTTAACCTACTTTGAACTTGTACTGATCAAAGATCTAAACAAAGATCTTTGTGGTCTAGTAAAGGCTAAATATGGATTAACTAAAGGTAAAGAAGTTACATATGTTTTTCCTTGGTCTTCTAGATATGATACTTCATAAAGGTAATCTATCTTATTAGGATGGGATCGTATAAAGTAGGCATCTAGATTAAAGGTGGCTACTGTAGGGATAATGGCAGTATTACATAGGTTGAAAGTGTTTGTACTTGAGTTGGTTGTGTTAGGTTTTCTATGTTATTATAATCTCTCTCTTCTTCCTAAAGAAGAAATAACTATCAAGACATGCATGTGTTGTGATAAGATTCCAAGTACCAATCTTATGTCCTATCCTATTATAGACTATATGAGAGGCTTGTTCATGAGTTCCGTATGAACAGTTAACCTATTTATAAGCTCCATCAGTACTGAACGGCCTACCTTGGTTTATTGGGTTTGAACTGTTATGCCAAGTGCGCTTCGTTTTACCTCGACCGAGCCTTCCTACAAACCTATCCATAAACTATGGTAATATTGGAAGACTTGACTTGCTTTACAAGTTTTGTCCTAGGCTACATTTTGTACACTGTTGTGCTAGGTCTTCCTTACTATACTTGATCCATTCTACCTTACTAAGGTTGGTTCTATTCCATTTTGTTGAGTCTACTCTTATTTGCTATGCAGGACTGTCCTATCCTGCCCATCTACTTTACTTTACTGAGTTCAACTTACTCGGCTAAGATATGCTTCGTCATGACATGGCCGCTCGACCATTCCATACTAGCTTGGCTGTACCAGATCATATTAAGTAATTCGGCCTCATCTACTCTAAACAAGCCCAGCCATGTGAGTTCGACTGCTACCACAGGTCGACTACTATCATGTTAGGTTGGCCTTGGGTCGGTCACTGCCATAATAGGTTAGATTGGCCATTTGAGGTCAGCTTTGATAACATTAGGTCAACCACAGACATATTAGATTGGCTCCGGACATATCAGACCATCCAGAAGCTCAAGTCTACCCAAAACAAGGTTTTATAGTCTGCAATAACTCCTTGGAATCTAGAATTAGCCCTTCACTTGAAAATCTTATGTGGCTACCCTTTTTTACTTATGTTATTAGGATTACCTTTTTCTTGTATTTTCCTTAGTTGTCGTTCTTGTTTCATTTGTAATTATTAGAATGCCACTAGAGCATCCTTTTATTTGTTTTTTTACAACTTTACCCCTTTTGTATAAATAGAACACTTGTATAGGATTTTAGATAGGCTTGACATTTTAATGAAAAACTCTATAGACTTTTCTCTTGGAAAACTCCCCTATCATGACCCAATAGTATCATTGTCGTAGTAAGTCGTTGTGTACCATACAAAGGTCTACTATCAACTCCCTTATTGATTATAGGCCTTTCATATGACATACAAGGCTCTTTTCACTATACGTTACCACTAAGCCCATAGATATGTAATATAGAAAAATTTAACTAAATTTACTTCTATGGTATAAATTAACTAGACGTGTAAACTCGTAAGATATATACCAAAAGAGTATTACAAACAAATGTAGTTCATAAGGGAACTCCATTAAAAATTTTAATCTATGTTATAAACAAAAATATCAAAATAACTAGTTATATACAAAACTATTACAAAATTTCCTCTTCACTCCTTGATTGCTTCAACTTGTCCTTACACGAGACTTACCATGGGCATGCCTAGGCCCAGATTAGCAAAGAGGTTTTTCTACGACAAAAAAAAAATCTATCAGTATGTAAGCTTAAGCTTAGTGAGATAAATACTCCCGTCAGTACCACATGATAGAAATTTATTAGATGCACAATCATATGAATGTATGAACAATTAGTATGCCGAACAATGCATGCAATGGCCTAGGTACTACATATGACTCAAAATCATGTCCCCTGTAGTTAGGGTTTAAAGACAATTAACCAACCGAAACTAAAATCCGGGTTTTAGACCTTGCGTTTTATTTCATTTGCACTATTGTGCTTAAGCTAAAACAAAACTATATATATATATATATATGTATATACTTTCTTTATCGAATAACAAATCATATATATTTTTTTAAAATCCTAAGTCTAGTGGTGTGGTGACCTCCGCAATCCACAAACACACGCCCTAAGCAGAAGCTACAAGACACGGCCCTTCACTGACGGTTGGCGTCTCCCAACACCTAGTAAGCCCATCAGCTTAGGATAGAGACTCAATAAAAATGATGACATAGCTAATGCCCAATCTTATAGGTGATCAGATAATTTCGATAAGTGATTAACTTAATTTTCAAGGTGATCAAATAATTTCATTCCATACAATCGTACATATAAATTATCACAAATAAGTCCCATTATTATATAATTAACAAGCCATATCATTCATTCACAAATTCATACACATGCATTTCCCATATCCCACAAGTATCTAAATTTATATATATATAAGTTTAGGTGCATCTATTTTACAAGCAAAATCAAGTAAAGAGTCATCGGGAATTTACTCACTTTGCCATGCGGTCATTCAAAGTAGTCTGGGGGCAGGTCGTCTCTAAACGTGATGTCCCCTAGTCATTGAAATCATAATACTATAAGAGATTGAAATAAAACTTAGAAAACTAAGCTAAAATCTCTTAAATTATACTATCAACTAGTTTTTGTATCTTTTTCTGTTTTTACTTAAAAGTTCAATTGTATATAACTTTTTCATTTTAAATCTAATTTTTATGATCTTATAGTCAATCTTCATCATTTTCGAGTTTACTTTAATGTGGTGAGGTTAGATTTTTAAAATGAGGTACGTAAATCTATACATAGGTTAGAACAGTAGCGGTCGTCATGATTTGGAGTGTTTTTGGGCTTTGTTTGGTTAATGGGCTTTTTAGTAACTTGGGAAATCCTTTAGGCTTAGTCTCAAGATTTCCTTCTAAGCTCAAAATATTCCTTAAGGTCAGATTTACAACTTTGATTTACATTCCTAAGGCTATCAACCACTTCTTGGGCTCTTAAGTGGGCTTAAGTTATCAAATGGGCTTGTTTTTTTGATCTAACTCAAATTTAACCATTTTGTTGGGCTTAGGGAGTGTCTTGTAGGTTTCTTGAGAGTCTTAAAATGACTCTAATTAATGTGTCAAGTTACTGGTCAGAAATTTAAGGGTGGTTCAACTTGGTGTATGAGGTCCGTTTTGGAAGTTTTAAGCTCGATTTTGAGTTTTAAGCTTAATATACTTATCATACTTGCCTTGGTTGGTCTTTTCACTTTGTTTAATTATTTTTATCATATTTTTAAGTGACTTTTAAGGATGTTCCAGATCTATTTAGTTTGAATATGAGAGCTTTCGACTTGGTTTTCCAACTTGATTTATCATTTTCTTGAGTTTAGGTGTTAGATCATGAACCTAGGTTACTTGTATTCAAATCTTAGCTTGACTTCTTTTTCATGAAAGGATTATTTGACTCATACTTTTCATGAAATAGTAGATCTCATATGTATTACAATTTCCACATCATAGCACATGTCGTACAAAGTTGGTTTTCTCATGAAACTTTATGTGATGAATTTTTCTTTAACCTAAGTCTAGATTTGAGTATCTTCAACTTAATAAACATGAAATCAACATCCAAATGACCCTTGAATCCTCACGTCCAACATGATCCTCCTTCATTTAACTTTTGTTTCAAGATTTTTTCATCTTAAAATCTTTTATTCAAAGTGTTAAAAAAGTATTTCTACAAAACACTAACTTTATATGCTCATATTGCAACTTCATGTAAGGGTTTCATGAGTTTGTTTCTTAGGATGGTCTTTGATGTTATAACCACTTATGATCATACTCATATCTTCAAGAAATCATAATCTCCTAACATGAATACTTACTTACTAACACAAAGATACACTTACTCATCTACAAAGCAAAAGTATGGTGGTTGTGCACAAAGGTTCCACTTATGCTTTTTATCTTAGTTCCTCCTTTTGCACCTTTTTGAAACCTGAGTTGTTGGATCCTCTGAAGTGGAGTTTGTGGAATGTTCTAAGGGTCCTAAAGAAGCTTGAATGTTGGAAAAGAAAGACATGAGAAAAAGGTTGAAAGTGCCGTGAGTGGAAGCTTGGAAGTGGCGGCAAAGTTAAAGGATTTGTGGCGCAAAGTTGTTTCCACTTTTGTGTTGGTTTCAAGTGAGAGAAAAAGGAAGTGAAAATGAAATTGAAAGTGAGAGGAATGGAAGAAAATGTGGCCGATTGGGAATGGGGTAAATGTGTGTTTAAGAAGCTTGAAATTGTTGTCTTGTAGCATACACAAAAGTCAACAATTACAACTATTGTTGATGTAAGCATTAAGGGTTGAATAGTGGAGTGTAAGATAAAGTGATTGATGGGTGAAATACAAGAGTATGGCCTCCCTTTCTTACTTGTTCAAACCGGGCATAAGGGTGTCCTTTTGGGCATGGAATTGTCTTGTCTCATTTATTAAAGTTAAGCATGTGAAATCTTGTGACAATTTGTCCATGTGTAGTATAAGTGAAGGGGTGATAAGGAATGTGTCTTATCACTAGATTTTAATAAGTTATCAATTGATAAATGATCCCAACTTTTAATTGATAAGTCATTTAAGGTGATTGGTTGGTCTACTTATTTATATATAAGGTTTAGGCATGAAGATAAGGGCATTGTCTTATGGGAAATAATTTTAGGATTTACTTCTTGCATTGTTTTGTAAATTACGATTTGATTCTTATAAAATTGTGAAATTTTTTAGAGTTGAATGAAATTATTCAAATTAAATTATTGATTAGTCGCTTAGGGCTAAAAGTCCTTAATTGTTTTAAGGTTTAAGGTCTTAAGTGACTTTAGAGCTCGTAGTTTTTTAAGTTTGGGTTTTATCGATAATAGGCTTTCGAATTGGAAAAATAAGTTCGTTTCTAATTGTAAACTTGAGTTATTAGTTTAGTTGATCCTTGGAAACGTTAGGGAAGTACTCTTAGTTAGATCATAGGCCCACTAAAAGTAGGGTTTACATCCCCTCTATCCTTCCTATAAATCCTTTTAGCGAGGATTGTGGTGACCAAACTTATCACTCGGATCAGTGCATCACATTTGGCGTGTTTTAGGTCCATGTATAGTTCTATGGTGCATTATTTCCATAGAGTTAGTGTGTAGAATTGCTAAAACCATTGACTACCATTTACTTTTTGGGCCATCTTGCGACTTGAACCCACCCCCTTTAGTTACGTCTGATATTAGGTTCGTGTGTTCATTCACGATTCTGTATCACGTTGTTTCCTCCCTATTTTAGAGTTGTTTTCTGGCATTTATTGTGTCACAAGCATAACATGAAGACCATTAGGGGTAATGTGCAAAATTGAAAGCAATGAAAAAGTAAAAGAGAGTTGTGTCTTTGTGCATTTCACCTTAAATATGCTTCTAAATTATGGCTAATAGGACCTAACATAGCATGGTAAGGTATTCTAGCATGGCACACTATATAATTGTAATAGTACATCTATCTTGGAGAATTGAACTAGATAAGCTTATGCTATGAGTCTAATTTGTATTAATGCTATCTTTTATTGGAAGTGGAATGGATTAGAATTTTCTCTCCCCTATCAAGTTGATAATATGAATATTGATCTTCTGACAGAATAAATTACGTTTGATCCTTCCTTAAAATTTTTACTATATATAATAGATGGTAAAAAGAAAAAAAAAAGAATATTTAAGAATAACATAGCAATTAGGATAAGACAAAGAAGTATAAATAGTTGTTATTTTATTTTGTTGTGTTTAAAATGATATGAATAACATATTACAAAGATATTTAAAAGTATTGATATATTCTTACCTTAGCATTACCTGATTTTTAGATTAGGGTTAGTAGATATGGAATCATGTTGAAAATGGCTAATGAATAGCTATTTCCTTGATCATATAAAGGAATATTGATTTTTTTTTTTTTTTTATATTGATAGGAGCTTCATGGATAGTTATTTTACAAACAAGCACATCCATAGCTTTATACAAAAGGACTCACCATTTCATTCCATTCAATTCATATTAAGTCAATCCAACACACATTATAATGACATTTTAGAATTGCTTTGAAACTTGTACCTTATGAGACCTGTAGGTTACAAGGCAACATATTGAATGTAGACATTTTTTATTTTTTCTTTAAAAAGAATCTAATATAGATAAATTGTAATATACGCTTTTATTTATGAGAAAAATGTACTTAAATATTAGCAAACACTTGTGCCCAAATCAACAATCTTTAAAGTTTAAGTCCAAATGCTTGAAAATAAAATAAAAGCTCCCATTATATTAGTCATATGACATGATTATGTAATTTCCTAACCATTCAAATGAGTGGGCAATTAAAGGGAACTAACTTTTATGGTCTTAATGGCTCATCGTCAATTGCATCATTTAAAGATTTATTATATAATTTCAATTTTTAAATGGGGGTGATCCTTAAAAATTAAAATTTTATAGTTTATCCTAATCTAAAATCTGCAATTAGCAATAAATCCACTCGAATGATAAAATGCATTAGATTAAAAGACTTGACAAGTTTGGTATACAACGACTAGTAAATGATCATGATCTACATATTGCCTTATAGGGTGAAATTCCATATAACTTAGAAACTAAACATCCCATTTTGTGGCCCTAATACCCACATTTTACCTATACAATAATATGGGGTTTAATTGGTTTTATAGCTAAGACTTTTATATTTTATTGGCATCAACATTAGTATTTGAATGGGATGAACTAGACTCAAATCTCTTCTCAAGTTATAATATGTAATTTTGTTAAAAAAAAAGGACAAGTTTTATGGTGGTAGGTTTCAATGTTTAATTCTAGAGGATATATGATGAATATATGATTATCATTTGATGGTGGCAATAATTGTGGTAACCAAATTTGTTATTAACTTCGCTAAATAGAATAAAACTTTAATATAATAGTTATTATTAAAAAATGGCATAGAGATATAACAAGTTATAAATAGATATCATGTTGTTGCTTGTTAACTTCATTGAGGATAATTTAAGGAAAAAATCAATTTTAGCATTAAATAGCTATTTATAGTCTCAAAATTATTATTCAATATTTGTTTGTAATAGGGATTCATTTTGGGATTATTATTACAGGCCTAAAGTGTAACTATATGCCATAATAATTTTTCACAAAGAATAAGAAAGGAATGGAATTACTATCATAGCAAAATGAATGGACTATTACTCTATATGACCAGGAATGAAGAAATCTAATACTGGAAGATTTCTTTTCCTTTTTTAGTAGAATATAACCACTTTCATGAGAATTGTTTATGACTTTCCAATATATAATTGTTTTTTGGGTACTTACATTAGAAGTCCTCTATCTATAATCCAAAGCAATTAAATTCTTTTTCTTTTTCATTTTTATTAAATAAAAATTCATTACAATGTGGACGAGAATCTTAGTTAATAAATAGCATGTTACAAAAATGGGATGGGTGCTAAAGAAGTTTAAAACTACAACTCATTCAGCTTTTTCCTTGATATGTAACCTAATGTGAAAATTTTTTTCTTCTCATTTAATAAAAGAAAACAAACATCTATTTGTTGATAGTAAATATTTGCTAAGGTTTCCTACACAAGAGTATAACTTGTTCTAAGCTAAGCTGAACTACTTCACCTTAGGGTGACGTATTGCAATTAGGTTTAGCTACTCATACAACTCGTAACTTAATGATAGTAATAGGTTGGCATCCAAACATGTGACCTATTGTGAGAGCTTAAGATAGCTCGAAAATGCAAGCTACAACCTTGATTTAAGGGCCTAAATATTAAATGGCCAACTCATGAAGTTTAAATATTTAAATTACAAAATAGAGGCACAAAAAAATTTGAAAGTTATCAAATGAAGATAACTAATCACTTGCCTCCTATCTCTTATATTTACTACATGCAAAAATTTCTAGGCTATCATGTGTCTTAGGCAGTTGACTACCTCCAGCTACATCTCATAGCAGTTGATGCATGTGCTTTGTAAAAATCTAAGGATAGTAAATAAGAAAGCTCTCTATACTCTATTGATTATTTTACTCCATTTACTTTCTCTCTTGAGCACTTAACTAATTTAAGCATTAGAATGACAACATCGGATAACCTTATCACCCCTTTAGCTTAACATATTCTCTTTTGTAGATCCAAATACTTGGCCCAAGTTTCACTTACAACATTATTAGACCTATTTTTAGCATGTACAAAAAACTTAACAATGCTAGGCAATCTCCAAGGGGATATGTTAGGCTCACATATCTTATTAATTACTAGTTTTGGATCAACTTCTAAGATAAAATGCCTTTAGCTCCTCTGCAAAGCCATTATTAACCATCTCTAATAGCAAGACCCTCATTCACATCAATACCAAAAGAACCATAAGAAGCTCTACACATAATGGTAAGCTTACCATTACCTCCATAAACAACTACCCTACATCATTATTTATCTTAACTAATTCTTACAATGGTGATGTCCAGCTCATATTGAATGAACCAGAGGTGCTACTAGCTTGATTAATTAAACATGCAATGGTAGCCTTAGTAGAGTAGATTTCAACAACTTTCTTAAACACAATTCTCATCATTTTTGTTGGATCTAGCTTCACATCCTCAAAAATGTAATGTGTTATTGGTAAACTTTGGTATGAAAATTTGCTCTTGCAAAAGTAAGAAAGAAAGGCTAAAGTTGGTGCTAGAGCTGGTCTAGTTTAGCCACTTTGATGCTTAAGTAAGAGAGTATTTGAGTGAAAGATATGTGAATAGAAAGGCTTAAAATTGTTAAAGAGTATCTGAGTGCCCTTACAATGCTTTCTTTACCTTATTTATTGGTGTATATTTGATGACTGTAATAACAGGTTGTGGATTATGTAGGATTAAGCACATGCCTAAAGAACACAAGTAATTAGTGGTTATCTAACGAGATCGTACAAGGCTACAATTGTTAGCACCACTTTTCAAATTTAAATATATAAGCACACTGGCCCTTCAGGCCTATTAGATTAGCTAAGCTGTTAAAGGTCTATATAGAAAACAGTAATGATTGGCAGTTTGACGGCTAAGGTGCTAAGCAATATTACTAAGTGAAATTTTGTTGTCAACATTTGCTCCCTAACTCCTCATAGTCGAGAATTTGATTATGGGAGTTGATAATGAAAGCAATATTTAACTTGATTGACTAAGAAGATTAAGAATCATAATATGCCCTCAGAACTAATTTTCCATGTTGTTATTGATATCATTATATTTTGTTATCCAAAACACATCATATTGATTTTAAGTTAAAAGGTAAAAACCTTTTAGCTTTCCCGCTTGTTTCTTTTTCTATAAGCACGTAGGACAAGCTGTTATGTCTCTTATCATTATATTGCAAGGTTCATTAACTGTTAATGGCATAACGTCCCTTGGATTTTTTATCGTAGGCATCTGTCCATCATCTATGTAAAGTTGTCCGATCAATACCTGAATCACAATTAGGGTCATTTTTAAACCCAGGGAAAAGAATTATCGATATAAAAACTTTTTCTTTATTCTTAATCTTATTTTTTGTTCTCTACTATCTACATTTCTTTTGTTTCAAAATTTCTTCTTGCAACTCCACACTCAACCTTTGAACAACTTCTCTTATGCGGTTGGATTTCAACAGGTATGGTTTGAATAGTTATCCGTCTTCTTATCTCTTCAAATTATGAAGAAACTTTCTTTGAGGCCACTTCAGTGATGGGGATAAGGGATCGATCACACACGTCTAAGCTCGAGGACTTACCTAAATGGTTTGCCGAGCTGTCTAAAGTGAGTTGAACACCATGGAGTAGTACATTCCCCAATTTGACCTGTCGATTACTTTGCTCTCTATATCATCTAAGAAGCTATCGAGATGACTAGTGGACTTACTGATCTGGCCTCTCCACAATACACCCGTTTAAGTATTAAACCAAAATATTACTGACCTAGTACATGTCGAGGCCAACTTGACAATGAGTCGCTGCCTAAACCAACCCTTTTCCAGTCCTGAATATCCGAGCGATTGAACTGTTAAAACTGACCTAGCTTGTTCAAAACTTGCTCTGCTTGGCCAATAGTGTTACTGGGAGCATAGAATGAGCAAATAGTGCATGTATTGCCTTTTTTAAAATTCATACAGTCCTTTTTGCCACCGGATATTCTTTTTGCTTTATTATAATGTTACCCTTGTAAATTATTCCCTTTTCCCTTACTAGTAGGAATCCTATTTTGTAATTTACTTTAACCTAAGATTTACCGCAATTGGGTCATACAAATATTTGTATATTATAATAGCCACAACAATGAATGCAATCTAGACTTTTAGACATATTTTCATGAGCTAAGTGTTTTCCTTACTTACTATCAACTACTCTTATTTAGCCCATTGAGCTTGGACTAGTAATAAGTTACCTCCGGCCATACTTGTGTGTCATATCAAGTGCGATTCGAGCTTGTGTGAGGCGTTGGTGCATCATATCTATTGTTGGTACATGAGGACCCTTATTCAACCTTTGACTTTCATTTACCCTTCAGACCGTCTTGTGGTCCAAACCCTTCCCCCTTTGTTCAAATGATACTAGATGCCATATGTTCATCTACACTAGACCGCAACATCTTGATATTAGAGCTTGGCTATTTTCGAAGCTAATTGTCGTTACTTTGTTTATGTGTTAGAAGTTCTATTGTTAACATAGGAGTGTGGTAGGTGAATAGTGTTGAAGAAATTTTATGCTCTGTTTTCCCTCGTTTCTTGTACACAAAAATAGAGTATAAGTGATTTCTTATTCATCGTGTGTAGTTGACATAGTGGTGGGAGTATTGGTTATTGGTTTGCTATTATTATTCATGGAGCAAACTTGGAGTGGTATTTCAACCATTAATCTTGTGAGGTAGTCAACAATGTTTGATCTAAGTGTTTAAGGAACTTTGGGTAACTAGTAGAGTGGTGCTTAGAATGGCTAAGGCTGACAAGGAAGCTTCATACTCCACCTAATGGGTGACTAATTGGATAAACTCACTGATCTAGTAGCTAGTTTAGTGATTGTCATAAATGAAGATAGGTAATGAGCAAGAAATGGCCTATATAGAGGACATAAACAACCTAAGAGAGGTAATGGTCAGTTTGGCCAAGTTAATGCCCTAGTTTGACTGCCCTAAATTGAAGGGGTGGGTAGGGTTGCTAGGTGTAGGCCTAGGATAGCACTTAATGAAATCGAAGAGGAAGGAGACGATGAAGCACAAGGGTACTATGAACCCAAAGAAAGGAATTTTCAAGCCCTTAGAGTTAAAGGGTTGAGGATGCACATTCCAAGTGTTTCTAAGAGTTGAGTTGAGCGATAGCCTCTAAATAGAGCTCCTGAGTTTTACAAATTAGATTCCTATATTTTATCCTTTACTTAGTTAGATAGGCCAATGTACCTATCGTTTGTTAGTACGGATAAGTATAGTATCGCCTCCACTGGGACGAGGATTCAAACACTAGTACTTATTATTCTTCTTATTAACTAGTGACGAATTTTATCAAGTGATAAAGATTAAAATATTTAATTTACTAGCTAAATTACGCTAAACTACCACAACTCCTACAAACATTATTAATACTACAATGATTAACATATGGACTTGCTTAGCACTTGGTATGATATTACCAATGCACTTTTTATCCTAATAATTGTTATCTGCAAGAAATTACTATTACAAATTGAGGATAGTCTAGTCGTGGTAGACGTTGTATACTGTATGAAGAACTCTTAATTGGTTACCCTTCCAATCATGAACTCTTCACATAATATATAAGGCTCTACAATCACTAGCTTCCTAAGAACATACAAATCCATAGGATATAATCGCACAAACATATTTATATAAAATTTAAACTACAAAGTTTACAGTAGGTAGTAATTTAGTACATTTAGGGCTATATTACTAATAAAACAAAAGTACATAAGTAAAAGTCTACATAATCAGTTCTCTCATCACACTAGATGGCTTGCTCTTGCTTAGGTGCCCAAGCTAACCTGTGGCATCCTTCAGCCAGCCTCAATGAATAAGCCATCCTACAGCAAAAGTATAATAGAGTGTAAGCCTAAGCTTAGTGAGCAAAACCCTCAATTACACCACAAGCAAGTTATAAATACATTATATTTATGCATATGAATGAATGGACAAATAGAATGCCAAACAATATGTATAGTTAACTAGTCAATATATGTAACTCAAATTTAATGCCCTTCAATGTTAGGGTTGGAGTATACATGGCACTAATCAGATCCGGGTATTATACCAGAACTTACTTTACTACGGAACTTCACGTTCCATACTTAAATCAAACAAGTCCTTTATTTTCATAAAAACCAAGTTCTAGTATAATCATAAGTGGGCCCTCATGGTCCACACTCATCCCTAAATGGAGGCCTCTAGACTCGACCCTTAGCTAGGCAGTTGGTGCCTCTAACGCCTAGTATTTCCGTGGGCTAAGGTAAGTTCATTTTGTACGATTGCACTATATAGAACCAATAAATTTATAAAAACAACCCCCGAATGGCCTTCCTCTACCACTATATGATGTGACGGCCGGAATTATGTCTATGCAATGCATGTTAATACATGTACTAGTTTCTTCTTATAAGCCGAGTGTAGTTAAGTCCAATTATGATATAACCATCCAATAGTATATACAATCATTATTGATACTACCATGCAACAACAAAGTATTATTTGTACTTAAGGTAAATTCACAACTCAATACATAATAACATATACAAGCATTTCTTAACTCCACACAACAATCAATTAACAATATCATTTAAGTTCACTATTTGCCATCACATACAAACATGGAATCATACGGTAAATACTTACTTGGTCATGATGACTCGCTTTAGTCGTAGTAATTAATCCGGAGATCCTTACCCGTATCGGGATCACTTGATCATTACGGTATAATAACGATAGTAAGTAATTGAATTAACTAGTAATTCTAGATATTTATTTACCTAATTCTACTTAGATTACTATTAATTTTTTTATCCAATTAGATTTTATCATTAATCGTATGTAACTTTTTTATTCTATTTCTGATATTTACAAATTTAAAGTCATTTTTTATTGTTTTTGGACGTACATTCACACGGTGATGTCTATTTTGGACGTTAAAACCCATGTTTTACAATATAGACTAAATTTATTGAAATTCTAACTATTGAAGCTTAATTATTTCTATTAGCTAGTTTTATGTTCTATTTTAGTAGTTAGTAGTTTCATTAACCATTAATTCTTACACTTAAATGATCTTATGGTTTATTATTTTAGAGGCTTTTGTCATCCCTTATGTCATCATTTGCTTATGTCATCATTTGATTACATCATTGCTTACATCATTATTTAATTATATCATTGCTTACGTCATCACTCATTACATATGTACTCTTATCTATATGTATGCATACACTTTGTACATATGTTATATTTATACTTATACTTCTAGTTATACTTCTAACACATTAGTATGTATACTTATGTACTTATACATATATTAGTACATATACCTACATACACATATGGTGACATATGTATTTTTATACATATTTTCGTATGCCTAAAGTTTCCTCTTAAGAAAGCTTTACAAATTTCATATTTTTGTACTTTAAGGGTGTATTTAGCATGGTATATGTATGTATAGTTAGTATATTCCTCATTTTAGGTATGTACACAATGGATACTTATGTACAAAGGTCTTTCTACATGTATTTACCAAGTGTACTCTTATATACACATACTTAAGCATATGTATACATGTTCTTCCATTTACTAAGGCTATCCTACTTCTAAGCATAAAAATTGGAACTTTATTCTTTCAACAACATATATATACATAACACGTAAACTTCCTACACTAACCTAACCTATACATCTAATTATTAAATAAGATGGAACAATACATAACAACATACCTTTTTCTTCTTGAAATATGGATCTAAAGTTTGAAATTTGGGAAAGGGAAAGGGAATCATGGTTTTGGTGAAGAAGAAAAGGACTTTGTTTTGTATTGTTTTGTGCTTTAAAAATGAAAACAAGTGGGGTCCTAAGTGGGGAAAGGAGTGGATGACAACAAGGAAAGAAAAAGGGGAAAAATCTAAAAGAAAAGAAAAGAAATCAATAGAAAGGAAGAGAATATTCTAGTTGATAATGACACATATGTTGACTTTTCAATATGTTGACTTAGTCAACATTTCACAATTACATATAATCTAAGTGTACATAATGAAGTGATTAAGAAAAATTAGGAAGAAAATTAAGGAAATGAAAGGAAATAAGAAGTTTAGTGAATTGATTAGTAAATATAGATAATGAGATCTTCCTTTAGGTATTTTTATCCTATATACATCATTTAGTAGGCCACTTAATGTAATTATCGTGAAAAGTTTCATTTAGGGTATTAATACTTACTATATATGACATAAGCATAAACTAAACTCTTAACTCTATGTAATACTAACCTAGTTATATAATTAGAAAATGAAGGTGGTCTATGATGTAATATCTTAGTTTCTAAAGGATTACTTTAGTATTATATGTATTTATGAATGATTGAAAGTTATCTTTAATCTTTTACCAATGATTTGGTATAATACTAAGGTTATATTATCAATTAGGATTTGAGGGTAAATTATGATGAATTAGTACTTTTATACCCTTAAAGTTATAGTTTTAGGGTTTTTATCACTTTTAGATGAAATCTTTAGTGTTTATAATTACAGCTTTGTAAGCATCTTTCTTAGAATTACTTACGTCTAATCTTAATTGTGTCTAGTATAATCTCTTCTAAATTAACATCCAACTCGGATCACATTAATGTTATGTTAATCTATCCATTTCCCTAAGAATGTAGCAACTTTCCTAATAATATCTTTATTATTCGGAGTAAATTATTCTAATGAATTAAATCTATTCAATAGAATTGTTTCTCAACATATTTTATTGAAATCTAGCCTAAGACAATGCGTGCACTACATTGTTTTTAGATTGATTAAGTTTAATTCACCAAAACTAACAATTATTAGGAATTCAATAATTTTGGCACTTATTCATACCTAGTTGTATTTCATAAATGAAATAAAAAAGTGTATTAATGCAATGTAGAAATAACAAAAAAATTAACATAAGGCAAGTAAGAAATACAACCTCATTTGAATTTCACTGTGGGAATCTTTACAATGCATGAACAATGAATCTCATCGCCTCTCTCTCGAGTAGTTTCAAGAAATGTATGATACAACACTTAGAAAACTCTACTATAAATGCGAACACAGTGGTATAAATACGGATGATTAGGTGTTCCTCTTTGAATTGATGTTTTGAATGATATCTTCTCTTTAAAAGTTGTGGTATATTTATACTCTTTTTGTCAAAGGACTTGAATCTACCTCTTTAAAGCATTGCCTGATGTTTCTCATATATTGGTTCATGTGAAAAGGTTGAAAAAGAATAGCTGTGCCCCTTCCATCATGCTCGTGACTTGGGGAGTGATAGTCCTGGAAAATTAAAATCTATACCAATCATGGTTGTGATGAATGTTGTAAACTCCTCATTACTTTATTACATCTAATTACGCCCGTGATTGTGGGCGTAATCACCTTCCTACTTTACAATCATGGCTATGATTGATAAGGGGATCATCAATACTCCCTCAATTATGCCTATGATTAAGGGTGTGATCAGGGCTATCCTATTCATTCCTTCATTATTATGCTTATGATTGAGTGAATCCTTGTACTACTTCAATGTTTTTTTCTCCTCATGGTTGTGATTGCCCTAAAAGTTATTGTTTTTGTGTAAATTTTATCCTCTTGCTTGTGATTTACCTAAAATTAATATATTATACAATTAAGTACCAAAACTTAAGAATTAAATCGCAATTATGATCAATTCTATACCTAAACATGTCTTCAAAGTGTAGAGTAATTTACGCTTATTAAACTTCCCCACACTTAAGCTTTGTTTGTCCACAAGCAAACACTCAAAACAATCAATTGTATATTTGACAAAGCATCCCTAGTGGCTTAACTTTGTGCATACCCCATTGTATTCTTAGAACATAAAAAGCAATATTCTAAGACTAATCAAAGTAAAACACACTTTACCCTTACTGTTTAACAGTAGCTTTAAAAGGCTCAAAGTTAACACAAAGCCAAATGGATTAAACGAACATTGGTTATACTTCATCCGCTTTCTTAAATGTATAAAAACCTTCAATTACTTCTTAAGAACACTAATCTAGAAGAAAAGTATATTGCATCCATCTTTCTCCTATATTTCTACCTCTTTTATTGAATCTCTCTAAGAACAACTTATACATTACATTTACATTTTTCTTTCTTTTCTCTTTTCTTTCCAAAGCCTACCTTTACTAACTTGATCTTTATAGATTCTTATTGCAATGGTATAAAGACTTTATTAGTAGCAGGGTCAAACTTTGCTCTTCTAAGGGACTAAAGCCTAACCTTACTAATTTAGTCTTTAAACACTTCAATTTACTCTAATTTAAAGAGATTCTTAAGAAGTATCAACAAGTAAATTACTTCATTTGCCCTTTTCACTCAAGATTAAATGAACTCCCAAGAATAATTGAAAAGTAGATATACTAAGAAAATTTAGAAGCACAACTAATTAACCTTGAACTAAAGACTCTGATTCACTTCTAACCTCTAAATGCATTCATTAAATAGCAAGTATGTTTGCTTCACCTAAATTTTTTTCCTACAATATTAATCATGTGCACTAATTCCACAAGAAGTAGTTATGCACAAAATGAAGTACCATTATGCCCAATTTATAATCTACTTAGTAAACTCATAACTTGAGAATAAATAGCTTAAGTGGAAAACTTTTGATAAATATAGTTTACCCTTCCCCTCACTTAACAAGAGACATTGTCCTTAATGTTTGCTAAAAGTAAACATAGAATAGGCATAGAAATGGAATAACTAAAAAGATGAAAATTAAAAAACATAAGAATTGGCCTTCCTTGAAAAATGTAGTTTGACCATTTCATTGATTCATAAACCATTAGAGAATATAGCTTCCAACACCAGGACAACTCAAACAACAAAAGACACCTAACCATCAAGATAAAACAAAAACAAAATACAATAAACTCATGATATGAGTGTCTCCATTAATAGTACATTAATGAGGTTAAGCTCTCAACTAGATAATGATTCTAAAACTAACAAAATACAATAAAAGAAAGAAAAAAAGAAAGAAAGAAAACAAGTCAGTTAGCCTCATCTCCTGTTTCTTCATCCAAACTGTCTTCATCTTCCTTAGATGACTCCTCTTCACTCTCCTCCCCAGTACCTTGCTCGGCTAGTGCTTACTGAGTTCCTTCAGTTCCTTCTTCATCATTATTGTCATCCTCTTTTGACCTTTCCTCTTCATCACTAAAGCCTTCCTCTTTTGACTCTTCATCTCCTTTTTCTTCTTTTTAGGGAGCTCTTATTAGTGGGGGAACTGGAGGTTGACTGCAACCTACATCCTCCTAGGTTTGAGGATAAGAGAAACAAGAGGGAATAGTTGCTCCCACTTTTGTCACTATATTCTTCAAAAGCTCAACAATCCCCTTCTAAGTCTCCTTAATCTCAACCATTTTGGTTTCCAATCTCTTTAAATTCCTAACTAAGAAGCTAGATGTTGATTGTGCAAAATCAGGAGCATTAGGGTTCTCAATGTCTAAATCAGGATCCAAGACTCTTGCAATACCCCATTAATTAAAAGAGGTTCTTGGAAGCGATTCTAGATCATCATAAGAGTCACTTGGCCCATTATTTGTAAGCTACAACCTCAAATTTCTGAGGATCTTTGTAATCAACCCTCTAACGAAAATACCTTTACTTTTATTGAATGTTCGCTAGTGAAGTACAAATGCAGTTAAGATGCCTACATTTATTGGAAACCCCTTTAATACACTGTATGAGGGCAACAGACCATACTCCTCTACTGCCCTAGGGCTCTCGTGCTTCCTATAAATTGTCCTTACTAGAATGTACGAGCACTAGTCTTCTTTAAAGTGGAAGCCTTGGATTTGCTTGTCTTGAAAGTGCTCTTATTGGAGATTTCTCTCCAAAACTCATTTACTGAAAGTACTTATATAGTAGGGTGGCAAGAACGTGATCATAGCTTTGACTCGGGTCGTGATGCCTCTTTTAACTTAATCACGGGCGTGATGAACCCAGTAATTAGCTTTGTGCCCAAAATTTTTATGGCCTTCACCATTTGATGGTCATGGGCATGAACAAACCCATGACTAGTACTGTAGTAAAAAATTTCACTTGTAACTCATTTTATCATGACTGTGATTGACTTGAAAAACTCCTTGGGTTGTGATTATGGCCATGATTGAAGTGTGAAATCTTATAGGGAAGTGATCATGGTCGTGATGGATAGGTGGATTAACCCTATTAATTTGTTATGGCCATGATTGTTATTATGATAGATGCAGTGCTTGAAAAATTACGTACTTACCTTTTTATCATGGTCGTGATGCATGTTAGCCTTCTAATCTCTATCTATGTCCCCATACTTAGTGAAATTTTTCTCTTCCCTCTGAATTTCCATGATTTCTACTCGGTGTTTCCTTATTTTTTGCATCATAGTATAACAAATACACTTAAAACAAACCAAATAAATAACAAGAATGACAACAAATAATTTAAACCTAACAACATCAAAGTAATAAGTCGAACACAAGAAAGTAAATATACTTAAAGGATACATGCTTGTTTAACGTCTTAAGCTCGATGTTCTTAGAGAATTTAGCTTTATTCCTTGAATTGGAAAAGTCTTAACTTCTCCTTACCTTCTTTCCATTCTACTTCCCCATGGTATATCTTCAACCATTGCCCATTAACCTTAAATGTCTCTTTTTCTAGATGCTCAACTTCTACTACTGCAAATGGAAATACCTTCTTCACTAAAAATAGACCTAACCATCTAGACTTAAGTTTTCCAAGAAACAACTTAAGTCTAGAATTGTACAAAAGTACTGGATCACCCTCCTTGAATTGCTTGGGGTGCTTAATCCTGAAATCATGAAGATGTTTAGCATGCTCCTTATACATTCAACTATTCTCATAAGCTATCCAATGCTACTCATCCAATTCATTGAGTTAGAAACGCTTAAGTTTACTGGTTGTTCATAGTCTAAATTTGCTATCTTTAAAGCCTAATAAGCCTTATGCTCAATCTCTACTGATAAATGGTAAGCCTTATCATACACTAATCGATAAGGTATAGTACTTAATGGAGTTTTGTAAGCAATGTAGTATGCCCATAAAGCATCATCTAGCTTATTAGCCCAATCTTTTCTATTATGTGCTACAATCTTCTCTAAAACCTTTTTTAAGTCCCTATTATATACTTCTACTTGACCACTTATTTGTGAATTGTAAGAAGTGGCCATCTTATGGTGTACCCTATATCTATTAAGGACTTATTCAATCTAATTGTTGTAAAAGTAGATTCCTTTATCACTAATCAATGCTCGAGGTGCTCTAAATATAGAAAATAACTTTCTTAAAAATTTTGCTACTACCCTAGCATCATTTGTTGGTAAAGCTTGAGCTTCAACCCACTTTGACACAACTAAAATGTACTTATTACCATAAAAACTTGGGAATTGTCCCATGAAGTTTATTCCTTAAATATCAAAGACTTCACATTCTAATATATATTTCTTTGGCATTTCATCCCTCTTGGAAAGATTCTTGATTCTTTGACACTTATTACAAGCTACAACATAATCATGAGCGTCTTAAAATATACTTGGCCAATAAAAACTAGCCTCTAATACCTTCTAGGCTATTTTGTTTACACTATAGTGACTACTTGTTGGGCTACTATGGCAATGAAACAAAATCTTTTGTCCTTCTTCATGTGATACATAGCGTCAGATAATTTGATTAGTATACACTCTAAAAAGAAAAGGATCCTCCCAAAAGTAATGCCTTAACTTAGAGAAAAAACTTTTTTTTTTATGGTGATTCAAGTCATGAGGTAGAACCTTCCCTACCAAATAATTCCTTATATCAGTAAACTATGGAGTGTTGTGGGTCACTACTGTGCAAACAGTAAACAAGCTTTCTTTTGGAAATTTATCATTAATGTCATCCTCATCCAATTCTTCCAAATGTGGATTATCTAAACTAGACAAATGGTCTGCAGCCAAATTTTTGACCCCCTTATGGTCCCTTATTTCTAAATCAAACTCTTAAAGCAACATTACCTAATGGATCAACTAAGGTTTTGCATTGGATTTAGATAAAAGGTATCTTAAAGTTGAGTGATCAGTGTAAGCAATCACTTTTAAGAGAATTGGGTAGGGTTGAAACCTATCAAAGCCAAAGAAAATTGCTAACAATCCCTTCTCAATTGTGTTGTAGTTCACTTAAGTTGGAGTGAGTGTCTTGCTAGCATAATGTATTAGTTGAAAGTGTTGGTCCTTTCTTTGTGCCCCCCTCCCCCTGATACAGCTCCTACTGTTGAGTCACTTACATCACACATTAATTTAAATGGCATGATCTAATTTGGCACTACCATGATAGGAGCATTGGTAAATTTTTCCTTCAAAACATTAAAAGCCTCTAAACAACTAGCATTAAAATCAAACGGTACACCCTTCTTAAGGAGCTTTGTCAATGGCTTAGCTATCTTAGAGAAGTCCTTAATGAATCGTCGATAGAATCCAATATGTCCCAAGAAGCTTTTCACAGCCTTCACAATTGATGGTGGTGGTAACTTTGATATTGCTTATACCTTAGCCTTATCTACCTCAATGCCCTTGTTTGATATATTGTATCTTAACACATTACCTTGCTATACCATAAAATGGTACTTCTCCTAGTTGAGCACTAAATTCATCTCTTCGCACCTATACTGTACCCTTTTTAAATTTATAAGGCATCGATCAAACCTATCACCAAACATGGAAAAATCATCCATAAAGACTTCCATCACATCTTCTACTAAATCCCCAAAAATAGCCACCATGCAATGTTGGAAAGTGGCTAATGTGTTACAAAGTCCAAATGAAATTCTATGATATGCAAAATTATAATAGGGGCAAGTAAAGACAGTCTTCTCTTAGTCTTCCAGATTTATTAGAATCTGAAAATAACTAGACATCCCATCTAGGAAACAGTAATATTCATGACCTGCTAATCTTTTTAACATTTGGTCAACAAAAGGTAATGGAAAGTGGTCTTTCCTTATGGCATCATTGAGTTTCCTATAATCAATGCATACTCTCTAACTAGTCATAGTATGCATCGGTATCAGTTCATTCCTCTTGTTTGGTACTACCGTCATGCTGCCCTTCTTTGGAACTACTTGAATCGAACTCACCTATAAACTATTTGAAATTGAGTAGATGAGTCCTATGTTCTTCAACTTCACTATCTCTTTCTTAACTACTTCCTTCATGTTGGGATCTAGCCTCCTTTGAGGTTACATTACCGATTTAAATCTGTCCTCCATCAAAATTTTATGGGCACAAAAGGAGGGATTAATTCCTTTGATGTTTGATATCTTCTATGCAATTACCCTCTTATGTTCTTTCAGGATTGATAAAAGTTTCTCTTTTTGGCAAGAATCTGGCCCTAATGATATGATCATCGATAGCTTAGAATCTTCACACAAAAAGGCATACTCTAAGTAAGTAGGAAATTATTTCATTTCTAAGTTAGGGGGCTTCCCAATCAATGGCTTTAAACAAGTAATATAACTCCGGTTACTCTCATTAACCTTAAAATCCTTCACTTGTGTACTACATACCTCCAACTAAGTGATCACCTCTTTAACTTCATCTACCTCATTTCCTCTTGTCAAGTATGACTCCGAAGGATCCTTACTCAAAACATCCTGTAAAAACTCAAAAGCAATGAAATCAAAAGAATCAATAGAAAGCATTCATCATCATTGCTCATTGAATTCTTGAAGACATCGAGCATTCTAATCACCATTTCCTCCCTTTCGACCTGAAGAACCAGCTTCCTATCCTTAACATCAATCATAGCACCTACAGTTGCCAATAATGGTCTTCCCAAAATGAGTAGAACCTTGATATCTTGTCCATGTCCAATATTACAAAATTTGCAGGAAAAATAAAGTCATGTACCTTTACAAAAAAATCTTCTACAACTCCTCTTAGAAACCGCATGGATCTATTTGCTAACTAGATGCTCATTTGCACACTTTTGGACTTTGCCAAATTCAATCTCTTAAACAAACTATAGGGCATCAAATTGATGTTGGCTCTAAGATTTGCCAATGCCCTCTTTAGTAGAAGGTCTCCTATTAAACATAGGATGATGAAGCTATCGGAATCTTTGAGTTTCCTAGGCAACTTGATCAAAAGAATTGCAGAGCACTCTTTGCCCAGGATAATAGTAGAAAGCTCCTCTAATTTCCTCTTCTTAGAAAGAAGCTCCTTCAAGAATTTTGTGTACGTAGGCATCAAGCCCAGAGCTTCCACCAAAGGAAGGTTGATGTGCAACTGTTTAAAGAGCTCCAAAAACTTTTTATAATGGCCATCATCCTTATCCTTTCTTAGTCTAGAGGGGTATGGCAAAGGTGGCTTATACTCCTTTGGTGCTACTAGTAAGACTTCCTCTTTTGGAAGTCCATTATTTACTGGCTGATCCTCAACCGTAGCCATAACTTCTTTCCTACTGTCTTGGATCCTCTTTAAGGTTTGTAACTCCTTACCACTTCTAAGAGTCATAGCCTTAACATGCTCCTTAGGAATTGTCTCGTGTTACTCGGTAGTGATCCAAGAGCACTTTTAGATAACATCTTAGAAATTTGCCCAAACTGATTCTCTAACTTATGTATTAATGCTCCTTGATTTCTTAAGGCTACTTCTGTTACTTGGCGGCGGTTCTTAGAGGTCTTGATGTACTGAGCCAAAATCTCCTCAATGGACATTGGTTTACTTTAAGGAGGTGGCACTTATCTTTGAAATCTAGGAGGTTGCATATTAGAACTCTAACTAGTGTTGTTGCCCCATCTGAAATTAGGATAATTCCTCTAACCCAGATTGTAAGTGTTACTAAAAGGATCATTCCTTAGTTTGATCGGTTTCCCCATGTAGTCAACCTCTTCCACTTGATCCATCTCTGAAGGGCTTGCTAACTTTGAATCTAAAAGTGCTAAAGCCTTGTTTAGACCCATTGTGAGACTATCAAGTTTCCTTGTCAACACCTCCACCTTATGTGCTAGAGTGGAAGTGGCATCCAACTTATGTTTTCCCTCTGGCCTTCTTTCTCTTTCTCTTATAGATGACCATTGATAATGATTATTGGCCATTTCTTCAAATAATTGAATACATTGCTTTGGTAACTTATGGCTCAGGTGTCCTTCAACAGTTGCATTAATGAGCTACTTGGTGGTGTAGTTCAATCCATTGTAGAATGTTTGAACTTGGTGCCAATTTGGAAGACCATAATGGGGGCACTTCCTTAATAATTTCTTCCACCTCTCCTATGCCTCATATAGAGTCTCTGAATCCATCTAACTAAAAGACGAGATATTTGCCCTTAGCTTAGCCATCCTTGAGGGTGGGAAGTATTTTCTCATAAATAGCTCAACCATCTCTTACCAGGTATTAATGGAAATCCTTAGCATAGAGTTGAGCTACTATTTTGCAATAGATCTTAGTGAAAATGGGAATAGCCTAAGTCGAATAACGTCCTCCAAAACTCTACCTGTCTTAAAGCTGTCACAAATTTCCAAGAATTGTTGTAAATGGTTGTTGGGGTCTTCATCGCTGAACCCATCAAACTGAATACATTGCTTGATAATTTGAAAGATACTCGACTTGATTTCAAACATATTAGCTTGAACTCTAGGCTGAGCTATGCTTGTACTAGCCCAATCCAGGTTGGGCCTATAATAATCCGATATTGTCCTAAGAGCTATAGGCGGATTTACTCCTGGCTCATTTTTCACTTGTACTACATTTCGATTTCTATCAAGAGGTGGGTCTAAATTTAATGGCGGATCTCCTTGGATACCATCTTTTAGATTGAAGAACTAGTTTCCTTATGGTAGCTCGACATTTTGATTTTGATTATTCATTCTAGATGACTCCTTTATGATTCTCAATGGTTTTTGTGTTCTTACTTCCTTTAACAGATGCTTACTTCTCAAAATATTCTCAGACTTTCTTCAAGTTACTTCTGAGTGTTCTCTAAGTTTAGGATCGAAGTCAACTAAATCAGTTATGCTACTTCGGGTCATAAACTGCAAATCAACAAAATAAACCAATATGAGCATAAATATTTCAACTAAACTAATAATAAATATAAAAGAAAAACAAATGCTAAAAGAACAAGAATCCTAATTTTCCTAATGATGATGCTGTTTTCATAGCTACGTGCCAAAAACTTGATTGCCATTATATAGAGCCCCCAAGTTTTACAAATTAGATTCTTATATTTTATCCTTTACTTAATTAAATAGGCAAGTATACCTATTGTTTGCTAATATGGATAAGTATAGGGTCGCCTCCACTGGGAAAAGGATTCAAACACTATTACTTATTATTCTTCCTATTAATTAGCAACCAATTTTATCAAGTGATGAGAAGATTAAAATATCTAATTTACTAGCTAAACTACACTAATCCACCACAACTACTACAGATACTATTAATACTATAATGATTAACATATGAACTTGCTCACCTACTTGGTATAATATTACCAATACACTTTTTATCCTAATAATTGTTATCTATAAGAAATTATAGGTATGTAAGTATTATTCTCAGAATTACTTACATTTGATCCTAATTCCATTTATTAGAATCTCTTTTGAATTAATAGTCAACTCTGATCACATTAATGTCATGTTAATTTATCCATTTCCCTAAGAATACAGCAACTTTCCTAATAATATTTCTATTATCCAGAGTAAATTGTTCTAATGAATCAAATCTACTCAATAGAATCGTCTCTCGATATATTCTATTGAAATCTGGCCTAAGATAATGTAGTACACTACACTGTTCTTAGATTGATTAAGTTTAATTCACCAAAACTAACAATTATTAGAAATTCAATAATTCTCGCACTTATTCATACCTAGTTGATGTAGGAAGTCTTAATTACTACTTATACGTGATGAAATAAAAAGTGTATTAATGCAATGCAAAAATAACAAGAAAATTAACAAAAGATAAGTAAGAAATATAACCCCATTTGAATTTCACTATGGAAATCTTTACAACATACGACCAATGAATCTCGTTGTCTCTCTCTCTTATAGTTTTAGGAAATGTATGATACAACACTTAGAAAACTCTACTGTAAATGGGAACATAATGGTACAAATATAGATGATTAGGTGTTCCTCTTTGAATTGATGTTCTGAATGATATCTTCTCTCCAAAAGTTGCGATATATTTATACTCTTTTTGTCAAAGGACTTGAATCTACCTCTCTAAGGCACCACTTGATGTTTCCTATGTACTGGTACATGTGAAAAGGTTGAAAAAGAATAGTTGTGCCCCTTCCATCATGCCGGTGACTTGGGGAGCAATAGTCTCAAAAAACAAAATTCTATACCAATCACGGTTGTAATGAATGCCGTGAACTCCTCATCACTTTATTACTTCTAATTATGCTTGTAATTGAGGGCATGATCACCCTCCTACTATGTAATCACAACTGTGATTGATAAGGGGATCATCAATACTTCTTCAATCACACTCATGATGAAGGGTGTCATCAGGGCAAGCCTTTTAATTCCTTCATTATCATGCCCGTGATTGAGTGAACCTTGATACTACTTCAATTTTTTCTTTGCTTCACGGCCATGATTGCCTAAAAAGTTATTGTTCTTGTGTAAATTTCATCATCTTGCTCATGACTTACTTGAAATCAATACATTATACAATTAAGTACCAAAACTTAAGAATTAAATCACAATTATGATCAATTCTATGCCTAAACATGTCTTGAAAGTATGAAGTAATTTATACTTATCATGGAGATGCCAAGGACTACTTGGATTGGATATATAAGATGGAGAAGCAATTCAAATGCTACGATGTACTAGGTAATGCAAAGGTTGGACTTGTTATGTTAGAGTTTACTAGTTATGCCATCTTATGATGGAAGAACATACAAGCCACCCGAAGAAGAGAGGCTGAATGTGATGTTATGAGTTGGGATGAAATGAAGAGGGCCGTGAGGAGGAGATTAGTGTTGAGCTACTATTTGCATGTTGCCTTCAAAAGATTACAGGAGCTAAGGTAAGCAAGATTGACTGTTAATGCATATGTAAAGGAATTTCAAATGCTAATGATTTGATGCGAAGTAATTGAGCACGAAGATTGAACTGGATCTCGATTCATTAGTGGATTGAAATACGCAATTAGGGATGTTCTAGAAACCATGGATATTGGATCACTTGATGATGCTATCAGAGCCGCCTAGAGAATCAAAAGGTGATGAACAGGAAGGTTTTGAACCCCTATTAGTTGACCCAATACTAACTATCACAACCCAATAGTATTATTGTCATGATAAGTCACTACGTACCATATAAAAGTCTATTATCAACCCCCTTATTGATCGAAGGCCTTTCATATGACATACAAGGCTCCTTCCACTATAAAGCAATTTAACTAAATTTACTTCTATGGTATAAATTAACTAGACGTGTAGACTCATAAGATCCACACCAAAAGAATATTACAACAAATACAGTTCATAAGGGAACTGCATTAGAAATTTTAATCTATGTTATAAACAAAAATATAAAAGTAACTAGTTATCTATAAAACTATTACAAAATTTTCTCTTCGCTCCCTGATCGCTCCAACTCGTCCCTATATGAGACTTCCACGGGCATGCCTAGGCCTAGATTAGTGAAGAGGTTTTCCTACAACAAAAGAAATCTACCGGAATGTAAGCTTAAGCTTAGTGAGATAAATACCCTCGTCAGTACCACATGGCAGAAATTTATTAGATGCACAATCATATGAATGCATGAACAATCAGTATGCCAAACAACGTATGCAATGGCCTAGGTATTGCATACAACTTAGAATTATGCCCCCTATTGTCGGGGTTTAAAGATAATTAACCAACCTAAACCAAAATTCAGGTTCTAGATCTTGGGTTTTATTTCATTTACACTATTGTGCTTAAGCCAAAACAAAACTATCTATATATATATATATATGTATATACTTTCTTTAATAAATAACAAATCATTTTTTTTTTTAAATCCTAAGTCTAGTGGTGTGATGGCCTCCACAATCCACAAACACATGCCCTAAGCAGAAGCTATAAGACATGGCCCCTCGCCGATGGTTGGCGTCTCTCAGTGCCTAGTAAGCCTATCAGCTTAGGACAGAGACTCAATAAAAATGATAACATAGTTAGTGCCCAATCCTATAGGAGGCCCTTCCTCTTGTAAGTCCCTTCCCATCTTCTACGTAAAGCGGTAGTTGGTGTTATCTAAATGTAATTATGGGGAATGCATGATCCATTTAATTTCTTAATTGTATAAGTGATTAACTCGATTTTCAAGATGATCAGATAATTTCATTACATATAATCGCACACATAAATTATCACAAACAATTCTCATTATTATATAATTAACAAGCCATAGCATTCATTCACATATTCATACACATGCATTTCCAATATCCCATAAGCATCCAAATTTATATATATATATAAGTTTAGGTACATCTATTCTATAAGCAAAATCAAGTAAAGTGTCATCGGGAATTTACTCACTCCGCCATGTGGTCAGTCAAAGTAGCCTAGGGGCAGGTTGTCTCCAAACGTGGTGTCCCCTGGTCATCCAAATCATAATACTGTAAGGGATTGAAATAAAACTTAGGAAACTAAGCTAAAATCCTTTAAGTTATACTTTCGACTAATTTACGTGTCTTTTCTCGGTTTTACTTAAAAGTTCAATCACGTATACCTTTTTCGTTTTAAATTCGATTTTTATGATCTTATTGTCAATCTTCATCACTTTCGAGTGTACTTTAATGTGGTGAGGTTAGATTTTTTAAATGAGGTATGCAAATCTGTCCATAGGTTAGAACAGTAGTGGTCCTCATGATTTGGAGTGCTTTTGGGCTTTGTTTGGTTAATGGGCTTTTTGGTAACTTAGGAAATCCTTTGGGCTTGGTCTCAAGATTTCCTTCTAAGCTCAAAATATTCTTTAAGGTCAAATTTGCAATTTTGATTTACACTCCTAAGGTTATCAACCACTTCTTGAGTTCTTAAGTAGGCTTAAGTTGTCAAATGGGCTTGTTTTTTTGATCCAACTCAAATTTAACCACTTTGTTGGGCTTAGGGAGTGTCTTGTGGGTTTCTTGAGAGTCTTAAAACAACTCTTATTGATGTGTCAAGTTGGTGGTAAAAAATTTAAGGGTGGTTCAACTTGGTGTATGAGGCCCATTTTGGAAGTTTTAAACTCGGTTTTGAGTTTTAAGCTTAATATGCTTAATATACTTATCATGCTTGGCTTGGTTGGTCTTTTTACTTTGTTTACTTACATTTATCATATTTTTTAGTATCTTTTAAGGATGTTCCAGATCTATTCGGTTTGAATATGAGAGCTTTCAAGTTGATTTTCCAACTTGTTTCATCATTTTCTTGAGTTTAGGTATTAGATCATGAACCTAGGTTACTTGTATTCAAATTTTAGCTTGACTTCTTTTCCATGAGAGGGTTATTTGACTCATACTTTTCATGAAAATAGTATATCTCATACCTATTACAATTTCCACATCATAGCTCATGCCTTACAAAGTTGGTTTCCTCATTAAACTTTATGTGATGAATTCTTTCTTAACTTATGTCTAGATTTGAGCATGTTCAACTTAACAGAAATGAAATCAACATCCAAATGACCCTTGAATCCTCATGTCCAACATGATCCTCTTTCATTTAAGTTCTTGTTTCAAGATTTTCCTATCTTAAAATCTTCAATTCAAAGTGTTAAATAAGTATCTCTACAAAACACTAACTTTACATGCTCATATTGCAACTTCATGTAAGGGTTTCATGAGTTTGTTTCTTAGGGTGGTATTTGATGTTATAACCACTTATGATAATACTCATATCTTCAAGAAATCTTAATCTTCTAACATGAATACTAACCTACTAACACAAAGACACATTTACTCGTCCACAAAGTAAGAGTATAGTAGTTGTGCATAAAGGTTCCACTTATGCTCTTTATCTTACTTCCTCTTTTTGCACCATTTTGAAACCCAAGTTGTTGGATCCTTTGAAGTGGAGTTTGTGGAATGTTCTAAGGGTCCTGAAGAAGCTTGAATATTGGAAAAGAAAAACACAAGAGAAAGGTTGAAAGTGCCATGAGTGAAAGCTTGGAAGTGGCGACAAAGTTGAAGAATTTGTGGGGTAAAGTTGTTTCCACTTTTGTATTGGTTTCAAGTGAGAGAAAAAGGAAGTGAAAATGAAATTGAAAGTGAGAGGAATGGAAGAAAAAGTGGCTGGTTGGGAATGGGGTAAATGTATGTTTAAGAAGCTTGAAATTGTTGTCTTGTAGCATATGCAAAAGTCAACAATTGCAACCAATGATGATGTAAGCAATAAGGGGTAAATAGTGGAGTACAAGATAAAGTGATTGATGGGTGAAAAACAAGGGTATGGCCCCCCTTTCTTGCTTATTCAAACCGGCCATAAGGGTGTCCTTTTGGGCTTGGAATTGTCATGTCTCATTTATTAAAGTTAAGCATGTGAAATCTTGTGACAATTTGTCCATGTGTAGTATAAGTGAAGGGGTGATAAGGAAAGTGTCTTATCACTATATTTTGATAAGTTATCAATTGATAAATGATCCCAACTTTCAATTGATAAGTCATTTAAGGTGATTGGTTGGTCTACTTATTTATATGTAAGGCTTAGGCATAAAGATAAGGGCATTGTCTTATGGGAAATAATTTTAGGATTTACTTCTTGCATTGTTTTGTAAATTACGATTTGATTCTTATAAAATTGTGAAATTCTCTAGAGTTGAATGAAATTATTCAAATTAAATTATTGATTAGTCGCTTAGGGTTAAAAGTCCTTAATTGTTTTAGGGTTTAGGGTCTTAAGTGATTTTGGAGCTCATAGTTTTTCAAGTTTGGGTTTTATCAATAATATGCTTTTGAATTGAAAAAATAAGTCCTTAGTTTAGTTGATCCTTGGGAACATTTGGGAAGTACTCTTAGTCAGATCATAGGCCTGTTAAAAGTAAGGTTTACAGTAACCGATCTATTCCTAGCAGACTTATACGGTTAGAATCGAGTAAAGTTATTGAGTCCTGACTTGCTCAAAATGCTAGAGTAGAGCAGAAGGAGATCTCAAGGAAGTTTGAGAATGGTTAAAGCTTAGGACGAAAGACGGGTATGATCAAGTGTTTCAAATGTCAAGGATTTGGACACATGGTTGCTTAGTGTTTGATTAGAAGAACCATGGTGATTCAAGGTGAAGCGCTAACTGTTGAGGTAAATAGTACCAATGAGGAAGGTAATTTTATGCTAGCCACCCTAATATTGAGGAGGATAATGAATGTGAGTCCTGTGCCCGAGGACAAATAGAGAGGGAGAATATTTTCCACATTGAATGCAAGGTGAATAGGTCGCTATGTGTCTTAATTGTTGATAATGGGAGCTACTTCAATACAGCTTCTACTTTCATGGTCTAACAATTGAAGTTGCTAACCTAGCCCTACCCAAAACATTATAAGCTACATTGGCTCAATGACAAGAAAGCCCTACAAGTGAACAAACAAGTTTCTATACTGATTTGTATTGGCAACTATCAAGATGAAGTCATTTGTGATGTGTTACCCATGAGTGAGTCCTACATTCTACTTAGATGATTGTAGATCTTTGATCGAACCATGATGTATGATGGAAGGAGGAATACATGTTCCTTAGAGCATGAGGGTAGGAGGGTGAAGCTGAGCCTTGTGACTGTCGAGTAAGTAAAATCCTACAAACCCAATTAAGCCAAGTCTTGAGGAAAGAAGCTTTGGTGATGATTCAAGCTAAGTTGAAAAGAGAGATGGAACTTGAAGAGCTTACCTATCTGCTGGTTAGAAGCTTGTTGGAGGTGAGATTAGAGGAGGGAATGGTGCCTGCCAAGGTGAAAATCTTACTAGAGGAGATTGCCAATCTGTTCCCAAGTAAGCTGTCAAAAGGATTACCTCCCATCTAAGGTGTCGAACATGTCATCAACTTAAAACTAGGAGCCATACTACCAAACAAGCCTACCTATAGGCTGAACCATGAATAGGTTACTGAGCTATAGACATAGGTAGATGAGTTAATTATAAAAGGGTATGTAAGAGAATCCCTTAGCCTCTATGCCATATCGACTTTGTTAGTACCTAAGAAGGATGGGTCATAAAGAATGTGTATAGATAGTTGAGCAATCAATTGCATCATCATCAAGTACATGTATCCCATACCTATGATTGATGATACGATAGATGAGTTAAATGGAGCAAGAGCATTCTCCAAGATTGATCTCAAATCTAGATACCATAAGATCCAAATGCGCGAAGGTGATGAGTGGAAGACTACATTCAAAACACGCCATGGGTTGTATGAATAGCTTATGATGCCACTTGAACTATGAAATGAGTTGAGCACATTTATGCAACTGATGAATCATGTGCTTTGAGAATTAATAGGGAAATTTGTGGTGGTTTATTTCAATGACATCTTAGTATATAGCCTTGATCTGGAGACTTACTAAGAGTATCTCCAAGTAGCCTTTGCAAAACTCCAATCTAAAAGGCTCTACATCAATCTAAAGAAGTGTTACTTTTGTTGACTTGAAGTAATCTTCTTAGGGTTTGTTATAGGTGGTGGAGGAGTACGAGTTAATGATTAGAAGATAAGAGCAATTACTGAATGGCCTGTATTGACCACTTCAATCTGTGTGAGAAGTTTCCACAACCTGGTATCATTCTATCATAAATTTATAAGGAATTTCAGTACGATCGTGACCTTACTCATTCAACCATCAAAGAAGAATGTTGTGTTCAGATGGGGAGAGAAGGGGTAGAGGAGTTTTGAGGAGGTGAAGGAGAAGCTAACTACAATCCTTGTCTTAGCTTTGCTGAGCTTTGACAAAGTGTTCAAAGTGGAGTGTGATGCGTCCAAATTAGGTATAGGTGCTATGCTATTGCAAGAAGGTCGACCTATTGCTTACTTTAGTGAAAAACTTAGAGGAGCTTCACTCAACTAGTCTATTTATCATAAGGAGTTTTACTCCTTGATCTAAGCCTTAACTGTATGGCAACATTTCTTGTTACCCAAGGAATTTGTGATCTACACTGATCATGAATCCTTAAGAAATTTGAAGAGTAAACCCAAGTTATCTCAAAGACAAGCTAAATGGGTTGAGTTCATGGAGGGATTTTCTTATGTCATGAAGTACAAGAATGGGAAGAACAGTATAGTAGTCGACACCCTATTGAGACAATATTCTCTCCTGACTGAGCTATAGACCAAGTTACTTAGTTTTTCCATGATAAAGGATTTATATGTAGATGATCCACATTTTGATCCCATCTATGGAAAGTGTGAAGAAGCATTGACATTTGATGACTAACACAGGGAGGACAGTACTTATTTTGGAATAGGAGATTATGTATGTTAACCTATTCCTTGAGAGAATGGTTAGTGTGTGAGGCACATGGAGGAGGATTGTCAAGAGAATTTAGCCAACATTGCACTCATGAAGTACTATCCTCAAGGTTCTTTTAGCCTAGGATGATGAGAGACGTACAATCTATGTTGGAAAGGTATACTACTTGTAGAAAAGTGAAGAGTCGAGTTGAGTCGAACAAGGGCACTATTTACCCTTTCCTATTCTAATCAAACCTTAGTCTGAGCTAAGTATGAACTTTATGTTGGGATTGTTGAGGACATCTCGAGGGAAGGACTCTATGAGGGTAGTTGTAGATCGATTCAATAGGATAGCACACTTTGTGCCCTATACAAAAACTAATGATGCTTTAGCTATTTCTTTTTTTTTTTCTTAAAGGAAGTAATTAAGCTTCATGAAGTGCCCAGAATCATTGTTTTAGATTGGGACCTAAAGTTCATGAGCCACTTTTGGAGGACATTATGAAGGTGCATGGGAACCAAGCTATTATACAGCACATCCTGTCATCTATAAATGGATAGATAGACTGAGGTTGTTAATAGAATAGTAGGAACTTTACTACGGGTTACTATTGGTTGGAATATAATTGATTGGGATCTATGCTTACTATAATTGATTGGGATCTATGCTTACTAATCATAGAGTTCGCCTACAATAAGATCGCCTATAGCGTAACAAACATGTCTCTACTTAAGGTTGCCTATGGTTTTAACCTTGAGCTCCTAATGGACTAAACACCCTTTCTAAGCCTAGATGATGCTAGCTAGTTGTGAAAAGAGTTGAGGCCATCTAGAAGGTTATAGAACAATTAAGCCAAGCTATTACTAAGCTTGAAAGACGAGGTCGAGGATTGAAGAAAAGAGAATTTCAATTAGGTGAATTGATTTGGATCCACCTCAGTAAGGAACGGTTCCCTAACTTGAGAAAGAGCAAATTATCTCCCAAGGCTGATGGACCCTTCAAAGTGCATGGAAAGATTAATCCTAATGCCTACAAGATTGAACTACTTGAAGAGTATGGAGTCTTGGACTCCTTCAACATTGTTAATCTCTACACGTATACTCCCAAAGATGAGCAACATAGAGCTGACCAGATTTGATCCCAAATCTTAAATAACCCGAAGGGGATGATAGGGATCAGGGACCAATCATGTGCTCCTAGGCTTGAGGACTTTCTTAGATGGTTTGCTGAGTTGTTTGAGGTGAGTTGAACACTGAGGAGCAGTGCATTCCCCAGTTCAACCTGCTGGATTACTTTACTCTCCACATCATCTAGGAAGTTACTAAGGTGACTAGTAGACGTACTGATCTGACCTCTCTACAACACACCTACCTAAGTATCAAACTAAAATATTGCCAACTTGGTACATGTTGAGGCCGAACTGACAATGATCTAGAGCTAACCACCTAAGGCTAACTCAACAATGAGTTGTCGCCTAAATCAACCCTTTCAGAACCTATTCTGCTTAGCTAGTAGTGTTATTAGGACCATAGAATGAGCAAATAATACACGTACTACCTTTTCTGACATCTATATTGTCCTTTCTACCACCGGTATTCTTTTTGCTTGATTACAATATTACCCTTATAAATTATTCCCTTTTCCTTTACTAGTAGGAATCTTATTTTGTAATTTACTTTAACCTAAGATTTACTCTAATTGAGTCATGTAAATACTTGTATATTATAATATGAACGACAATGAATACAATCTAGACTTTTCAGACATATTTTCACGAGTTAAGTATTTTCCTTGCTTACTCTTGACTACTCTTATCTAGTCCATTGAGCATAGACTAGCACTAAGTGACCTTTGGCTACACTTGTGCATCATATCAAGTGCGACTTGAGCTCATGTAAGGTGTTAGTGCATCATATCCATCGTTAGTGTACGAGGACCCTTGCTTAACCTTTGACTTTCATTTTCCCTTTGAACCATCTCAGGGTTGGACCTATCTCCCTTAGTTTGTGTGATACCGGGCATTGTATGTTCATCTATGTTGGGCCATATCATCTTTTGATGGTATTCAAATTTGAGATTAATCTTAGAGAATACTCTTGCTCCATCTAACTCGTCTAGCATATCATCAAGCCTTAGTATAAGATACATATACTTGATGGTGATGCGATTGATTACTTGGCTATCTACATACATTCTCCATGACCCATCCTTCTTAGGTACCAATAAAGCTAGTAAGGTACATGGGCTAAGGGATTCTCTCATATACCCTTTCATCATCAGCTCATTTACCAACTTTTATAGCTCGGCAACCTGTTCAGGGTTTAACTTATAGGCAAGCTTATTTGGTAGAGTAGCTCTTAGGTGCAAGTTAATTGCATGTTTGATGCCTCAAATAGGAGGTAATCCCTTCAATAGCTCACTTAGGAAAAAATGGGCAAACTCATCCAATAAGATTTTCACCTCGGTAGGCACCATTTCCTCCTTTGATCTCACATCTAGCAACCTTTTGATCAGTAGATAGGTAGGCCCTTTGAGTTCTATCTCTCTTTTTAGCTTAGCTCGAGTTGTCACCAAAGCCTCTTTATTTAGGACTCGGCTCAATTGGGTCTATACGATTTTCACTTACTTAGCAGTCATAGGGCTTAACTTTACCCTCCTACCCTCATGCTCTAAGGAACATGTAATCCTTCTTCCATCATACATCACTTTTTGGTCAAACATCTACGATAGTCTAAATAGAATGTAGGATCCACTCATGGCTAATACATCATAGAGCACTTTATCTCGATAGTTGTTAATACAAATTATTACACACTTATTTGTTCACTTGTAGGGCTCTCTTGTCATTGAGCCAATGTAGCATATAAGGTTTTGGGTAGGGCTGGGTCGGTAACTTCAATTGTTAGACCATAAAAGCAGAGGTTGCATTAGTGCAACTCCTATTGTCAACAATTAGGGTACACAATGACCTATTCAACTTGCATCCAATGAGGAAAAGATTCTCTGTTTATTCATTCTCAAATACATGACTTGCATTCATTATTCTCCTCAATACTAGGGTAGTCGGGATGTAGTACCTCAATTGCTTCCTAGATGATGTGGAGAGTAAAGTAATATGGTAAATTGGGGAATGCACTACTCCTCGATGTTTAACTCACCTCGAACAACTCGACAAACCATTTGAGTAAGTCTTCGATCCCAAAAGTACATGATTGGTCCCTGATCACTATCATTGCCTCTAAAGAAGGACTGGTTTGACTTCCTCATTAAGTACTTCAGCAAATAGCATTATGGAAAGATGGGAGAAACTTACAGGCATCGAAGCTTTGCTCGTAGATAATTACTCAATGATGGGAAGATAGGTCGGTTGCTAGGTATTTGTATAGCAATGTTGTTCATAATGTTGATTCTTTGGATTGGGTAGTGAGTGGTGCTGTTAGGTCACTTGTTGTGAAATACAATAAATACTAGCAAGATTTCCCTAATGAATATGATGTGGATTAGAGCTAAGAATAGACAAGGCTAATCGTAGGGATGTGTTTAAGCTTACCGAAAGCTTGTAATAAGTGGTGTGAAGTGTACGAACAAATAGAAAAAGAGGAAAAAATAAGCAAACCTATAAACAGCTCCAAAGGATATGACGTACTAGTAAAAATTCTAAGGACTCATGACTTAGCTTGATATGACGTACGAGTTGGTCAGGTGATGTTATTTGCCACCTAATCTTGCTTAAGGGTTATGATAAGAGTGAAGTGTATATAAACAAGCTAATGAGAGCAATGTTCACAAAAAGGAAATATTCAATATATTAATGATGATAAGATCTCACTTTGTGACTATATGTACAGTAGGTATTTATACCCGAGAATTTAGGGCAACTTGCCTAAAAATGGAAAAGATAAAAAGGGTAGTAGCTAAAAGAAGTAAGGTACAAGGAATAATAAAGGGTACAATAAGAAAATACAACTAAAATGAATATTCTATACGGAGGATTTTAGCACTTGGTTGCTTGGATACATTGCTTGCAATGGGTGGATGACTATAGAAAAGACAATTTTGTATGATCAACTTGATTTTTGCTAAGTAGGGGCTTCGGATAGATATAGGTTTGGTCGAAGAGGAGTAGCTATGGACATGTATGGGGTCTCTCATCATCTTAATACAAATGTTACCAAGCTGGGGGTTGGTTTAGACATGTTGAGTAGGAGTGAATGCAATGGCCGGGCTGTCAGCAAAGCTTTCATCTAGTTAGCAGATGATCTCTAAGAGGTGTGCAGGCACTTGGCTTGGCATATAGAGTTAGTTGGTAGTAAGGAGTAACTTAGCCTCGACAAGGGTCATTTGGAGTAGGAAGATTCGTTACATTAGTCCTTCTAGTCCTCTAGCTCGGCTATAGGTTAAAGGCTTAGTAGCCTGATTCCTATCATTCCTTTTGGGTTGATTTAGATTTGGGATCAAATCTTGGTGGTCTTCATTTAGTTTTCCTTTAGGGTAATAGGGGTTATGGTCAGTAATATTGAAAGTGTTCGAGACCCCATAATCTTTGAGTAGCACCAATTTATAAGCATTATCATTGATCTTTTGGAGTACTTTGAAAGGACTTTTAGCTTAGGTGGATAGCTTGTTCTTTCTCTTGTTCGAGAATCTTTTCTTACTTAAGTGTAACGACACCAGATCTTTAAGCTGAAACTGCTTCGAAGTCTGTCCTTTGGCCTTTTTTCACATTTTCATAGTAACTTGGTCGATTTGCAAGTGACCTTGTCATAGATATATTGTAAGGACTGTGCTTGGGTTCTTGCATTAAGGTCTTCTTGTTCGGGTAGGGGTAGAAGGGTCTGATCAAGGGGTAGCTCGAGATTGAAACCATAGACAACTTCAAAGGGAATCTACTTGGTGGTGTCATATACTATTTGGTTGCATGCAAATTCTACTATAGGCAAACAAATGTCCAAATTAGTCAAATTCTTACACATTATTACTTAGAGAAATGGTCCTAAAGTATGATTGACCACCTCTATTTAGCCATTAATTTAGAAGTGACAGGAAGTGTTGTATAACAATTTAGTCCCCATTCGACGCCACATGGTTCTCTAGAAATGGCTTAAGAACTTTGGATCTCTATTTGAGACTGCACTTCTCGGCATACGGTGTAACTGAACAACTCCCTACAAAAAGAGAAAAGCAATAGCTAAAGCATCATTAGTCTTAGAGTAAGGCACAAAGTGTGCCATCTTACTAAATCTATACATGACAACCATTATGGAGTCCTTACCTCAAGCAAGTCTAGGTAATCTAAGAATAAAGTCCATACTCAACTAAGTGTAGGATTTGGTTAAGACAGGCAAAGGCATTGCTTTCCATTGTTTGGCTTGATACTTGGCCCTCTTGCATACGGCATAGCCTTCAACAATTTAGTGAACATCATGTCTCATTTTTGGCTAAAAGAATTGTCCATTCAATAGTTCATGTATTCTTCTCTCCTTAAAAGGTCTAAAGAGTCCTTCACTTTGGGCTTCCTTGATGAGTAACTCTCTTAGTGAACAAGTCGGTATGTATAATTTTCCACTCTGAATTGAGTATCCATCCTCGTCATGATATTCATCCACTGTTCTTCCATCAACACAATGCCCAAGTATAGGTCTAAGGTGTAAGTCATTAGAATATTGCCATTGGATTAAAAGCACATGTCTTCTTGAATGAGCATCTGCAACTACGTTGCTCTTCCCTCGTTTATACATAATCACAAAATTGAATCCCTTTAGGAATTCAATCTACCTTACTTACTGCTTTAACGATTTAGTTTGACTTCAGAGGTACCTCAAAGGCTCATGATTTGTGTAGATGACAAACCCTCTTGGCAATGAATAATGCTACCATACTTAGAATGCTTGGATGAGGGTTAAGAGTTCTTTGTTGTATATGGAGTAGTTTAGCTGAGGTCCCTTGAGCTTCTCATTGTAGCAAGTAATTAGTCGACCTTCCTGCATTAAGATAGTGCCTATAATAATGCTTGACACATCACATTTCTACTCAAATATTTTCTCAAAGTTTAGTAAAGCTAGTAAAGCTATAGAAGTCACCTTCACCTTAGCAAAGCTTCTTTCCTCCCTTTCTCCCCATTTGAATTTGATGTTCTTCTTTGTTAGCTCAATAAGGGGTACGGTTATGGTGCTAAAATTCCTTATGAATCTTCTATAAAAGGATGCTAGTCCATGAAAACTTCTCACTTCGACACAAGTGGTCGAATTAGCTACTTGACAATTGCTTGGATCTTCTCATCATCCACTCGCAAGCCTCTTCCACCAACTATGTAACCTAGAAATACCACTCCCTCCTGTTAAAAGGAACTCTTCTTTAGATTGCCAAAGAACCACTTGGCTTTAAGTACATTTAATATGGCACGAAGATGTTCAAGGTGGCTCGGTATGTCAGCATTTTATACTAGAATGTCATCGAAATACACCACGATATACATCCTAATTAGATCTCTTAGCATGTGTTTCATTAGTCTCATGAAAGTGCTTAGGGCATTTGACAAGCCAAATGGCATTGCCATCCATTGGTGGAGTCCATGCTATGTTTTGAAAGTAGTCTTCCACTCATCTCCCAGCCTCATTTGAATCTAATGGTAGCTAAACTTCAGATCAATCTTGTTGAAGACCCTTGCTCCATTCAGTTCAAGTAACATGTCATCCAACCTAAGGATTGGGTACCGGTACTTGATTGTAATCATATTTACGGTTTGGTTATCAATACACATTTGCTAGGTATCATCCTTTTCATCACTGGGAGTATTGGCATAGTACAAGGACTCTAACTCTCCCTTACATAATCCTTCTCTAAGAGATCATTGACTTATCACTGAAGTTCAAAAGCTTGCTCGGGATTCATCCGATAAGTTGGTTTGTTCAGCAGGGTAACACTAGGTATCAAGTTAATGCAGTATTCTATGCCTTAGATAGGGGGTAATCCTTTAGGCAACTGTTCAGGAAATAGGTTGGTATATTTATTCAACTGCTCCTTTACTTCCTAGGGTAGTTCAGCCCATTCCCTTAAATCTAATAATCGCCTAACTAACAAGAAAGTCAACGCATAAGCTCTAATAGCCTCTCGTACTTTGGCTCTGCATAATACTAAAGTTTTCTTTTATCTACAAGCAAGTTTAGCATGCACATTGCAAACTTGACCCAAAGTCATGAGTTTAATGTAATTTTCCTTCCATCCTTCTCAAGCACAAATGTGTTCCTATATCTATCATGGATAACTCTTTGATCATAAAGCTAAGGTCAACCTAGTAGTACATGTGACGCACATTAGGGTAACACGTCAAAAGGAATCTCATCAAAATAGTTTCCAATCATGATCAATAGTAGTACCTACCTAGTGACATGTAGTGCTCCTTTCTCATTCAGCTAATGTAACTTGTACAACTTTAGATGTGTGATCGTCAGCAACTTTAACTTTGTAATTAGATCGACTGATGCTACATTGGTCCAGCTACCACTATCTATAATGATGGCACAAAGTTGATCGTTTACCTTACATGTGATATGGAACAATTCTCTCTTTACTCTTCCTTATGTGAAGGTTCTAAACTTATATGTCGAATAACTAGGATTAATTGATCTAAGCCCTCAATAAGAGTCTCTTCCTTGAGTTGCTTATCAGTATAGTCTACTTCAAGTTTCGAGGTATCTCCTTTGATGACCATAGTCCTTTAGTTCGGGTACTAGGTAGCCTTATGTCTAAAACCTTACCACTTAAAGCACTTGATCTGGCTCATCTTCCTACTAGATTCTTGTCCTTTCTCATATGTTTGGGTTAACACGTCATTGTCAAGTCGGCCTTTTTATTCAGTTTGGACATCAACCTTCCTAGTCGGCTTGGTACTTGATTAAGCTCGGTAACTTCCCTACTAGATCAGCTTGGATGACTAGTTTGGCTTACTAGAGGTTTGATTAGCATTCTGTTTCTTCTTTGCCTCTCTACTTGTTGGACTATCCGTATATCCTCATCTATTTTAGTAAATTATTGGAGTCCTATAACGTCTTAGACATTACCTCTTAACCTAGTAAGGAACCTAAAGACTATTCATACTGATGGTTCCTCCATTTCATAGTGAATCATAAGCATTTTGAACTCTTGAACATACTCGTCAATAGTTTGGCTTCCTTGTCTTAGCTCTTAAAGTTGAGTAAAAGTGTCTTGCAGATAGATATCTAGCACAAATATGTTTTTGAGTAGTCTCTTCATCTCAGGCTAAGTACTGATCTCTCGGTATCCCTCTCGTTGCCTTATGACCTAAAAATTCTTCCACCATATGGCGACGTATCTTAAGAACTTAACAGCAATAATTCTCACTTTCTCATAGTCTTCACAGTGATAATAATTGAAGATTCACTTTACTTTTTCCTCCTAATCTAAATAGTCATCCATAATTCTAAACCCATTGGAGTTCAGGATCTAAAGCTTTACATGATCGACAACTCGGGGTGCTTGAGCTCATTCTTCCTCTTCTTCATACTCTTCTTCCTCATTATCATCCATTTGTCCCAAGTCAATCTTTTTTCTCACTTATTCACCCACTCCTCCACCTCAAACTTGTTGAGTTGGGTTCTAACCTCTAGTAGGTTAGGTAGCTTATAAGGTATTATATGTGGCTTTAGTAGGTTGATAGGCTAATGCATGAACTACTCGAGTCAGATCTGCTTAAAGGTTGGCTACCTTATCAAGCCTCTCATCTGTACTTTTAGGGGTACCTTAGGATTGTTTCCTATGGTGGACAACACCAATGTTGTTGTCCCTATCACTAACATTAACACTCGGGTCTGTCATTTTCTCAAATAGATTCAAATTTCAAGCTTTTTGATTTGATGATATAGTTGACACTATTCCTTTAAATCACATAACATACACTTCAAATCAAAAGCTTAATAACTAGCAAATACAATAGCTACATTTATAGAGAAAATTGCTTTGTTTTCATATACCTAAAATAGGGTATAAATAGATGACTTTGAAAACGAACTACTAAAACCTATTGTTTGCTCAAAATACTTCAACAATCCTTTCCACAATTATTACACACTAAGATAACAAGAACTAATTTCCAAATCTTCAAAGACAACTTATCCAAACGAAACCTCTACTCTAATACCAAGATGATGTGGACCAAAGCCAAGAACAAACAAGGCCAGTCATAGGGATAGGTCCAAGCTTGCCGAATGCTTGAAATGGGTGGTGAGAAGCATATGAGAAAACAGTAAAAGAAGGAAAAATAAGTAAACCCATGAGAAGCTCTAAAGGATATAATGCACTAGTAGAACTTCTAAGGACTCACAGCTCAACTCAATATGATGCATGAGTTGGTCTGGTGAGGTTACTCGCCACTTAGCCATGCTTAAGGATTAAGATAAGAGTGAAGTGTGAATAAACAAGCTAACAAGAGCAATGTTCACAATAAGGAAATATTCAATTTATTAATGATGATAAGATCACTCTTTGTGACTACATGTAATGTATAATGGGAAAATACAACTAAAATGAATATTCTATATGAAAGATTCTGGTACGTAGTTGTTCGGACATGTGCCTTGCTGTGGATGGATGACTTTCTAGCAAAAAAAGACAAATTTGTATGATCAACTTGATTTCTATCGAGCAGGGGCTCCAAATAGATGTAGGCTTAACTAAAGAGGAGTAGCTATAGACATAAGTAGGGTCTTTTGTCATCTCGACACAAATGTTGTTGAGCTAGGGGCTAGTTTAGACATGCTAAGCAGGAATGAATGGAAAGGTCGAGCTATTAATAAAGCTTTCATCTAGTTAGCAAATGATTTCTAAGAGGTGTGTAGTCACTCGGCTCAATGTATGGAGTTAGTGGTAGCAAGGAGCAGCTTAGCCTTGGTAAGGGTCAATTGGAGCAAGAGGATTCGTCGCGTTAGTCCTTTTAGTCCTTTGGCTCAGCTATGGGTTAAAGGCCTAGTAGCTTGATTCCTATCAGAATGGCACTTACAATGGTCGAGGGAAGATGAAAGAGTTTGTCTTCCCATTGATTGCGAGTTTCATTTATATTTGAAATATCTTGATTTTTCGTTGTGTCTACTGTTTTTTGCCTTTCAAAAGTAATTCCTCAATTATTTTTGCCTTGCTTAAAGCATGTTCTCTCCTAAAATGTAGAGGCTTCTTGTAGCGTTTGAGATTATATGCAAGGAACTTGAAGTTAAGGTTACTCTTAAGTTGTTAGATATTTTTTCATGATTAGGAGATAGCTAAACGGTTGGTTCTCTATTACAGCATGGTCACAAGCTTATGGACAGATTGGAGTCCAAAATCCATAAGTGACATGATAAATATGTTTCAATTAGATTGGATGTAGAGTAGGATTTTTGGAATCAATGGACTAAACCTATCCGACTAAATGATATCGAGTTATTACTGAATGATGCTATTGTTGTGAAGAAGATTAAGGATAGATGAGGAAATAAGATACTCTTCTAGGATTACGAGAGGATAATCTCCAGCTATAAAAAAGGGGAGCTTATATTTTCCAATAATGAAGGTAGGGTTTACATGTATTCCTTATTGTGCTAAGTTGAGCTACAAGAGGAAAGCCAAACTTCATAAACTATATAGGGGACTTGTTGCCTTTGAGCTTTGCTCGGCATGGATTTGTAAGTTTTATTGCCCATCTCTTTTTTACAATTCTTTGTTTTTTATGTAGATGTAACAGCAAAAGATATTGATCCCAAGAAATTGCTAATCTAAGTTGAGGCTAAGAAGCAAAAGTTGGACAAGCGAACCACCAAAGTTATTGTTGCCCAATCACTAAAGGCAGTGAAACCACAACCGAAGAAAGTGACTAAGGAACAGACTGTTAAGGAGCTGCCATCCATAAAAAGAAAAAAGAAACTCCTCATGTCAATGAATGTCTACTGATTGAGTAGATTTAGGATGTCGAGACTACATATCTTAAGGTATTGCCTACTGTTAGGGAGATTTCTTAGGAAAAACTATCTAAGAATCCATTGCCAACAATAATGTGAATGTGGACTGCTTAACAGGCTAAACAAATTCTATGCTTAGTGCTAAGAAGAGGAGTGGGAAAGAACTGGCTGACTAACTTCTACCCAAGAAAAGTAAGGGCTTGGATGAGAAGACAAAGCAAGCCTTGAGGAATAAGGCTCTTAGCTTTAATTCTACTAAGTTTACTCCTAATCGTAGGGTAGGCAAATACTTCGTGTTGTGTTGGGAATATAAAGTTTTGGGCACTAACTGGGCATTGGTGGATAGATTCAAATCTCTAGCCTTGTTGGAAGGGATCATCCTTCCATAAGACAAAAACATAGTAAAAAGGAATGTAGATAGGATAGAAGGCAGTGATAAAGCTCATATTACTGCTAAATTATATGATGTAAGTTTTCCTGCAACCGTCGTTTGTTTTAGTTTATAGTATTAATTTCATTTGTTAAACCTTTATAGCTTTACAAATCACAAGCCATATTCTAATAGCCATAGATGATGTTGAGGAGTATAATAAAAAGGTATGCATGATCTGTTGTTTAATGCACATGGAAATTGGTTATTCATGATGTAGCATTCTATTGTAGGAAATAGAGGAGGCTTATAACTCCTCTAAAGCAGAGACCATAGAGGCCAATAATGCTAAAATTAAGGTCGAGATATAGGTTAAGGGGTGAGCTCTCTATGGAGTAGTTAGCACACAGTTTAGTGGCCAATGAAGTCATAAGCCTAAAGGTTAAGAATGGATAATTCTACAAGGAGGTTAAAGATCTTAAGGAGTAGCTTTGGAAGAAGGAGTGAGGAGGAGGACAAATTGAGAGTTCAAATAAAGAACTTGGAGATGAAAGGCTCAATACTAAAAGCTCATGTTGCTGAACTATAGGAGGCAGTGAAAAAGAAACCTTCTATTGGAGAGGCTTTATCAATTATGACCCTTAATTGGCAATATGAGAAATTGCTCTAGAAAATGTCCTTGCTAGGGGTTTAATTGGAAGGGGTAGAAAATTTGAAGGTTCATCCTAACTATGAGCTATCATGCTTTCATTTCGTTGACATTGATGATAATGATGCCAATAGTAGGGATGATGAAATCAGCAAGGACGTAGAGGCTAATAGTCAAAAATAGGATGACCATGATCATGCCAGCATTAAAGTTCTTGTAGATGCTGAGGAACAATGTCTTGAACACCTATAACTCCTTAAACAAGACCCTCAATACTGGTAAAGAAATCAACTCCAAGAAGATTCAAAGCTTTGCTGATTAAGACAGTAATTTTGCCTAATCTAAGAGGAAAAATGTCTCGAACTCTTTGGGAAACAATTAATTTTCATTCATTATTTAAATAATATTTTAAGGACATTATTCATGGTCAGGATGCTGACCTTTTGGTTGTAATTAACCATTGTTTCGTGTTTTGACATTTTAGTTTTCAACACGTTTTATTTCAGACACAATTCATAGTATTGTTCATTAGCGGTATAGGACTTGAACTTTTGGGTGTTAAGTTATACTTTCTTAATCGCAAAGTTTCCTATCAAAGGCTAGTTAGAGTTCATTAGCCCTAATTGGTCGAAAATCTTTTCAAAGAATATTTAGCATTACTCATAAATCAATAATAAGGTTATTAACTGATGTTAGTTGGAACTCATTAGGTATTACTTCATTAGCCACATAGCTAGAACTTCATTAATCCTTTGATCATACACAAATTAAGAATAAAAATGATGGTAATGAGAGATGCTCATAAACATGAAACAACAACTTCATATTAAAACATGGTGTAGGCCATTGCCTTACATGGTTTGAAAAAGGAAAAGCAAATGCAAACATAGAATAATCATGATGAATGAGAACTATTTAAAATACAGCTTAAGATTCTTGGCATTCCATGCATAAGGTATGATCGTTCCATTTAACCTTTCTAGTCAATAAGCCCCATCGCCTATGACTTCCCAAACCTTCACAAGATTGTCCTAATTTGCATCAAGTTTCCTTTAATTATCTCGTACACTAGCTACCTCCAACTTCTTGCAAACTAAGTCTCCATGCTCTCACAATGTCTTTAATTTCTTTAATTGCATCCAATTTAATTTTCCATAATGTCAAATTTCTGCATTTGTAGATTAGGCAACTCTAATTTAATCGATATAACTACTTCCAACCCAAATGCAACTCTGAAAGCATCTCTCTTGTCGAAGTCTCATGGGTGGTCCTATACCCTTATAAAACATTAGGAATTCATCAACCCATTTACCTTTGGCCTAATCAACTCTTCTTTTTAAACTATATAGGATGGTTTTATTAACAACCTTTACTTGTCCATTAGTTTAAGGATGAGCTACTAAAGTATAGTTTAGTTAGATGGCGTATCTTTCACAAAAAGCTTTGAATTTATCATTATCAAACTGTAGCCCATTATCGGTTACTATAGTAAAGGGAACTCTAAACCTCGATATGATAAAATTGAAAACAAAAGATTTGACTTTCTACTTGGTAATCTTTGCCACTGCTTCGACCTCAACCCATTTGGTGAAATAGTCAACCACAACTATCATGAACTGGCCTTGTGATGTAGACTTTACAAATGGTTCAAGTATGTCTAGCCCCCATTAGGCAAAAGGCTAGGGGTTAGCCAAGCTATGTAATTTAGTGGAAGGCACATGGATTAATGCTTCATGTTTTTGACATCACTAACATTACCGAATAATAGATTTTGCATCCTCTTTCAAAGTCAACCAATAATAGCTAAGTCTCAATGCATGGATATGCAAAGTTTATCCTTTCACATGATTGCTATAAACACCTCCAAGTAATTCATAAATAATTTGTTGAGCAACTTCCAACAAAAGGCATCAAAGGTAGGGTTGTGAGAGGCTATGCTTATATAACTGGTTATCAATCAGTGTGTAATTTGTGGCTTGGTATATCAAACTTTAAGCTTCTTCCCTATCTTGGAGCAGAACACCATCTTTCAGATAGTCAATGATTAGATCCATTTAAGACTTCTCTCTTAGGCAAGGAGTTAGTTTATAACTCTACTTAATAGAGACTTTTACTGGGGAGATATTCAATAAAATGCTTGTCATTCAAGTTAGGAAATGCTGTGCTAGCTAATTTTGATAGTTTGTTGACATTAATGTTATTGACCCTCAGTATCTTCTCAATTGAAAAATATTGAAATTCCTTTATGAGCGTTCGTACTATTAGTAAGTACTTACTCATCCTATCTTCCTTTGCTACATAGCTCCCATTTACTCGATTCACAATCAACTATGAAGTGGAGAAAACTTTGACTTTCTTAGCTCTAACTTCCTTTGCTAATTTAAGCACGATAATTAGGGCTTTATATTCGGCCTCATTATTTCTTGCTAAAAATCTAAACTTTAATGCATACTGAATTCTTAAATTATAGGGCCCTTACAAAATAAGGCCTACACAGCATCCTTCCATGGTAGAGGAACCGTTCACATATGTCACATCTCTGTTTAACCTAGAATGCAATAGTTACAACCAAGATGTGATACTACATATATTTACAATTTTGTACAAATTAACTATCATATTCTTTCAAAATCATTTTACAAGATTTATACATAACGACTATTTATGTTAATCATAAAAAAACGAAATTCCTTCAAAGTGGTTGACTCCATTTTAGGTGTTCTCAAAATCTTCCTTTCTAGTGATGGTGGTGCCCCTCCTATACTTCGCCTTAACCTACAAATACAATACATATCTAGTTAGTTCATTGTGAATTGAGTGAGAGTGTATAACAAACATAGCATAGCATAAAACATATCCAAGAAACAATAATCTAGCTAGCACATGGATACTTAAGTCACACAACAGATAGTATCAAGTCGAGTTAGATAATGTAGAAATGTGTGCTATGCTTATGTATGTAAGCTAATGCATCGGTATTGATATCTAAGGTTTCAGCCTCATTTTTCATTCGATTGGTCAACCCAATTGGGCATCTAGATGCAATGTCTAAGAACCAAGCGAGCAACAAGGAGCTACTTAGGAGTAAGATCTCTAAATTTTGAGTGATGGCTATAAATGAAGAAATAACACTGTTAAATCGATGATGATCACAACAAGTAGTGATCAAAGCAAAATGCTTGAGCATATGCAAACCTATATGCTTCAAAACTAAGCTTTTCAAAACCATGGGAACCAAGCTTTTCCAAAATCAAGTACTTATTCATAAAAACAACTTCCTTTCAAATATCTAACTCGTAAATCCTTTTCATGCTGTGCTATGCCATGCCATAAATGCATCAATGGTGTGCTAAACACCACATCAAGCAAAATATTCGAGCTTCATATTAAGTACAAATTTAATTTGCTTTGAACTCATTTAGAGTCTTATTGTCTTAATCTTCAACCTTCTATCAGGCTTGCTTAAGTAAGCACCTTAAAGGTTGAATCATTTGCTAATGTTTATGATACAAGGTAAGCACACCTATCAAATTCTAATTTAGTCAATGTGTGTCCGAGTAAATCCCATGAAGACTCTAAATGCTAGTACTAACCTTAGCTCTATTGTTTAACTGAACAAATTCAATTCAAGAACTCAATTCTTTAAACTAAAATTGAAGCAACTAATTAATTTAATAATTAAGCAAGGACTAATCAAGAACTAAACAAGAAAGCACAATATTAATGATTAAATTCAAGACTCAATGACTAAATCTTGATTCCCTAGATCTACACATACAACTTTCACTAAAGATAATTTAATTCAATCTTTAATTTTTCTTGATTGGGAGAATTCTCTTTTGAAGTTAATAACTTTAAGCTTATTAACCCTTATATTTAGATTACCTAATAGAATCTCATCCCCATAGCATAATCTAATATCGTATTAACGTGCAGTGAATTTTCTTAAAGACAATATTATAGATTTGAAAGAATTTTGTAATTTATCTCTAACATTGCACAAACTCTCATTAACTATGTTAGATCTAATTATATAAGAAATGTCTCGATCTTCTTGTATAATATCAGATTTAACTTAATGACCTATAGAATTATCAATCTAAAACATGTAAGCACACATAATTGATTTAAGAAAACTAAAAATCTTTATTAGATCTAATAAAACTAAGTATCACATGTGAGATCTAGGTTCTACAAGTCCTAGATACAAATAGTTCAGCTCTATACTCATGATAAAAGAATGATTTTTACTAAAAACTAAAGAAAGATATAAGAAATAGATCATGCGTTTGACAAAATGGTTCTTGAATTTTGAAATCTTGATGTTCTATGCTCTCTTAAGTTTTTTGTTCTTAAAAAACTCTCATTTGGAATATCTTTGCGTCTTATTTTATTTTATTTTTTCAAAATCTTGGGAACGATACAATCAAGGACATGATTGTGTTCTTTGGTCATGTCACTCACGTCCATAATTAAAATTATGCTTTAAATTCTCTTGGATACATCACAATTGTATCATTTTGTTATGTCGATTTTCAAAACTTTATAACTTCCTCGTTTTAGCTCTAAATTGAGTGAAACTTGTTACTATCTTCTTGTTTTCTCACGTAGAATGTTCTTTTAATCAATTAAGTATCATTTTCTAAAAATAAACTCAAAATTCAGGGAAAAATAATAAAAAAAGCCATCTAAAATATAACCAATTTAAAGCTTATCAATTTCTCATAGTTTAAATGTGTCATAGCAAATATCATTCAATCAATACATTCATGAAAAAAAAATTAAGATAAAAAACGAAGCATAGTCAATCTATTACATGTCTAAGGACATCACATAATTAGCAAATATCATTCTAATATTCAAAATCAAACTTAATCAATCAAGTACATATCACACAAACTGCGTACCTTGCAACTTAATGAGTAGACATAAGTCTACTCCTAAACATAGAATATCCACTTACCTAAGAGCAGTATCCCTTGCTTTGAATAGCATCTTCAAGTTCCTTATTATTCAGGTAACCTAGAATTAAGAGTTGTATTTCAATATCTATCTTGGTTATGTAAACGTTTTATTAAAACTTAAGTATTTAGGTACAAGTACTTCAATAGTACTTAGGACCCTCAACATGATCCATTTTGTTTAGGTCCTTATTATTTAACCTTCTATGTAACCAATTACAAAACCTTCTACTAGAGAAGGGTCCTTATTAACTTCATTACTTATTCCTTCTACTTAATCTTCTACTTAATGTTGATCCTAGGATTCTTGGTTAGGAAAGATTCTACTAAAGTTTTTACTCATATTTACTTTTATTTTCCACTTTATGTTTCACCAAGAAACCTTCTACTTAAACGCATTTTAGTTTGCTTAATTTGGTATCATAGCAAAGACCTTCTACAAAAACTTCTACTAATGGTTATATTAAGGCCTTCATGGGGAAGCTTCTACAAAAGCTTCTATTGGGCCAATTTATTCTTAAACTTGTTAAAACTACACCTAACCATTAAGACACACCAAGTTTTACAAATGACTAGTAGTAAAACCATTCCTGAGATCATATTCTAGATTTGGACAATTTTTCAAAAACTCGTGCATACTCATTTTCCAACACATAATCGTTATAGTTCTGCGAAAACACACTTTTAGCTTTGTAAAAATTGTGATAAATCATTCGTTTGATCACTTTTTGCCTCACAATCATAGGTAACTTCGTGAAATATCATTTTAACACAAAAAATGTGAAAAGAAATCAAACTTGACCAATGATATTTGAAGATAAACCATTTTTCCCAAATTTCCAAATTTGGCAGTTTTTGGTAAATCTAAATTTACAAAAATCTACCAAGAAAATTTGGAAAAAAAATTTGTATAAATTAAAAATAAATATTATGAGGAGTCTATAGAAAAAGTTTTAGCTTACAACAACACTATTTGCCCTTCCGAAAATCATATCAAAAATTCGCTCGAAATAGCTCATTTCTTAGGAGTGATATATAAGCCGTGCATATTTTGAAAAACCAATATTTTCTATGAAGGTATACTAAAAATAACTAAAGAATACAATTTTTCATTATTTTATGAGTTGATTTGCTATTTTTAACGAATTACTAAAAATTGTGCTAAAAACTAAGACTCACTGACGTAACATTTTCTAGCCACCCAACAGTAGCACCATCATGTTGACAAGCCTAGGTATTGATTGTGCTCCCATAAGGTTGTAGGAGTTGATCGATAGGTCATTGCTTGATCTAGGTTCCCCATTTGACTAGATTCATGCACTATTTTTCTTATTTTTCTCTTAATTTTTCCAACCATTCTAGAACCACTCCCCAAATTTTCCTATATCGTAACTTGGCCAAGGATTGTAAAATGAAGAGGGTTAGGGTTTTTATAGTGGGTTTAATAGGGGACAAGATTGCCAAGTGTCATGTGGTTTTAGAAAACCATTCATCAAAGCCATTAACTCCCCTTATTTTGCAATTTAAACCATATACTATCCTTGTTTTTGGTTTCCAAACCATGGGTTGCCTCTTCTTTTGGTTTCCAAAATCATTTGCAGCCTACATTTCCACAAAACCACTCTTCATTATTTTATTTGTTGATTTCTTTGATTACATTATATTATTCCATTATAAAAACAAGCTTCTATAAGGGAGTTCCAAACTTCTATAAGATTCCATTCCAATCATATTCCTTTCTTACTTATGTGCTTTTAATATATAAATTATATTTGCCATGCATATATCACTTTAAATAATATTCCGAGCCTAGTCATGACTTCATTATTTAAATGACTTTTAGTTCTAGTTAACTTCACTACGCATTATTTTAGTGATCCAACTTCATAGAACAATTTCTTCTAATTTTTTGTGGCTTAGCCATAAATTTTCACTTAATTCTATTGACGTCTCAATGCCTTAAATTCAAGAGATCTAAAACTCTATAGACATTACAACATATAAATTTCAAGTGGGTTTCTTGGCCACCTTGATGCTATCATCCTCTCCAGTGAACTTTGCAACAAAATCTACTAAAACTTGAGCTTTTACTACTGTTCTAGGTTAGATTGTACACCATAGGCACTTAGCTCCAAAGCATACTTCATCATTCTCTCTAAAGAGTCTGGTCATTATAAGGCTTGTCATAGAGGTTGATTAGTAGGAACAATTATTTGATGAGCTTCGAAGTACAACTTTAATTTCCTTGTCGAGAGATCTACAACCAAAACAAACTTCTCAATCTTCTTATATCTCTATTCTAGGCCTTGTAACACATGGCTCACGAAATAAATTGGCTTGTGCTCTTGCCTTCTATTAGAACCAAGATAGATGAAAGAGCTTAGTTACCAATTGACAAATATAGAAATTATTCTTCTTTAGGGATAGGTGTTGAGAGTATTGGCGGTAATGCTAGAAATTCTTTCAACTCATTAAATGTAGCCATGCATTCGTTGGTCTACTAGAATCCCTTTTGGGTTCTTCAACACTTAGAAAAATTCTATGTACCTATATGTGCTTTTTGATACAAATCTGTTAATGATAACTATCTGCCTAAGCAATTCTTGTACTTCTTTAATGGTGTTAGGGAATTTCATGTTTCGAATTGCATCAGTATTCTTTAGATTTGCCTTAGCACCACATTGAGTGGCCATATTCCCTAAAAACTTGCCTAAGGTAGTGCCATAGACTTTTTTTTGCAGGTTAAGCATCATGTTGTATCTCCTTAAGGTGTTGACTGTCTCCTCAAAGTTGGTAAGGTGCCAACCTTCTGCTTTACTCTTTAATATCATATCGTCGACATAAACTTGACATTTTAGCAAATTTTGGTCTTAAAAATCCTAGTCACAAGCCATTGATAGATTATGCTAGCATTTTTAAGCCCAAAAGGCATCACTATATAACAATATGTCCTAAAATTTGTGACAAAACAAGTTTGAACCTTGTCATCATTCTCTATCTTAATCTGATTGTAGCTAAAAAATGCATCTATGATAGAGAGCAAGGCATTCTCGATAGTTGAGTCAACCATATTCAAATCTATAAAGTCTATGCACATGCATCACTTATCGTTTGACTTATTGACTAGTACACAATTAGCTAGCTAAGTTGAATAAGGTTCTTTCTTCATGAACCCTACCTTTAATAGTTTTTAGAGCCCTTTCAATGGTTGCTTGTTGTTCAGGGGTAAAATGCCTTTTCTTTTGCTGAATTATCTTCGTATTAGGATCAATTTGGAGCTTATGTGTAATTACTTCTCTAGGGATGCCCTACATATCCAAGGGAAACCAAGCGAAGATGTCAGCGTTATGCTGAAGAAAATTCATTAAATCTTGCTGGATATTTGCCAGTTATGACCTACCTATCTTTTTGGTTTTTCCAAGATTGTTTCCTAGTGAGACTTTACTTCCTCTTCGGCATTCTCAATGCTGCAAGACTTCTTCTTCAAATCAGTTTGAACTTGAAAAACTTCTTTGTGCTACAACGCTCTCAAATATAAGGATCTAGCTAATTGTCGATCCCCTTTGCATACTTTAACTCCAGTAGGAGTGGGGAATTTCACCTTAAGATGTATAGTTGAAGAAACCATGTCGAACGGATGCTAGCATGGTCATCCTATGATCATATTATAAAGGGACCAACACTTGACAACAAGAAAGTTTAACTTATCATCTACAATATACTTGTTGTCTCCAATTTGAATAGGAAGAGAAATAACTCCAGTGACCCGTATAAGTTGATTAATAAAAGCATATAGATTATAATTGTAAGATCTCAACTATGCTTCGATCTTTGGATTCATTTGGTCAAAGTTGTGTTGAAAAATAATGTCTATCGAACTCCCAATGTCAACCAAGATCTTTTTGACCTCAAAGATAGCAATTCTTGCACTAATTACTAGTGCATCATCGTAGGGCCTCTATACACCTTCTTAATCTTCCTTTGTGAAAGAGATAGGATTGTAGACCTTGACCTTCTTACCTTACACATTATAAACATATTGTATGACGTTAGTCGAGCTTGATGAGCTTGGCCAACCTAAAGTGAAAGGTTCGTCGACAATAGTGTTTATCATAACATTCAATGCTCTATTATTACCTTTGTCTCTCATATCACTCCTAGTCAGAGGAGGCCATGCTACATTCTATTTCTTGTTACATCGTCTTTGTGTAGGCTATTCAATATTCTTGGCATCATGAGTAGGGAACTTGCTCAAATACCCTCTTTCATTGCATTTTCAATTACATTCTTAAGTTGGATACACTTATCAGTGTTGTAGCCTCTATCATGATGAAAATCACAATATTTGTTAGAATTCTTGTGCGATAGATTTCCTCTCATTCTTTTTGGTCACTGTAGTACCCCTCTCTAGTTGTGTACCTCCATCAATATATCTATGATTGAATGGTTGAGTAGGGTATGAATAGAATAAGTTGGGATGAGTGGCCTCATCCTTTCGCCATTGCTCCCTTTCAAGAATTGATCATTGCGTGCATTAAGTTAATCTTTTGCGTTCTTCTTCTTGTCATTCTTTCATTCTCCTTTGCTTTAATCAACCTCATGCCAAGCTTTGATGTTATCCTCCTATCAGATATAACACGTGCCTTAGCCTTGAATTTAGCAAAAGTCTTTGGCTTGTTTTTGGTTAAAGACTTAAAGAAGTCTCCATATGGTTTAACTCTGTCAATCATCACATTAAGAGCAATGATCATATCTAATTCTAGGATTTGGACCATCTTAGCCATAAACCAAGCCAAGTAGTCTCTAATGGACTCGTTTGATCTTTGATTTATAGTGTTAAGGATAGATGAATCCTTAACAACAAGTTTACTAAAAAGGAAGTACTACAAGAACACTTCTATTAGGTCCTCAAAACACGATATTGTGTTTGGTTTCAAGTGTCTAAACTATGTACTTGTTGCATTCTTCAAAGTTGAAGGGAATGCCTGATAAGACACGACATCACTTAAGTTGTGGAGCTTATAGTTAGTTTTCATCTCCATCTTACTCGTCTGTTTAGCAGCCGATAGGCCGTGCAATATATGTTCTCAGTACCTCGCCGAGTAATTAACATTCTCAACATTATACCGAGCAACTCAGATCCATCGTAGACTTGAATTTAAGTTTATGGCAAGAATAATTATTAAAAGCACTATTATGATTACTTAACTGCTTGCTTTCCTTACATTTTAGGGAAGGTGTCTAATCAAGAAGCTTCTACGTATCTCAGCAGTTATTCTAATAACTGCTCCTTTAGACATGACAATCTCCTATCTACTAACTTAGGCATCAAAGTGGCTACACCAGATTAGCCCCAGTACTAAGTGTTTGTCTTATCTTTGTAGGATATTTCCAATTCCAAAAATTCACCAACAATATTTGGCACCGTCTTTTTTTTTTTTCCTAAACATACCTACATGGCTAAAACAAGAGTATCTAAGAGTACAGGTGTTGGCACTTCCACCTAATACCTTGAAAGAAGGATTTGGCATACTGATGAGCAGCAATTGGCTAGACTTGAGCAACTCTACCTTAACTTAGCTAAAGAAAACCAAAAATTAAACAAAAAACATGAGCAAATGCTTAACCTCCTTTATAAAAAATGTCTACCTAAACATGATCTAAAACAAAGACCAAAGCGATCACGGCGCTAAACATAGCGATCATGTAATTTATTCACTTGAGTTGTAGAAAAAACAAGCCGAGAATATGATATGACCTTCAACTCTTGCTTTTAAAAAGGATGACAAAGGCAAACAATTGCAGTAGGTACACCATGCGAGTGCTTTGCATGTCAACACCCTTGCTGCCCTAAGCAAGCAGTTCCAAATTAAAAAGAATCCCTTTGCTCTAGAGATTTTGGAGGAAGTAATGCCTTGGCACATCAAGCTGCTATAGTTTAAGACTTATGATGGAACAAAGGACCCTGAAGATTACCTGGAGTACTACCATACGTTGGCCAAGTTGCATGGTTTGAGTAATGCAGTAGCTTATCAAGCTTTTCCTTCAACATTGAGGAATGCAACTAGAACATGGTTCAAACATTTGAAACCAAATACCATTTCCTATTTTGATGAACTAGCAAAAGTGTTCCTTCAACACTTCCTTGCAAGCAAACTTCCTATAAAGGATTCTTCAATCCTTAACACCATTAAACAAAAGTCTGATGAGTCAATCAGGGACTACTTAACCAGATTTATGTCTGAGATGGTTCAAATCTTAGAATTGGATATGAGTGTGGTCCTTAACACTATAATCGATGGAGTTAAGCCCCATAGAGACTTTTTCAAGTCTCTTACAAAGAATAAGCCAAAAACTTTCGTCGATTTTATAGCTAAAGCTACCTCATACATCTGTTAAGAAGACAACATAAGGGCATAGCAAGAAGACGATTAGAGTAGAGGTAATGGAAAGAATGACAAGCTAAAAAGTGCAAAGGATGGACTCAGCATGGACGATGACCACAGTTCAGATGCTGAGAGGAAGAGATTGAGGATCTTGACATACTCATCCCATATGCTTGTTAATCATCCAATTTCAGACATTTTGATGGAGGTACATAAGTAGAGAGGCATCCTCTAGTGGCTAAAAAGAATGAGAGGGAATCCCTAGAGGAGAAACTCCAATAAGTGCTGTGATTTCTACAGTGACAAAGGTCACAATGTAGATGAGTACATTCAACTCAAGAATGTAATTGAAGATGCAATCCAACATGGGCACTTGCATAAGTTCTTAGCACATGATGTTGAGAGTATTAAGAAACCATCTCAAAGGAGATGTAAGGAACAAGAGCATGACACATGGCTAGTTATAGCCGTGAGAAATGCAAGGGATGTAAATTTTAGCAAAGCACCTAATGGAGTGATCAACACCATCGTCGATGAACTTACTATACGCTAGTTGAGCTCTTCGAGCTTGATTAATGCCAAGAATTATGTATGCAATATTCAAGGAAAAAGGATCAAGATTGACAACATAATATCTTTTAGAGAGGGAGAATTTAAGGGCATCTAGAGGCCGTACGATGACGCACTCATTATCAGTGTGAGTCACTAACTTCGAAGTTAAGAAGATTCTTGTTGATATAGGAAGTTTAGCCAACATCATTTTTTAGCATGCCTCTGACCAAATGAGGCCTAAGATCAAAGCGCAACTACGATCTTACTAGGATGATCTCTATGCCTTTAACAATAAACCTGTCTAAGTAGTTGGAGTCATTTCTTTGTTGATACAATCTTACTAGGATGCTTTCTTTGGTTACAACCAAATCAAAATTGACAAGGAGGATGAAGTCCATATGTTTTTTATTACTAATTTTGGAATGCATTGTTACACGGTGATGCCCTTTGGGCTAAAGAATGCCGGTGCAACATACTAGAGACTTGTTACCCAGATGTTCAAACCTTAGATCTACATAAATGTTGAAGTAAATGTCGACGACATGATTGTGAAAAGCATGAAGGAAGATCAGCATCTTGTCGACCTAGAGGAGACGTTTGCAACATTGAGGAGATACAACATGAAACTCAACCCATAGAAATGTATCTTTGGCATGACATCAAGAAAATTTTTGGGTTACATGGTTACTTAGTATGACATTAAGGCTAACCTAGGAAAGAATGAAGCCACAAGGAACATGAAATCACCGCATACGGTCAAATAAGTGTAGGAATTCACTAGGCGAATTGCTGCCCTCAATAGATTTGTGTCGAGAAGTGAGGATAAGTGTATAGAATTCTTTACAATTCTAAAGAATCCAAAAGAATTCAATTGAACCGGTGATTGTGAAAGAGCTTTCAATGAGCTAAAGGAATTTCTTGTGTTACCCCCAATACTGTCGACATCCATTCCTAAAGAAAATTTATATTTGTAGCTAATAGTTAGCTGCCAAGCTCTTTCTTCTGTACTAGTCCAAATTGATAATAGAGAGCATCGACCCATTTATTACGTGAGTCATGTTTTGTAGGGGCCAAAGCTTCAGCATATAAAAATTGAAAATTTTGTATTTATAGTAGTTCTCTTAGTAAGAAAGTTAAAGCCATATTTTTAAGCTTACTAAATCATTGTTCTCATCGATCAGCCATTGCGGTAAGCATTGCAATCGGGGAGGATGATGAAATATGCCTTAGAGTTTAGTGCCCACAGTGTATGATATAAACCCAGAATGGCATTAAGGGCTCAAGTAATGGTAGATTTTGTAATAGAATTCACTAGTGAGGAAGATTATATGGAGGTTATCGAGAAACCTAATGGTTACTTTACGTGGATGGTTCTTCAACGTAAGAAGGAAGTGGTGCAAGCTTAGTTCTTTAAGGCCTCCATAATGTCAAAGTTCATTATGCATCGAAATTTGCATTCCTAACTAGTAATGATGAAGCAGAGTACAAAGCTCTAATTGCTGGACTGAAACTGGCAAAAGAAATTGGTGTCAAGTAACTCGAAGTGTTCTTTGATTCCTAATGGTGAATCAGGTCATGAGAAGTTACGCAACAAAGGAGGAAGAAATGAGCAAGTACCTATTGGTGGTACGAATGCTTATAGAAGAATTCCATTCTTTTTTCATCCACAAAATTTTGAGAAGCAAGAATATTGCAACCAATAAGTTATCGAAGTTGGCTAGTATGGCATTCCTTGAATTGAGCGAGAAACTTTTCATTAAGTTTCTTCCACAGAAAAGTTTATCTACTCTCTCACAAAGCTGTAAGTTGGCTCCTTGCTCGAGAGAAGAATCATAGATGGATCCCTTAGTAGATTATCTAAGAGATGTTACTGTCCTTGACAACAAGAAAGGAGTGTAAAGATTGGTATACCAAGCTGCAAACTATATTTTGATTAATGGTTTGTTGTGTAAATGCGGCATATCACAACCCTATCTTCGATGTCTTCCTCCGAGAGATGCCTAGAAGGTGTTATCCGAGTTGCATGGTAGCGTATGCAGTAATCACATAAAAGCGTAGACACTGTATGTTCGAGCACTATGACTTAGCTATTACTAGTCGACTATAAGAGAAAATGCAAAGGAGGTTGTCTGGCAATGTCCCCAATGCCAGAAGCATGAGTTGCCAAGTCATGCACCTACAATTGAGTTATGTAGCCTAACTAGCCTTTAGCCCTTCGCCCAATGGGGGCTAGATATTCTCGAACCATTTTTGAAGTCTATCACCCAATAACAATTCATCATTATTGTTGTGGATTACTTTACCAAATGGGTAGAAGCCAAGGTAGTGGCAAAGAACATCGAGCAAAAAATGGAAGCATTCATCTTCAGCTCCATCATATTAAGATTTGGAGTTCATTACATGATAATTATAGATAACAGCCCATAGTTTGACAATAATAAGTTTTGGGCATTTTGTGAGAAGCATGACATTTGCCTCAACTATACGTTTATAGCATACCCTCAAATGAATGGATAAGTTGAAGCCATAAATAAGATCATACTATACAACCTAAGGCGGAAAGTAGATCAAGTTAGGGGGAAATGGGCCAATGAACTATCAAATGTTTTATGGGGGTACCGAACAACCCACAGAATTACAACTAGGGAAACGCCTTTAGATTAGCATACGGCACAGAAGCCGTATTGTTGATTGAGTTAGATTTTCCAAATCTATGGGCCTAGAATTTTGATTTTATGGTTAATGAAGTTGGATTAATAACAAATTTAGACACTATAGATGAAATTTGGGATATTGCAAGAGCTAGGATCGCGGCTTACTAGCATAGAGCGACAAGGTATTATAATTAAAAAGTAAAGCACAAAGTTTTTCAACCTGGGGATCTGGTTTGCTAAAAGATGGAAGCTATTGGTATGTGAGTAAATCAAGGGAAGCTTGGTGCGAATTGAGAGGATCTTGTCAAGATCTAGGTAGTTGTTGGTGAGAGGGCCTATCAACTAGAAAGGTTAGATGGATCCATCATTCCTCGAGCGTAGAACGCTGACAATTTGAAAATATACTTCAATTGATAGCTCCGCTTATTTTTAAGACAACAATCAATAAGCTTATAAGGCTATGGTGCCTTCTATTTATGAGAATTATGTTTAAAGTCTCATGTTTCTTATTCTTCTTATTAATAACGAGTTAATAAGTTATAGTCTATTGTAGCTAACAAATTGTATAAATTAATCTTATAGCCAAGTAATGTAGCTAGCCTACACCTCAAACAGCAAACGGCTATCGGACAATGTCTCTATAGACGTATGAATTAGGCATGTGAAATAAAACATGCAGAGAATAATTAGGTGTGTGAAATAAAACATGTCGAGAATTAGTTGGGCGTGTGAAATAAAAAATACCAAGAATAATTGGGCATGTACAATAAAACATGCTGAGAATTAGTTGGGTGTATGAAATAAATTGCCGAGAATTAATTGGGCTTATGAAATAAAACATGCCAGGAATTAGTTGGGCGTATAAAATAAAACATGCCGAGAATTCATTAGGCAAGTGAAATAAAACGTACTAAAATGTGCTGAAGATTAGTTGGGCATGTGAAATCAAACATGTCAAGAAATAATTAGGCATGTAAAATAAAACATGTCAAGAAATAATTAGGCATGTGAAATAAAACATACCGAAAGATAATTTACGTAAGTTAAAACATGCTAATGAATAAGCATATGTGAAATAGAACACGGGAAACACTCAGTGCATGAACTAAAACGTACTAAAAATAGTCATATGAAGGATATTTTATTCAACCAATGCAGTTACCAATGTACGACCTAACAATTCATTCAAACAATTACATGAGAGGACGCAAGGTGTAAAGAATACAAAAAGTCCTATGGCTTACTATCGGAATCAGTAGAAGTAATTCATGGACAGGAGGTTAGGGCTTTCTTTGAGCAAGCGGCTTTCTCTGAGCAAGCTACTTTCTCAATACATAGGTTCTCATCTACCCCTAGATCCTCAATGTAAGCTTCGCTATCACCCTTATTAGCAATCTTAGCACCTACCTCATCTACATCGTCTTCATTGGCATTGCTAACTTTGTTGTCGACATCAGTAAAGTCAAGGCATGAGAGATTGTAATCAAGGTAAAGCTTTAAGATCTCCTCTCTTGTTGCTTGAACCCCCTTCAACAACTTCTTATATAGAGGCCTCACATATTACCAGCGAGGAGTGACTATATCGAAAGCCTCTTCGACTAATGGTCTCCTCCAATTCGGCTACATGGCTTTGTAAATTTAAGTTGTTGTTCTCCAACTCTTTAATTTGCATTCTGAGCTTATCTTCCTCATCACTCATAGTGCAAAGAGTTTGACCTAGGCCCCAACACTCTTCTTTCTTTTTCTGTAGCTCCACCTTTAGGCCTTCAGACTCTTTGTACTACTCTCCCAACTTAGCTTTCAAGCTCGAAACTTCATCAGCAATAAGGATATGTGCTAACTTTACGGTAGCATGGTCTTCTTTGAGCTTTCTTGCCTCCATCATAGCCCTTATCCTCATGTTCTCTTTAGCAACTATTGTGAACCGTGACTAAGAATAAACAAGGTCTGTTATTGGATAGGTCCAAGATTACAAAAAACTCGAAAAGGGTTAATTGGGAAAGGTACGAAAGGGTGAAAGTGAAGAATGAAAATAGTAAGCAAAACTTATAAACAACTTTAGAGGATATGATGCACCAATAGAACTTCCAAGGACTCATGAGACAATTCGATATGATGCACAAATTGGTCCAATGAGGTTATTTGCCACCTAACCTTGCTTAAGGGAAAGGATAAGAGTGATGCCGAGAGTAACCAAGTAATGTTTACGCAAAGAAAACAATACTCAAGTGTATTGAAGGTAATTTACCTTTTACAGCTACAAGTATAAGGGTATTTATACTCGTAAGTTAGGAACACTTACCTAAAAGGGAAAAGACAGAAAGGACATATCCTAAAGAAGCAATATATATGATATAAAAGGTTAAAAATGAATATACAAGGAAAACGATCATTAGTGCTATAGATTTTACATATGATACTCTACATGTAGCGATACTACAGTGGTGGGGTTGTTAGGAGATACAGACAAAAAAGTATAGATAGATGAGCTTGTCCAAGTAAAGATGGCTTTAGTCAGTTTGAATTCTCTATCACTCAGCTTCTCGATAAGGATAATGTCAAGTTATTGGTCGGCTCGACACTAGAGAGTAATCACTAACTCGACATACCACAAAATAATGGGTGGTCATATGGAACAGCATTAAAGGTGACTTAGCAAGGAAGTACTCAACCTTGGTAGGGGTTGGTTGGAATAGAAGGATTCATCATCCTAACCCCTCTAGTCCTTGAGCTTGGCTATAGGTTAAAGGTCCAGTAGGTTGATTCCCATCATTCCCTCTAGGTTATTTTGGATTTGGGATCAAATCTGAATAGTATTCACTTAGTTCTCCATTAGGGTGATATGGACTAACGTCGACAATGTTGAAGATATCAGAAACCCCATAGTCCTTAAGCAATTCCAACCTGTAGGCATTGTTACTGATTTTTTAGAGGATTCTAAAAGGTCCTTTCACTCTTGTAAATAATTTGTTCTTTCTCTTGTTCGAGAATCGTTCTTTGTTAAGGTGTAGCCATATGAAGTCTCCCGATTGAAATTGTTTAGCCAACCTACCCTTGGTCTTTTCTGGAATTCTTTTGGTAGCATAGTCGATGTGTCGAGTGACCTTATCATAGATGTACTGGAGAGATTGTGCTCTAGCCGAGGTATCAGGGTCCTCTTGTCAGGTGTTGGTATAGGGGTGTACTCTAGGGGCAACTCGGGATTGAGTCCATAGATGACCTCATAGGGAGTTTACTTAGTGGTGTCATGTATGGTTTGGTTATAGGCGAACTCGACCACTAGCAAGCAAATGTCCTAATCAGCCAAGTTCTTGCCTACTATAGCTAAGAGCAATGGACCTAAAGTATGATTAACTACTTTTGTTTAGCTATCAATTTGGGGGTAACATGAGGTATTGAAGAGTAATTTGGTTTCCAACCAACGCCATAGGGTTCTCTAAAAATGGCTTAAGAACTTTGGGTCTATGTTAGAGACTACACTTCTCAATATACCGTATATCTGCATAACCTCTTGTAAGAAAAGAGAAGTAATAGCTAAAGCGTCTTTAGTTTTGGTACAGTGCACGAAGTGTACCATCTTATCGAATCGATCTACAACTAGCATTACAGAATTTTTGCCTCAGGCAATTGCAGTTGTTTAAGAATAGAGTCTATGCTCAGTTTAGTCCATAGCCTCATTAGAATAAGCAGAGGCATTGTTTTTCCTTGTTCGGCTTAGCAATTGGCCTTTTTGAACACAGTACAGCTTTTAACAACTCAGTACACATTTCTTCGCATTCTTGGCCAAATGAATCGACTGTTCAATAGTTCACTGGTCCTCCTCTCTCCAAAGTGTTCGAAGAGTCCTCCACTATGGGCTTCCCTGATTAATAATTCCCATAAGGAACAAGTCAACACCCATAGTTTTCCTCCTCGGAATGGGTAGCCATCCTCCACATAATATTCGTCCATTGTCCTCTTATCTATGCATTACGAAATTATTGGTCCGAAGTATAGATCCTTAGAGTACTGTTCTTTGATACTTGTAAACCCAAACAGCTTGGTTTGTAGTTTTGATAAAAGTGTATGTCTCCTTGAAAGAGCATTTGCAACTATGTTGCTCTTTCCTTGCTTGTACTTAATTACAAAATTGAATCCCTCAAAGAATTTAACCCATTTCGCTTGTTGCTTCGATAACTTGGTCTAACTTCGAAGGTACCTCAAGGATTCATGGTCAGTATATATGAAAAATTCTCTTGGCAATAAATAATGTTGCCATACTTGCATCGCTTAGATCAGTGCCAAAAGTTCCTTGTCATACATAGAGTAGCTCAGCTCCAATCCTTAGAGCTTTTCACTATGGAAGGTAATTAGTTGGCCTTCCTACATTAAGACAGCGCCTATTCCAATGCTTGATGTGTTGCATTCCAACTTAAAAATTTTATTAAAGTCAACTGGTATTAATACAAAGGTAGAGGTCAATCTTTCTTTTATGTTGGCAAAACTCCTCTCCACCCTTTCTCCCTATTGGAAGTCAATGTTCTTCTTTGTTAGCTTGGTAAGCAATGTGGTGATGGTGCCCAAATTCTTGATAAACCTTCTATAAAATGAAGCCAGTCCGTGGAAGATTCTCATGTCAGCATAGGTAGTAAGGGTCAGCCATTCGACAATTACTCGGATCTTTTCATCATCAACTTACAAGCCTCCTCCACTGATTACATAACCCAAGAATACCATTTCCTCTTGGCAAAAACAACATTTCTTTAAATTGTTGAATAGTCTCTCAATATAGAGGATATCCAAGATTGCTCTAAGATGTTCATAGTAGCTCAGCATATCGATACTGTATATCAGGATGTCATCAAAGTATACCGTGATATACTTCCCAATGAGATGTCTCAGCATATGGTTCATAAGCCTCATGAAAGTGCTTGAGGCATTCGACAAGCCGAAGGGCATGACCATCTACTTGTAAAGTCTATGTCGAGTCTTGAATACAGTCTTCCACTCATCTCCTAATCTCATGTAGATTTGATGGTAACTAGATTTAAGATCAATCTTACTGAAAATCTTGACTCTACTCAGTTCATCTAATATGTCTTCTAGCCTCAAGATTGGATACATGTATTTCATTGTGATTCTGTTCACAGCTTGGCTGTCAATACACATCCGCTAGGTTCTATCCTTCTTCGATACTAGAAGTGTAGGCATAACATGTGGACTAAGACTCTCTCTTACATAGCCTTTCTCTAGTAACTCATTGACTTGATGTTGAAGCTCAAAAGCCTACTTAGGATTCATCTGATAAGCTGGCTTATTCGACAGTGCAGTACTAGGTACTAAGTTAATGTAGTGCTCTATTCCTCGAGTTAGGGGCAACCCCTCAGGTAACTTTTCTAGGAACAGTTTAGCATATTCATCTAGTAGCTCCTTGATTTCCTAGGGAAGCTTACCCCGCTCCTTCATTTCCAATAGTCGCCTAACCAAAAATAGGATTGGCTCGTCTTAAATTGATGGCCGGAGCTCGGCTCTACTTATCACTAGAGCCTTCTTTGATCTGCGAGTAAGTTTTGTCTACAACTTGTTAACTTCTCTCTGTGGCATCAAATTCAGCGTGATCTTCTGATCATCCTTCTCGAACATATATGTATTCCTGTAGTGGTCACATATAACTCCTCTATCAAACAACCATGGCCTACCCAGCAATACGTGAGAAGCACATATAAGCAGTACGTCATAGAGAATTTGGTCAAAGTAATTCCTAATAATGATCAGTAGTAGTATTTGCCGAGTGACATGTAATGCTCCTTTCTCACTCAACCAGTGTAACTTATACGGCCTGGGATGTGCAATAGTCGGTAGCTTTAGCTTAGAAACAAGATTGGCTAATGCTATATTGGCGCAACTTCTACTATCCATAATGAAAGCATACATTTGATCATTTACCTTGTAGGTGGTATGAAACAAATTCTCTCTCTGCTCCTCCTCTCGTGAAGGTTATATGCGCATAGTATGGCGAACAACCATGAGTAACTAGTTTAAGGCTTTGGAAAACACATCCTCCTCAATTAGTTCTTTCTCAACATTTTCTTTCTCAGCTAGAACCTCCTCATCCTCGAAGCTCCTCATTCGTACTCTTTACTTCTACTAAGAGGTTAGCTACCTCATCTTTGAGATGTCCCCCTTAATGACCATCGTCCATCGGTTTAGGCACTGAGCAACCATATGTCCAAACCCCTGGCACTTGAAGCACTTGATTTGGCTAGTCTTCCTACTAGACCCTTACCCCTTCTTATACATTTAAGTCGACACTATACCTTCAAGTCGGCCTTTTTGCTCGGCTCTGTACTTGATTGAGCTCGATGACTAGCTTAACCAGGTCGGCTAGTCGACATTTTGGTTGTTATTCGGCTCCTTTTTTGCCTCTCTACTCGTTGGGCAATCCTAATAGCTTCATCCATTGTGTCAAATCATTAGAGCTCCACAACATCTCAAATCTCTCCTCTCAACTCGATAACAAACCTTAAGACTATTCGAGCTTGTGCTTCCTCCACTTTGCAACACATCATAAGCATTTGAAATTCTTGAACATACCCGTCAATAGTTTGACCTCTTCGTCTCAACTCCTAATGTTGAGTGAAAATATCTTGGCAGTATGTTTCCGGTACAAATCTATTTTAGAGCACTCTCTTCATCTAGGGCCAAGTGTTAATCTTTTGGTACCCCTCTCGTCTTCTCATGGCTTGAAAATTCTTCCACCACATAGCGACATACCTAGAGAACTCAATAGCAATAGTTCTTACTTTCTCATAATCCCAATATTGATAATAATCAAACATACACTCCACCTTCGCTTCCCACTCTAGATACTCATCAGTATTCCTAGATCTATTGAAACTCAGAATTTGAAGCTTCACATGGTTGGATGCTCTAGGGACTCGTATACGCTTCTCTTCAAAATACTCTTCTTCTCCTCATTAAGCTCTCTCAAGTTTATCCTTCACCTTATTCGTCCACTAACTCTTTTACCTCAAACTGGTTGAGCTAGGTTTTGACCTCTAGCAGGCTGAGTAGCTTGTGGAGTGTTATGTGCAGCCTTAATGGGTCGGCAAGATAGTGTATAAACAGCTCGGGTCAAATCTACTAAGAGGTTAGCTACCTCATCAAGTCTTTTGTCAGTGCTTTCGGGAGTTCCCTGAGATTGTCGTCCATGGGGGACAACTTTACTGTCATCACCAATACTAACATTCATACTTGGGTTTGTCATATTTCCTCACAAATTCAAAACTCAAACAACATTTTAGACAATTGAGCACAATAACGTGCTATGTTTTACACACACAAAACAGAGTATAGCAAAACTTCATAAAGAACGACTACAATTCACACAAAAGCTTTGCTCTTATATCAAGATGTTGCAAATTGTAACCAAGAACAAATAAGGTCGATCGTTGGATGGGTCTAACCTTGTAGAAAGCTCAAAAAGGGTTAATGGGGAAAGGTATGAAAGGGTGAAAGTAAAGAATGAAAACTGTAAGCAAAACCTACAAACAACTCTAAAGGATATGATACACCAATGGAACTTCTGAGGACTTATGGCACAATTCAATATGACGCACGAATCGGTCCAATAAGGTTACTTGCCACCTAACCTTGCTTAAGGGAAAGGATAAGAGTGATGCCGAGGGTAAACAAGCAATGTTTATGCAAGAAAGAAAGTACTCAAGTGTATTGAAAGTAATCTGCCTTTTATAGCTACAAATATAAGGGTATTTATACCCATAAGTTAGGGCAACTTGCCCAAAAGGGAAAAGACAAAAAGGACATTTCCTAAAAAAGTAATGTATATGATATAAAAGGGTAAAAATAAATATATAAGGAAAACAATCATTGGTGCTATAGATTTTATATATGATACTATATACGTAGCAATACTGCATTGGCGAGGTTGTTAGGAGATGCAGACAAAAAAATATGAATAAATGGGCTTGTCTGAGTATGAATGGCTTAGTCAGTTCAGATTTTCTATCTCTCGGCTTCTTGGCAAGGATGGTGTCGAGTTATTAGTCAACTTGACGCTAGAGAGTAATCTCCAACTTGGCATACCATAGAATAATGGGCAATCATACGGTATGACATTAAAGGTGACTTAGTAAGGAAGTACTCGGCCTTGGCAAGGGTTAGTTAGAATAAAAGGATTCGCTATGCTAACCTCTCTAGTCTTCAGGCTCAACTACAGGTCAAAGGTCTGGTAACATGATTCCTATCAACAGCAGTCTGGGCTTTCAATGAATTGTATACATCGTCAATTCTCTGCAACAATTTTATTTAACACAATCAAGAATGAGTTGACATAATACGGATACAACCAAGGATATTACCTTCTTCACCTCTTTGTTAGCTTTGTCTCAAGCTATGAATGTGGTTGCTCATCTAGAAAAGGAAATATATTATTAACCTAAATGAATTCAACAACTAAAAGTAATGGTTATGGATACTCACATTGTTAGGACCTTAAAGGGGGCTTAGTAGGATTGCTTGAAAATTTTCATGTCATGTGTGCACCCATGATATAGAAACCACCTTACAAGTTAGAGATTGCAAGACTCTAAATTATTAATTACTAGGGATGTTGAATTGTTAAGTAATTAACATAGTATAGGATATAAATAACTATGGATATCTAATATTCCATAGTTCCTTAGAACCGTAGAGAATCGGTATCCCTTACCAAATGATAAGATCAAAGAGAAAAAATTTGAAATTTAAACTTATTGAAGTTACTAAATCTAAATATATAAGTAGTAGTAACATTTAAAGTGTCAAATGTACAATACAATCTTTCTCTAATTCTAACCTCTAAAACATATCAATACATGCACTCAATGCTCTGCAATTAACCTATACCCAAATATCTAGCATTATAAAAGAAAACTATTGGGGGTTAAGCTACAAGACCTTAGTGAGCTATCCCTCATATTATACTGACAAATAAGTTATCAAACAAATTATTACAATCATGTGAATACATGCACATGCAGTATGTCAAACAATATATGTAGTTGACCGGTACTGCATATAATATCGGATTTTAACACCCTCCGAGATAAGGGTTAAAGATACATCGGCATCAATCACGACGGGCTGTAGCACCTAGTTTTTTACCCATAACTTTGAATTTCATATTTCGCAAAATATATTTCCATTTCTAAGAAGTCTAATAGTATACAAAATCCTAAGCCTAGTAGTAAGATGGCCCTTGCAGTCCACACTCATACCCTATAGCGGATATCTTTAGACTCGACCTTTAGCCATACGGTTGGTGTCTCCATCACTTAGTAAGCCTATAGGTTCGAGTAAGGTCATGTTGTATGAGCACACCATACAGAAACACTTTAATATATATAAACAACCCTCGTAAGGCCTCTCTTTATCTCTGCATGAAGTGATGGCCGGAATAGGTAATGCAATATATGGATAATGCACGACCCTTTTTATTTAAGATAGGCCAAATATAATTAAGTCAAATTATGAGGTGATCAATCAATATCAGCAAGCCATCTAAATCATGTAACAATCAATCATACAATCAAATCCTCAATGATTATATTAAATAATATTTTTCACAATAAGCAATCAGTATTAAGCACATGCATATCCTGAATCCCCACGCATCAAGTTATTACTGTTTAATTTAAGTACACTAACTACAAACATAAAACAAGTATAAAGCTAATGAGAGTACTCACTTGACTATAATGACTCGCTTTAGTTGTAATAATCTATCAAAAGATCCTCGCTTTTGTTAGGATCACCTAATCATTACGAGATAACAGGAATAATAAGTAATTAAATTAACTAATAGTTCTAGACATCTATTTATCTAATTCTACTTAGATTGCTATCATTTTTTATCCAATTAAACTTTATCATTAATCATATGTAACTTTTTCATTTCATTTTCAATATTTACGAATTTATAGTCATTTTTCATCATTTTCAAACGTACGTTGACACGATGATGTCCGTTTTTGATGTTAAGACTTATGTTTTATAATATGGACTAAATTTATTGAAATTCTAACTATTGAAGCTTAATTATTCCCATTGGCTAGTTTTATATTCTATTTTAGTAGTTAATGATTTCATTAGCCATTAATTCTTATACTTAGATGATCTTATGGTTTATTATTTTAAAGGCTTATGTCATCATTTAATTAGGTTATTACTTACATCATCCATTACATATGTATACTTATCCTTATGTATTCATACACTTTATACATATGTTATATATATACTTATACTTCTAATATACTAATATGTATACTTGTGTACTAATATGTATACTAATACACATGCCTATATACATATACAGTGACATGTATTTTTATACGTATTTTCGTATGCCTAGAGTACTCTCTTAAGAAAGTTTCACAAATTTCATATTTTTACATTTTAAGAGTGTATTTAGTAAGGTATATGTATATATGGTTAGTATATACCTCATTTTAGGTTATGTACATAATGGGTATTTATATACAAGAGTACCCATACATGTATCCCTTAAGTATATTCTTGTATTCCCATGCTTAAGTATATGTATAAGTGTTCTTCTTTCCATTTAGCTAAGGATTTATACACTTATACTATGGGTTCTACTAAAACCCTAATATGTGCACTCCATATATACTCACTTGATGTATGTACATGGGTATTTCTATATGTATAACCAAGTATTTCTACACTCTAAACATAATTATGGGGCTTTCTACTACCAACAACATAATGGACATATCACATAAACTTACTACACTAACTTAGCCTATTCATCTAACTACTAAATAAGTTAAGAAATTACATAACAACATACCTTTCTCTTGCTTGTTATATGAAAAGGAAGGCTATTATATATGTGTTATTGGTTTGTGTTAGTAGGTAATGTTGTGAAAGTAAAATTGGAAAAGTTGAAAGGGACAAAGCAAAAGGGGAAGCTTACGGTTTTGAGGAGGGAGAAAGAACTTTATTATTATTATTATTTTTTTTTGTGTTTAAAAAGATGAAGGCAAGTGGGTCTAAGGGATGGGGAAGTGGACGGCACGAATGGGGGCAAAATTGGAAAATTTAAGTGTAGAAAGTGAAGGAAAAAGAGAGAATTCTCTAGATGACAATGACACTTTGTTGACTTGGTCAACTCTCTTAAAATTTCATGTAATTTAAATGCACATAATGAGGTAATAAGGAAAATTGGGAAGAAAATTAAGGAAATGAAAAGAAATATGGGGTTTATTAAAATGATTAGTAAAAATAGTTAATGAGATCTCCCTTTAAGTATTTATATCCTAAATATATTATTTAGTATGGTACTTAGTCTAACTATCATGAAATATACCATTTAGGATGATAATGTCTACTATATATAATATAAACATCAACTAATCACTTAACTCTATATAATGTTAACATAGTTATATATTTAGAAGATGGATATGATCTATAATGCAATATACTAATTTCTAATGGATTACTTTAGTATTATATGTATTTATGAATGATTAAAAGATATCTTTTATCTTTTACTAGTGATTTAGTATAATTTAGTATGTTATTAAGAATATATTAGTAATTAGGGTTTTAGAGTAAATTATAGTGAATTAGTACCTTTATATCCTTAAAGTTATAGTTTTAGGGTTTTTATTACTTCAAGGTACAATCTTTAGTGTTTTTACACATTTAATGTAAACTCTACTTTTAGTGGGTCTATGATTTGACTAAGAATACTTTTTGAATGTTCCCAAGGATCAACTAAACTAAGAACTCAAGTTTACAATTAGAAAAGAACTTATTTCTCTAATTCGAAAGCCTATTATCGATAAAACCTAAACTTGAAAAACTACGAGCTCTAAAGTCATTTAAGAGTCTAAACCCTAAAACAATTAAGGACTTTTAACCCTAAGCAACTAATCGATAATTTAATTTGAATAATTTCATTCAACTCTAGAAAATTTCACAATTTTATAAGAATCAAATCATAAATTACAAAATAATGCAAGAAGTAAATCCTAAAATAATTTCCTATAAGATAATGCCCTTATCTTTATGCCTAAACTTTATACATAAATAAGTAGACTAACTAATCACCTTAGATGACTTATCAATTGAAAGTTGGAATCATTTATCAATTGATAACTTATCAAAATCTAGTGATAAGATGCTTTACTTACCACCTCTTCACTTATACTACATATGAACAAATTGTCACAAGATTTCACATACTTGACTTTAATAAATGAGACAAGACAATTTTATGCCCCAAAGGACTCCCAATGGCCGGTTTGAACAAGTAAGAAAGTAGGGGCCATACTCTTGTCTTTCACTCATTAATCACTTTATCTTGCATACTACTATTCACTCCTTAATGCTTACATCATCAATAGTTACAATTATTGACTTTTGTGTATACTACAAGACAATAATTTCAAGCTTTTTAAACACAACAACACCCCATTCCCCAATTGGCCACTTTTTCTTGCATTCCTCTCATTTTCAATTTCATTTTCACTTCCTTTTTCTCTCACTTGAAAACCAACACAAAATTGGAAACAACTATACTCTACAAATCCTTCAACTTTGTCGCCACTTCTAAGCTTCCACTCATGGTACTTTCAACCTTTTTCTTATGTCTTTCTTTTCTAACATTCAAGCTTCTTTAGGTTCCTTAAAACATTCCACAAACTCCACTTCAAAGGATCCAACAACTCGAGTTTTAAAAAGGTACAAAAGGAGGAAGTAAGATAAAGAGCATAAGTGGAACCTTTATACACAACCACCATACTTTTGCTTTGTAGACGAGTAAGTGTATCTTTATGTTAGTAGGTTAGTATTCATGCTAGGAGATTATGATTTCTTGAAGATATGAGTATGATCATAAGTGGTTATAACATCAAAGACTACCTTAAGAAACAAACTCATGAAACCATTACATGAAGTTGCAAAATGAGCATATAAAGTTAGTGTTATGTAAAGATACCATTTTAACACTTTGAATGGAAGATTTTAAGATGAGAAAATCTTGAAACAACAACTTGAATGAAAGAGGATCATGCTGGATATGAGGATTCAAGGGTCATTTGGATGTTGATTTTATTTCTTTTAAGTTGAATATGCTCAAATCTAGACTTAGGTTAAAGAAAAATTCATCACATAAAGTTTTATGAGGAAACCAACTTTGTAAGACATGAGCTATGATGTGGAAATTATAATAAGTATGAGATCTACTATTTTTATGAAAAGTATGAGTCAAATAACCCTCTCATGGAAAAGAAGTGAAGCTAAGATTTAAATACAAGTAATCTAGGTTCACGATCCAATACCTAAACTTAAGAAAATGATGAAACAAGTTGGAAAATCAAGTCGAAAGCCCTCATATTCAAATCGACCAGATCTGGAACATCCTTAAAAAACACTTAAAATTATGATAAAAGTAAGTAAACTAAGTAAAAAGACCAATCAAGGCAAGTATGATAAGTATATTAAGTTTAAATCTCAAAATTGAGCTTAAAACTTCTAAAATGGGTCTCATACACCAAGTTGAACCACCCTTAAAGTTCTAACCAGTAACTTGACATATCAATAAGAGTTATTTTAAGACTCTCAAGAAACCTACAAGATACTCCATAAGCCCAACAAAGTGGTTGAATTTGAGTTAGATAAAAAATACACCTATTGACAACTTAAGCCCATTTAAGAGCCCAAGAAGTGGTTGATAGCCTTAGGAGTATAAATCAAAGTTGCCAATCCGACCTTAAGGAATATTATGAGCTTAGAAGGAAATCTTAAGACGAATCCCAAAGGATTTCCTAAGTTACTAAAAAGCCCATTAACCAAACAAAGCCCAAAAGTACTCCAAATCATGAGGACTGCTACTGTTCTGACCTATGGATGGATTTATGTACCTCATTTTGAAAATCTAACCTCACCATATTAAAGTATACTAAAAAATGATGAAGATTGACTATAAGATCATAAAAATCAGATTTAAAAAAAAAAAGTTATCCATAATTGAACTTTTGAGTAAAATAGAGAAAAGATATGAAAACTAGTTGAGAGTATAACTTAAAGGATTTTAACTTAGTTTCCTAAGTTATATTTCAATCCCTTATAGTATTATGATTTCGATGACTAGGGGACACTGTGTACGGAGACTACTTGCCCTTAAACTACTTTGACTGACCAAATGGCGGAGTGAGTAAATTCCCAATGACTCTTTACTTGATTTTGCTTGTAAAATAGATGTACCTAAACTTATATATATATAAATTTGAATGCTTGTGGGATATGAGAAATGCATGTGTATGAATTTGTGAACTGAATGCTATGACTTGTTAATTATATAATAATGGGAATTGTTGTGATAAATTTATACGTGCAATTGTATGGAATGAAATTGCTTGATTACCTTCAAAAATCGGATTAACTATCTATATGATTAAGAAATAAGATGGGAAGGGACTTACAGAAGGATTGGCCTCCTATAGGATTGGGTACTAACTATGTCATTATATTTATTAAGTCTCTATCCTAAGCTGATGGGCTTACTAGGCACCGGGAGACACCAATTGTTGGCAAGGGGCCATGTCTTTTAGCTTTTGCTTAAGGCGTGTGTTTATAGATTACGGAGGCCACTACATCGCTAGACTTTAGATTTTAAAAATATGATTTGTTATTTGGTAAAGAAAGTATATACATATATATATATATATATATATATATATATAGTTTTGTTTTCACTTAAGCACAATAGTACAAATGAAATAAAGCTCAAGGTCTAAAACTCAGATTTTGGTTTAGGTCGATTGATTATCTCTAAACCCTGATTACAGGGAGCATAATTCTAAGTCGTATGTAGTTCCTAAGCCACTGCATGCGTTGTTTGGTATACTGATTGTTTATGCATTCATATGATTGTGCATCTAATAAATTTCTGCCATGTAGTACTGACGAGAGTATTTATCCCACTAACCTCAAGTTTACACCTCGATATATTTCTTTTGTTGTAAGAAAATCTCTTTGCTAATCTAGGCAAAGACATTCTCGTGGTAAGTCTCGTATAGGGATGGGTTGGAGCGATCAAGGAGTGAAGAGGAAATTTTGTAATAGATTTGTAGATAACTAGTTACTTTTATATTTTTGTTTATAACATACATTAAAATTTCTAATGCAGTTCCCTTATGAATTGTATTTGTTTGTAATATTCCTTTGGTGTGGGTCTTACGAGTTTACACGATTAGTTAATTTATACCATAGAAGTAGTCTTAGTTAAATTGCTCTATGTTACTTATCTATGGGCCTAGTGGTAATGTATAGTGGAAGGAGCTTTGTGTGTCATATGAAAGGCTTGCGATTAGTAACAAGGTTGATAGTAGACCTTTGTACGGTACACGATAACCTACTATGACAACAATACTATTGGGTTGTGATATTTAGGGTTTAATATATTCATTTACGATTAAGTCTTCGATTGTTATCTCAGGGTTTTGATGAGGTTAGAGGTCAACTTTTGTAGTTACATATACTTAACGTTTTAAGGTCTTTGTATACGATTAGAGGTTCAATTGATTATTTTAAGGTTTTTCATATTCACTTTAGGTTTTGAATTGAGATTTTAATTGGTTTTAAATCTCATTAGCTCTATTAACTTCAAGAAATCATCTATAGTTTAAGGGTTTGATTCTATACTTAAAATGCTAGATTTACGGGGTTTACACACATTATACAATTTGGCCGTAATATGAGCCTTATTACAGCCACTAACCCTATCAACATCCTTTTTCGCAAGATCTTTGTCCTTGGGAAGAATAACTCCTATTAAAGCCAAGGACTTTGTCCTGTCACTCAGGGCTGAGTCGGTGTCTAGATACGTGTGGCTGTAGCATGGGATGTATTATTTGCTAGCCTCCTTATTGGGGATGAATTTAGCATTGCTGATGCTGAGTGCTTTACTGTACATTGCCTCCTTCACCCTCTCGTTTGAGTCTTTAGACTATTCGGCAGTAGGTTAGCTGATGAGTTCTTTCCTTGGTCTTTTATTGTTGCTCAATGGTACCTCAACTATTAGGGACAACCCTTTAGCAACAGTGACATCAACCTTACTTTGGGTTCAAATCTCTCGAACCTCTTCTCTCGGCCTTATAGCAGGTGGAACATCTTCAACATTCTCGATAGGGGGAATCCCCTATCGATCAATTTTAGTTTTAGCTAGTAGATCCTTCTTCCCTTCTTCCGCTTCTCAATTAGCTAAGAAGGTTTCTGTTGGATTGCAAGCTTTTTGGTTGTATGGCTACCTTTTTCACCACTGTTGGTCAAATGGTGAATGCAGTGGCCACATGCTTATCAGCCTTTGATTTTTTGGCTTTTGCTTAGGCCAGCCAGTAGCTTGGTAAGGTTTACATCGCTAGTATTCATATTTGCAACATGAGCAAACAAGTTAATATCAACGCAGGAAAAAAATAAACTTACATTCTCCATACTATGCAAGGCTCAAAGGCAACAACTCTTCCCCCAAGTCACGAGAATAGCTTTCCTCTTGTAACTATACTCGATACAGTGGTAAATCATTAGCATACCTTCTTTTTTAGAAAAAATTGGGCCTTCGCTTTCATAACGCCATATAATTCTCTCAACATCCCAAAAGAACATTTTATTCTTCCTCCCTTCTTAAATTTTCTTTGCCACTTTTGCATCTTTCAGCATCAAATTAATATCTTTAGTATGAATTGGCTCAATCCACTAGGTCCAAAAGTCTAACTCTTCATCGAATACTATTGACATGAATTTATCATTCCACTTGTGGATGTTAGACTCCCTATCCATGAACTTCCACTCATGCCTTCTAACGGCAAAGTACCACCTATCAAACTATCTCCTAATCGTGAAGAAAATCTGAAATAGCTAAGGTGTAGCCTTAACCTTTACTTCTTCACAAACTATCTGGAAAGCCGCTATATATTAGGTGAGAACATACTTGGCGCAACTCTAAATTAGTTGAAGAAGCTCTTAACAAAAGCCGAGAAAGGGAAGCACAACCCAAAATCTAAATATTTTAGGTATATATGGAACTTGTGCTCCCTTGGGAAACTTACCCTCTCCTCCTCTCTCGACCTCCTTAGATTCCACATTCCAAGAAGGTCATGCTAGTATTGATTGTACTTTATGACAAGAACTCTATCGGTGGAATTGGTAGATCCATCTAGAGAGTTGTAGAAGTAAGCTATGGTTTTGTATAAATATCTCGTCGAGGACCAACCTTCCATGTCCTCAAGATAATCATCTATAGNGTCTCTTCTCTTCTCTTGTTTCTCTTTTATTTCTGTAATGTCTCTCTTTTTTCTTTTGAACCCTAAGATCCCCTTTTATATGTGTATTTCACGGATTTTATTTTCGTCACCAGACACGGCCTGGAACACGGCCGTGTCCTCAGGTCGTGTAACTCTCTGCACAAAGGCAAAATTTCTGCACAATTTCAAAATTTCATAACTTCTTCGTTTGAACTCGGAATTGAGTGAAACTTGATTCCTTTTCTTCGTTTTCGAGCCTAGAACGCGTTTAAACCCTGAAATCAACATTTTACTCAATTAAGTATCAATTTCTTTAAAGAAAACCAAAAATGTAAGGGAAATGCCATAAAATCACCATATGAAATATGTTTAAAATCAGAGTTATCAATGGTTGATAACTCTCTGATAGTTATTGATTCTATGACACAATAGTTATTGAAGCGACAGGTGTCATATCATTTACTTTTAGGTTTCTTCAATAGGTAGGAATTAAAAAATTGTGACTTTTTGACTAGGGTGTGAACCACCTTGCTCCCTCTTTTGCTTGGCATCTAAAGAATTGCTCCCATTCGACTTCTTGCACATTATATACAACTCCCTTTATCGATTACTCGAACATGGTAGTTGTGGGGCAAATGTTAATAGTCAATTTTCGTCTATGTCTTACTCGTCTATTCGGCTACCAATAGGCCATGTAATATATGTTCATGGTACTTCACTGAGTAATTGACATTCTCGATACTACACCGAGTAACTTAGATCCATTGTAGATTTGAATTTAAGTTCATGGTGCAAACAGTTATTATAAGCATGATTATCATTACATAACCGCTTGCTCTCCGTACATTTTAAGAAAGGTGTCTAATCAAGTAGTTTCCACATATCTCAACAGTTATTCCAATAATTGCTCTTTTGGACATGATGATCTCTTATAAATACAGAAAAGAAACCCTATAAGAGACATCTGATAACCCTTAACTTCTCAACATTGCTATTTTCATTCCTACCTACTGACTTAGACATTAGAGTGGCCTCACTAGACTAGCCCCGATATTAAGTATTTGTCTTGTCTTTGCAGGATATTTCCAATTCTAAAAATTCGCCAATAACACATGGTATCATTTCCTCTAATATTTTAGGGACAAAAGGACTCCTCTTTATTTGGAATTGTTTACCAAATAAAGCAAGGGTGCTAACATGTGACGATCCTGCATGGTGGACTTGTTGTAGTTGTTTTCCTTTGTCACTCTTTCTAAGAGTAAGGGCCAAAGGCTTAAGTGTAACCCTGACTTGCTTCTTAGGCAATTTAGTAGAATAAACTAAGTCGTCAAGATCCTTAGCATTATTATCATCATCTTAGTTCTAGTCTAGCTAAGTATTCCTATGAAGAAGATTAAGAACTTTGTCATTCTTCTTATTGAGTTTCTGATTCTCTTTGGCCAAATCAATGCAAAGCTACTCTAATCTAACTAAACATTGTTCGTCAGTATGCCTACTCCCTCTCGAATGGTGTTAGGGAGAAGAACTAGTACCTGCTCTTTTGGTCATCCTTGTTTTCGCCATGTGGGTGGACAATTTAGAAACAGATGGCGCTAAATGTTGTTAGCAAATGTTGGTGCGAAAATTTGCTCTTGTAACAGTAAGAAAGAATTGCTAAAGGCGGTACTAGTGCTGATTCAGTATAGCCACTCCGATGCCTATGTAAAAGAGTGTTTGAGTAAAAGATGAGTGAGTAAAAAGGCTTAAGAGTGTTAAAGAGTGTCTGAGTATCCTTATAGTGCTTTCTTTCCTTTATTTATAGGTACATATCCGATGAATGTAATAATGGGTAATCATTGGTTCTGGACTACATAGCAACTCCTTAATTAAGCACATGCTTAAAAAACAGGAGTAATAGGTAGTTATGTAATGAAGTCATACAAGGTTGTGACTATTCATGCCACTTTTCAAATTTAAATATATAAGCAGGCTAAGTCTTCAAGCCCATTAGATTAGTCAAGCCATCAAAGGCCTATATCGAAAACAGTGATGATCGGCAGCTTAATGGTCAAGGTGTCGAGCAATATTGTTAAGCAAAATCATGCTATCAATACAATGGTTCCTATGCTTCCATGTATTTCAAAGAGGTACAACCACCTTCAATAGGCTATCATTAACCAAGCTATAAGTAATTGGGTTATCAGACTTAATGTCTTCAATCCAGGCATTAATCTTAGGAATCTTTGCTCTGATACTAATTGATGTAGTATGTATTATGATAAACTCACAATATAGGAGAAACTTGAATTATTGTAGAAAGGATCCTAAATATAGATGATTGTAGGGTATTCAAAGTCTAATATCATGGGATATATAAGGAAATTGAATGAAATCCAAATTTCAAAAAATTAGGAAATAGAATAAAATAAGTTAAACTTTCCTAAATTACCAAAGAAATCTTCATTAGCATGATATCTTACCAAAACTTGCAAATTTGACTTCCTAAATTACCCTAAATGCTAAAGCAGTTTGGTTAGGCTAAAGTTGACTCAAATCAATCTTTATTGACATCATGGGATTCATAAATCTTCATATGCAAAAAGTTATGATCCATCAAAGTTGATTGATATAAACAAGAAAAATTAGAACTAAGCTTCTAAACTCGACTTCTATTCAACTTTTGATATTTTTAGCCTCTAACCAAGGTTTCTTTTGAGCATTTTAGAGTTGACTTCTAGACGGGGTTAACTAGCTTCCAACTTATTCTTTCCCTTCTTCTCTTGATCTAAATGGTCTATGCTTGTAACCCTCGTTTGACTACGTTAGTCTCCTTACTTAGGAAAAACTTGACCTTGAGTTTTAGTATAGAGGTTTTGGGTAATTATGATACAAAGACAAATCTGCAACATTAATCTTCAAAATATTCATGCTATCAGGAAGATCATCAGAATAAACATTGTTATTTATCTTCTAATCTATTGTGTAAGGATCATAGTTCTTTTGCTACAACTTACTATAAGTGCCTATTGGAAACCTTTCCTTCTATAGATGGAACATGATTTGATCCCACATTAAATGTCTCAAGCCTTCTATTCTTATTAACAGCTATCTTATGCTTTTGATTTACATACTCAAGCTTTTACTTCACCTCCTTGTGTATTTCCAAAATCTGCTCAGCCATTTTTCTTAGCTAGAATGTTCTTACCCTCGCACTTCAACAATTGAATCAAATCAACTATATGTTGAGGAAACTTCATGTACATGATTGAAAATGGTGATCTTCATGTAGCACCATGGACAGAATTAATGTATGCAAAATCTACCTTAGCTAAGGCAATATCCACTATCTCAGCTTATCTCCACAAATACTACCCACTAAATCTCCTAAAGTTCTATTAACAACTTCTATTTGCCTATAGGTCTGTCGGTGAGCAATGCTACTAAAATTCAAGGAAGAATCAAACATCTTCCAAAAAATCTTCTAAAAGTAGCTCACAAACTTTGCATCATGATTAGGAGTAATAGATTTTCAAAATACCATGTAAGTGAACAACTTCTTTAAAGAACAATTTAGTGATTCTACCTACATTAGAAGCCTTCCTACATGGAATAAAATGAACCATTTCCAAAAATCTATCAACCACCATGAAAGCATAATCAACTCCCATTTGAGTTCTCAGAAAATTTAACACAAAATTTATAGACAAGTCTTTCTAGATATTCTCTAGTATAGACAAAGACATGTGTATTCCAGTATTCTTTGACTATCCCTTAGCGTTCTGATATATAATGCACCTTTTAACAAACATATATAAATGTCTTCTCAAATGTGGCTAATAAAATCTACCCTTCATAGTAATAAGTATCTTGTCCTTCCCAAATGACTTGCCAATCTTCTAACATGCAATTCTTGAAGTGAAGTTTTGGATAAACACAATTGATTTTCATGTATCAAAAACACTAAATGTACATAAAATCCATCAGAAGATTAGTTTTGAGTAACTTCACTCCAAATTTCAGTAAAATCCTCATCCTACATATACTCTTCCTTGAATTGACCAAATCTAATCATTTCATTACTCAAAGTAAGTGACAAAGAAGCTCTTTTGCTTAAAGAATTAGCAACCCTATTTTGAAAATCAAAGTTATGCTTTAACCTAAAAGGAAACTTTTGTAGAAATTGACACTACTTGGCATGCACTTTACTATTAAGCTGCTTCTAAGAACTCAAATAGTTTAAAGCTTCATGGTTGGAATAGAATACAAACTCATTAGCTATCAAATAGTGTTTCCAAGTCTTAAAGGCACAACTATTGAATAAAGCTCCTTATCATAAGTACTCTTCTTATGTTTAGCATCACTCAAATTTTCACTAAAAAATGCTACTAACCTTTTCTTTTGAGATAGGATTGCTCCTATTCTCACTCATTCACATCACAATCAACTTCAAATAATTTGTTAAAATTTGGCAAAGCCAATATTGGAGAGATACATAATTTCTCTTTCAAGATTGCAAAGCTATTGACTACCTCCTCTCCTTAATCAAACCTCCCTTTCTCTAAACATTCTGTAATATGTATTGCAATTGTGCTGAAGTTATTAATAAAATGCCTATAAAATGCAATTGGAAATTTATACCTAAATGTAATTCTATTGATAACCCTACTACAATGCACATTCTCTAATCTTATTACTCTTTGGAGTTAGAAGTGCAGGAACAACACAAGGACTCATTATAGATACACCGTTTGTGCCCTCTTATTTTTATTTATTTTAGGCCAAGTTTACATGTAATATAAAAAAAAAAAGAAAAGAATTGAAAAACCTAAAAAAAAAATGAAAAATTTGAGAAAATAAAAAAATTTGAAAAAATATAAAGTGTTATGTATGTCTAAATTAAGTCAGTCAGTTATTTAAGGTTGAGTCAGGTAATGGTCGAAAGTATACATGTGATTTGACAAATTTAGAATCTTTAAAATTTTTAGGCTTCAATAGAAAAACAGTCCATTAAAATATTTAGGCTCATCAGTGGACTTTTGTCCAAATAAAAGTAATTTTTACTAGATCAATTAAAACAAGACTCTAGATTTATTAAATTAAATTTGTCTTAAATCTCTTAGCATGTATATGTTAGGTTGTATAAAAAGGTTAGGGTCATTTTAAAATAAGTTGGGTAGAGTTAGGATTAGGATTGAAATTAGGCTTGACAAAAAGAGTTTAAATATAATTGATTTGCAATAAATTAATGAGAAAAATTTTAGTCAAGTTGGTTAGGCGTATGGGCTAATGAATTGCGTAAATGGAAGGTCGAGGGTTCAAAACATACTATTGATGGTTAGTCTTCACCTTGAAATAATATTTGACTACTCATCTAATGATAAGCCAAGTAACTATATTCTCGATTGATGTCAATTAAGACTTAACCCACTCAGCGGGCCTTAGAGCCTAGCTTGTTAATACATTGGGTTCGAACTTAGGAAAGTAGCGTGAATGGTTATGAGCTGATACGATCTCACTACATAACCACCTACTATTCCTATATTTTAAGCATGTACTTGATTAAGAGATCTTAATGTGGCCTACTACCAATGATTGACTGTTGTTTCAAACACCTTACATTCACTTATAAATACGAAGAGAAAGCATTGTAAGAACTCTCTTCACACCCTTTACTCAATACTAAATTGTAAACCCCGTAAAATCTAACCTTCTAAGAATAGAATCAAACCCCCAAAACTGTAGATGATTTCCTAAAGTTAATAGAGCCAGTGTGATTTAAAACTAATTAAAATCCCAGTTCAAAACCTAAAGAGAATATGAAAAACCCTAAATTATCAATTGAACTTCTAATTGCATACAAAGACCTTAAAACATTAAGTATATGTAATTGCAAAAGTTGACCTCGAACCTCATCAAAACCTAACGTAGCAACCGAAGATTTAATCGTGTAGAAAACTTTAATACCCTAAATATATATAAACACTAGAGATTTCACTTGAAAGTGATAAAACCATAAAACTATAACTTTAAGGATATAAAAAGCACTAATTCACTATAATTTACCCTAAAACCCTAATTGATAATATATCCTTAGTATATCTTACCAAATCATTAGTAAAAGATCAAAGATAACTTTCAATTATTCATAAATATATAAAATACTAATTCAATTTACTAAAGACTAAGATATTGCATTATAAATCACACTCATCTTCTAATCATATAACTAGGTTAGTATTTTATAGAGTTAAGTGTGTAGTTGATATTTATACTATATGTAGTTAATTTTAACATACTAAATGGCACTTCTTATAATAGTTACACTAAGTACCATACTAAATAATGTATATAGGATATAAATAATTAAGGGAATATTTCATTACATTCTTACTAATCATTTCAATAAACTCTACATTTCCCTTCAATTCCTTAATTTTTCTCCTAAATTTTCCTTAATTATCACATTATGTATACACAAATTTCAATTAATTTTAAAGAGTTGACAAGTCAAATGTTGACCAAGTCAAAGGTTGACAAAGTTAACAAACATGTCATTGTCATCTAGAGCCTACTTCCTTTTTCCTTGACTTTCTACACAATTCTTTTTGTCCAATTTTGCCCCTTTGTTGCAGTCTACTCTTCTCCCTCTTCTAGACTTCACTTTTCTTAATAAGAACAACTTCTTTTCCCCTCCTACAAAACCATGAACTCCCTTTGTCCTTTCCATCTTCAACCTCTTCATAACGTCAACTACATAACTTCACTTACTACCATAAACCAATAAAACACCTATACTTGCTTTCCTTTTTATATCCCAAAGTAGAAAGAGGTATGTTTTCATATAATCTTCATCTTAAATTGGTAAATTAGTTGTTTATGTTATGTTAGTTTTGGAATTATCATGTAATATGTAAATGTATATTGACACAAATAGGATTCTTATATATATGTATATAAGTGTAGGAGCGCTTAGATATAAGAGTAGAATACATAGTATAGATGTACATATACATAGGTAAGAATAGGAAAACTACTTGTACATAAGCATAAAAAGCCATGTACATGAATACCCCTTTATGTACATAACCTAAAATAAGGAGTATACTAAGTATATATACATATACCTTGCTAAAGAAGCCCTTAAAGTGAAAAAATATGGATTTTGTGAAGATTTCCTAAGGGGGTATACTAAGCATACGAAAATACGTATGCAATACGTGTGTAACTGTATTTATATATAGCTATATGTACAAGTATAAATATGGTATATGTATAAGTATACTAGTATACATACAAGTATAGTAAAAGTATAAGTGTATACTTAGCATATGTATAAATGTACATAAGACACTTAAGCATGAAGTAAGGACTTATATAAGCAAATGATGACATAAGCAATGATGTAAGCAATTGATGACATAAGCGATGACCTAAGCCTCTGAAATAATAAACTATAAGATCATCTAAGTGTAAGAATCTAATGACTAATTAAATCATTAAGTACTAAAAGAGGATATAAACATGAGTAATAAGAATATTTAAGCTTCAATAGTTAAAATTTCAATAAATGTAGTCTATATCATAAAACACGGGTCTTAACGTCCAAAATTGACATCTCTATGTGAACATGTGTTTAAAAACGATGGAAAACAACTATAAGCTTGTAAATATCAAAGATAAAATGAAAAAGTTACACGTGATTAAAGATGTAAGATAAAACTGAATAGAATAAGTAAGATAACTAAGTAATAGACTTGTAAACTGATAATAAAGAGAAATAGATAACTAAATACATGAAGTATCATAATTTACAAATATATAAATATAGTTACTAGTGATCCTACTAAAGTATGATATACTCTGTACATACTACACTTAAGTTATATTGGGAAACTAGACAAACTACAATAGTCTTTTAGTTAACTAAGGAATCTGTTTCTTAAGATACTTATAAGTTTTATTATCTTTTAAGCGTTTTGATATTGAGTTCTGGAAACCCCAAAGGATTGGAGAATGAGTAATAATCCAAGTGAGGGAGTTCTAATAACCTACTACTTGTTTGTGCGTGTTACTTGTATGATGCTTTGCTACTTATTATTGCTTATATGTCTAAATGATCATTTTGCTTGTATGCTATCATCTGTGTGATCACCTTTTTAAAATTGATAAATATAAATATCTTACTATAATAACCAATTCTATTTGTCTCATGCCTATGACTCAGTAAATGTATTGATGGAGAGTGCTAGCTTTGCAAAATTTTGAGGAAAGTATTTTACAGAAAAAGATTTTCTAATATTAAACATATTTTATACGATTTTGATAAGGATTTGCAGAGCCGGAAATAATATTTTATCACTAAGGCAAAACTAGCGTGGGATCTCCAATTGATAGAGAGAAGACTCACTTTATTGTGCCTGTAAGGCTTTGGATAATTTTGGTTGCGAGAGGACTCGTATGTTTGCGCTTAAGGGGCCTTGGATGGCGGATAATCTTAGTTTAGGACCTACCTATTTGGATTGGAACTCTTTTCTTAACTAGGGTAATAGTCGAGTGTTGCTTAGAGGGATGATGCCCCTAGGTAGCCTCATGCAGATAAGCTAAGGTGCCCTGTACGGGTAAGTACAGGGGATAATCAAAGTGTAGACGACATAATTCTATACCGTTCATAGTTCCGGACTCCTATGGATGTGTTGCTTGAATTCATCATGCTTGAATTCTTTGGTATATAGATAGCTTGCATATGTATGAAGAATGTTTGATAACTTGCTTGAATGGTAATGGTAAGGGATGAACTCACTAAGTTATTTTATGCTCATTCCTCCTTAGTTTCTTTTGTAGGTTTACTTGTTTTGGGATTGGGATAGAGATAAGTCTCGAGTACTGAGCGCAAGGTGAAGATAAGTATGATAGTAATAGAATAAGTTGAGACATTTATAGATGATACAGAAACATCCTTTGTCGGAAATATTTGTACGTTAGAATTCATTATAATTTCATATTTCTTGTAATTTTATGAAGTTGGTATATCTTATCTTATTATTTGGTAGGGGATACCAATTCTCTATGGTTCTAAGGAACTGTGGGATACCGGACATCAATAGTGCTTTGTATTTATATTTTACAATAAATTAATTACTTAAAAATCAGTAATCTTAGTAATTTATCATTTAGAGTCTTGTAATCTTTGACTTACAAGGTGATTTTCAGATCATGGGTGCACACGTAATATGGAAATTTTCAGGCAATCCTACTAGGCCCCCTTTAGGGTCCTAACATCAATCACTCTACTTCTCTCACAAACACTTATTGACTTAGGTATTAGAGTAGCTACACTAGACTAGCCTCGATACCACTTAATTCTTTTTATCATTGCAGGAGAAAACTTCACCCCTAAAATCTTTCGACAACATGTGGCACCATCTGTTTTTCATTTTAGACCCATATGGCAAAGACTTGAATGACAAAAAGTATAGGTGTTAGCTCTTTACCCCATCACCAAGCTACAGGAAGTAGGCATACCGATGAACAATACTTGGCTAAGTTGAAGCAACTTTGTCTCAACTTAGCCAAAAGAACCAAGAACTCAGTAAAAAACATAATGAGATCCTTAACCTTCTCTATAGAATTGTCCACCAAAGTTAAGACCAAGAACATAGCGATAATAATGCCAAGAATAATGGTGATTTGATCTATTCTCCTGAATTACTGAGAAAGTAAGCTGAAGTTACACTAGGACCTTTGGCCCTAACTTTAAAGAAAAGTGACAAATGAAAACAACCACAGCAGGTGCACCATGCATGAGCCTTATGCGTTAGCACCCCTGTTACGACAAGTAAACAATTCTAAATAAAGAAGAGTACTTTCGTCCTTAAAATATTAGATGAAGTAATACCATGGCACATCAAGCTGCCACAATTTGAGACTTATGATGGAACAAGAGACCTTAAAGATCATCTCAAGTATTACCACACTTTGGCTAAGTTATATGGCTTAAGTAATGCTGTAGCTTGCCAAGCTTTTCTCTTAGCATTGAGGAACTCAATTAGTACGTCGTTCAAACATTTGAAGGCAAACACAATCTCATGTTTTGAAGATTTAGTAGAAGTGTTCCTACAAAACTTCCTTGTAAGTAAGCTTCTCATTAAGGATTCTTCTATTAGAGACCACTTGGCAAAGTTTATGGTCGAGATCATCTAAACCTAGAGCTAAACATAAGCATTGCCCTTAATGTAGTCATTGATGGCATTAAACCCCATGGAGACTTTTTCAAGTCTCTAGCTAAAAATAAGCTGAAAACTTTTGCTGAGTTTAAGACTAAGGCCACATCATACATATACCAAGAGGACAACATCAAAGCTTGCCAAGAGGTCGATCAAAGTAAAGGAGACCAAAAAGGTGACAAAAAGAAGAGACCAAAAGATTGACTTGGAACAAATGATGACTAGTGTTTCAAAGGATATAATGCTAAAAAAAGAGGCCTTGCATCTCAACATATTCTATTCATGTGCTACTTAATTGTCTAATTGTAGACATATTGATGGAAGTGCGTTTTCAAAGAGGTATATTGCAATGGCCGAAAAGGATGAGAGGAAATCCTTTAAGATGGAATTCTAATAAATATTGTGATTTCCATCGCGATAGATACCATAAAATGGATGTGTATCTAACTCAAAGATGTGATTGAGGATGCAATCCGATGAGGGTATCTAAGCAAGTTTTTAGCACATGATGCCGAGAATATTGTGCAACCAACTCATAGGAGATGTGATGAGAAAGAGAATGTCATATGACCTTCTTAACTTGAAAAAGATACAAGAGATCAAAGTAGTAGGAAAGCACTGAATGGTATAATAAACACTATTTCCAACAAAACTTTTGCCTTAGGCCGGTCTAGCTCTTTGGGCTCGGCTGATGCCATACATTATGTTTGTATGTGCAAAGCAAGAAGGTCAAAATTAGCAATTCAATTTCTTTCATAAAAGAGGATTTTAAGCGTGTTCAAAGGCCTTATGACGATGCACTAGTAATTGTTGTAAGAATTGCCAACTTTGAGGTCAAAAAGATTCTTGTTGACACCGAAAGTTTGGCAGATATCATTTTTCAACATGCTTTTTGATTAGATGAGGCCTAAAATCAAAGTGCAATTGAGATCTTATGACTACGATTTATATGCTTTCAATAATCAAACCATTTAGGTCATTAGAGTAATCTCTCTCCCTATTCAGATTGGAGATGACAAACATATTATGAAGGATAAGGTGGATTTCCTCGCTGTTGATAAGTGTGTAAAACCACACACTTATCTAAAGGATTTCTCTAATAATTATATGTGATTCAATAGATTTTTGAGTAAAAATGTATGAATTTTCATTAAAATCACATATAATTACTTCGCACAAGTGTAATTCATATTTTTGTGTTTTGACACTCAAAAGTATCATATATTTAAAGAATTTAAGCTCTTCACGTTTGATCTTTTAGGTTTTAGGGCTACCATTTGGAAATGAAGAAAAAAGTAAAGAAGGAAATCTATAAATTATAACTACTGCCATATTGGTAAGCATATCTACTGTTAGGATGGTACTTAAAACGGAATTAAATCAAGTTGTAACTAGAAGAGTATACCGACATGCCAGTACTCATCTACTAACATAACGGTATACTTGACTCCTAAAGTAAAAACGCGTCATTTCATTAAAAGAAAAAAAGAGAAGTGCATGATATGTATACACTAGCATGTTGATACCCTTGCTTACCGTCATGCTAGTAATGACCTGATATAAAATCCTCTTCTTCTTCATTTTCTACAAATCTTGCTTAGTATTTTCTAGGGTTTAGGGTTCTAGTTTCCACCATTTCTCTCTTCTTTAGGCTATTTTAGGTTACTTTTAGCATAGTTTTATGATTTCCATGGAGTTTTCTTATATTTTCATGAGTGTAGCATAAACTCTTAGTGGATTTTAGCTCTTTTCAAGGTTTAGGTTTGTGGATTTCCATTGCATTCATAGAGATTGTTAGGAAAATCTTGAGGAACTCCATTGTTGAGGCTAAGAAGCTTGATTTTGTAATGTTTCTCATACTTTTTCCATGTTTAATGCAATGTTTATTTTCATGTTCATATGTATTATGTGTTGAATATTTATTCTCCAAGAATGTAATAAATAAAGCTTCTTATACTTATGGGTAGTGTGTAAACATGATGAAGTAGTTGTGGCTATTGATATTTTTGTTTTGCGATAGTGTAAATTTGAAATTTTACTTAGTTCTTTGGTGTAATTAGGTTAACTTAAGTATTTGGTTAATGTTGAGCTAGATAGCATTTCCCACACATTAGGTTTCCCTCCTTATTATCCTAATAGGGTCTAGATACTGTAATAGGACTTGAAGACCTTGAATTGAACTTAGGATTCCTAGCTTAATTGGGTAATTCTTGAGAATTAGAACTTAAATCCTTATACTCACCTAGAGCTAAAAATTAGTTAGAATGAGAAATCAATTCTAATATCGTTATTTAAGTAGTGATGTGACTTGAATAGCTAGTTGATAGTGTAAATGAGATATTCATAATACAATGCTCCTACTATACGATAGAATTTATAAAACAAGAGTTTGATAAATTCTGTAAGTGTGAGTAAAATCTATGTTTAAACTATTTTAAATACTCTAACAGCATCGCCACAACGATCTTAGATGATTGTTTACTCGTTACTCATATATCTTTCATGAAGAAATCCATATCTTAATACCGAGAAATTGCTAAAATCCACATTTCATTCAATTGTAGTTCTTACTTCTATTTAGATAATTTGCATGTTCTTTTCCTTAAAATTGCTCAATTGGTTGTCTAGATTAGAGTAGAAATAATAGAATCTAGTACTTAGTTATCTTTGTAAACTCTATTCTTTCCTTAATTGTAAAATACGACCTTAGTTACTCTCCCTATACTATCAATAGACTAGTACGCTTGCCTTTAGCTTGTGGTTTACTTTAAAATTCATTCATTTCTATCCGCAAGTGAGCTCATTGATAGTATAACATTTCACTATTTTTATTTTTTAAAAAGAGTTAAATTCTTATTTGTGTGTAACATTAGTAGAAGTGAGATCATGACACCAGCTGTTAAGTGTTGGTCCCCATATAATATGATCATGGGTCGGCCATGTCAACATTTATTTGGCATGGTCCCTTCCACTGCTTACCTTAAGGCCAAATTTCCCACTCCCACTAGAGTTAATATATGTAAAAGGGACCAACAGTTAGCAAAATCCTTGTATATAAGGGCATTATGTTGAGAAGAAATTTTCCAAGTTGAAACTTGTCCAAAATGAAAGTTAATCGGCATAGAAAATGCCAAGGAAGAGACACAAGATATTTTATTGGGAAATGATCTAAGGAAGACAACTAAGATAGGGAAACCATTGCCGATAGACACCTACCAATATTTGATAAACTTTTTATAAGATAGTACTAATGTATTTGCATGGTCCCCAACATTGCATCCTTAGAGATGTTATAATGCACAAACTTCAAATCAATCCTAATCCAAAGGTTATTCAACAAGGGAAGAGGTATTTCACTTATGAACGGCAAGCTACCATAGAAGAAGAAGAAGTCCAAAAGCTGCTCAAGACGGGGTTCATCAAGGAAGAGCCTTATCCAACTTGGCTAGCCAATTGTATGCTAGTCAAGAAGTCTTATAGCAAGTGGTGTATATGCATAGACTTCACAAATTTGAATAAGGCCTGTACCAAAGATTACTTCCCCTTGTCGAGAACAAATCAGATGGTTGACTCAATCGCTAAACATGCCTTATTATCCTTTATGGATGCATTTTCTAGCTACAATCAAATCAAAATGGATGAGGAAGATGAAGTTTACATGTCATCCTCACCAACATTGGAATGTACTCTTACATGATGACGCCCTTCGAGCTAAAAAAGCTAGCGCAACTTATCAATGACTTGTCACCAAGATGTTTAAGCCTTAAATTCATTATAATGTTGAAGTATATGTTGACGATATGATAGTGAAAAACATGATAGAAAGTCAACATCTTGCTGACCTTGAGGAGATACAATATGAAGTTGAATCTATAGAAATGTGTTTTTGGTACTACTTTAGGAAAATTTTTAGGTTATATGGCCTACCAGGATGGCATTGAAGCAAACCCAAGGAAGATTGATGCAATTTGAAACATCAAGTCTCCTTACACTATCAAGGAAGTTCAGGAGCTGACTAGGTAGATAGCCACCTTAAGCAGATTTGTGTCAAAAGTGTAGATATATGGGCAGAATTCTTTAAATTTTTAAGGAATTTGAAAGATTTCAAGTAGACAGACGAATGAGAAAGAGCGTTTAGCATGCCAGAGGAGTTTCTTGCGTTACCACCAATACTCTCAACACTATGTTCGAAAGAAAATTTGTATCTATATTTGTCAGTTAGTAGCCGAGCACTTTCCTCTATCTTGGTTCATATTGAAGGTAGATAGCATCGACCGATTTATTATGTGAACCATGTTCTATATGGTTTAGAACACCAATATACAAAAGTTAAGAAATTTGCATTAGCAATGGTTCTCTTGGCAAGAAAGTTAAAGCCATACTTTGAAGCACATCAAATTATTGTCCTTACTAATCAACCTTTGTGGCAAGCCTTACAATGGTTGGACTTCTTAAGGAGAACGATGAAGTATGCTTTGGAGTTAAGTGCTTATGGTATACAGCACAAACCCAAAACTACATTAAAGGCTCAAGTGTTGGCAGATTTTGTGGATGAGTTCACTGGTGAAGAGGATAACGTAGAGGTGGCAAAGAAGCTGATATGGAATTTGTATGTCGATGGCTCACATATTAAAGAAGGATGTAGTGCGAGTCTTATTCTACAAGGCCCCTATAATGTGAAAGTTAACTATGCTTTGAAATTTAGGTTTTTAGCCAACAACAATGAAGCCGAGTATGAAGCCTTAATAGCTAGATTCAAGTTAGCAAAAGAAGTTGATGCCAAGAAAGTCTACGTATTTTCTGACTCTTAGCTCATAGTGAATCAAGTCAAAGGGAGTTATACAGCAAAAGCAGAAGCAATAAGCAAGTACTTGTTGATAGTACAAATGCTTATGGAAGAGTTTCAGTCCTTTTCAATTGAGAAGATACCGAGAAGCAGTAACATTACTACTGACAGGTTATCAAAGTTAGCCAGTATGGTACTCCCCAACTTAAGTGACAATCTCTTTATTGAGTATCTCCCTAAGAAGAGCTTACAAACTCTTAAGCAAAGCCGTGAGTTGGTTCCTACCCCAAGGAGAAATCTTGGATGGACCTAATTATAGACTACTTGAAAGATGTTGTTCTTCATGATGATAGAAAAGATGCTTAGAGGTTGATTTATCAAGTTACAAATTACATGTCGATAGATGATCGATTGTACAAACACGACATTTCCTAACCTTACATTCATTACCTTCCACCAAAGGATGCACAATGAGTACTGTTTAAATTACATAGTGGTATTTGCAATAACCATGTGAAAGGTCAAACCTTGTATGTTTGTATACTGTGACTAAACTATAATTGGCTGACTATGAAGGACGATGCAAATTTTTCTATTTGACAATGTTCATAATGTCAGAAACATGAGGCACTGAATTGTGCGCCTTCTATTGGGTTACATAGCCTTATTAGTCCTTAGGCTTTCACCTAATGGGCATTGGACATAGTTAGACTATTTCCAAAATCTACAACCTAGCGATAATTTGTTATGGTTGCTGTAGATTATTTTACAAAGTAGGCAGAGGCCAAAGCAATGACTAGAATCACTAAATAGAAAGTTGAGGCTTTTGTTTCTAACTTTATCATATCAAGATTTGGGGTTCCATTTATGATAATTACTAATAATGGACCACAATTTGATAATGATAAATTTCGAGCATTTTGTGAGAAATATAGCATTCATCTAACTTACATGCCAATAGCTCATTCTCAGAGCAACGGGCAAGTGGAAGTAATTAATAAGATCATCTTGCATAGTTTAAAGAGGAAAGTTGACTAAGTCAAGGGTAAATGGGTTGACAAGCTACCAAATGTTCTATGGGGGTATAAAACTACCTATAGGACTTCCATAAGAGAAAAAACCTTTAAGCTAGCATATGGGACGGAAATCATACTACCGATTGAATTAGATCTACCTTATCTTCATACATAGAATTTTGATATAATGGCCAATCAAGTTGGTCTTACAGCCAATTTAGACATAATTGATGAGATAAGAGATGTTATAAGGGAGAAAGTTATTGCATATCAACATAGAGCAGCTGGATATTATAATCAAAAGGTAAAACATAAGGTCTTTTAGCCTAGCAATCTGGTTTGTAGAAAGCTAGAGGCAACTAGCAGACGAGATAAACTAAGGAAACTCAGCACAAACTAAGAAGATCCTGTTAGGATCCCGGAAGTCATAAGTGAGGGGGCTTGTTGGCTAGAAAGGTTATATGGCATAATCATCCCTTAAGCATGAAATGTTCTTTTCAAGATTGTGTTTTTATTTCACATCATCTCCATTCTTGATCAATGCATGATTAACATATTAATAAAGTTTTAGCTATGCAACAAACGAACTAGAATTTAATAAGTTCGAGCCTATGATGGTTAACGAACTAAATAATTATTGATGAGTAACGTCAATTCTTATTAGAAATAAGCCAAGAAGCTATAGAATGAACTTTGCTATGCCTAACAACAGATTATCTCATGGCTCAAAGAAGAAAACAAGTTTATGTCCTAAGTGACTAACGAACGTTGTCTTCTTAAAAAGACATCCATTAACTTGTACGTGAAATGAGACATGCTAAAAACTAATAGCTCAGGTATGAAATAAAACATGCTAAAGATTAATGATTTGCCTATGAAATGATACATGTCAAAAACTAGTAATTTGCATGTGAAATAAACTGTACTAGAAGTATGAGGGCTTAAAAGTCGGATACCATATTATAATAAATGATTGACATCCTGACCATATTTTGTCCATGCAACATCTGCAAAATGAAAGTATAAATCAATAGAAATTCAATAATTCAAAATATTCTTTTTCTTTGGTTAGGCTAAAGTATTGTCTTGATTGGAAGAAGATAAGTTCTTTTAGGAGCTTATTTCTTTCTCAGCATTAGGGGTTTTGGAGTAGTTAGATGTCTCTTTGCAAACATAAATTGTTCTCCTTAGTCAATCTTTCTTCATTGTCAACAGGAGCTTCAATATCAGCTTCATCATTGTTACCCTACCCTTAAACCTCAGTCTATCTTCTTCATCGTCATCATGGTGTCATTGTCATCAACATTGGCAAAGTCCAGATATGAAAGGTTATAGTCAGGGTAAACTTTCAAAATCTCCTTACTTGCCTATTAGACCCCTTGTAAAAGTTTCTTCTGTAGTAGTTTCTTATATTACCAACTAAGAGTAATAATTTCTAGTACTTCCTTAACTGAAGGCTTCTTCTTTGTTGCCTCCTCCAATTTTGCAACACGAGATCGGAGCTTGGTACTATTTATCTCCAACTCCTTTATTCACATCTTAAGCCTATCCTTCTAGTCACTCATTGAGCCAATTGTTCGACCAAACCCCCAGCATTCCTCTCGTTTCTTACGAAGCTCCTCCTTCAAGTTCTTAATCTCTTTATATTACTTTTTACCTTTGGCCTTAAGGCTTGAGACTTCATTGGTCTCCAAAAAATGTGCCAACTTCTCGATTGATAGCTTTTCTTAGAGTCTCCTAATGTCCATCTCATCCTTTATCCTTGCGCTCTTAATTACAATAGTTTGAGCTTTTGAGGAGTTATATACCTCCTCAGCTTTCTACAATAAGTTAACAAAGATAAATAAATCGTTTGCTTCTTAGTAAAGCAACAACATGAAGATATTAGGTTCTTCATTTGATTATTGGCTTCATCCATAGTTGTCAAAACATGGCTATTAATCTGCATGTAGACAAGATTATGCTAGTAGCAAAACATAAGCAGTAACTAAGAATGTGATCGGTACATGCATTGTATAACTTTATAGCGATGTGTACTTTATTATAGCTGCCCACTTATTCGACATCTTTCTTCATAATCTCCTTATCCTTAAGGAGAATGACTCCTTCCATTAAGGTTAGCGATTTAGTCCTATCACCTAAGGTTGAGTCCATGTGCAAGATGTTATTGCTCTAACATGGGACGAAGTACTCACCCATCTCACGATTAGGAATGAACTTAGTACTACTGATGCCAAGAGTCTTATTCCTCATAGCATCTTTTGCCCTCTTGTCTACATCTTTGAATTTCTTAGTCAAAAGTTGGCCGTTAAGCTCTTTCCCATTCCTTTTCTTGGGACTTGGCTCATTGTTCGTTAAGCTAGATGGGCCTTCAGTCATCTCATAAAAAGTAACCTTAGCACCATTATTACCACTGACTTCTTAGCATGAATCACCCAATGTGTCCTCTTGAGGAATGCTTTCCATTTTAGGGATTGCCTCAAGTGTAGCCTTAGCAACTTTAGTCTATTTAGTCCCTTAACTCTTCTCTTCATGACAAGTAACTTTTTTTGGAGCAATAGCCTATTTCATGACTTTCTCTTGAGTGACCTTTTTTGGCACAATTGGCTGAGTGATAGGTGCTTTAGCAATTGTACGTTTATCTAACTTTAGTTTCTTGGTCTTGGCTTAAGCTAATAACTTGGCGGGATCGACATTGCCTATACCCATATCTACAATAAACAATAATAATATTAAAAGTGGAAGAGAGAGGAAAATCAATGACTTATGAGATTTGTGCCAAAGGTAGCTCATAGGCGACTATTTTCCCCCTAAGTCATGAGAACGGCTTTCTTCTTATAGCTTTACTAGGCACAACGATTGTTCTAGCACCTACCTTCTTTCTAAAAAAAAAATCGGTTCCCCATTCTCATATTGCTGTATTATCCTCTTGGTATCCTATAAGAACATTTTGTTCTTCTTTCCTTATATCTTTTTAACTACAATGACATCATTTGACATTAGCTCAATATCTTTGGTGTGAATTGGCTCAATCCACTAGGTCCAAAAATCTAAATCTTCATTCAACACAATAGAAAGAAACTTGTCATGCCATTTATAGATTTTGGACTCCTACCCATCCATGAATTTGCAACCATGTCAAGTAGCTACAAAATACTAACCATCGAGTTGCCTTCTTATCGTATAAAAAATACCTGAACAACCAAGGTGTAGCCCAAACCTCAACCTCCTCACAAATGATCTCGAATGCTGAGAGAAGTCGATAAGTGTTTGGAAAAAACATACTTAGTGCAACCCGAAAGTAATTAAAGAACTATTTGATGAAAGCTGAAAATGGGAAGCACAGTCCAAAATTAAGGTATCTTAGGTATATGTGAAACTCATGCTCCCTTAGAAAATACACCCTCTCCTCTTCCCTTGGACTACACAAATTCCATGCCTTAGGAAGATCTTGTTAGTATTTGTTATACTTTAAAACTATTATTTTAATGGTACCACTTGCCACTCCATCTAAAGAACTAGTGAAATAAGCTATGTTGTTATAGAAGTGCCTAGCGATAAACCTTCCTTATTTAATGGGGGGGGAGGGGAGGTGGGGGAAGAAGTAGCCTTGGTCTCAGTTGCCTTAGAGTCTAAAAGTTCAAATCAATGAATGACGCTTCGAATCATTCCTAATTGAAGCTATATGACAAATTCACAAACTTATGGAAATTCAGAAGAAGAAGATGAGATGTTGAAAGCAAACGAGCACTTTTGAATATGGATATGAATTAAAGTGAAGAAATCTTCTATCTGTATGAAAATTCCTTTATATATGAATGATTTCCCTTCGTAACCTTAACGCACTTCTAATGGGAATGATGAACAGATTAGACAATCAAGTGTAGATTAATGACATGTGTTATGGATCAGAGAACTAACGATTGTCGTATCACTAACAATTACTAGCTCTTGTAACGTAATGATGGCTAGGATGACAACTGTCGCACTTACGACCATAAAAGCGTGAATAGGTGAGAAAATTAAAAGGATTTTCGCTTGGGATATGATCCATCATGTTTCAAAATGAAATTCAAAACTTCTTACGTCAATTGGCATTTGGAAAACTCATTTTGGTCTTTAACCATCCAACCGCCTAAACTAAGCATTAAGCTTTATCTACTCTCATAGCTAAGTTCTCGACCATGGGAATTGGGGGCTAAATGTTAATGGTCAGTTTTTAGCCTAAAACATTATTCACTTACACAGTTGACCATAGGCTGAGTAAATACATTCTCGACTAATGCCGATTAAGGCTCAATCCACTTGATGGGCCTTAGAGCCTGGCCTATTAACATATCTGGTTTGAACTTAAGAAAGTAGATATGAGCTAGTATGATCCCATTATATAACCACCCATTATTCCTATATTTTAGGCATGTGCTTAATTAAGAGATCTCTACATAGCCACTACTATTGATTGACTATTGTTTTAGACACCTAATGTTTTCCTATAAATACAAGAAGAAAGCATTGTAAGAACTCTTTTAACACCCTTTACTTAATACTCAATCACTTTACTTCTCTCAAAAATACCTACTAACTTAGGCATCAAAGCAATTACACCAAATTAGCTTCAATACCACTTAGTTCTTTTTATCATTGCAAGAACAAAGTTTAACCTCAAAATCTTTTAACAATACATACATACACTTTTGTTTCTTTTATCTACCTAGTCCATAGTCATGTGCAGCAATGATTAGCAACGAATAGGAGAGAGAGAAGAGATGTAACAACTTCTAATCTTGGTTAAAATGATCACTTTTTAATTAGATTTTGACATGAATCTATCTAATATCTTTTAGGTAATCAACATATCATAATAGACTTATATCAAATATGATTAATAGAATCAAGTGGGGCTTAAATCTTATCCATGGTTGATTCGTTATAAGCCAAAACTAACAAACCAAATTCATGTTACAAAATTATAAAAAAAGGTTAGTCAAAGCCAATTTTATAAGCGAAGATTTTGGATCTAGAATAAACAACACACAACATCAAACCCGATACAATACCTTCTCTCCACTACATAGTAGGACCTCACTCAATATACTAACTACACCTAATCCCTACCCAGTTGTGCACTCTACTATCACATACCATCCACACTACAGCCAACCCCCACATCTCATGGCCAGTGAATAGCTACAACTACCACAATAGGCTTCTTTACACTCACTGTTGTTTGACTTAACTCCCAAGCATGACCCAAATGCCCTCTCTCTTCCTTGCTTTGTCATAATTAAGCAACTAGCTGATCGAACCAACACTTCATCCTCAACTACTCATCGATCCTCATCTACCTTCATCCTCCACAATTGCACCAATCCTAATGCCTTACCAACTAGTAGTAGTACCCCTATCATGTTTACTGAGCTTCAATAGAGCCTAATACCACAACTCTCAACCCAACCCTCATCCTTCATTGTTGGTACTTTCTCAACACGACATCCCCATCAATGCATGCACTAACCATAACCATTCTACCCTCACAAATTGACAGACAATTATAGCAACAATGCCATTCTACACTTACTTGTAATAACCCCAACGACGCTTGACCATCAACCATCGACAACATAGCCTTTATATCTAATGACTTACGTGACTACAATATCCTCCTTTTACTTAGTACATTCCCTAACATCTACACTTGAACAACTCTATTGACCTAAAACCAATTGCCAACCCAACCACTACAGTCTACCTAACCTAATAATTGCAATCATGTGTGACTCCATATAACTATGCTCCAACAACTCTCAACAATCACCAACTATAGTAGCGCCATTACCTACTACGATCAGAATACACACACATACTCGAGCCACATCCATAGAACACCAAACACCGCTGCTACATGAATCATGAAACCACCTAAATCACCACTTCACGACAAAACACTAGCACTAAATTGAGTATTACTAATAAAATCCTCACAAATATTGGATTCCCCATTCGTTTTGGTGATTAGAAACCTCGGTGCAATGTTAGACTACTACTACATTGAACAACTTGACCACGACCTAATTAGAGCACTTATGACCTGATCCTAGGACCTGCCTCCACTCTACTGTTGTTGAACGACTCGACTCATATGCAGTTCAGGTTGGTTTGGGAGTTCTCCTCTTTTCTTTATTTCATTTTATTTTTACTTAAGTTGTTTTGTTATGTTAGTTTTTTAATCAATTTATTTTTACTAACTTTATTCTTCTTTTGTGGTAGGTGATTAGTATTAGTTTTTTTTTAATTATTGTCAATTCCATTATTGTTTTATGTCCTCTTAATATTAATTTTTATAAAGTTGCATGATTAGGATCGTTTTTCTTTATTTTTGGCATGTTTCTTATTAGAAACTAATCTATTTTCTTTAGTAGGTCCTCATGTCATAATTTATCAATCATGTGTTAAATTGTATATTGTCTTAAAATTTTGCATTCTTTATTTCATTATCATAAAAATTGCATCTTTTAGATGATTCAACTAGATTACATTTTAGGAAAAAAGAATAATAAAATATAAGTTTTGTTACATAGTCAAGTTTTTCTCAATAATAAAAGTCATAATTGGAGTCTTTTTAAAATTTAGTTTTTTATTTTTTTTTCAAAAATTAGGAATAAACTTAGGTCTTTTAGTTTTTTTTTTCTTTTAAACAATAAATGACTAAAAAATGTAAATTTGTACCTATTTTTTCAAATAAAAAGGATCAACCCTCTAAAGCTTTTCTAAAAGAAATAAGAACCACGATTAGTTTGATCTTGATTAGTAGGTTTATAGGTACCTTTGAGGAATCCATAAAATTTGTAAAATACTTTGTTTTATTTTCATTCATTTAGGAAAATTCATAATAAAAAATCACTCTTCATGCATTTTCATATTCTTGCATATTTTCTAATTTTTACATGGTGGCTATGTCTAAATAAGTTAGCCTTTGAATTTGGAATTTCTAGTTAAGAAATTTTCTGATAGTTATTTTTTAGAAAATTCATGGACTAGTGGTTAAATTAGAGTTTTTCTACCTGAAAACTCTGATTTCCTTCTTTTACCAATTCTATTGGTTAGCAACTCCAAACTTATTATTTAAACTTTTTCAAAGAAAAATATTTTTCCTTAATTTAATGTGAATATTTTATATTAAGCGGGCTAGGCATAATATAAAATAAATTAAGGAAACTGAAATAAGGCTTGACATTCATGCTTTTCAATGTAAGACCTTCGATAAGCAAGTCTTCCACCTTCTCTTTCATAATTTCATTCTCCCAAGGATTTATCCTATAGTTAGGCAAATTTAGTAAGCTTACCCTAGGAATAAGATCAATTTGATGCTAAATATTCCCTATGGGATTTAGTTCATCAAGAATCTCTTTTTGCATCAACTCCTTAAACTCCTACAATAAAGGATACACTACTTTTGGGTGCTTCCCTACATACAATTTGACCTTATTCATCATCACATGCTTTACCACTAACACTTGAACCTCTCATGTCTATATGATCTTAGAATCAAACTCAATGTCAATGGTAAAAAAAAAGTTTGCTTCTCTAGAGCTTTTGACTTGACTTTTAATGGCAACAAAACATATCTCACATCATCCTTTAGTAACTTGTACACATTACTTTCACTTAAATGTTGGGCATCAACATGATATTGCTAAGTTCTTTCGAATAATATAAGGCACACCTCTCTATCAACAACATCACAATAAACTTCATCATGGTATTTTCCAATTAGGAATTGTACTTTTGAATCTATCTATCACTTCTACTTTACTTGTTGTAGCTTTAATCCATCATAATGCATAAAGGTTAAGATGTTCCTCTATAAGTAACTTCAACTTCTTCACAACATCATGATCAATAATATTCTCACAACTACCACTATTAATGATGACACTAAAGACCTTATAATTGATGGTGCATTTAGTTCTAAATAGTTGATGACACTGGGTTTGAATATATAAGTTGTCCTTCATTGTAACAATCCTATTCATCTTCATTGGGTTCATAACAAATTTCCTCATCTTATTGTTCTTTCTCCATGATGTTTACTATCTTCCTCATGGAACATTCGTTCAACTTATGCCTTAGTTGGTTGCATTTGAAATATTTGCCCATAGTATGCTTAGCATAAGAATTTTTCAACCTTCTTCTCTTCTCTTTCTTTAATTTTTGGCATATGGCATTTACTAGCTACCTTATCTTTAGGCATGTTTCTATTACTACTACCCCTTATAATAGGGATTTCGATGTAAACGAACACATGCAAGCCCATCACGTGAACCAAAAAGGGTGGGTCTTAACTGCAAGATGTTTAGAAGGGTAAATGATAGCCAATGGTGAGCTAAGTTTCCTATACAGACACTCAAATATGATGGAACAAGATGCCTCACACAAGCTTAGGAATGACTTAATATGACGTATAAGTCCTCCTTAAGGTTACTTGCTACTATTCCTTAGCTTAAGGGAATAGATAAGACTAACTTATACTCGGTTTACAAGGAAGCACAAGCATAAAGTCAAAGGAAGGAGATGAATATTATATTACTTTGATCCATGTAACTATTAAACAGTAAGGCTTTTACACTTCTCATTTAAGGAAACTTCTAAGGATACTTAATTTACTAAAATGGATATCTTGCGTAATATAATTACATAGAATTTACTAAGGGCAAGATGGAGAAATAAAAAAAGAGAACATGCGTTAAGAAAGTATAATGTTAGAAAAGTAAAGGATACATGTCAGTAGCTTAATCTATGGTCCTGAGAGCAATTAGGCTTTCTTGGTTTGAGGCCGATCTTATCTGAATGGGTTGGCATGTTGTTGGTAAGCTTGGTTCTATGCTGGCTATGCTATTAAGATAACATCCCGAGCTATTTGTCTTATACTATCCAAGTCCTAGACAAGTCGACATTTTGTCACATTGATTATAGGCTAAATTGGAATTAACACTAAGTTCCTCTACTGAAGAAATGATCGTCTACTAGTATGAGCTCAAAAACTCAAATAGGTCAGCTTGTAGGAACTTGGCTTCCTCCTTCATAAACTATTGCTGAAGAGTTCGATGGACCATATTTGCAAGGATATGAATTAATACCATGTATTGGTCCTTAGTTCCTATCATCCCCTCCAAGTTATTTAAGATTTAGGATCAAATCTAGCTTAACTCTAAGTTGCTCATCCTCGAGGATGTACGGGATGAGGTCAGCTATATTGAAGGCATTTAAGACTCCATATCTTCTTGGTAGGTCTACTCGATAGGCATTCTAGTTAATCTTCTCCACTCTTAAATCATCCATCTGCTTTAGGAGATAACTTGCTCTTCCTTAAGCTTAAAAATTGGTTTTTACTTAGGTATATCCAAACCACTATCACGCTCTAAATAAGAGAAGTCGTAATAGTCCCGCCATGTAAACTAACCTAAGAAAAAAGTCAATCTCATAGTTGCTATTATAGATACAGTTTACATAAGGCATATACGACTTAATTAGCTTGAAGCATCCAATCTAACAGCTATTAATAATCAAACTTATGGTATAGCTTTTCAAAATTCTTACTCAAGACAACCTATTGTCCGATAATACAATAGTACTTAGATAAGCATTTCCACATATAAAGTTACAATTTACACTAAGAGTTCATAAAAGCCACAAGTCTTGAAATCTATACATAATCAAATAGGAAACTAGTGGACATCTTAAGGATTTCTAGTTAGTTTCCTTAAAACAAAAAGAAAAGTTGAAAAGCCCAGATTTAGTTGGTCCTCCTTTCCTTACTTTCCCAACCAACTATGCGCCAACCTAAAGGTGATTATATCTATGCATCTTGAGACTTTTACTTATCACATATAAAGAGTCTATAAGGATGTGAGCACAACTAGCTTAATAAGCGGAATGGTGATAAAACAATACCATAAAATCATAGACAATGTTATTAATTATAATGAAATGTAATGCAATTAATCACTTGAAACATTGCATAATGATATCTAGTCTATTGTGATGTTAGATAATTACATCTACTCTAGCCTAGATTAAAGAGTTTACTATGACTTAAATCAAACCAAACCCATGCTTACCGTGAACCTCCTCACTTGTCATTTAGTTCGACTAAGGATAAGGAAATGACCATTTCAACTATCTACATCAAAGGGAGTCGATATTTGGTTTGACACACATAATCATTCCCTTATTGGGTTGCAATGTATGTCTAGTTATGTTAGTAGTCAGATCACTGTTAGTTCAATTTAAGGGTGACCAAACAAGTTTACACAAAACATCACTATGAAATTATGTAGAATAGTGTGCTAAGGAGTTTAACTCCTATCACAAACAAAATACCAAACATACATATAGCATGCGCATAGATAGCTAACTTATAGCCACAATCAAGGGCACTCTTAAGCCTTTAGATACTCTGATATGGTATCTCAAGAAACGATAAAACCATGATCCCAACTTACTTGAATTAATGCTTACTATGGAAAATCCATATCGTTCACGTTATGCTCATTAGGAGGTCTTATTTATATACTAAAACCTAGATTTAGTTTTCGTAATATTTATAGAAACGTTATGGTTCTATCTATTCTTTGTAGTAAGTCATACACATAAATATATATATTGAAGATATATTATTATTCCTATAAGGTCAAGTGTAGTTTTGTTATAGCTTTTTTATATAAGTTATATTAAGTTAGTAAACATTAATAGTATATATAGTTATATTATTACTTATAATATATCATTTTGATTGTATTGAAATGTATAGTTAGTTAGTCAAGTTTATGCTTTAGTTACGATAAAGTCATTGTAGTACGTATATTTTCAAAATATCATAGAGACATTTGTTTTATTACTTAGGATAATCTAATCTTAGTAAAAGCGGTATCATTGGGTTTTATCTCAAGATATGACTTTTAAAGGGTATTTTTTTTTTTAGTTTCTATTATACATATATATATATCCCTATAACAAGTGTTGTCATATTATATAAATAGACTATATTTAATATAGTTTCCTATCATAGCTGAGTAAGATATATATAATATCTAGTCCTAATATGCATATATCATAGCTTAGATATATAATTATCGCAAAATATGACAAAAACTCACTCTAATAAGATTTGGTCAGTATGTACATGTATAGGATTTATTCCAATATTTATCATATTTTAGTCTAGTATTACTAAAAACATGTTTCGGTTAGGAAATTAAGTTATTTAACTACAAAAATTAGTAATAAATGGCTAGGATCACAAAATAATTCCACAAAAATTTTTATAGACCCCTTTCATTATGTCCTAATTTAGTCATTGATACATTTATGTAAAATTATTATAATTTAACTTAACATTTGAAATTTATACAACATCGGTTTCTATTATTATTTAAGAAGTTTCTACTTTTTCAAAGAACTTTCACTTTTTACTAAAATTACATATATTAAGATTTTACTAAAGCAATGAGATTAAATTTGTAAAAATATAAAGTTTAATGTTTACTAGTTTTGATAAAAGATTATTTCTAGAGATTCACTTATTTTGAGAATCAATACTAATAATATATAAGTTAGACAACTATCAATATTTTAAGTTTAAAATTTGGAAAAAGAAGAAATTTATGAAATGGTATAGAGAAAATACTCCATTTATGAAAATAATGAGATTACTGATATATCTCCTATAAGACTATTATATATCAATTATATGACAACACTTATGACTATCGAAATGAGGTTACTTGAAAATCTCTAATATTGGAAAAATTGAATTATTTAATCCCCTTTTTTTTTATTTTCCTTAATATGGCTTAATATAGCCATTTTATAGAAAACTTTCACTATCTTAAATCAAGGTGGTTATATATCTATATATTATTATTTTATTTTTTTTATTAGTCTAACTTTACATGACCTTTTAAGTGTAATTTTAGCATGATTTATTATTTATAAAGTTTCATAATGTACTTTCAAAATAGTAGAACATTATATCATACACTTAATCTAAGATTTATATTTCTAAACTAATTAAAATTTAACTCGATAAACTTTATGTTATAATATGTATTTATTGTATTTTAACTTATTTTTGAAATTCGACTTTACAAGGTTATTCCTTGTAAATTTTAGGAGACTTATATCACCACTTTAACTTATTAGGAACTAATTTTTCATTGGTTTCATATTCCAAGATAAGGCCTTAAATCTAAGTATGATTTCTTTCAAAGCTCACAACCAAGTCATTAGGTTTGAACTCCTTAGCATTTTATCCTTAGGCTCTTTATATGAGTGCCTCGAGTCAGGTGATCTACCACTTTCTAATGCATTATCTTGATGGCCTTAGTATTAGGTCTTCTAGGAGGCTCAATACAGGTACCTGATCAAGTGGAAGGTTAGAGTAAAACCATAGACAATTTTGAATAGTGACTTCTTTATCATACCATATGACCTCCTATTGTAAGCAAACTCAACTATGGGCAAACAAAAGCCCTAGTTTGTTAGGTTCCTTCCAATTGCAACATAGAGTAAAGTACTTAGGGTCTAGTTAACAACCTCGATCTATTCGTAGCTTTGTTTCAAGGTGTCTCTAAAGTGTCTTCTAGAAATGGTTGAGAAACTTTGGGTCCTTGATATTGACTTATTAATATAAAAATAATAAATTACACACAAGATAGGTCAATATAATAAATTGGTGAAAAATGAACAATATAAGTGTTTAAATGGCTTAATTAAGATTATATATATTTCACCTAAAAAATATACTATTTAAATATTTTTATCTTTATGCTTGTTGTTGATTGTGATAGAGTCAACTTCAAGTGATGTAAAGGATATGGTTTGGTAAGGAATGGTTCGTTTGGTTCCTTACTCTTAGTACTTATAAAAAAACCCCGTACAAGTGTATTCATAAGGGCCAATCGATACTTAAGTTAACAAGAAGACTATGGAAATGAGGCAAAAGAAGAGAAGGGGGGTAGGGTAGGGTAGGGGTAGGGGTAGGGGTTGTGTTTGGTGGCTAAGCACATAATTCCTTTAGGAATATGCTCGGGTTGTAAGGAAATATAAAGAAGAGAGTGTGGTTCTAAGGTTTCAAATTAGGGTTCAGAATCAAAATCCCCTTACTCGTCGATCCTCTTACACTATTTATAGTGTAAAGGAGTACAACTACCTAAACACATATCAACTTGTGGTTCGTCCATACTAGCAACTGTTAAGGGACATGTATCTCGAGATAGATAAGGTGGCTCTAGGAGTTGGTTAGCCATAGCTACATTGGCAATCGCATCTATGATTCGTAGGTCTAACATCCTTAGGGTATGTTAGGTTGCTGGCTATACTATGGATGTCAGTTGCCAATTAATGAGTCAGGGTAGGATGCCAGTGATAAGGAACAAAGAGAAGATAAGGAAGTAGGTGAGGTGGTCTAAGTGCGTAGTAAGAAGTAAGCTAAGTATTATAGGGCTCACAAGACTAGAGGCATCCTTGCTTAAAGTGGTCATACTTAATAAGTAAGGGTCCTTTGCACTTCTAAGCTCAACTAAACACATAAGCATGTAAAGAGTACATGTGTTTAGCTACCAAGGAAGTCCATTGGTAGATTTTTTGCGTATCAAATGAAGCTTCTAGCCTTGAGGATACAATGGTGCTCACATGAGTCCTCGAGGCAAGTGGTCAGTAAGCTGCTTATCACGGGGCCTATGGATAGTCAAGGTGCTCGAGTAGGCTAGAACACATGGAGAGAGAGAGAGAGAAAGAGAGAGAGAGAGAGGAATCATTATGTTGGGAACTAATAGGTCTTCTAGGGGGGGGGGGGGGGGGGGGGTGGGGGTGGCCCATTAAAACTAGGCCTCATATCAAACAAGAATCATCTATCAACATTTTACCCCCTTACTCCCCCACTCTCCTTAATGTCAAGGATGCAAGAAGAATAGGTAAGCCTAGAAGTTTAGCTTAAGACGAGGGAAAGATGGCTTCGATTAGGAGTTTGTTTGCTTCATATGTTGATACAACATCTAACATGTTTGATCAGGTTTTCTAAAATGTACAATGATGTCTGGCATGACTGATGTGATCGTTGGGGTGCTCAAGATGCCATGATTATTTTTTAAAAGAGCACTATACATTTATTGTTTTACCAAATGGCTACGAGAGTAGGAGGCTAATGTACATGGCCATGTCAATGATTTATGTGAGTGTAGCAAACTGGAGTGTTCATTAGTGGAGTAAGACACGTACATGGCTAAGATTTAATGTACATCTCTATAGTAGGTACATGCTCTAAGACTGGAGGAAACTATTTGCCTACCCCTTAAGCTTGTTTACATAAGGGGGTGCTTAGGACTTCATTTTTCACTTTCCACATTTCATGAAGAGGAGACTTTACTAATGACTACACTTACTAGTTGATACCTCATCTTACTATTTCTTTAACCTAACTTTGACTATGGCTGATTAGAGTGCATCCGATTCTCGAGGTGAGTCCTTATGTGGGTACATTTTAAGAGAGTTTGAACTATGAGTAGATAGTGCTCAAGAGGGGTAGTAACCTTACTCCCCTCGAAACAACTATGATGGTGATAGTGGATATCGATGATGGTGATGGGGTGTTACTGGTTTGCTTAAAGGGAAAGCTTAGGCGAGTAAGAGACCCCTAAATGTGTATGTATCGGACAATAAGGGAGACCTAGCAATAGAGGTGTTACGAATGACCAATAGTAATGAGAAGGCTTATGCTCGTGTTTACTTTAAGGAAGGTAAGGCAAAGCTAAGGTTAGTCAATTGAGTAGTCAAAGATGTTCTTGGGTAGAGTATGGAGCTTCCTACAAGTAAGGAAAAGGCCTTCGAAATAGGAGATAAGCAATCATTCTACATGTATGCTAAACCATTCAAGCTCGGTTTACGATTTCCATTCTAAGGGTAGCTCCTAGTTCTCTTCTTATTAATGTTTGGGCATACCTGCTTACTTACGAGGCAATTTGTTTGTAGTAGTTATGAAGGCCTATGGCCCAACTGTTTAGGCACTTATTCTAAAGGAAGAAGATAGTAGATGGTTGCATCTACATCTTTGATTGGGGTAGCCCATTGAAGGTTTTTGATAGATTACCAAATAAAGTAGATGATTGGAAGGAGTATTTCTTCTGTATCTGAACATTTGAGCAGCCGAACTTCCTAATAGTATGGACTGTATCTATCTAAAACAAGCCTTTAAGTGATCTAAGGAAAGGGGGCTATTTAGGTTTAAGACAAGTATCTCCTAACTCTTGTTGGAGGAGAGTGGTTTAGGTATCTACCATGTCATGTCATTGTTATCACTAGGGATGTTAGGCTAGCTCATCCTTGGCTTAGTAAGTCAAGCTACTTTTGTTGATTCCCATGTTGACTCTTTTTGTTGTTGTTGTAGTTATGCAGGTGGCATTAGACAAAGTCAAAGAGAAGCTTTTGACTATTTAGGCCAGGCATAAGGAGAGAGTAGTAGAGGATAGGAGGAAGAGGAAGAAGCCTATTATAGAGGGGGAAGGGGAGACTTCACAGTCTCGCTCAAAGAAAAGCAGGAAGAAGAAGGGGAGTAGGCAACAAATGATCCTTGAGGTAATGCAACACATGACAAAGTCTACTCTCAAGGGACTCTTAATTAGGATAAACATAAAGGGAGGTTCGGAGCGAGTGTCGGTTGTACCTAGAGGTGGTAGTGGTTTAGCTGCACAAGTTAATGGGCCTCATAGGACTAAAGAGATAGAGGGTAGTGAGTTCGAAGATCACCTAGTCAAGCACCATAGGTTAGTTCGGCGAGTACATGGTCATCCTCAAGAACAGTAGGGACACTTGAAAATGACCTTTCAAAATGCTAGTGTTCAAGCGATTGAGGTTCCAAATGATGAGGAGGCACCCTTGCCTTTGGCGTCTTAAAACAAGTAGCCTACAATGCAGCAAGAGTTGGAGCCTTTAGCTGGTGTGGCAAGGAGGCCTATATAAAGGATTGATTAGCTTCAAGCTAGATTTAGGTAGTTATTTGCTTGGAGGAGTGATGTGGAGGCTTTTGCTAACCTATTCCAAAGGCATGGTGAGATGGGTTTTATGTTTGTTACTTGTACTAGTGTTAAGCATTATTTTCTTGACCAAGATGGTTTTTGTATTGCAGTTGTACGACCTGCTTAAGTATGTGCTCATGTTTGATCGTAAGTACCAATAGTCAAAGAGGATTGAGGTGAGGTCTAAAGTGAGTAGGCTTTGGAAGGTACTAGAGGAGGAGAAGAAGCTAGGTGGGGACCTCTTTACTAGGTATATGAAATTGGAGTAGCAACACTAGGAGCTCGTAAAGTGAGCAAAGAAGTTAGGCATCGAATTGGAAGATGCTAAAGCTTCTACCAAAACTTCTATAGAGGAACTAGCCAAGGCACAAGTGGAGCTCAAAGGGAAGAAAGAGGAGCTAGAAGGCGCTCAGGCTAGCTTTGCTCAAAGGGAGGTCGAGCTACTGAAGGGTAAGGGCTTGTCTAATGAAGTGAAGCGAAAGGTTTTCTTCATCACATCGAACAACCCCTTCATCGAGAAGGGACTGAGCAACACTAGCTTTGCTATAGCTAATGAGGCCTATAAGCAAGTGTGTGAGCACTTCCTAGAGGCAGACATGATTTTCCTCAACTGGCTAGATGATTCGGAGGCTACTAGTGGTGGAGGGGAAGGGGAGACATCATGAAAGAGCTCTAGTAAGGGAGTTCCAAGGATGGTGAGGAGGAAGAGAAGGATGGGGTGGTTGGCTTAGAAGAAGAAGTGTACAAGAATGTACTCGACTAGTGTACCTCTTTATTTATGCATTTTTAGGGGGACTAGGATGTTGGTTCCCCCTTTACCACCCCCTTTACCCCCCGATGTAAATGCTCATCATGATAATGGAACTTGTTTCACTTTTAGTTTGTCCCCATCTTGCTTTCTTCTCTTGTTATTCTCCTCTCCTCTTGTTGTATTGTTGTCCTTGGTGTTCTAATAGGCATTGGGATGATGAAATTTCTCCAAATTCGGGCGTATGATTAGATTACAGGTGGTTCATTAGCTTTAAGTATGGAATAAGCTAGTTAGCTTAAACAAATCTATCCTGATGTCATACAATTTCTTAAGCAAGGCGTGCTTGTTTAAGCAGATCTCTCATGACATCATGTAATCTCTTAAGTAAGGTTCGTGCCTAGCAATTGTATAACCTTAGGCAGCATGCTTTCTAGAAGCCATTTAATGCATGTACGATGCATTGATGCTTCTTAATGGGTTGGTTGAGCTGCCCCTTCTTATGGGCCATTGGATGAGTGCTATATAGATGGCTAAGGTTTTTATAGGCCCCCTATATGAAGGGTATGGAGGTCCTTCATTCCCTTACCAACAACATTCTAACACTCTTTGTTAAGAGCTATCTTGAGAGCTAGTGTCTCCTTTCTACTTCCCCTTAAGTAAGTCAAGGATAATCGGAGTGAGAGAGAAAGTGTGCGTGATCTCAAGAGGGGGTCTATAGGTCCTTGTGGCCCCTTGTCTAAGTGGTGATCATGAGGTTTAGAGAGTTACTCGATAGTTTGGGGTAGCGTTCGAGTGGTGAATGAGAGTTGTATGCCCACCTCTTAGTCTGGTCTTGTGAGGGTGAGACCTCGGATGTCCATCCACTAGTTATTAGGGTAGCTTTACCATGAAGGCTATTCATCTGCACAATGTTGTAGGTAGGGCCCTTAAATGCTACATCCTAAATATTTGTGTGGGTGGACATTCCATGGTGACTATGTTAGTAGAGGAGGCTTCTTTCTCTGCTTGGATTTTTCAACTAGGGTAGCCTATGGGAGCTTAGTTAAATGGTCTTGAGCTCCCCTCATTGCTCTATAGGTAGCCTAGATGGAGTGGGCAGTTTAGCCTTCGATAATCCCCCCTTAGGTTGCTCTAGTGGATGGTTGACTCATCTAGGTGGAGTAGGGACTTGCCTATGAAGTTACTACTACCGTAAAGGCTTAGCCCTTGGCTTAACTAAAACTTAGGAATGTGATCATGTTTCCCTCGATAGAGGTCGCGAGTTTAGTCAAAGTTGAGAGAAGTTCATCTAGAAGTAGAACATGGCATGGGTAGTTGAGTCGAAATTGAGAGCAAACATGGAGATCTATTGTCTAGCAGCAATCTAGGAGTTGGCATTATGCCTTTATAACGTTTTTTTTTTTTTATTCCTCAATGTACTTGAGGTCAAGATGCCAACCTAAAAGGCCTTGTAATCTTTTCTTATTAAATAAAATTCATGTTTTTTTTTTTTTTTAATGCTTGTTTGTTTAGCTTTTATTTAGGTTGCTTTCTTTTCTCTCTCTTATTTATTATGGTGAAACAAGTGATAGATCTCTTTGGTTCTTGGCTTGTAAGGTCAAGCATACGATGCATTATCTTAGGTTTAAGTTTGACTTACCTTTGGTTATGTTGAGGGGTTGATGCATGTCTACTCAAGTGTAAAAACTGAACCGTAGGTAAGAAAGCATAGTGCTCCATCGTTAACACATGAGCCCATGGCATTGTCATCAATACTAACTTTAGGCGCTTGTTCAAGGATGAGAATAAACCTGCAAGCTGAGGGCATAGTGTAGACCATCACTCGATAATTAGAACATAGCCCCATGGATTTAGATTACGTACTAAAATGGGCAGACGCTTGAGGATGAAAATTGACTAAAGAACGAAAGCACAGTGAAGACTTGCGTAAGAGGAAGGTGCATAGCCTGCGACATTAGTATAGGTACTAACTTGGGGCATACGTTTCGAGATGAAAATTGACCCGAAGTAAGGAGCTTGGTATGAACCACCACTCAACGATTAGAATGTAGCCCAGTAGAGTTATGTACTAACATGGGCATACATTCAGGGATGGAATTCAACTAAAGGTGGAGAACGTAGTGTAGACCATTACTCAATGACTGGAACGCAACCTTGTAGAGTCAGTATATGTACTAACATAGGTGCGTACTCGGGGATGAAGATCAACTCAAGGTGTAGGTCGTGGTGTTGACCATCGATTGATGATTGGAATGTAACCTCAGGCAATTAGTGTATACAATATCATAAGTCTAGGCTAAAGGATGAAAATCAGCTAAGGTGGAGGGTAGCATAAGTTAGCAGTGTTCAAAAATAGTACAGACAAGTGTGAGAAATCATCATTTCATTAATTACAGCAATAGTTACAAATTCTTCTAAGCACATCATGATATTTGGTGAAAATACGGTCTTAAGTTGTCAACATTCCATGCTCTAGGAATAGTTTACCCATTTAAGGTCTCCAGTCTATAAGCTCCTTTCCTTGCATCTTTGACTACGCAACTAAGTCCTCCCAATTAGGGTTAAGCTTACTTGGCTCTTCAAGAGAACTAGTCACCTCTAGCTTTCTACAGACTAGGTCTCTAGGGTAGAAAACCTTGTGTTTCACCTTTTGGTTTTAGTATCGTGCCTCTCATTGCTAGTATACTACCATTTAAGCATACATGATGTTGCATACCTCCTCAATGGTGTTGAGGCTCGCTTGATGGGTCATGTAGTTGGTGTTCACATTCAAGGTCTTGACGCTTCTAATAGGCAACTTTAGTTTTATTGGGAGGATAGCTTCCATTCCAAAGGCCAAGTGGAAAGGGGTTTCTCCTATAGAAGTCTTATATGTCATGTGTTATCCCTAAAGAACATTTGGGAGCTCATCGGCCCATTCGCTTCTAGCTCTCTCTACCTGTTTCTTAAGGTTGTTGAGGGAAATCTTGTTGATTGTCTCAACTTAGCCATTGGTTTTGGGGTGAGCAACAAAGGTGTAGTAGAGCCTTATGTTATGGTTCTGACAAAACTTCCTAAACCTATTGTTATCAAATTGTCTACCATTATCAGTGATCAAGGGATATGGTACTCTAAAGTAGGAGAGGATATGGATGAGAATGAACTCTTTTGCTATTCATATGGTAATGGTTACCCCAGTTAGTGCCTTTGCCCATTTGGTAAAGTGATCAACCACTATTAAGATGAACTGCCATCCTACCGATGCCTTTAAAAAGGGACCAAGCATGTCAAACCCCCATGGGCTAAACAGTTAGAGGCTTGTCATCGGATGGAGGTCTGAGCTCATTGCGTAGGTGATTGATGCATGCTTCTAGCATTGGTATCATTTTTGAACTAGGACCTTAGCATTTTCCTTCATTGTTGGCTAGTAATAGCCTAGTCGTAGAGCTTAGATGTATAGAGCTTAGGATTGGATGTGATTCCTGTAAACTCCTATGTGGATTTTTGATGCATCTAAACATCATGCTAGCAACCTCGTCTGTAAGTTGGTCTACATGACTGGCATCTTTAAGGTATGTCAGGTATGCTAGTCATACTACGGATGCTAGGAAGCAATTAATGAGTTTTGATGGGATGTTAGTGCTAAAGGACAAATAGAGGATAAGGAGGTAGGTGAGGTAGTCTAAGTGCATAGTAGTAGGTTAGCTAAGTATTAAAGGGCTTGTAAGGTTGGAGGCATCCTTGCTCACAATGCTTGGACTCAATAAGAGGAAGGCCCTTTGCACTCCTAAGATTGGCTGGTCCGTTGGTAGAGTCCTCCCAAATCAAATGGAGCTTTTGACCTTAGGCTCATAGTGGTGCTTACCTAAGCCCTTGAGATAGGTGTTCAGTAAGCTACTTAACGTAAGGCTCATGGATGGTCAAGGTGCTTGAGCAAGCTGAAACACATGGAGAGAGATAGAGGGAGAGAGAAATTATTTGATTGGGAGCCGATGGGCCTTCTAGGGGCTCCCCATCAGAATTGGGTATTAAACTGAATGAGAATCATGTATCAACATTTGAAATAGGAAAAATATACGAAAACGAAAAATATACATGGAAATTATTACAAGTGTAAGAATAATCGTGAAATCAGCAAGCAAGTGCAAATACAAAAGGAATTCAATTTTCATTGTAGAAGGTCAATCCTGGAAGCTTGGTAATCATGTGGTAACCATTGCCTTGTCCCAGGGCAACCATAGATCATAAGCACCAGATCACTCTCTCCATTACAATTTGCAATTCATATCAGAAGCTAATTAGAACATGAGCTCATGATGGATTGACTACACCAAATCATTTCCTTCACAAATGACGCCCGCAAATGAGCCATAATTTATTCCACATTTGAGATTACGTCACGTGTGCATCCCTTTTCTCCATTCATTGTGGACCGTGGAACGCAAACCTGGAGGAGAAATATATTCCTTCACACGCTCTAATAACGTAGACACTAATAGGAGTTAGACAATATTTTACGTTTTCCCATTCTCCTTGGCTGCCCACATAGACCTTTGGGTCTTGTATTTTCTTTATTTTTTTTTTCACTTTTTTATTTTTTATTTAGCTTATATTAGATTAGTGTAGGATATTATGGAGCTTACGGAATACATGGAGGTTATGGGTTTTGTGGATTTCTCGGAGATTCTTATGCATTTATATGAATAACTTCTAAATGCTTTTTAATATTAATATTTATTTACTAAATATGTTTATTTATGTTTTTTAATGTTTAGTTTGTGAATTTCAGATAATATCATGTATAGCTAAGTAGTTTTTGTGTGCTAGCGATAGTGTAGATGATATAGTTAGTGAAATGTTGTAATTTTGGTAAGGGTTTGTGTGTTTACTTGGAACTTTGATGGTCGATACTCTATTTGAATGTGTTGAGGTACTAGAAATATGTTCCTCTTAATTGGGTTTATATGACTATGAGATAGAGAAAAGATTAGTTATGTAAATTCCAACACATGTCAATGAGTTTATAGAGTATTGATGAAGGGGGATTTATGATTATGAGACTGAGAGAAGATTAAGAGTAGAAATCCTATCTAATTCATGCTATTTGTTCATTCATCCCCCTTTGTTTGTGTTTTTTTTTTTTTAGGTATTCATGTTATTTTCAACACTTTCAAAGATCACAACCTCATAGCCTCAAAACGGCACCAGCGCATCAAGGACTATTAGAAGGGTAAAAATATCTTCATTCTGGTTACGAAGAGCTCATTTGAACATAATGAGTCTTATTTAGCCGACATAGGGCATTTTAATGAGTATGCTGAAGATGGAGAGATTGCCATTGCCAAACCCTTCAACATACCATTGCCCACATAAGAGGAGACCTAAGATAAACAAAAGAAGAAAAGGAGAATGCAAGGCTCCCGTAGTTGTAAGAAGATACAAAGAAAAGATGAAGCCATAGAAAGTTTTGTTAAGAAAGATGGACGAAAGGTGTATTACTTATAATGGTCTTCGGGATCTGAGGAGGCTTTTTTATCTTCTTTAGATCCCATATTGGTGCAAGAAAGCCAGCCCGCCCCTCCTTAAATGCAAGACCAAATGATACCCCAAGTCAAAGAGATTGAGGAATTGAACCTGGCAAGACTAGGGGAGTTTTCACAACCTATCTTCATTAGCAAGAGTCTGTTGCAAGAAATTAAGGTCCACTTAGTAGAGTTGTTGAAGGAATAGAAGGACACATTTGCTTAGATATATAATGAAATGCTAGGATTGACCCCAATCTAGTGGTGCATAGATAGAACACAATGTCTAGGGTTAAGCCAATAAAGCAGGGATGGCAAATTTTTTGTCCTAAAGTTAAAGTACAAATAAAAGAAGAGATTGAAAAGTTGCTCCAAGTTAGCTTCATTAAGCTAATCAAACACCCTACCTGGCTGGCCAATATTGTGCCTATTAAAAAGAAAAATGGACAAATACGTGTTTGTGTAGTCTTCCATGATCTCAAAAAGGCTTGCCCAAAAGATGATTTCCTACTACTAAATATTGACATATTGGTGGATGCCACAGTTAGACATGAATTATTCTCATTCATGGATGGCTTCAATGGCTATAACCAAATAAAAATGGCTCCCGGTGAGTTATAAGGGGGTATAAGCCTAAGCTTAGTAAGCAAAACCCTCAACCACATTATAGGCAAGTTATAAATACATTATATTCATGCATATGAATGAATAATCAAATAGAATGCCAAACAATATGTATAGTTAACTAGTCCATATACGTAACTCAAATTTAATGCCCTCCGAAGTCAAGGTTGGAGTATATATGGCACCAATCAGATCCGGGTATTATACTAGAACTTACTTTACTACGGAACTCTACGTTCCATACTTAAATCAAATAAATCTTTTATTTTCATAAAAAACCAAATTCTAGTATAATCGTGAGTAGGTCCTCACAGTCCACACTCACCCCTAAACGGAGGCCTTTAGACTTGACCTTTAGCTAGGCGATTGACGCCTCTAACGCCTAGTGTTCTTACGGGCCAAGATAAGGTCATTTTATACGAGTACACCGTACAGAACTAATAAATTAATAATAATAACCCCCGAATTGCCTTTCTTGACCTCCATATGATGTGACGGTCGAAATTGTGTCTATGCAATGCTTGTTAATGCATGTACCAGTTTCTTTTTATAGGCCGAGTATAATTAAGTTTAAATTACGTTGTAACCATCCAATAATACACTCAATCATTTTCTATACTACCATACAATAAACATAGCATTATCTGTACTTAAGGTTACTTCACAACTCAACACATAACAACATACACAAGCATTTCCCTAAACCCCACATAGTAGTCAATTAATAATAATATTTAAGTTTACTATCTACAATCACATACAAGCATGGAATCATAAGGTAAATACTCACTCAGCCATGGCGACTCGCCCTAATCGTAGTAATCGATCGGAAGATCCTCGCTCACCTTGGGATCACCTGATTATTACGATATGATAATGCTAGTAAGTAATTGAATTAACTAGTAATTCTAAATATCTATTTGCCTAATTCTACTTAAATTACTATCAACTTCTATCCAGTCAGACTTTATTATTAATCATATGTAACTTTTTCGTTCTATTTTTTATATTTATGAATTTATAGTCGTTTTTTATCGTTTTTAGACGTATGTTCACATGGTTATGTTCGTTTTAGATGTTAAGACCCATGTTTTACAATAGAGACTAAATTTATAGAAATTTTAACTATGGAACTTAATTAATCTTATTACTTATATTTATATCCTTTATTTATACATAATGATTTAGTTAACCCTTAAATTCTTATACTTAGAGAATTTTACTTTGCTATTATTAATTTATGTACTTAATTAAGTGTAATCTAATTTAGGAAGTGTATTAGGGTTACTAATTTATGTATCTAATTATTATACACTCTTCTTATTTCTTATTTTATAAACCTCTGCTTATGTCATCACTTATATCATCATTCACTTATGTCATCGCTTACTTATGTCATGGCTTATGTCATCTTTTCATTACCTCATTGCTTATTTCATCATTTAATTACATATGCCTTACTTCATACTTATGTAATGTCTAAATGTCTTATGTACATTTCACTTAAACTACTATGTACATATACCTTTACTATGCTTATATGTATACTAGTATACTTATACATATACTTATACCATATTTATATTTGTATACATACTCATATACCTATATGGTCATATACATATTTTTGTACAATTTCGTATGCCTAATTTTCCTCTTAATAAAACCTTCCTAATTTCATTCTTTTATGTTTTTAAGTGTGTATTTAGTATAGTATAGGTATGTATAGTTAGGATTTGTCCTAGTTTAGGTTATGTACGTAGTAAATACTCATGTACAAAGATCCCCATACTTGTATTCTTCTAGTATACTCTTATGTACACATACTTAAGGGCATATAAACATGTATTCCTTTCCTCTTCTTCATGATTCCTATTCTTCTATACTTAAAGGTGGAGACTTTATGTCTTATTCTTCAAGATCACACATAACGTATATCTACTTATCTAATCGACCTAATTACCTAACTAATGAGTAATATAAAGCAACATAAAGTAACATGATCACATACCTTGATTTGTGTTGGAATTATGGAGACAAAGAGCAAAGTTTTGAAAGTGAAAGGGGAGGAGAAGTATCATGGCAATGGAGGGGGGTTTTGCTTTGTTTCTTTTTTTGTTTTGTTTGATTATGGAAGGAAGAAAATGGTAGGGTCTAGAAGGGAAATGGATGGGAGGCAATTGAGGAGGAGGGGGGAAAAAATAAACCAAAAGAAAATAAAAGAAATGAAATCATTAGATGGTTAGATATTTTTCTTACGCATTAGTATCTTTTGTTGACTTTTTAAATTATTGACGTTAGTCAACATGTGTTGACTTGGTCAACTTTCCTTAAGCATATGCCATTTTGTACACATAATGTAGTAATTAAGGGAAAAATTAAGGAAATGAGGTATTTGGTGAATTGATTAGTAAAAATAGATGATGAGGTCTTACTTTAGGTATTTATAGCCTATATACATCATTTGGTAAACTACTTTGTATAATTAGTATGAAAAGTACTAATTAGGGTATTAAGGTTTACTATATTTAACTTAATCTTTAACTATACCTCTAACCCTATGTAATACTATCTTAATTGTATACTTAGGAGATAAATGTAATCTATGATTCATGATCTTAGTTTCTAAAGGATTACTTAAGGATTCTAAATTTTTATGCATCATTGAAAGTCATCTCTAACTTTTCACTAATGATTTGGCAAAATATGAAGATTATATTATCAATTAGGGTTGTAGGGTATATTATGATGAATTAGTGCACATATGTCTTTATAGTTATCATTTTAGGGTTTTTATCACTTTTGAATGAAATCTTTAGTGTTTACATACATTTAGAATAGAAAATTTTTATACGCAATTGATTAGTTCTTTTAGGGTTTTCATTTTCATTAGCCTTGTCAACAATTGTCTAACATAGTTGAGTCTATTTCAAAAGCTAGATTGAAAATTTTAGGGGTTTACAGTAGCTACCGAGCAGAGGGCAATGATTGCCATATTTTATGACATGATGCATGACTTCATGGAAGGCTATGTTGATGACATAGTTGTCAAGCCAAGACGGGCACCTAATCATTTGACTCATCTACAGAGGGTTTTTGAATGATGTCATCTATATAAATTGCATATGAATCCCTTGAAGTGTGTCTTTGAGGTAGCTTCTGGTAAATTACTTAGATTCGTTGTTCATAGAAAAGGAATTGATGTAGATCCAGCAAAGTTGTAAGCTACACGTTCCATGCCCTCACCTACTAATCTAAGGGAATTAAAGACCTTCATGGGGAAAGTCTCCTATATTAGGCGATTCATTCCCGCATTAGCAGAAATTTCTTATCCATTACAACAATTCATGAAAAAAGGAACCCCATTTGAATGGGGACAACCTCACGAAGAAGCCATACAAAAGATTAAGGAGATACTCACCTCGTTAGCAACAATGATAATGCCAGTTAAAGGATTACTAATGATTCTTTATTTAATAGCCACTTATAAGTCTATCGAGGCTTTGTTAGCTCAAGAATTAGATTGTAGTGAACGACCAATCTACTACTTAAGCAAGTCACTCTAAGGAAGCAAGGTGAAATACTTAGCTTAGGAAAAGCAATGCCTTATGCTAGGATTCACCATGCAAAAGTTGCTCTACTATTTTTTAGCTCATAGGCTTAATCTTGTTACTCATTCAAATTCATTAAAATACTTGTTGTCACGGCCAACCCTTTCCAGAAAGACTATAAAATGGTTGCTCTTCCTATGAAAATTTGACATTACGGTTGTGTCACCAAAGGTTATTAAGTCTCAGGCCCTAGCAGACCTTTTGGATCAGTTTTCTGTGATATAAGGGGCTCCTATCGTAGATATAATCCCTATAGAATTCTATGAAGACTCTATGAAAATAGAATTAGATGGAGATTGGCAAGTGCAATTTGATGACTCCTTTAGTACCATTGGACAAGGAGCTAGGTTGATCTTAACATCTCTAGAAGGTCAAGAGATACCTTTATCTTTTAAGCTAAACTTCTTACGTACCAATAATGAGGTTAAGTATGAAACTCTCCTACTTGGTCTTATTTCTACCCAAAATGATGGAGTATCTAACTTATACATTCACGGTGACTCAAACCTAATCATCAAGTAGGAAAATGATGAATTTGCTCTCAAAGAACTATCATTAGTGCCTTATAAGGCTGTAGTGTTATTTTGTTTCCCAACGCTCTGAAGCTTCGCTTCAAAGCTCTACTCTACTTTACGATAGCATTGCCCCTTTTACTAATATGAATGAGACATACACATATACATATAGACATATATAGATTCCTATGAAAGATTTAGATTCCTATGAATGCTCTAATGGTTTTATGTTTCTACCAATGATCGTAAAATGAGGAAGAAATATCGAGAAGAGGCACTATACATACATTATTTGGCAAATCAATGTCAAGGGAGCACTAAGACAATAGTGCAATACAAAAGCATATTGAAATATGTGTTCTATGGCAGCAAAATGAATATTAACACATCATGCTTAACTCGCTAGTAATCCAAAAGAAGCATTAATTCCATAGACATTAGAAGTAATCAAGCAAGCAAAGTCAACATTTAGAGCATCTACATAACAATTGAAAAAACAACTTCTAAAATTGCCTAAAACCCCCTTAAATGTGTCTAAGGGACTTTTGGTTAGGGGGAAAAATATAGAGGGATGAAAATTGTTGGGATAAGCCCATTATTTATTTAGGCTTGACTTCTTAGGCTAGGTAACAGGGCTTAAGGAGTCTGGTTCATATTTAGGATGATTAAAAGAGATTTGGCTTAATAGGCTTGGAATAAGGATTGGTGGATTGGTCCAATGATCCTTATTCAAGCAGGTTCATGCACTTATAAGGAATGCTACTAGCTTTGGGCTCATTAGCTTTCTTAGGCAAGCTCATGCACTTATAAGGAAAGCTATCAGTCTTGAGCTCATTAGCTAGCTCATTCTAAATAACCATGAATTAAGTAAGCTCTATCTCATTTGTTGATCACCTAGATGATTTGATAGATGCCATCATGTCTAAGAGACTATAAATACCTAACATTTCTTCATCATTTAGAACACTAGGAGAGATTAGAGAAACAATGTTCTACTATGAAAGCTTTCTCAAGCAAAGAATTAATCTCTTTCGCTCAAGTTACAGGGTGAACACCTGAAGTCCCTTAAGCTTACCTTGTCTATCACTAGTGCATTTGAGACACTAAGATTACTTGTTTCTCTTTACTACCTTATTTTCAACTAATCATCTCTTTAGGTGATAATCTCACTTTACTCCATCGAAGTGACATGTAGTGCGCTACTCATGCAGCACACACATGACCACTCCAATTAAACCCTTACATTTCTACTATTTTATGAGATTTTAGTGAATTAAGATAAGTTATGAGACCATGAGGAGATTGACCCCCTAATTTCTAGAATTAGTGCACTTAATTTGTGATAGAATTTAAGTGTTTAGCTGATCATATAAGAAAATGAAATAGAAAGTAGATTTTTCACTACATTGTTGAGTAAGATGCTCTAAGCAAGGTTGAACTTAAGTGAATTCCATCAAAACTTAATTAAAAAGCATACTTGATATCCAAATGGTAAAATCTCACCACTACATCAAAAGCATGTTTGAAGCCTATGTCTTTTGAATTCATGTTAATCATCACTTTTAGCCCGAGCATTTACCTTCAATGACAACTCATAACTTTCTATTTGAGTCACTTAAATTAGAGTAGCAGGTTATAATCTAGTACTTAGATGAGCTCTTCTCCTCGTGGAAATGACTTAGTGAATATTCACCAGTTTTATCATTACACACAATCTAGTACACTATTGATAAGTGATCGACATTGTTTTCAAAATTTTTGTGTTTTCAAATCTATTACTTTTCTAGTGTTTTGTGCTATGGTCAATCCCTATTTTGCATGATGGTCTTCAGTACTCTATGCAACTTGACCACTTCTTATAAAAAGAGTAAAGAGATAGCGAAGCATCATTTGTTTGGTTATAACGCACAAAATGTGTCATCTTATTGAACCTATTGACGAGTACCATGATCGAGTCCTTCCTAAGGAATGTTCTTAGTAAGCTAAGTACCAAAATTGTTGCTTAGCTGAAACCATAGCATAGTTGGGACGGGCAATGGTAAGTAAGGCCCTTGTTAAACTCAGTACTTCTTTATTCTATAGGTAACATACCTCTCTAAGATTAAGTATACATCTCTTAACATCCTTAGCCAAGAGAATAGTGACTTCAATAACTCAAGTGTTTGCTTCTCGCTAAAATGACTAGACAACCCTCCTCCATGTGCTTTTTACACCAATATCTCACACATTGAATGAGTTAGGATACGTAAATTGCCCCTTGTGGAATAATTATCTGTCTTCCCTATGGTAATCATCAACAATTTGGCTGTCACTACATCGAGCATAGATCAATCCAAATTAGGGGTCTTTAGCATATGAATCCCTCATAACTAAGAATCCAAGCAACTCGGTTTAGAGGTCAATCAAGAGGGCATGTTGTTTAGATGGGGCATCAAACACCATGTTAGTTTTGTTAATCTTATACTTCACCACATCTGAAAATCTCTCCATGAAGTTTGTCCATTTAGCTTATTGCTTGGATTGCTTTGGTTAACTCTTTAAGTATCATAATGTCTCATGGTTAGTGTATATCGCAAATTCTCTAGGAAACAAGTAATGTTGCCAAATCATTAAAGCTTGGATCAAGGAGTAGAACTCTTTATTGTATACCATATAGTTGAGAGTAACTCTACAAAGCTTCTCACTAAAGTAGGTAATAGGTCAACCCTTCGATATCTATATGGCACCTATGCCTATACTAGAAGCATTGCATTCTGATTCAAACACCTTCTCAAGGTCGGGGAAAGCAAGGATAATGATAGTGGTTAGTCTCTCTTTCACCTCATCGAAGCTCTTTTGCTCTCTTGCTCCCTACTTAAATTTTACATTCTTCTTTGACAACTCGATTAATGTAGTTACTACGATATTGAAGTTCTTAATGAAGCATTAGTAGAATGAAGTTAGTCCATGAAAACTTCAAATGTCTAATAGAATAGGTAAGCTCAGCCATTTAGTTATAGCTTGTATCTTATCTTCATCAACTTAGATTCCACACTCATTTACAACAAATCCTATGAACGCCATTTCTACTTAGCAAAAGTCATACTTCTTTAAGTTTTCCACAGCGTTTCTCTATTCAGAGTATAGAAATAATAGCTCAAAGATGCTCATGATATGTCTCTACGTCGGGACTTTACATAATGATTTCATTAAAACACACAACCATAGATTTTCCTTTTAGATCATAGAGCACATGATTCATCAATCTCATAAACAAGCTCAAAGATTTGGATAGGTTAAATGGCATCACGAGCCATTCAAATAGCCCATGCCTCGTCTTGAAGGAGGTCTTCTATTTGTCTCCTACTCTCATTTTGATTTGATGGTAGCTCGATCTTAAGCCAATCTTAGAGAAGATTTTGGTTCCATGTAACTCATCTAACATATTGTCAAGCTTTGGGATTAGATATCAATATTAAATATTGATTCAATTGATAGCTCCACTACCTATGTACATTATAGAGGACACATCCTTTTTGGACACCAACAAAGCTAGTACTGCACTTAGACTTAGTGATTCTCATACATAACCCCAATCATCTCAAAAACTTGCCTCTAAAGTTTTGTGGCTTGCTCAATGTTCATTCTATAAGCAGGCTTATTTGCAAAGTAGCTCTTGATTATAAGTCAATTACATGCTCTATGCTATGGACTCATGGTAGTCCTTTCAATAGCTCATCAGGGACTAAGGGTCATCAAGCTCAACTTTACCTTCCTACCTTCTTGCTTAAAAGAGCAAGTATTAGTGAACCCATTGTAAACAACTCTTCAATCAAATAACTATGGTCTTTAATAAAACATGAGAGGTACTCATCTATAGGACACCCTATAGCATCTCATCGTAGTACTTGCCAATTGAAATTGGCATTAAAGTTTGTTTACTAACTTGCAAGGCTCTTTTATCACTTAGCAATGAAGTTTGTATAGCTTGGGGTAGGGTTAGGTCAGTAACTTCAGTTGTTGAATCATGAATGTAGAGGCAACATTAGTGCAACTCTTACTATTAACTATGAGTGCACACAATATTCTCTTGACATTACACTCAATATAAAACAAGTTCTGATGAATTGCCAACCATCAGTCCCATTACTCGTACATGGCTCCGAGGACTCTAATCCTTTACTAAAAGAATCCTCTCTCAACAATATGTCAATGACGAGAAACTTTACGCTAAAGGAAGGTGGTTCAACTTCTTGAGCTCCCCGCATTGTTATACATTGATCTATACTCTTAATAGTGTTGATACCAACCATTCCCTTACTAAGGACCCTATGCTGAGTAATCCAACCAACTGCTGCCAAGTGTTGGAGACTCACTTACTAGCCGAATAGTTTTCTCCCGAGATGTTACCATTTCTCTCGTCACCCTCTTCTCATCCTAGCCCCTTTATTGCCGCAACATCTTGATCTCTTTCACCTATTGTGTTTAGAGAATCTTTGTACCGGACAAATATTGTACTGCCACCTGTCTACCTCATCTGACATTATACTATTTTTCCATTTTTGTCTTTTGTTCTTTTTAACCTCTTTCATATGTACTAGGAATACCCTTTTGTATATACCTTCTTATAATTTCCTTTTTTGTAATGTTGCCTTAAGGACTTACTATAAATAGTCCCTTTCTTTTATAAGCTACAGATAACTTAACAATTAGACATTGAATATTCTATTCATATGAGACAACCCTCTCCAAGTCTATTTTTCTTACACTCTTATCTAATCTTGTTGAGTAGCTGAGGATTAGTGGCGGGTGGACCATGACATCAACTTGTATGTCATATCAAGTGTGGTGTCAAGTTATGTTGTATTCGTTGATGGGTTACATCCCTTGAGCAACTTCACATTGGCTACTCCTATTCGCTTATAGACCCTTTCACTCTAATTTCTTCAATATTTTGAAGGACTTATTTAGTCCAGATTTATTACGATAAGTCCTAATGATAACTAAGCTCCTAAGCACTCCCTATAATCCTAGTATCAGAGCTTGAGGTTGAAATTAAGAGCTATATAATGATAGTCAGTGTACTGTTCGAGATACTTGTGTGTGTGTTGAAGGCATCCGTGTGAAGTGTATTTATTAAAGCTTTAGGTTAAGAATGTCGAACCCTAATGTATAAAGAGAGATTAACAATGCTAAGAGTGATGCTCATGGTTGTGGTTAAGTTACCTAACAAACACCACATACTATTGATGAGCAAATATAAGATCTTACTACTATTGTGGCCAACTTAGCTGTCTCAGTAAACAGAATACTAGAGACTAGATTGTATGAGAGAGTTGCTAAGTAGGGCCAAGAGATGAGAGATAGGCCAAGAAGGTAGATGAACGAGCGAGCTCTAGAAGCCTTTCCCTTAAACCAAGCACCACCACAACATGTTGACAGAGTTGCGAGAATGAGGTTGGAGTTAGATGAAGTGGAAGAGTACGGAGAAGAATAAGACCAACATGTTGGGGTTAATGAGTATGAGTTTAGAGTGCCAAGAGGTGCTAAACATCTTAAGGTATGGATTCCAAGCTTCAATGGGTCTGGTAGTGCTAATGACTACTTGGAATGGGAAGAGAAGATCAAAAAGATATTCAACTTCTATGATTAAGAAGATGTTGTCTACATTTGAGTAGCCACCTTAGAATTTTCTAAGTATACAATAATGTGGTGGAAAATGGTTCTGGTATTGTTGATGACTACTTAGACTGGGAAGAGAAGATCGAAAAAATATTCAACTTCTATGATTAAGAAGATGCTATCCGCATTTGAGTAGCCACCTTAGAATTTTTTGGGTATGTAACAATGTGGTGGAAGAAACTACAAAATGTTTGCCTAAGGGCTCAATACAGAGTCTAAAGATGGAACGAGATGAAGAGAGTTCTTAGAAGTAGGTTCGTTCCCGAACACTACGAATAAGATACTTTCCGCCAACTCTAAGACTTAAAGCAAGGTAACAGATCCATGGATGATTATGTCCAAGAGTTTCAGTTGCTTATGATAAAATGTGATGTCAATGAACCTAAGACCTGAACTATACTACGATTCATCTCTAGACTACAAGCAGAGATTGGTAACATCATGGAACTGTAGAAGCTCACAACTCTAGATGAAACCATTTGTGTGGCTTAGAGAGTTGAAAGGCAACGACAGAACCAGGTTAGTTGAATGTCGAGTAACTAAACACTAGTGCCGAATAGGACTGGCCTCCCAAGCTAACCAATGAATGATAAAGCATCAAACAATTTTGAGGTAGAACGCTAAGGTCAAATGCTGTGTCGACCAGAAGAAAGCCAAGGCAAGAGTAAAATAGAGGAACCTAAGATCTGAAGAGATCTAGGTCAGAGTTCAAGAAGGGAAACCTGAGAAATCAAATGTTTTAAATGCTTTAGCTATGAACACGTGGCTAGTCAATGTCCAAACCACCAAGTCATGACCAAAAAGGGAGACAAGCCCTAGTTTGAAGTAGAAAGTACGAGTGAAGGAGAGGAAGAAGCGGCAACCAATCTAATGCTGGAAAAATTTCAAGAAGACCTTAATGCCTAGATACATCCTGAGGGCGAAGCTAAGTATTGCTTTGTTGTTCGATGATCTCTCAATGCTTTTGTAGCTAATAAGAACGAGCAAAGAGAGAACCTGATGCGTCTCTAAGGTGGAACATATAGAGAGGCACCATAACGAAGCAAAACAAACAAACGAGAAAAAGGTTAGCAAAGTCCGAGCAGCTACCAAATGGATATGACTCACCACTTGATCCTACTTAGCCTACAATTTGCTAAATATGACATACTGATCCAAATTGAAGGGTCACTTGTCACTACTCCTTACTAAAGGGAATAAATAAGAGTTGAATAACAAGAACACTAAGGTTGCTCAAATGAGTAATTTCTTTATTGAAATTGATATGGTTTTGCTTACAAGGAAAGTGGGGGTTTATATACTTACCTACCAGGGTTATTTTACATGTGTGAAAAGACAAAAGGGTATTTTACAATCACGTTACATGAATTATACTAAAAAGGGGTAAAAAGGATAAAGAATATTCAGTACAAAAGAGAAAGAATCTTTTTAGAACGTTGTATCAAAAGATACATCTCGCTTGATGGTTGGATGTTGGGAGTATGATACAACATAGGTAGAAATAGGAAGTGTTGGCAGTCAAGAGCCAACCTAATCTAGATCAAGTTGGGAGCTAATCGGTCTGGTTAGGAAGTCAATTGAATTGGAGTTAGGTGCCAATGGTCAGTTGGAGAGCTCAGTTCGACTAACCTATCTTAGGTTACCTTCTAGATCAAGACTTTACAACTAGGTAGGAGCATGTTGGACATACGTAAAGATCTAAGAGACAGGTCGGTAGGAGGTTGGATTGAAAAAGGAGTCCCCGTCTTGGTTATGGCCTAGAGCTAGTATTTTCCATGCAAGCCCTTGAAGTCCTCTAGCTCGACTTCTTATGATTAGTCCAGGGGGTTGATTCCTATTAGAACCTCTTCCATACGAATTACCAGGTGAATGGTAAGCTATATGCCGTGATCATTGATGGAGGAATCTGTACCAACGTCATCGCTAACCTCTTTTTGACTTGAGAGTGTTACATGATGAGTATAGAAATACGTACATGCTCCAAAAGGAAGGGACGAAAATTATATTGACACCTATGAGTCTTAAGGAAGTGTAAGAAGCGCATGAAAAAGGTTACTAGATCTCTATAGTGGAAGTCCTTAGTGATTTCCCGAACTCAGTTTGCTCGAAAACTCAAGGCCAAAGATTATGTGCTCCTTTTAGTTAGGAGGTTCTTAGAGATTAGAGAAGCCAAGAACTTAACTGTCGAAGTGTAGCAGTTACTTCAAGAATTTGCCAACCTATTCCCTATTGAGATGCCGAAAGGTCCTTATGTTGTACCCACTGTGTTCGTGTCGAAAAAGGATGGAACGTGGTGAATATGCATTAACAGCTAAGCTATTAATAAGATTACTATCAAATACCAATACCCAATTCTATGACTTGATGATATGTTTAACTAATTACATGGCACTTACATCCTTTCTAAGATTGACTTGAAGAGTAGCTACCACTGGATACAAATGAGACTTGGGGATGAATGAAAGACAGCCTTCAAGACAAGGGATGGTCTGTTCAAATTGTTGGTGATGCCATTGGTTTAACTAATGTGTTGAGTATATTTATACAACTAATGAATCATGCACTCAAATTATTGATCAATAAGTGCATTGTGGTTTATTTTGATGATTTTCTAGTCTATAATACCGACCTCCTCGTTCATGTCGAACATTTGAGATTGGTGTTTAACATACTCCGCACCGAGAAATTATTCAGCAACCTGAAAAAATGCACGTTCCGTCAAAGCAAGATTGTATTCCTTAGATATGTCGTTTTAAAGAGAGGAGTTTAAGTTGATGAGGAAAAAGTCAAAGCTATTAATGAATGGCCTATGCCGACTAGTGCTGCCAAAGTCAGGAGCTTCCATAGTTGAGCCTCATTCTATCAAAGATTTATTCGAAACTTCAGTTCCATAACTATGTCATCGACTGAATTAACTAAGAAGAATGTTGAGTTTAGATGGAAAGAAAAGGCTTAGAGGAGTTTAAAGGACGTAAAGTCTAAGCTGACATCTGCTCCAATACTTACCCTACTAGATTTCGAGAAGGTTTTTGATGTTAAACGTGATGCGTCTAGCATCAGCATTGGTGTTGTCCTTATGTAGGAGTGCTAACCCATTGCTTAATTCAGCGAAAAACTTCGAGGTGCTACCCTTAATTACTCAACCTACGATAGGGAGTTCTATGCCCTTATGTGTACACTTCAAAACTGGCAACATTACCTGTTGTTGACAGAATTCATCATCTATTCGGATCATGAATCTCTTAAGTATCTTCATAGGCAGTAGAAGCTTTCTCAGCATCACGCCAAGTGGGTCGAGTTCTCGACAACCTTTTGCTATTATCAGATATAAGAAGGGAAGCACCAACATGGCAGCTAATGCACTTTCTCGCTGTCATACCTTCATCCTGACATTACAAGATAAGGTGCTTGGATTCAGTACTCTAGCAGATCGGTATGAGCATAACCCACATTTTAGGCCTTTAGTAGCCAGGTGCAGTGCTAGAGGAGCTACGAAAAGGTTCTACATGAGTGAGGGGTTCTTGATGAAGTGTAAGCAGATTTGCATGCCATGTAGTTTTACAAGGGAGCTACTCGTTCAAGAAGCTCATGCCAAGGGTTTAGTAGGCCAGTTTGGGGAAAAGAGGATAATTGAGATATTGAAGAGGCATTTTTACTGGCCTGGGATGATGAAGGATGTACATCAAATACTTAAGAGGTATGAGGTGTGTAAATATGCAAAGGGGAGGAGAGAGCCCTATGGAGAATATACACCACTACCAATTCTAGAGTAGCTATGGACCGATCTAAGCATGGATTTCATACTCAACCTTCCTTATACGCCGAGAAGACATGACTCAATCATGGTGGTGGTCGATTGGTTCAGCAAGAAGGGCCACTTCATTCCTTACTATGGAACTAATGATGCTTTATTCACCGCTAACCTCTTTTTGTGGGAAATTCTATAACTACATAGAGTGCTGAGGAGTATTGTGTCTAACTACGATTCGAAATTTACGAGCTTTTTTTAGAAAACCCTATAGAGGAAACTCAGCACTAAGCTCCTATTCAATACCTCTTGTTACCTCGAGACAGACAGCCAAATTGAAGTGGTGAACAAAACCGTCGATAACCTCCTATACACCATTGTTGGAAAGAACTCTTGTGATTGGGATTTATATCTGCCCATCATTGAATTTGTTTACAATCACTTAGCTTACAACTTAACTAGAACACCACCATTTGAGGTTGTTTATGAACTTAACCCGAACTTAACCTTGGATTTAATTAATAATCTAACTACATAAGGGGAAAGTTAATCTGACCTATAGTGTGCCGAGGAGTTCTAAAGGTTACATTAAAAGATTGCTGAGCAACTAGCCAAAAATATAGGCCAATAGAAGGAAGTAGGAAACCACAAAAGGAGGCAAGTCATTTATACGCTTGGGGACCTTATCTAGATCCATCTTAGCAAGGAACGCTTCCCTAGCAAACGGACAAACAAACTATCTCCTAGAACGGATGAACCCTACAGGATCTTGAGGTGTATTAATGATAATGCCTATGAGATTAAGCTAGTTTTCAGCATGTTTACCACATTCAACGTCGCCAATCTGACTCCCTATGTGCCCAATGATAACGAAGACAAAGATTTAAGGGCAAATCTTCAGCAACCTTGGGGAATTGATAAACTGCTGACCATCAGTCCCATTACTCACATACAACTTTGAGGACTCCAATCCTTCATCCCGAAGAATCCTCTCTTGGCAACCTACTAATGACAAGAAACTTTACACTAAAAGGAGGTGGGTGAACTCCTTGAGCTCCCTACATTGTTATACATTGATCTATACTTTCAATAGTAATGAAGTCGACCATTCCCTTACCAAGAACCTTGTGCCGAGTAATCTGACCAACTACTATCGAGAGGTTCTTGTTGAGTGATGAGAGACTTACACACTGATTGAGTAATTTATTGATGAAATGATAACCAACAATCCCTTACTTGCATACGACTCTAAGGACTCCAATCCCTTACCTAAAGAATCCTCTCTCGGCAACCTACCGATGATGAGAAAGTTTACACCGAAGGAAGGTGGTTAAACTCCCTAAGCTCCCCGTATTGTCATAGGATGATCTATACACTCGATAGTGATGATGACGACCATTCCCTTACTGAGGACCCTATGCTAAATAAACTAACCAACTATTGCCAAGAGGTTCTTGTCAAGTGACGAGAGTTTTCTCTTAGCATGCTACCATCTCTCTCTCATCTAAGCCACTTTATTGCCGCAACATCTTGACCCCTCTCGCTTGCTGTGCTAAGAAAATATTCATACAAGACTAATGTTGGACTGCCACCTGTCTACCTCATCTAACATTGTACAACTTTTCCATTTTTGTTTTTTTGTCCTTTTTACCCTTTTTCGTATATACTAGGAATCCTCTTTTTGTATATACTTTCTTGTAATTTCTTTATTTGTAATATTGTTCTAGGGACTTACTATAAATAGTCTCTTTCTCTTGTAAGTAGCATATAATTTACATTTTAAGACTAAATATTCCGTTGTTGTGTGACAACCTCTCCAAGTCCATCTTTCATACACTCTTATCTAATCTTGTGAGTAGCCTATAATTAGTGGTGGGTAGACCATGACATCAACTTGTGCGTCATATCAAGTAAGGTGTTAAGTCGTGATGTGTTCATTGGTGAGTTACATCCTTCGAGTAGCTTTACATCAACTACTTTTGTTCACCCATGGACCCTTTCCCTTTAATTTTCTTCGATACTTCGAAGGACCCATTTTAGTTAGATTTGCCACTGCAAGTCCTAGTGATAACTAAGCTCTTAGGCATATCATATAATTTTCCTGGTATCAAAGCTTAAGGTTAAGACTAAGAGTTGTATAGTAATAGTCAGTTTGCTATTCAAGATACTTATATGTGTGTTGAAAGCATCTGAGTGTAGTGTCTTTAGTGAAGCTTTGTGTTGAGAATATTGGACCTTAGTGTATAGGGAGAGATTAATGATGTCGACAGTAATGCTCATGGTTATAGTCAAGTTACCCAATAAACACTACATACTACTAATGAGCAGATACAAGATCTTGCTACTATTGTCGCTAACTTAGCTGTCTCAATAAACAGGGTCTTGCAAACTAGACCACATGAGAGACTTGTTGAGCAGGGCCAAGAAATAAGAGATAGGCTGAAGAGGCAGATGAATGAGTGAGCTCCAGAAGTCTTTCCAGTGAACTAAGCACCATCGTGACATGCCAATAGAGTCGCAAGAAGAAGGTCGGAGTTGGATTGAGTGAAAGAGTATGAAGAATGAGAAGACTAGTATGATGGGAATGATGAGCATGAGTTTAGAGTACCAAGAGGTGTCAAACATCTTAAGGTACAGATTCCGAGCTTCAACGGGCATGGTAGTGCTAATGAATACTTAGACTAGGAAGAGAAAATCAAAAAGATATTCAACTTCTATGATTATGAAGATGCTATCCACATTAGAGTAAGTATGTTAGAATTTTCTAGATATGTGGCAATGTAGTGGACGAAGCTACAGAATGTTCGCCTGAAGACCTAATGCGAGGTCCAAACATGGAATGAGATGAAGAGAGTTCTAAGAAGTAGGTCCATTCTTGAACACTACGAACAAGACACTTTCCAATGACTCCAAGACTTGACGAAAGGTAACAGATCCATAGATGAATATGTTCGAGAGTTTCAATTGTTCATGATACAATGTAACATCGCCAAGCCTAAGACCCAAACTATTATATGGTTCATCTCTGGACTACGGGTTGAGGTTGGTAACATCATGGAACTGTAGAGCTTCATAACTCTGGATGAAACCATCCGTGTGGCCTAGAGAGTTAAAAGGTAATGGTAGAACCAAGTTAATCGATTACTGAGTAGCCGAATACTAATGTTGAATAGGAGTGGCTTGTCGAATTGACCAATGAATGATAGAGTTTCTAACAATTTTGAGGAGGTACGCAGAGGTCACACGCCGAGTTGACCAGATGAAGGTTGAGGTAAGGGCAAGATCAAGGAGCCTGAGATTCAAAGAGACTAGGGTTAGAGTCCAGGAAGAAAAACCCGAGAAATCAAATGTTTTAAATGCCTTAGCTATGGACACATGGCTAGTCAATGTCGAAACCGCCGAGTCATGACCATAATGGGAGACAAGCCCTAGTTTGAAGTAAAAGGTACGAGTGAAGGAGAGGAAGAAGTGGCAACTGATTACATGCTATAGGAATTTAAAGAAGACCCTAATGCCATGATACCTCTTGAAAGCGGAGCCAAGTATTGCTTTGTTGTTCAACCATCTCTTAGTGCTTTTATGGTTAATGATAATGAGCAAAGAGAGAACCTCTTTCATACGAATTACTGGGCGAATGGCAAGCTATGCACCATGATCATTGATAGAGGGAGCTGTACCAACACCATCGCATAAGGGCTAGTTAAGGCCATGAAATTGCCAACCCTTCCATACCCCAAGTTGTACAAGATTCATTAGTTGAACGAAAAAGGAGGACTACAAGTTTCTGAGCAAGCCAAAGTGCCAATTACCATTGGTGATAAGTACAAGGATGAGGTGTTGTGCTATGTCCTTCCCATGTGTGTATCTTACATATTACTTGACCAACCGTGGCTATTTGACTTAAGAGTATTACATGATGAGTATAGAAATACCTACATATTCCAAAAGGATAGGAAGGAAATTATATTGACACCTATGAGTCCTAAGAAGCCTAAGAAAAGATCACTAGATCTCTATAGTGGAAGTCCTTGGTGATTTCCCGAGCTTAGTTTGCTCAAGAACTTAAACCTGAGGACTATGTACTCCTTTAGGTTAGGAGATTCATAGAGGTTAGAAAGGTACAGAACTTACCTATTGAAGTGTAGCAACTACTTTAAGAATTTGCCAACCTATTACCTATTGAGATGTCGAGAGGATTACCTCCCTTGAGAGGAATTGAGCATTGCATCAACCTCCAACCAAGGGTTAATTTACCAAACCAACTCGCTTACAGGCTCAACCTAGAGTACATAGCTGAACTAAAGAAACAAGTGGATGAGTTGGTGGATCGCGGCTATGTCCATGAGAGCATGAGTCCTTGTGATGTACCCATTGTGCTCGTACCGAAAAAGGATGGAACATGATGAATGTACATTGACAGCCGAGCTATTAATAAGATCACTATCAAATACCGATACTGAATTCCGTGGCTTGATGATATGCTTGACAAGTTACATGATGCGTACATCTTTTCTAAGATTGACCTGATGAGCGACTACTACCAGATACGAATGAGACTTAGCGATGAATGGAAGACGACCTTCAAGATAAGGGACAGTCTGTTCGAATGGTTGGTGATTCTGTTCAGATTAACTAATGCACCGAGTACATTTATGCGGCTGATGAACCATGCACTAAGATCATTGATATGCAAATGCATTGTGGTTTATTTTGTTGATATTCTGGTCTACAGTGCCGACCTCCTCATCTATATCGAACATTTGAGATTAGTGCTTAACATACTCTGCACCAAGAAATTATTCAATAACCTAAACAAATGCGCATTCTATCAAAGCGAGGTTATGCTCCTCCAATATCTCATTTTTAAGAATGGAGTTTAAGTTGATGAAGAGAAAGTCAAAGCTATTAATGAGTAGCCTATTCCAACTAATGTTGCTAAAGTTAGGAGTTTCTATGGTCTAGCCTTGTTCTATCGAAGATTTATCCAGAACTTCAACTCCATAACTGCACCATTAAGTGAATTGACCAACAAGAACATTGAGTTTAGATGGATTGAAAAGGCTCAAAGATGTTTTGAAGACATGAAGACTAAATTGACATTTACTCTAATACTTACCCTACTAGATTTCAAGAAGTTTTTGAGGTTAAATGTGATGCGTCTGGTGTCGGTATTGGTGCTATCCTTATGTAGGAGCACTAACCCATTGCTTACTTTGGTGAAAAACTCTAAGGTGCTACCTTGAATTACTCTGCCTATGATAGGGAGTTCTATGCCCTTGTTAAAACACTCCAAAACTGGTAGCATTATTTATTGCTGAGAGAATTCATCATCTATTCGGATCATAAATCTCTTAAGTATCTTTGAGGGCAATAGAAGCCTTCTCGGCATCATACTAAGTAGGTCGAGTTCTTAGAGACCTTTTGCTATGTCATGAAATATAAGAAAGGAAACACCAATATAGTGGCTAATGCACTTTCTCACTATCATACCCTCATCACAACGTTATAAGCTAAGGTGCTCGGATTTGGCACTTTACCTAATTAATATGAGCATGACCCACATTTTGGACCATTGGTAGCTAGGTGCAGTGCTAGAGGAGCTATGAAAAGGTTCTACTTGAGTAAGTGGTTCTTGATGAAGGGTAACCAGATTTGCATGCTAAGTGGTTCTATAACGGAGCTATTAGTTCGAGAGGCTCATGCTGAGGGTCTAGCCGACTATTTTAAGGGAAAGAGGATGATTAAGATATTGAAAGAGCACTTTTGCAAGCCTGGGATGATGAAGGATGTGTACCGAATACTTGAAAGATGTAAGGTATGTAAGTATGCAAAAGGGAGGAGAGAGTCCTATGGAGAATATACACCATACCAATTCCAAAGCAACTGTGGACTGATCAAAGCATGGATTTCATGCTTAGCCTTCCCTACGTGCCAAAAAGATATGACTCAATTATGGTGGTGGTTCGATTCAACAAGATGGGCCACTTCATTCCCTACTACAGAACTAATCATGCTTTATTCATCATTAACCTCTTTTTTGCAAGAAATTGTGCAACTACATGGAGTGCCGAGAAGCATTGTATCCAACCGTAATTCAAAATTCACAAGCTTCTTTTGGGGGAACCTATGGAGGAAACTTGGCATTAAGCTCATGTTCAATACCTCTAACTACCCCTAGACAGACGGCTAAACTGAAGTAGTTAACAGAATCATCGGTAACCTCCTGTACACTACTATTAGAATGAACTCTCGTGACTGGGATTTATGCCTGCCCATTATTAAATTTGCCTACAATCGCTTAACTCACAACTTAATTAGAACATCACCATTTAAGGTTGTTTATGGACTTAACCCAAATTGGTGTACCTAGGAGCTCAATTATCACTAAGACTTACTGAGGTAGATTTGAACTGAAATGGGTCATTTGAGATATCGAAGAAAATTTAAGGGAAATGGTCCACAACCGAACAAAAGTCGCTGACATGAAGCTGCTCGGAGGATGTGACTCACTAGCTAACATAACACAACTTGACACCATACTTGATATGACACACAAGTTGATGTTAAGGTCCACTTACTACTAATCCTAAGCTACTCGAAAAGATTAGATAAGAGTGTATGAAATATGGACTTAGAGAGGGTTGTCTCACAAGAATAGAATATTTAGTATTAAAGTGTAAGTTATCTATGACTTACAAAAGAAAAGGACTATTTATAGTAAGTCCCCAAGGCAACATTACAAATAATGAAATGACAAGAAAGTATATATAAAAAGAGGATTCTTAGTACATACCAAAAAGGGTAAAAAAGACAAGACCAAAAATAGAAAAGTAGTACAATGTTAAACAAGGTAAAGGGGTGGTAGTGTAACATTGGTCCCATACGAATATTCTTTGAGCACAGTAGGCAAGAAGGGTCAAAATGTTGCGGCAATAAACAGCTAAGATGAGAGAAATGGTAGTATGCCAAGAGAAAACTATTCGGTCATTTAAGTAAGTCTCTCATCACTCAACAGGAACTTCTCGATAGTGTTTGGTCGAATTACTTAGTATAGGGTCCTTGGCAAGGGAATGGTCAGCACCATCCCTACCGAGTGTATAGATCAACGTACAACAATGAAGGGACCTCAAGGAGTTCAGCCACATTACTTTGATGTAAACTTTCTCGCCATCAGTAGGTTGTCGAGAGAGAATTCACCGTATAAAGGATTGGAGTCCTTAAAGCCGTGCATGAGTAATGGGGCCGTTGGTCAACAGTTCATCACAAACCAACCCTTGGATTTAATTAATAGCTCGACCACACAAAAGGAAAGTTGACTCGGCCTATAGTGTATCAAAGAGTTCTAAAGGTTACATCAGAAAATTGCAAAGCAATTAGCTAAAACTATGGCTCAATAGAAGGAAGTGGGAAACCATGGAAGGAGGCGAGTCATTTATACCATTAGGGACCTTATTTGGGTCCATCTTAATAAGGAATGCTTCCTTAGTAGAAGGACCAACAAACTATCTCTCAGAATAGATGGACCTTAGAGGATCCTAAGGCGCATTAACGATAACTCCCATGAGATTAATCTACTCGAAGGTTACGGCATATTTACCTCCTTCAACGTCGTTGGTTTGACTCCTTATGTGCCCAATGATGAGGAAGACTAAGATTTGGGGGCAAATCTTCAACAACCCTAGGCAATAGATGAACTACTGACCAACGATTCCATTACTCACGTACAACTTCGAGGACTCTAATCCCTCACCCAAAGAATCCTCTCTCAGCGAAATATTGATGATGAGAAAGTTTTCATCAAAGGAAGGTGGCTGAACTCCCTAAGTTCCCTACATTGTCATAGGATGATCTATACACTCGGTAATGATGATGCTAACCATTCCCTTGCCAAAGACCCTGTACTAAATAAACTAACCAACTATTGCTAAGAGGTTCTTGCCAAGTGATGAGAGTATTCTCTTAGCCTGCTACCATCTCTCTCTTGTCCCAACCCCTTTATTATGACAATATCTTGACCCCTCTCACCTACTATGCTTAGAGAATATTCATACAAGACCAATGTTGCATTACCACCTCTCTACTTCTTCTGACATTATACTACTTTTCTATTTTTGTCTTTTGTCTTTTGTCTTTTGTCCTTTTTACCCTTTTTCGTATATACTAGGAATCCCCTTTTTTGTATATACTTTCTTTTAATTTCTTTATTTATAATGTTTCCCTAGGGACTTACTATAAATAATCCCTTTCTCTTGTAAGCCACATATAACTTACAATTTTAGACTAAGTATTCTGTTCTTGTGAGACAATCTCTCCAAGCCTATCTTTCATACACTCTTATCTAATCTTATCAAATAGCTCATGATTAGTGGTAGGTGGACCTTAATATCAATTTGTGCATCATATCAAGTGAGGTGTCAAGATTATGTTCATTGGTGAGTCACATCCTCCAAGCAGCTTTACTTCAACTACTTTTGTTCCCCTATGGACCCGTTCCCTCTAATTTTCTTTGATACAATGGAGAACCCATTTTAGTCAAATTTGTTATGGTAAGTCCTAATGATAACTAAACTCCTAGGCACACCATTATCTTAGCATGTCACCATTTCTCTCGTCGCCCTCTTCTTGTCCTGACCCCTTTATTGCTACAACATCTTGATCTCTCTCACTTGTTGTGTTTAGAGAATCTTCGTACAGGACCAATGTTGTACTGCCACCAATTCACCTCATTTGATATTGTACTACTTTTCCATTTTTGTCTTTTATTCTTTTTACCCTTTTTCTTATGTGCTAGGAGTACCCTTTTGTATATACCTTCTTGTAATTTCTTTATTTGTAATGTTGCCTTAAGGACTTACTATAAATAGTCCCTTTCTCTTATAAGCCATAGATAACTTGACAATTAGACATTGAATATTCTATTCTTGTGAGACAATCCTCTCTAAATCTATTTTTCTTACACTCTTATCTAATCTTTGTTAAGTAGCTCAAGATTAGTGGCAAGTAGACCTTGACATCAACTTGTACGTCATATCAAGTGAGGTATCAAGTCGTGTTATATTCGTTGGTGAGTCACATCCTCCAAGCAGCTTTACATCAGCTACTCTTATTCACCTGTGGACCCTTTCCCTCTAATTTCTTCGATATTTCGGAGGTCCCATTAAGTTCAGATTTACTATAGTAAGTCCTAGTGATAATTAAGCTCTTAGGTACACTAAGTTCTCATATTATTCATCTTTAAGGATGAAACTAATACTCATTACCCTCTATGATACTATGGTGGTCAGGCATGAATTTTCCTTCCTCATCATAGATCACATCCTCTTGTATGTAAGCAATCTACACATTAGCAACAACTCTAGCTCTGAACGTTGCAAAGGCTCTAATACTAAAATGATAAGGGTCTAGACATGAATGAATACACACAAGCCTATCACATAAACCAAAAGGGGTATGTCTTGACCGTAAGATGGTTAGAAGGCTAAATGATAGTCAATGGTGAACTTGGTTTCGTGTACTAACACTTGGATATGATGCTACAAGATGCCTCATACAAGCTTAAGAATGACTTAATATGATGTAAAATTCCTCCTTAAGGTCACTTGTCACTATTCCTTAACTTAAGGGAATAGATAAGAGTAGCTTAGACACAATTCATAAGGAAACATAAGCATAAGGTAAGAGGAAGGAGATAAATATTCTATTACTTTAATTTGTGTAGCTATTACATCATGAGGCTTTTACACTCCCCTTTCAAGGAAACTTCTCATGTTACTTAATTTACTAAAATGGATATCTTGCCAAATATAAATTATGTAGAATTTACAAAGGGAAGAATGAAGAAAGAAACAATAAAGAACATGAGTTGAGATAGTATAGTGCTAGAAAAGCAAAAGATATGTATTAATGACTTAATTTGTGATCCCAAGAGCAATTGGGCTTTGTTGGTCCAAGGTTAAGCTGGTTTAAATGGGTTGGCATATTGTTGGCAAGCTTAGCTCTACGCTATCTAAGCTATTGGGATAGCATGCTAAGCTATTTTTCTTACTCCATCTAGGTCCTAGATAGGTCAACATTCATTGCATTGATTTTAGGATAGCTCGAATTAGCACTAATTCCTTCACTCAAGAGATAGCAGTTTGTTGTTATGAGCTAAGGAACTCAAACGAATAGCTTGTAGAAACTTAGCTTCATCATCCGTGAACTATTGCTGAAGAGCTTATTAGAATAAGGTAGTAAACCCACAATCTTAAGACCATATCATTGGTCCTTGATTCTATCACCTTATAGTTACTTACGACATTGGTTTAGACCTCTCACTTGATCTAATAGGCCCTATAACTATCAAAGTTCCTTCTACTATACTCTTATTGCATTAATTTTACCTTTAAGGCTACGATTTTAACTTTTGAGAAGGTACTGATAACTTTAACTCTAATTCTGTCCCTTAAGGTTAGCCTTTATCCTTTCAAGTATCTAGCAACGTTCTAGACCTCTAATTCATGAAGGTTGTCCCTTTCTACTAACCTCATGAATTCTGTTGTGTACTCATACATAGATCTTTTCCCCTATTGACACCATTAGTACTATTAGAATAAGATCTATTTATCGTTTAGGGGTAAGAATTCCCTCATCAACAAATACTTCATCTTATATAATGTACATATAGGATCTTTTCCTTCTTGCTCTTTCTTATACTGAATTCATCCCTACCATGTAGAAATCCTCCTTTTAATCTACAAACCACCAATTTAACTCTCTTCTTTGATGGAATCTCTAAGTAATCAAAGAAACTATCAATCTCTTCAATCAAATCCAAAAACTCCTCTATTCCCAAACTTCAATTGAAGTAAGGAACATCTACCTTCAACCTAAAATCATCAAGAGCCCCATCATCACCACCATAAACATCTCTCCTCCTATTGCCTTGATAAGGCTATCGTTGACTATATCGAGGTAATTAATAATTATCTAAGTCTTTTGAGTCATCTTCATTATTATAACCATAATACCTATGAACAAGAGAAAGCCTATCAATAAGGTCACTATGAGCCATATTTACCCGTAGCCTTCTATTGACATGCTACATCCTATAAGTATCAATTCCCACACCATCAAGACAATCAGTAATCTCCTTAAGGTACTCTTCGAGACATTGGAATTTTCAATCTATCTACTATTCTAAACATTGCTCTAAACATTGAAACTCAATTTCAGTTTTTCCCACTTAAATTGCAACCCAAACCTCTTAAACACTATCATGAAGATTACTGCTATTACCATTAGTCAACATCTTTGCTTTGATACAAACTAATGCAGCACAAAGTGTGATACACTCACAATACAAAAAGATAAAGTTGTATTATTGCAAAATGGATCCTAAATATGCATGATCATATGATATTTATAGTCTTGCACCCTAAGATATACATTGAAATTCAATTAAATTTTTAGATCTCATAAAATCAGGAAATAAAATAAAGCAAGAAAAATTTTTGTAAACTACTAAAGAAATATTCATTAGCATGACATCTTGCCAATACTTGCAAATTTGACTTCCTAAATAACCTTAAATGGTGGAGCAATTTGGTCTAAGGTAAAGTAGACTCAACTCAATCTTTTTTAACATATTATAAACTTCATAAATCTCCATATGTGAAAAGTTCTGATCCATCAAAGTTAATTGACATAAACTAGAAAAATCTAAACTTAGCTTTTGAACTCTTGACTTTTATTCAACTTCTAGCGTTTTTGGCCTCTAAGGAAGGGTACTTTTGAGCATTCTGAATTTGGCTTCTTAGATAAGGCTGACTAGCTTTTGACTTCTCCTTTCCCTTTTTCTATTAATCAAAATGGTCTATGCTTTTAACCATAGCTTGATTACGTCATGTAAATTAAGATAGATTAACCAAAACATTCTACACACATTCACAAGGGCATGGCAAATGCTCTAGAGTTTCATCATGATTACAAAAAGCACAATGTATGGAGTAACTCTATTCTTCATGCAAAACAAATTTTGGTTAGCCAAATAATTAGTATATGAACACCATAACTAGTGTTTAATGCTTAGACAAATAGTTTAATGTCCATAATTTTTTGTTGGTAACATCAAAAGTTGATGCTACTCCTTCATTTAACAAATTGTTGTAGATACTATAGTAGCTACTTCTAATTGGCTAGGTATATATTCAACCCTTAAGCCAAATTGAACAATTACTTTGCTATTGGAACATAAGTGAAGTTTGATGAATAGCATTCATTTGAGCAGTTGACAAGAAGTTGCATACTAGACTCAATTTCCATGATTTACTCACCATGTCATTGACGTCACTAACCTTAAGATTTTGCATATTTAATTTAGTGACTTTAGGAAATGCTTGCCATTAGGAGCACCACTTTTTGTCATGCATCAAATAAATCCCAATCTCTATCACCATTTTCCTTTGCAACTTCTAATAACTTAGATGTAATATATGATATTCAAACTGACATATTTGCATGACAAATGAAATGCCTATGAAAATATCTTAAAATGAAAGGAAAAATGTTGATCTTCTTTTCCCTATCCTTAGGGTTTTCTAATGAACATTATATGAACCCTGAAGTTTTCTACTCTCATTTTATTAGTCACTAACATTAAAGAAACTGCAAAGATATTCTCTTAGACACTCTAGGTAATTCGTCCTTCTAATCTTTTCGATTAATTTCTGTATTCTTAGGTTTGATAGAATTCTAATCTAAATTTCTTTATCTTTTTAGAGATCCAAAGGAGGACATTAGATATTGCACGTTGGTTCAAGTTATTATTCATTATTAGTAGGTATTGGGTTGTAATAGAGCATCATTAATGAACTATTGTTGGTTAAATCTAAGCTATGATTTAGAAATTTGTTTTAAGGCTACTATCTTCTATGTGTGTACTTTATTTTATTGAAAGTAGAATCTATGTTATTTAAAATTCTCATTGTCATGAGTGCGATGATTTAATATGATTAATTATAATGAGATATTTAAATTGATATGCATTACATTTAGTATTTATTGGCTTGTAGGCAAGTGTTGCATGTGTATGTTTGCTTAGTAACTTGCACTTGTTGTGATTTTTATATTTTAGGTTATGACTATGTTCAGGATGAGTTTCAAGTATTTTATAATTGGTAAGATAAAAACAGTTGTCGTTTATTGCAATCATATAAGCAAGTTTTGCTTTAGAATAAATATAATAAGATTTAGTATTTTTTTTAACCTAAAGTAAAATATTTTGGTTTAGCTATTGATCGGAGTATTTTGGATAATCTTTTGGAATAGTTGAACTTTGTAATTTTGAGATTTTATAGATTTTATTAAGTATTAGTAGTATTTAGCATTTTGACCCTTTATATATTTATGATGAAGTGTAAAAGTTGTAATGGAGTGATTGCATTCCATGAAAGGGGCCTGACAAAACAAGAACTTAATATCAAACATTTTTGGATGTTTAACTTTTTAAACCTTTTTTAATTTTATTTTTAGTTTAAGCTTTATAAGTTTATTAGATATTTGGCTTCATCAATAAGTTGGAATTGTGGATGTTACCTCAGAGCAACTTAAAGAAAGTGAAATGAAATAATAATCTATAAACGTCAACCTAGGCACAAATCAGGTTCAAACCATAATCTAACTTGACATACCTTGCCAAATTCAGAATCAAACCTAAAATTCGTAATATGGGTTAGACTTGTCCATCGGACTCCTTAGGTAGTGGGTTTAAGCCAGGTTGGTGAGTAGGAATCATGAACCTAGTGGATCTTGACGTACCAACATAAAAAATGGAAAAAAAATGAAAAAAGAGAAAGAAGAAAAAAAAAATGAAAATAACAAGGTATAATAAAGTAAAAAATAAAATTAAAAATTGAAAAATTAAATAATATTGAAAACTTAAACTAATGTCATGTGAATAGGAAATTTTGATTTTCAATTCATAGTATTTAATCTATTATTATTAATAATGTAAGGAATAAATGTGTTTTAAAACTATGTCAAGTTTGTTACATAGAGATTTTTACCAAAATAAAAATCCCCTTGTTAACAATATATAACTTGCTTTGGTTTGTTGAACTTCTGTATAGCCTCCTGAATTTTTTTTTTTCACATTACTAATGTTACAAGTGAAGTTGTATATAATCATATACAATAAGTGTACATCCTCAATGACTGCTTTATGAGATGGCTGTAAGCCATATGACTTTTGGTTCAATTTTTTTAGTTTAAAATTCACTATACTTTTTGCTAAGAGTTAAAATTTAAAAAATTTATGTGTCAGGATTCACGAGTCTCAAATGTAATCCGGAACAAATACTAGCCTGGACCAATCACAGCTCTCCATTTACACAACTTGACCCTGTGGGGCGAGTCTCATTTCCGAGCAGGGTTTGTAACACCATAAGATTTTGATTAAATATTTATACAAATATAAGACTTCCATAATAGTTATTTCTGTCTCTAACAACACGAAGATTGTTTTCTTGAGATGTTCAAATTCATAAGCTAACACCGCTTATCGGAACATTGAGATTTGCACGTAAATGTAGATCATACAGCTTGGGATTTCCATGTATATCATCATTTTGCACATAAAACACAAAAGAAATAAAGAAAAGAAAAATTTTTTTTAAAAGAAAAAAACATAGTTGAAATTACACATGCAGACTCTCTTACAAGAATCCAAATAAAAATGCTTGTGTAGAGCCAAAACTTATTCTAAACTTAACTAGAACTCATTGATGGCGATCATCCTAGATGGACTGAGTAAACGGTAAGCGCTACCGTACCCCTTAGCAAAACCACACCCCCGCCGTCCTCCACCTCGATTATCGTCGTCACAGTCCATCTCAATCAGAACCCTGTAGAACACATCAACGTCGCATGGCAGCTCTAGGGGCCCAAGACTGTTGTAGCCGTATTCAGACTCGGCTTCTTCCAGAAGGGCAATGAAGAGTGGGTGGTTCGCGTATTCAGTTTTTATCACAAACCTAAGTTTTTGTGGGCCAACGTAGACTGAGAAGCATCCTTCGGGTGCCACGGGCCGCTTGGGTGATGCCGCCGGCATGTGGTAGACACCGTGCCATGGCATGCTGTTCCCCGTGAGAGCTGGTCCTGCCTTGGCTGCGCGCCTAAATGATTTGCATCGCTCCCATGTTTTTGTAATAAGACCTTTCTTTACCTTTTCCTTTGTTGGTGTGTCCATCTTGTGAGTAATTAATATATAAATTTATAGATGTGTGTATATGTGTGAAGTAAATGGAAAATAAAAGCACAAGGGAAAAAAAAAAGAAAAGTTGAAAATATGATGTTGGGCTAATAAAATTCAGACACACAACACCAATTACAATAATTGATTTTCTATAACAACTTAAAGAAGAGAAAATCAAGTATCTTGTATGGACAATGGCGTAATGATTTATACGAGTGTCTATGAAATATGAGCGGGATTCAAATTTCTAACCACGATCATAGACCAAATCGAACAAGACTTTGACTCGTGGCATCTTTGTGTTGCTCATGGTTTCTTACTTATTAAAGAGAAATGAAAAGAGTCCATATATTCATGGGAAAGAAGACAGGCTAGGAGTTGGAGGACCAATTGACGAAGAATAAGAAAGACAAAATAAGATATAAATCTGTGTTTAGTACAGATTGGGTTTTGAGAACGAGAATACAGCTCATATATAAGGAAGAGAGGTGGATGTAGATTCCGTTTTGTTTTTTTTTTCGAATAGGTTATCCACTTGTCAACGCTAGGTGTTTGTTTATTTAAGTTGATCCAATTTGAGTTTCATATTTTCAAGAAACGGTAGATAACATGTGTCCTTACAACGTCTCCAAGCGGCCACTCCCAGTTTATAATGAAAAATAAGGCGGTTGGAAAAGGACAAGAAAGGTTTACTTTTATTAATTTTTGATTTTATATTTTAGAGTTGTGCATTCAGATGCAAGGTATCTCATAATGTCTCAGTATCTATTTAGAAGAAAATTTATTCATAGTCACATACCACTTGAATAGCAAGCCTATGAAGATTGACACGTATTGCTTATGCTGAGTCATGTTTTTTTAACATGTCGGCTCAATTATCCAATTAATTAGGATAGGGGGAAAACAAAAAAGAAAAGGAAAGATTATTAATATTCTCCCCATTTTTTCTTTTTTCACTGGATAAATAACTATTAAAGGGATTAATAGACTTTTTTTTAGTCAATGCATGCGCTCCCTCATGGGTTCTTGTTGGAATAAAAACATGAGGTTATAACTATCATATCGTAGCGGTCTGTCTCTAAATCATCTTATGCGATTGCTATTTTTACTAACAACTACTATAATAAGGATGGTTGTGATTCAAATTTAATGAAATGCAATTGTAACGCTTTAGAACTTGGAAAATTATAATCAACTACATATCCTTATGATTTACTAACATATCAAGCATCTAAATTCAGTGTACTAACATCATCAGATACTTCATTAATCACCAAATACCTTTAATAACTCCAAAACAGTATATTAGGGATGTCATGAACAATCTTAGTTCACCAATAAATACATAAAGATCAACTCTTGAGTTACCTTATCTAAAAGAAGTAAACTCAAACTTAGTTCAACAAGATCCATTGAAAAAACATAACTACAACTTTAGCCTTAAATTCTTTAAATTGAATCAAAGACCAAGAACAACAAGGGAAGTCTTGGGTGATTTCCCAAGACCTAAGTAACAAAAGAAGAAACATAACAAAGTCTAACGACTTCTAACAATATGGTCTAACAAAATTTCTCAATCCTATAACAGCAAAACTAAGCCATCTCCATAGTCAAAGTAATGATTATAATAATTAGCATCCTCGTCGTAGTGTCCATACTCACTATAGTAATCTTCGTAGTCGCCATGACTTGATCTTGGATCTAAAAATAAGGATCCTTAGTGGGGTAAGCAATAGCCTCGCATAAGGTTCAACCATATACCTATTGTCGAGTGATTTTACGTAGAATTGTATTCTCGTTAATGCACAAATAAAGGCTAAGTAGATTTGAGGTTACTCTAGTGCAGCCACTCTGATGCTTAAGTTAGTAGTTGTTTTTATCAAAGAGACAAGTGAATAAGTACAAAGTTTATAGGCCATAAAAGAGTTCTTACAATACTTTCTCTTCATATTTATATGCAAATATTAGGTGTTTAAAACAGCAGTTAATTATTAGTAATGGGCTACATAAAGAACTTATAATTAAGCACGTGCCTAAAATATAAGAATAGTTGGCGTTTATGTAATGAGATTTTACCAGATCATAACCTTTCGTGCCATTTTCCTAAGTTCAAATTGGACATATTAACAAGCTGAACCATTAAGTGGACTAAGCCTTAGTTAGCATTAGCTAAGAATTGAATTAGTCACTTTCTCATTAGCCGAATGACTAAGTAATATTTTAGGGTGAAATTTGATTATCAACATTTGCTCCCCAACTCTAATAGTTGAGAATTTAACCATAAGAGTAAATAAAACTTAATGCCAGTTAGATGGTTAAGACGAAAATGAGTATTCCAGATGCCAAGTGGTATAGGAAGGTTTGATTTTTATTTTGAAAAGCGACAAATCGTATCCCAAACAAAAGGTTGCAGCCTTTTAATTTTCCTACCCATTCACTCTTCTATGGTAGTAGTTGTGACAACTGTCATCCTAGATATCATTACACTACAAAGGCTAATAACTATCAACTTACTCATGACACGTTTCATTAATCCATACTTGATCATCTAATTAGAACCACATTCACATCAAAAGCATGTTAAGGTTACAAGGAGAAATCATTCTTTTATAAAGGATTTTTCATACTAATAAAATATTTCTTTACTTTATTCTCATCCACATCTACTTTCAAAGTTCTCTTTTGCTTTTGACATCTCATCTTCCAAATTTTCATCTAGTTCGTGATTCTCTTGTATAGCTTCAATCAAGTATGGTTTGAAGCATCATTCATTGACTTATACTTTTAGATTTTGAGGCAATTAAGTCTAAGGCTACTTCTTCCCCCCAAAAAGGGAATGATTCAACATGTTCTTTAAGTAACTTAGCAAATAGCACAATGGAGTGATGAGAAAAACTCACTCACATCAATGCTCTTTTGGTGGATAACTATCTAGATGATAAGGAAGGAAGATCCATAACCAAGTATTTGTATAATATTGTTGTTTATTATTGTGATTCCCTAGATGGAGTGGCAAGTGCTGTTATTAAGACACTTGTCTCAAAGTATAATAAATATTGGCACGATCTTCTTGAGACATAGAATCTGTGCAAGCCAAGGGAGAATGAGAGGGTGTGTTTTTCAAGGGACCGTAAGTCTCATATATATTTGAAATACCTTGATTTTAGATTATGCTTCTTATTCTTTGCTTATATCAAACAATTCTTTAATTATTTTCAAGTTGCATCAATTATGTTTTCACCAAATACTTATAGACTTCTTGTAGCATTCAAGAGAATCTATAAAGAGGTTAAGATTAGGGCTATGCCATATTTGTTCAGATACCTTTTCATGATAAAGAGGGAACCCAATAGTTGGTATTTCACAGCAGCTTAGCATGGTTGAAAATTTATGGATGGATTAGAGTCCAAAATCTATAAGTGGCATGAAAAGTTTGTATCTATCGTATCGAATGAAGATTTAGATATTTTGACCCAATGGACTTAGCCTATCCATACCAAAGATATTAACTTAATGTTGAATGATGCTGCTGTAGCCATGAAGATCCAAGAAAGAAGAAAGAATAAAATGTTTTTTTAGGATACCATGAACATAATAAAATGATATGTGAATAGGGATCCAATCTATTCTGAAAAAGAAGACAAGTGTTAGAACAATCACCATGCCAAGTAAAGCTGCTAGAGAAAAGCGGTTCTCATGACTTGGGGAGATAATAATCAACTTTGACCTTTGCTCGACACAGATCTCGTTAGTTTTTGATTGTTCTCTCTTTCCTACTTTTAATACTCCTATCTTTTATTGCAGATACGAGTGTAGGTGATGTAGATCTTGCTAAACCGCTAGCCCAAGCAAAGGCCAAGAAGCTGAAGTTTGATAAATGTACAAGCATTAAAGCACCTATCGCTCAACCACTCGTGCCGAAAAAGGTCATGCAAGAGAAAACCGTGAAGCAAGTTGTTGGTCCGAAAAAGGTGACTCGTCTTGTTAATAAGAGTCAAGGGACTAAACAGACTGGAGCCATTGAGGTAACATAACTTGAAGTGATAGCTTCCTCGAAAAACATTCATTAAGAGGAAGTGCCAGGTGAATCTTACCAAGAGATTGGTGATAATAGATGCGTTGAAGTCATTCCTTTAGAGACAATAGAAGGCCCATTAAGCTAAATGAATAGTGAGCTAAGTACCAAAAAAAGAAGTGGAAAAGAGCTTGCCGGGTAACCTCCATCCAAGAAATTCATGGCCTTAGACGAAAGGATGAAGGGGGTCTTAAGGAATAAGGCTCTCAGCATCTGTAGTGCTAAGTTTGATCCTAATCATGAGGTAGGAGAGTACTTTGTACCATGTTAGAGCTAGAACATCTTAGACATTGACTCAGCTTAAGGTAACAGGACGAAATCCTTAGCCCTAATGAAAGGAGTCATTCTCTTTAAGAATAGGGAGATCATAAAGAAAGATGTCGACAAAGTGGGCGATTATAATGAAGGACATATTGCTGCCAAGTTATATGATGTAAGTACCAATCACCTTTTGCACTTAGGGCTTATGTTCTACTATTAACATAATCTTGTCTATATGTAGATAAATAGCCATGTTTTAATGGCTCTAGATGAGGTTGATAGAGAAATGAAGAAGGTAATATTTACATGCTCTTGCTCTGGTGAGAAGCAAATGACTTATTCATCTTTATTGATGTATTATAGAAGGTTGAAGAGTCCTATGACTTCTTAAGGGCTCAAATTGTCATGGCCGAAAGTGTGAGAATCAAAGCCAAGATAAAGGCTAGGAAATTTCAATCAAGAAGCTGGCACATTCATTAGTAGTCGATGAAATCTCAAGTCTTAAGGCCAAGAGTGAAGAGCAATATAAGGAGATTGAGGACATGAAGGAGGACCTTTGCAAGAAGTGAGAGGAGTACCAGGGGATAGATTGAACAATCGCCTCAATGAGTGATAAGGAGGATAGGTTAAGGATGTGAATAAAGGAGCTAAAGATAAACAATTCCTAACTGGAGTCTCATATCATTAAGTTAGAGGAGGCAACAGAAAAGAAGCCCTCAGTAGAGGAGGCACTAGAAATCATGATTCCCAATTGGTAGTACGGGAGATTGCTTAGGAAGAAGCTTCTACAAGGGGTCTAATAGACAAGAAAGGAGATTTTAAAAGTTCACCCTAACTATGAACTTTCATGTTGAGACTTTACTAATATCAATAACAATGACGCCAGCAATAGTGATAAAGAAGTCGGCAAAAAAGCGAAGATTGATGTTCCAAGGCAAGGTGACAATGATGAAGCCAACATTGAAGCTCCTATCGATGATGAGGAATGATCATCTAAGGAGACCCCCTTTATTCATAAAGAAACATCTACTTACTCCAAAACCCCTAGTGCCAAAAAAGAATTAAGCTCTAAGATGATCCTATCTTCTTTTGATTAAGACAATATTTCTGCCTCATCAAAGAACAAGAACATCCAGGATTCTTGAAATTAGCTATTAATTTGTACTTTATTTTTTATATGTTATATGGAACAGATATGGTTAGGATGCTAACCATTTATTGTAATGTGTTATTTGGCCTTTAAGCCCCTTGTTTCTAGCACATTTCATTTTATGCATAAGTTAGTAGTTTTCAACACGTGTTTTGTCACATGCATAATAGATGTCTTTTAAAAGACATAACATTTGTTAGCCCCATAGGACATGAACTAGTGTGTTTTTTTTTTTTTTTTTTTGTTGTGAGACTACCTGTTAAAAGGCATAGTAGAGTACTTTCTCTAGCTTTTCAGCATACTTTTAAATAAGAATTAACGTTACTTGTCAATAATTATTAAGCTTGTTAACCATTATAGGTCTAAACTCATTAAAGATTAGTTCATTCACTGTATAGCTAGAACTTTATTAATCCATTAATTATACATTGATCGGGAATGAAAATGATGAGAAGTAATGATACTCATAAACTTGTAATGAACATTTCACAATTGAAACAAGATGTAGGCCATTGCCTTACAATGTTTAGAATAGAAACAAACCATAACATCAAAAGAGCTAAGCAAAGTAAAGCTTCAAATTCTCAACATTTTATGCTCGAGGGATAATTGTCCCATCCAACCTTTCTAATTGATAAGCCCCCTCACCTATGACTTCCTAGATCCTAATAGGATTCTCCCAATTCGCGCTAAGCTTCTTTTGATTATCTCATTCACTAATTTCCTCTAATTTTCTACAAACCAGATCTCCTAGCCAAAATACCTTATGTTTTACCTTTTAATTGTAATATTTGGCTACTCTGTGTTAATACGCAGTAACTTTCATCCTTGCAACATCTCTTATCTCCTTGATCGTGTCCAAATTGGCAGTAAGATCAACATAATTAGCCATTATGTCAAAGTTCTACATACGAACATTAGGTAGATAAAATTTAATTGATAGTACAACTTTCAACCCATATGCTAGTTTGAAGGGTGTTCCTCTTGTTAAAGTCCTATGAGTAGTTCTATACCCCTATAAAACATTTGGCAGTTCATCAGCCCATTTACCCTTGATTTGGTCAACTTTCCCCTTTAAACTATGCAAGATAATCTTAGTAATGGCTTCTACGTGCCCATTGGTTTAAGGATGAGCTACTGACATATAATTCAAACGAACACCATGTTTCTCACAAAATGCTTCGAATTTATCATCATCAAATTGTGGTTCATTATTAGTGATTATCATAAATGGAACTTCAAATCTTGATAAAATGAAGTTGAAAACAAAAGCTTCAACCTTCTATTTGGTGATTCTAGCCACGACTTCAACCTCTGCTTACTTTGTAAAATAATCCATAACAACTATAACAAATTGCCGCTAGGTTATAGACTTTAGAAATGATCTGAGTATGTCTAAGACCCATTAGGCAAAGGGCTAAGGACTAGTGAGGCTGTGTAGTTTAGTAGAAGGCGCATAGCTCAGTGCATGATGTTTTTGGCATTACAGACATTGTCGAACAGAGAATCTCGCATCTTCCATCATAGTTGGCCAATAATAGCTAAGTCACAATATGCGAACATATAGGGTTTGACTCTTCATATAGGTGCTGTAGATATTGCCATGTAATTCAAACATTATTCATTATGCATCCTTTAGTAGAAGGCAACCAAGGCAAGGTTAGGAAATGCTACTCTTGTATAATCGGTCTTCTATCAACGTATAATTTGTAGCTTGATAAATCAACTTTCAAGCATCTTTTCAATCATCAGGGAGAATACTATCCTTCATATAGTTTATGATTGGGTCCATCTAAGACTTCTCCTTTGGGTAGGGAGCCAACTCATAACTCTGCTCAGCAGTTTGTAATTCTTATTGGGGAGATACTCAATGAAGAACTTGTCATTTAAATTGAGAATGCCATATTAGGTAACTTCAACAACTTATTGGCAACAATGTTTCTACTTCTTGGTATTTTTTCAACTAAAAAGGATTGAAACTCTTCCTTAAGCGTTTGTACAATCAGCAAGTACTTGCTATTGCTTCTTCTTATGCCACATAACTCTCTTTGACTTGATTCACAACAAACTGTGAGTAAGAAAAAACTTCAACTTTCATTATACCAACTTCCTTCACCAATTTGAGTCAAACTATTAAGGCTTCATACTCAGCTTCATTATTGCTGGCTGGAAACCTAGCCTTCAAAGTGTAATTAGGTTATATGCAACAACCACAGGTTAGTATCTTTACTTAGGTTCATCAAGCAACAAAGTTTCGGAATCCCGGAACTTGAAATAACTCATGATTCCAATACATAATATATAATATACATATACGTATTGCTATTAGGTTCTCTCGTCCAATACCTTAGGAACCAAGGAACACTTATTCTACCTAGATCATTTCAAAGTTAGACTCCAATTAGGATATTGTTGCACTATGATCACTAAGATACCACCCCAAGGTTTGGTCCTCCCAGTCCCTTGAACCTAGCCAAACATATACAACATACTTTTTTAGGCCAAAAATTTATTAGGTTCATTAACATTTACTACTCCCACACACACAAGCAACATAAAAACCCCGTACTTAACTAAAGTGTTTACTCAAAATCCAGGCAAAGTACCTCACAACCTATTCATACAAGAAATATCACACTTATTTGGATTTCTAAGCTAGCCTAACCATTTTCTCTAGTAGAGCAACTCAAGCACCTTACTATTAATTAGAAACCACATAAGGAAACTAAGGTTGCCAAGAAGTTAGTTTGATTTACTAGATATTCAGGTGAAGATTCATGTTTGGAAAAGGTTGGGAAAAGGGTTTAAGACAAGAAAACACACCTAAAAAACTCAAAAATCTACGAAAAATGTTGTTGTACGTATCTGGATCATGGCGTCTAAATGTTAGCTCAACTAACATCCAGATGCCATGGTTGAAGAGGGTATAGAATGCCCTTAGCATTTGGATGCTATGGGGGATGATATTTAAATGCTAGCTGCAGTCTGCAGAATTCATGCAATGGTGAGGACATTACATCCCCTACAACAACCATGTACTTAGTTGATTTCACACATCATCACTCCTAACTCGACAGCCTAACAACAAAGCAACTCCATATCACTTAAAACACAAAACAAAGCATTCTTACAACCCAAAATTTCATCTCAACTTTATCATTCTAACCACAACTAATTGAAACAACACATACAAGGTACGTAAATAGATTCTTACCTTTAGAGATATGTTAATAGTGCTTGTCTACCAAGAATAAGTTGTAGAGACTCCAAAACACAATTTAGATTTCGTTTTATCCACTTCCCTATGCAGAAAAACAAACTCTTTGAATGTTTTGATCAAAACTTATCACAAGGAAAGATGTTTTCATCCTAAGCTTAAGATCATCCACTTTAAACACTATCATACCACCCAAGATCCACTGTAGGGCTCCTTAAAAGATCAATTAAATTCGTTTTTGCTGCTGCCTTATAAGGAAAGAGGAGTTTTCTTAAAGAATTTGCCAAAATATTACAATAAAAAGGCATTCCTTAGCCTTACTTTTGATTCTCCTAATTCGATTTTGCTTAATATCATCGCTTTTCACTTCCTAGTTTCAATTTTCATGCAAAAACACTAGGAGGCAAAGCTATACATACAATAAAGGAGTGGGAAAAGGATTTTAGAAAGTAACAAAGGGCTTTAAATACCTAGAGTTTGTAAACAATTCTTATGCCCAAACTACCCTCATTAGATTTTACCAATACCAACCATACCCTTAGCTTATATTACAAATATTAATCCTTTTCTTTTTATTTTTATAATTCATTTTTCTATTTATTTTGGATGTTACAACTATCCCCTTTTAGCAAAAATTTTTGTCCTTGAAAGTTGAAGGATTACATATGATGCGTCTCCAAGGTCAAACACACGAAGAAGCACCATAATGAAGTAAACTAAAAGCAAAGCTAACAAAGTCTGAGTAGCTACTAAATAGATATAACACACCACTCGATCTTACTCAACCTACAATTTGCCTAATGTGACTTATTGATCTAAATTGAAGGGGCATTCGCCATTACTCGTTGCTAAAGGGAATATATAAGAGTTGAAGGGTAATGAGAATACTAAGGTTACTTAAAGAAAACATGAATAATTTCTATATTGATGATTAATTGTCTATGTACAAGTATGTAGGGGTTTATATACCCATGCTGATGGGAATCAACCTTCAACTACATCCAGGCCATGGCTGACCTATCTAAATACAACACTGACCCTCCAAAAGAAGATGTTGACCTGTTATAGCCCGAGGCCAAACAATTCAAGGCTGAGGTCGAACAACTTTTGCTAAGGCTGAGCAAATGATAGAAGGTCGAGGGGAAAAAAAGGAGCCACTCAGCAATAAGCCTATCATCTATTGAGAAGAGGAGATACGATAAGGTCGAGTACTTAAGACCAAAGAACTACTCGGCACAGTATCGAGAGATTCGTATAGACTGATTCTAGGGCTTGGCAATTATGGGCCGACCTTTCTAGTATCTCGACCAAGACATGTGAGACTTTAGAGACTCCTTCCCAAACCTATACATCTAACTATTGATCCCGTCCGGTTCAGATACTACTATTCCCAAGACATACCAAGTGACTGCATGCCGACTTCTATAAAACGCATAGTTTTTTATTCTTATATATATTTTCTTTTATTTTATTTATGGGCCCGATTCTTTAGGGCTTAAGGCCTTATACTTTATTTATAGTTTTGCCACTAAGGTTTAGGACTTGCTATAAATAGCAACATTTGTACTAACAGAATGAGATAGAGACAGATAGCTATATAGAGATATATATAGAAAGTGAAACTTTCCTCTTTCGAGCAAGGCTATACTTAAGTTAGCATTTGCCAGATTATCAAGTGTTGATTAAACCCTTTAATTGTCCCCACGTTCTTATCAATCTTGTTCTCAGATTATGGTGAACCCTTTCATTTGAACCAGTTAGTGAGTTGCATCAACCTTCATTTGAAACCATAAGTAACATTTAGTGTTCTTGAGTCATATCAAACTCTATTTCGAGCTCAAACCCCTGATTATGTTTGTGTCTTAGTGAGTTATATCCATTCACATTCACTATCAAAACCCTTCCTATTTTTCATACCCATTCCTATTCGTTTCTAAATTTGCTGTCGTCTCTCTTATTTTGATCCTTATCATATTAGTATGAGAGCTTTGAGGAGAGACATATGCTAGTGTTCTTCAAAGTAGATTTGTGGTTCTAACATTTCTATTAATCATTCATCTACAGTGTAACATACTATTCATAGTAGTCATAAATAGTTGCGAAAGTCAAGTAGTAGTTGTTTCTAAGTTACTGTAATTGTGTTAAGTTGTTTGTTCAACTTTTTAGAAATTTACTGAATGAACAAGAATTTCAGAGGATAGTGTCAACAACATTGGAGACAATCCTCGTGGAAGCTTGAGGAAACGTATTGACAACTTAGAATATCATATTTAGAATCTCACTGACTCTATCTAAGAACTCATTAGATTAGTCGGAGGCTGTAAATAGGATGGCCAAGAGGAAAGAAGGGAAAGAACACCTACAAGTGGAAGTGGTTCTAATGAACTTTTGAGAAGAAGCAAAAACCATCCAGTACCGAGAAGTTGAAATGATAGGAGCAAAAACCATACAAAAGGTCGACTATGTTCTTTCTTGGCCTCAAAGGAACATAGCCGAGTAGAGCTTTAATAGAAGTGGCTGAACCGAGGTGAATTGATTAGCTCAAAATGCAAGGGATAAACCCCGAGCACCTAACCAAGGACTTAACAATGTCAAATTGAAATTGCTGACCTTCTGTAGAAGTAGCTGACCTGAAGAGTTCCTTAACTAGATTCCCAGAGTTGAGATGTTATTTGAGTGCTATGACTGCAATGAACGAGCAAAGGTTAAGTTAGCTTCATTATCCCTTATTGAATATGCAAGCCTTTAGTGGGATAAGTTGCTTGCTAAGCGAGATGTTGAAGGAGAGGAGCTAATTAGAACTTCGAGGCTTATGAAACAATTATTGAATTAGTGTTTTGTGCTAACCTACTTCAAGCAAGAGATGCTCCATGCTTTCTAACACTTGAGACAAGGTCTAAATACTATTGAAGAGTATTTACAAGAGTTTGAGACCTTGATGATGAGATGTGAGATTGTCGAGTTATAGGACCACACCATTGCCAAGTTCCTGAGTAGACTTCGAGACAACATTGTCAATATAGTTGAATTGTAGCCATTTAACTCTCTAGATGAGCTAATTAATTTGGCATTAAGAGTGGAGAGGTAGAGGATGAGAGGGCATCAGAGGTCGAGTAGCCGACCTCAATAAGGCAGCCTTGAGCTTGAGAGGTATGCTAAGAGAAGGCAAGAAAAGAAGATGGAGAAAGGAGAGCCTAGCCAACCAATCTATGTCAAGAAACAAATTGCCGAGAAAGAAAAGGCACTTAGCAACAAGGCCTAAGAAGTGAAGTGCTTCAAGTGCTTAGGTTACGAACACATTGCATCCTCATGCTTAAATAGAAGGGTCATGGTCTTGAAGGGTGAAGGGCATAAGGATCAAATCGAGAGTTAGAGTGACAAGAGCTCAAATGACCAATTGATAGATAAACTCTTGTTTATGGCAACATGAGAGGGCAGATCTCGAACAAAGGGAAAATTTGTTTCAAATGCAGTGCCTAGTAAGTGGGAAGACCTATTCCCTAGTTATCAATGGAGGTAATTACACCAACTTCATCTTTGCCGAGATAGTGGAAAAGATGAAGTTGCCAACCTACCCATACCTTCGACCTTATGGATTGAAGTGGTTTAATGATAAGGGTATGGCCCATATACATAAAAGAGCTCAAACAACATTCATGGTAGGACAATATGAGAATGAGGTTAAATTCAACGTGGTCCCTATGAATGCCACGAACTTATTTCTTGGCCGACCTTAGGAGTATGACCGGAAAGTGATCCATGATGGCTTCCTTAACACCTACACTATTCAGAAGGGTAGGAAGAGCTATTGCTTGACCCCCATGAGCATTGAGGAAATCCAAAGACACTCGGCACTTATGATGAAGAGAAAAGGGAAGAGAAGTTTATTCAACATCCCAGCCCATGCTTAACACTTAACGTCAAGGACAACTTCCTTTCAAACTTGCAGTAATGATAGGAATCAACCTTTGACTGTGTCCAAGCCGAGGCCGACCTGTCCGAAGACGATGTCGACCCTCTAGAAGAAGATGCCAACCTTTTCCAACCTAAGGCTAAACAACTTTTTCCGAGGCTGAGCAAATGATAGAAGGTTAATGGGAAGAAAAGGAGACACTTGGCAATAAGCCTATTGTTTGTCGAGAAGACAAGATACCATAAGGCCGAGCACTTAAGACCAAAGAACCACTCGACACAAAATCGAGAGATTCATGATGATTGATTTCAGGGCTCAGCAATTATGGGCCAACCTTTCTGGTGTTTCAGCCAAGATATACGAGACTTCAGGCGCTCCTTCCCAAACCCACACATCTAACTACCAACTCTATTCGGTTCGGATACTACTATTACTCTTAGGACATGCCGAGTGACTGCATGCCGACTTTTGTAAAACATACATTTTTGTATTCTTGTATATGTTTTCCTTTATTTTATTTATGGGCTAAATTCTTTGGGGCCTAAGGCCTTACAATTTATTTATAGTTTTGCCATTAGGGTTTAGCAATTGCTATAAATAGCAACATTTGTACTAACAGAATGAGACAGAGACAGATATCTATATAGAGAATGAAACTTTCCTCCTTTGAGCAAGGCTATACTTGAGTTAGCATTTGTTGGATTATCGAGTGTTGATTAGACTCTTTAATCATCCCCACATTCTTATTAATCTTGTTCTCAGATTATGGTGAACCCCTTCATTTGAACCAGTTAGTAAGTTCAATCTAACCTTCATTTGAAACCCTAATCAACATTTAGTGTTCATCACTCGTATCAAACTCTATTTCAAGCTCAAACCCCTAATTATCCTTATGTCTTGGTGAGTTATATCCATCCACATTCACTATCATGTATGAAAAGATAAAACGGGTATTCTTATAATTAGGTTACACAAAATATACTAAAAGAGGTAAAAGAGACAAAGATTGTTCAATACGAAAAAGCAAGAATCATTCTAGAATGTTGTGTCAGAAGATACATATCACTTTACGGCTAGACATAAGAAATATGATACAAAGTAGGAAAAACAGAAAAGTATTTGTAGTTAAGGGCCAACCTGATCTAAATCTAGTTGGGGGCCAACTAGTCCCGCTTCAAAGCAGTCAACTTGAGTTGGGGTTGAATGCTTGTGGTCAGCTCTAAAATTTAGCTTGGATAGTCTTAAGGCTATCTTCTCGGCTATCCCAATAGAGTACAGTTGCTTGGCAAGAGTAGGTCTAACATACGTAAGGGTCTAATAGTCAAGTTAGTAAGGGATCAAGTTAGCATAAGGGTCCCCATCTCAGATATGGCCTTGAGCTAGTATCCTTGGAGTGAGTCTTTAAAGTCCTCTAGCTAAGCTACGGGTAATCGGTTTAGGGAGCTGATTCCTATCATCTGCTTAGGGGTCAGAAAGATTTGTCTTCAAATCTAGCATGGTCTTTGCTCCTTCTGTGGCACTCATAGGGTCTTCTTCTACTGGTTGGTGATTGGACAAATTGAAAGTAAGGGAGATACCATAGTCATCAGGTAACTCAATCTGGTAGCCATTGTGATTGACTTTCTTTAGGACCTTGAATGGACCATTAGCTCGAGGAGATAGCTTGTTCTATCTTAAGTATGAGAATCGTTCTTGATTGAGGTGAATCCATAATAAGTCTCTTAACTGGAAAGTGACAATTTAGCAACCTCGACTACTATTCTCATGTTGTTTATGATTGAACTTGGTGATCTTTTTGGTTATAGACTAGTGTAACACTTGCAATTCTTAGGCTGGATTAACTTTTGATTGACTCTCTTCTACGGTTGTTGGGGCACCAATCATATCTAAAGGAATAGTAAGATTAAGGCCATATACAACCTTGAATAAGGTCTTCCTAGTAGTACTATGGACAATTCTGTTATATGCGAATTCTACAATTGGTAGACATAGATCCCAATCCTCAAGTTCTTTCTTATAATAGCTCTGAGTTAGTTGTCTAGCATCCTATTCACCACTTTAGTCTGGCCATCAATTTAAGGGTAGCTATTAAAGTTGAACACAAGTTTAGTTCTAAGTCTTCTATAAAGAGTCTTCCAAAAATAACTTAAGAATTTTGTATCTCGATCTGAAACAATAATCTTTAGTACTCCATGTAGTCAAACTACTGCCTACAAAAATAGATCAGCAATGTATAAAGCATCGTTAGTTCCATGGCATGGAATGAAGTGTGCCATTTTGCTAAAGCGATCTACTACAACAAATATAGAATCTTTTCTCCTAGATGTTTGAGGCAACCTTAAGACAAAGTCTATGATGAGATCAACCTAAGGTAAGGTTAGCATTGGTAGGGGTATGTATTCTCCATAGGGTTCTCTCTTGCCCTTAGCTTACTTATATACTCCACAATTACCAACTATCTTATGGATATCCTTGGCCAAACCTTGCCCTTAAAAGTTTTCCTTCAAAAAATTAGCTGTTGTGGTCTCTCCGAAATAACCAAATAACGTAATACTATAAGCTTCACTAACTAACAGCTCATGTATGGAACAGTTTAATATACACAACCTTCGGTCTTTGAACAGATAACCTTCCTTAAGATAATATCTCTTAATAGTGATTCCATCCCTACATTACTCTATGATAGGGTCGAAATGAGGATCATGAGCATACTGCTTAGTAATGAGTGAGAATCCTAATAATTTTGTCTGTAAAGTGGTCAACAAGGCTTGCCATCTCAATAGGGCATCAGTAACCACATTTACGCTTCCCTTACAAAAACCCTTGCATAAACTCCAACCATTTGGCTTGTCTTTTCAAGAGTTTGTTTTGACTTCTAAGATGCTTTAAAGACTCATGGTCTACATAAATAACAAGCTCTCCTAAAGCGCTATTTAGCTTAGTCATTCCACTTGAATCCATCATCCTTCTTTGTTAGTTTGACTAAGGGGGTGGCTATCATATCAAAGTTTTTAATGAACTGCCTATAGAGAGAAGCTAGGTTATGGAAACTTCAAACTTTAGTAGCATTTTTTTGTGTCGACCATTCTAAGACAACTCAGATCTTTTCTTCATCTACTTGTATTCCTTCCCTTAATACTACATACCCAAGAAAAATCACTTCATCCTGGTAGAATGTACACTTCTTCAAATTCCCATATAACTTCTTAGTCCACAAAATGTCAAATACTAATTGGAGATGTTGCACATGGTAACTCAGGTCGGCATTGTATACGAATATATCATCAAAGTACATGACCACATATCTTTCGATTTAGGGTTGTATCACATGGTTCATTAACTTCATGAATGTGCTTAGCGCATTAGTAAGTCTAAATGGCATAACCAACCATTCGTAGAGTCCATATCTAGTTTTAAAGGTTGTTTTCAACTCATCACCCGGTCTCATACAAATTTCATGGTAACCACTTTGTAGATCAATCTTTGAAAACATTTTGGCACCATATAGTTCATCTAGCATGTTATCAAGTTTGGTATTGGATATCTATATTTCATAGTAATTCAATTGATTGCTTAGCTATCAATGTACATACACCATGAACCATCCTTATTTAAGACAAGTGAAGCTAGTACCGTACAAGGGCTCATGCTCTCTCTTACATGTCCTTACTCCATGAGTTCATCTACTTATCTCTTCAGCTCGGCAGCTTACGCAGTGTTCATTTTGTATGCAAGTCAATTCGACAAGGCAACGCCTAGCTGTAGATCAATATAATGTTCTATGCTTTTGATTGGAGGTAGTCCTTTCAACAATTCTTCAAGATAAAAATCGAAAAACTCATTTAGTAGGCTTCAAATCTCATCAGGAACATACTCTAAATCTTTCATCTCCATCAATCTTCTAACCAATAGGAACATAGGCTCATCAGGCTTTTTAGCAACTCGAAGCTCTCTTTGACTCATCACTAACGTCTTCTTCTTACTAGCTCAAGTGAGCTAATTATGGGTTTCATTCACTTGGGATGGGGTCATGGGCTACAACATAATCTTCTTTCCATCCTTAACAAAGGCATATGTATTCTTATATCTATCATGAGTAACACGTCAATCAAACAACCAAGGTCGTCCAAGCAACAGATATGAAGTTCCCATGGGGACAACACCGTATATTACTTCATCCTTGTATAAACTCCCAACACTAAATGGTACGGTCACTTGTTCAATCATGTACAAAGCACCCTTATCATAAAGCCAATATAGCTTGTAAGGGTGGGGATGCTTTGAGGTCAGCAAACCCGACCTCTTCACTAAGGACTATACCACTACATTAATACAACTTCCTCCATTAATAATGATTATGCATAATTATCCTTGGATGGTGTAGTTAGTATGGAATAAATTTTCCATCTAGTCTTCCTTGGAATTCAATAAGGAACTTAGTACTCATCTTAGGATAAGAGTCATCACTTCTCCCTGGTCAACATAGACATAGGACTCATCTTCATCTTCGACTTAGCTTTTTCCAACATCCTTTTTCTCCCTCAGGTTTGCTCTTGTCGATGCTTTCCACTATATCTCCTTGGAGTACCATGATAAACCGGTTTAGACACTCATTAGCCATGTGTCCTAAGCCTAAGCATTTAAAGCACTTCACTTCACTAGTCTTCCATCTAGAGGTCTATCCTCTCTTATGTCTTCAAGGTCAGCTTAGCCTCGGTTTAGCTTAGCTGACCTACTTAGCCCTATTGGCTTACTCAGCTATCATCAGGTCAGTCATTCTGGTCCTCGACTCGGTATGGCCTCCTCGGTTCAGTTTGAACAAGTTGATGTAGAATAAGGGTTTAGGAGAGTGTCTTCCCAAGTTAGGTTAGAGTACTTTTCCTCTGCTTTTCAACCCTCTACGCTATCTTAATTGTCTCTTTCAAGGTATAAAACCTTTGCACCTCCACAATGTTGTAAATTTCATATTTGAGTCTAAAAATGAACCTCGACAGTATGCAAGCCTTAGGTTTGTCTACGTTGACTTAGATCATAAGCATCTAAAACTCCCTCACATAGTCATCAATTGTTTGACCTCCTTGGTGAAGGTCTTACAGCTTTGTAAATGCATCCTATAAATAGATTTCAAGCACAAATCTACCTCTTAACAACCTTTTCATCTTATCCTAAGTCCTTACACCTCACCTTCCATCCCTTGCTCTAGTTGCATTCAAATTTTTCCATCATATAGTAACATAACTAGAGAACTTAAGTGCAACAAGTTAGACCTTCATAGCTTTTGTATAACCATAACAATTAAACACCTTCTCCACCTTCTCTCCCTACTCTAAATATTCATCTACATCTCCACTTCCACCAAAGGATAGGATTTAGACCATGATATTGTCTACTCTTCGAGGAGCTCGAGGTCCTCGCTCCTATGCTCGGTAATAACCAACCTCTTCTTCCTCCTCTCCATACTTCTCGACATCAACCTCCTCATCATCCTTCTCAATTTCCTTTAACTCTAGTATTCATCTAGTAACTCAGTTTGCAACTCCACTAACTTAAAGGGGTCAGACTAGGCAATGAGCTCGGCTACCTTCACCATAACCTCTCTCTTAAATATTTTCAGGTAGGTTGTATAGCAGCATACCTTGAGGTTGTAGCCTATTAACTTACATTATTGTGACTAAACTCTCAACAAGGTTAGTGAGTTTGTTAAGTTTCTCATCAACTGACCTAGGGGTGTTGCTACCATTATAACCACAACCAAGTTGGGCACCATTACTCTAGACACCAATAACACCTTGAACACTTGAATCTAACATGATACAATGTCTTTGAAACTCATTAACAACATAATACAGAGGAAAACAATGCTTTCGTATTTCCCAAAACCTCGACTAACACACCAACAACTTTAATACCTAATAACAACTTAAATAGAATAGAAATGAACTTACCTTATAAATAGGGTAAGAACAAATTAACAGTGAAATGACACTTATCACCACATAAATTAATGCGAACCATAGCCAAGAACAGACAAAGTCGGTTGCTGAATGGGTCCAAGCTTGCAAAAAGCTCAAAAAGATTCAATAGGGAAAGGTACGAAAGGGGTGAAAACAAAGGACAAAAATAGTAAGCAAAACCCATGAACAGCTCCAGAGAATATGACGCAGCAATGGAACTTCCGAGGACTCATGGCACAATTTGATGTAACACATGAATTGGTCTAATGAGGTTATTCGCCACCTAACCTTGCTTAAGGGAAAGGATAAGAACGATGCCGAGAGTAAACAATAATGTTTACGTAGGGAAGAAGGTACTTAAAAGTATATTAAAGATTATCCGATGTCTTATAACTACAAGTGTAAGGGTATTTATACCTGTAAACTAAGGCAACTTGCCCAAAAGGGAAAAGACAAAAAGGACATTTCTTAAGGAAGGCAATGTACATGTTATAAAGGGAGCAAAAATGAATATACAAGGAAAATAATCATTGGTGCTACAGATTCTACATGTGATACTGTATACGTAGATGCAGACAAAAAGCATGGACGTATAGGTTTATTTGAGCAAGGATGGCCTAATCAGTCTGGCTTTCTCTCTCGGCTTCTCAGTAAAGAAGAGACTAAGTAATTAGTCGACTCGACAATAGAGAATAATCGTTAACTTAGCATACCATACAATAATGGGCAGTCATACAGGATGGCAATAGAGGTAACTCGACAAGAAGGTACTCGGCCTTGGCAGAGGTTGGTTGGAACATAAGGATTCGTCGTGCTAGCCCCTTTAGTCCTCTAACCTAGCTATGAATTAGGGGCCCGTAGCTTGATTCCCATCACAAATCTTCACTACATAGCTCATAATTCTAAACTTACTCTATATAAACACACCGTAGTAGCTACGGAAGGAACATAATAGCTATTAATAGCAAAGCAAACCAAAAACTTCATTGCAACTTCACACACTCCTTCTTGGAACCATACGTTGATACTAGTGAAACTGATGCATCTTTAAGGTCAAATACATGGAGAAACACCACAATGAAGTGAACTAAAAGAAACAAAAGAAAAGCTAGCAAAGTTTAGGCAGCTACCGAATGGATATGATGCAACACTCGATTCTACTCGGTTTACAATTTGCCAAATGTGACTCATTGATCTAAACTAAAAGGTTACTTACCACTACTCCTTACTAAAGGAAATAGATAAGATTTGAAAGGTAATAAGAACACTAAGGTTACTCAAAGAAAACATGAATAATTTTTGTATTGATAATTAATTGTCTGTGTACAAGTAAATGGGGGTTTATATACTCATCTACTAGGGTTACTTTACATGTATGAGAAGACAAAAGAGTATTTTTACAATTAGGTTACATAAAATATACTAAAAGGGGTAAAAGAGACAAAGAATGTTCAGTATGAAAAAGTAATAATCATTTTGGAATGTTGTATTAGAAGACACATATCGCTTTGCAACTAAACATGAGAAATATAATATAAAGTAGGAAAAATAGAAAAATTTTTACAATTAGGGGCCAACTTGATTTGGATTAGGTCAGGGGCCAGCTGGTCCTACTGTAGAGCAGTCAGCTTAAGTTGGGGTTAAATGATCGTGGTCAGCTCTGGAATTTAGCTTAGATGGTCTTAAGGCTATCTTCTCAGCTATCTTGATAGAGCGTAGCTACTTGGTAGGAGCAAATTTGATATACGTGAAGGTCTAGCAGTCATGTCGGTAGGGGATCAAGTTAGGATAAGAGTCCTCATCTCGAATATGACTTTAAGCTAGTATCCTCCAAGTAAGTCCTTGGAGTCCTCTAACTTGGCTCTAGGTGATCAGTCTAGGGAGCTAATTCCTATCAACATACCTTACTCTTGAATCAATTCTAAGTACTTCCTTCTCATCTCTTCTTTTAACTCTCATGTGGCTTCTCATTTTAAACAACTTGCTTAATAAACCTTAACATAGGGTATCTGTCTCCTTAGTAATTCTTGAACCTTAATGTTTGCTATCTTTATAGGCCGCTCCACAACAAACAAGTCTGGCTACAACTTTAGGGTCTCTAGATCTACTACTTATGCCTGGTGCTATTCTTTCTCCTATTTTGGATTAGGTTAAAAACTTTCTCAACACAAACACATGAAAGACTTTTTAGATACCTTCTAACTTGGGAGGAAGCTCTAATCTCTATACCACATTCCCAATTCTCTCCATGACATTGAAAGGCTCAACATATCTTAGAGATAATTTCCCTCTTAGCTCAAATATGAAAATTCCTTTAGCTAAAGATACTTTCAACAAAACTTCATCTCATACTTAAAACTCCAAGAGGCATCTCCATTTATCGACATAGCTCTTCTGGAGACTTTGTGCAGTCTACATTCTCTATCTAATCAATCTCACTTTGTCTACTACTTCCTATAGTAACTCTAGACCCAAAACTTATCTTTCTTTAGTCTCGCCCTAGTGTATGCACAATCTGCACTGCTTACCATATAAGGCTTTGTAAGGGAACATTTGAATGGTCACTTAATAGCTTTTATTATAGGCGAACTCAATTAGGGGAAAGTGTTCATCCCAATGGTGACTAAAATCAAGTACACATGCTAAAAACAAATCCTCAAGTATCTATATGGTTCTATCTAATTACCTATCAGTTTGAGGGTGAAAGGTGGTCTTGAATTGGTGCTTAGTACCGAAGGCCTTATGTAGACTCCTCCAAAACCTACCTACAAAACGAGTGTCCTTGTTTGACGTAATCTTTGATAGTACTCCATGCTACTTCCTCACCGCTTCCTTAATATATACTTGGCTAACTTATCCAATGAGTAACTAATATTAATGGGAATAAAATGAGTTGACTTTGTTAGTTAGTCATCGATCACCTAAATTACATCATGCTTACTCATTCTTTAGTTGCACCATCACAAAATCCATGGTGACCTGTTGTCATATCCATTCTAGTACTGGTAATGGCTACAATTCACTTACTTATTTTTTATGCTCAATTCTGATATGCTGACAAGTTTGGCACCTCGACACATATTCTATGATCTTCCTCTTCATATTATACCACCAATAATATGCCTTTAAGTCTCAATACATCTTCATGCTACCCAAGTGTATAGTGTATCCCGAGTAATGTGCCTTTTTCAACAGTTCACTTCTGAACTTTAGCCTCACTAGTATAAATAAATGACCATCGTACCTAAGTACTCCGTCTACATCTACTATGAACTCTACTACCTTCCCCACTTCCATCTTCCTTTTTATCTCTTATATGCTCTCATCTTCAACATGGGCCATCTTAATCTTGTCTACTATCATAAGCTAAATCTAAATGTTTGTCAACTTGACACTTGCTTCTCTAGTCAAAATCTCCAAATCTAAACTTCTCATGTCCACTAACAATGGCCTCTACATTGTTATTAAGCTAGTCAATTTCCCATATCGCTTCCTACTCAAAGCATCAGGCACAATGTCAACTTTTCCTAAGTGATACTGTATGTCTAAGTCATAATCCTTTATCAACTCTAGCCATATTCTTTGTATCATATTTAGATCTCCGTAAGTGAAAAAGTACTTCAGACTCTTGTGATCAGTATAGGCCTTGTAACTTTCCCTTACCAGATAATGCTACTATAGTTCTAAGGTATGGACCATTATTACCAATTCTAAATTGTGGATCAGGTAATTTTTCTCATAAGGCTTGAGTTGACACAATGCATGTGCTATCAGCCAGTCATTCTACATCAACACATACCCAAATCCCTAAATTGAGGCATCATTATAAATAATGAACTCTTCTCCATTGTAAGGTCAGGACAACATTAAAGTAGTTACAAGTCTCTCTTTTAGCTGCTGAAAACTTTGCTTGCATTTGTCATCCTAGTCAAACTTTACCCCTTGCTACTTTAATGATTCAAGGGTGTTGCCAATCTTAAGAATCCTTCTACAAACTTTTAGTCATACCCTATAAGCCTTAAAAAGCTTCTAATCTTAGTTACTGTTTCTGGTCTCATTCACTTTACCATAGCTGTCTTCTTCAGATCCACTAATATACCTTCACTGTTTACTATGTGACCTAGGAAGGCTACCAGATCCAACTAAAACTTACACTTGCTAAATTTAGCATATATCTTCTCTACTTTGAGTTTACTTAATACAATCCTCAAATGTTACTCATGCTCGGCTTTTAGAATACAAGAGACTATCATTAATAAAGACCACTAAAAATCTATTTAGATACATGCGAAATACTCGTTTTATGAGGTCTATAAATGTTATAGGCATAATAATAAGGCCAAATGACATGATTAGGAACTCATATAGCCTGTATTTGGTCCAAAATGCTATTTTCTTGACATCTTCTACTTTCACTTTCAAAAGGTAGTAACCTGACCTCAAGTCTATCTTTGAGAATACTTGTGCCCTTGTAATTAATCAAACAAATTGTCAATTCAGGGTAGCGAGTACTTGCTCTTTACTATCACCTAATTCAAATCCCTACAATCCATACACATTCTTATGCTTCAGTCTTTTCTTCTTTATAAAAAGAATCGAGGTTCCCTAAGAAGACAAACTCATGAAACGCTTATCTTGCAACTATTATAGTTGTGTCTTTAACTCAACAAGTTCAGTAGGTGCCATTCTATACACCGATTTCAATATAGGTCTGGTGTCTGGTGCTAGGTCTATTTTTGAACTCTACTTCTCTATTAGGTGGTAGACCAAGCAGATTGTCTAGGAAGACATCTAGGATTTCTAGTACCACCAATACCTATTTCGACTTCAACTCTTTACTAGACTTTGTAATTAAGGCTATTAAGATAAGCTTTCCCTATAATTCATAATCAATACAATTCATTAGCCTCTGAATTTCTACCTAATACTGAAAATGTACTTCCCTTGGAGGCTTAAAAGGGATCACCATATTATAACAGTTAATGGTTACATGATTTCTCACCAACTAGTTTATACCTAAAATTAAATTGAAGTCTGATGTGTTTAGCACTAATAAGTCTATTGATAAAATCTTTCCTTTTATAGCAATCTCTACATCTTGACACATTCTATTTACTACAGTTTCACTCCCTAAGGGGGCATTCACTGTGAACCCCTAAAATTTTCAACCTAGCCTTAGTAATAGACTCAATTATGTTAGACCATTTAGGAGTCGACAAGGCTAATGAAAGTGAAAACTCTAAAAGAATTACTCAATCGCATAAAGAATTTTTCTACCCTAAATGTTTCTAAATGCTAAAGATTTATTCAAAAGTGACAGAAACCCTAAAAATGATTATCTTAAAGACACATGTGCCCTAATCCGACATGATATACCCTAAAACCCTAATTGATAATATAATGCCCATCTTTTGTTCAATTCATTAGTAAAGGGTTAGAGATGACCCTTAAGCATACTTATATGCTTTGAATCCTTAAGTAATCCATTAGAAATTAAGATAATGAGTCATAGATTATATTCATTTCTTAAGTAAGTGATTAAGATAGTTTCACTTAGAGTTAGAGTAATAGTTGAAGATTAGGTTTATGTAGTGAACCTTAATACTTAAATTGGTACTTTTTGCATTTGTTATTCAAAGTAGTTTATCAAATGAGATATATAGGCTATAAAGACCTAAAGTAAGATCTCATTAACAATGTTTACAAATCAATTCATCTAATACCTCATTTCCCCTCATTTCCTTCATTTTTCCTCTAATCTTCCTTAATTATCACATTATGTGCACAAAATTAAACTTACTTAAGGAATGTTGACTAAAGTAAGGCATGTTGACCAAAGTCAAAGGGTTGACCAAGTCAACATTTTGAAAAGTCAAAAGTCTTAAGAGATAAGGAAAAATATCTCATTAACTTAATGATGATTTTCTTTTCTTTTCATTTTGATTTTTCTTTCCTCTTTTTGCAATTTGTTGCCGTCCACTTTTCACTCTTCTAGACTTCTCCATTTGTTGTCTTCATAATTGGAAACAAAACAAAAGAAACAAAAGCAAACTCTCCATTTCATGCCGTGAACATCCCCTTCCACTTTCACTTTCATCCTTTTTCTTTTGTCTCCTTAAACATCAACACAATTAAAGGTATGTTCTTAACTTGTTTTATGTTACTTTATGTTATTCATTAGTTAATTAATTAGGTAGATTAGGTAAGTAATTAGGTGTTTAGTGAAGTCTTGAAGAGAAGAAAACAAAGTTTTCATCTTTAAGTGTAGAAAGTGATGGATCATGAAGGAAATGGAAGGAATACATGTATATGTACTCTTAGATGTGTATACATAAAGAAATACCAAAGGAATACAAGTGTATGAACCTTTGTACATAAGTATGTATCATGTACATAAGCTAATTTAAGACCATATCTAATTATATATACATATACTATACTAACTACATACATAGAAATGCAAAAGGATGAAAATTGAGAGGATTTTCTTAAGAGAAAATTTGGCATACGAAATTTTAGTATAAAAATACGTATTCAACCGTATAGGTATATGAGTAGAAATACATATATAAATACGGTATAAGTATATGTAGATGTATAAGTATATGTATGTATAAGGTATATGTACATAAGTATAAGTATAAGACATATGTACATAAGTATAAGTATAAGGCATATGTATATGAGTATAAAATAAGAAATAAATGTACATAAGACATGTACATGTGACATAAGCATGATGTAATGCTTATGTAATCAAAAGATGAGGTAGATGATGACATAGGCATATGAGGACATAAAGAGAAGATGACATAAGCATATGAAGGCATAAAGGAAAGATGATGCAAGCAATGACATAAGCATAAGTTTAGAAAATGAGAAAAATAAGAAAAAGTAGGTAATTAGATACTAAAAGTAGTAAATCATAATACACCTTGTAAACTAGATTATACCTAAATCAATACATGAATTAGTAATAACAAAGTAAATCCCTTAATTATAAGAATTTAGGGAATAAAGGTTATAAATATAAGTAATAGCAATACTTAAGTATTATAGCTAAAAATTTCTATAAAATTAGTTCATAATATAAAATAGGGGTCTTAATGTCCAAAACAAACATTACCGTATGAATATACGTTCGAAAACGATGAAAAACGACTATAAATTCATAAATATCGGAAATGAAACGAAAAAGTTATATACGATTAATAATAAAGTCTAACCGGGTAAAAGTTGATAATAGTCTAAGTAGATTAGGTAATTAAATGTTTAGAAGTATTAGTTAAATTAGTTACTTACTAGTCTTATCAAATCATAATGATCAGGTGACTCTGAGGAGCGTGAGGACCTCCCAATCGACTACTACGATTAGGGCAAATCACTATGGCCGAGTGAGTATTTACCCAATGACTCCATGCTTGTTTTGTGATTGTAAATAGTGGACTTAAATACTATTGTTAATTGATGATTGTATGGGGTTTTGGGAAACGCTTGTGTATGCCGGTATGTCTTGAGTTGTGAACTTATCTTAAATAATGATAATGCTATGTTTGTTGCATGGTAGTATAGAAAATGATTGTGTGCACAATTGGATGGTTATAGCATAATTTGAACCTAATTATACTCGGCCTATAAAAAGAAATTGAAACATGCATTAACATGCATAGCATGGATACTATTCTGGCCGTCACATCACACGGAGGTAAAGAGAGGCCATTCGGGGGTTGATATTATTCATTTATTTGGTTATGTACGGTGCACTCGTACAAAATGACCTTACCCTGGCCCGCGGGAACACTAGGCGTTGGAGGCGCCAACCGCCTGGCTAAGGGTCGAGTCTAGAGGCCTCCGTTTAGGGGTGAGTGTAGACTGCGGAGGCCCACTCACAATTATACTAGAACTTGGGTTTTTCTGAAAATAAAAGAATTATTTGATATAAGTACGGAACGTGGGGTTCCGTAGTAAAGTAAGTTCTAGTATAATACCCAGATCTAATTGGTGCCGTGTATACTCCAACCCTGACTTCGGAGGGCGTTAAATCTGAGTTACGTATATGAACTAGTTAATTATACGTATTGTTTGGCATTCTGGTTGATCATTCATTCATATGCTTGAATATAATGTATTTATAACTTGCTTGTGGTGTGGCTGAGGGTTTTGCTCACTAAGCTTAGGCTTACACCCCTTTAGACTTTTGTTGCAGGATAGCCTGTTCGTAGAGACAGGACGAGGGATGCCACAGGTTAGCCTGGGGATTTGGGCAAGAGCGAGCTGCTATGTGTACTGAGGGAACAGTTTATGTAGACTTCTACTCATGTACTTATGTTTATCTTATTATATTAGACCTAGACATACTTAAATGCTACGTAATGTAAACTTTATAACTTAAATTTTATATAAATATGTTTGTGTAATGATATCATGTGAGTCTGGATGTTCTTTGGAAACTAGTGGTTGTAGAGCCTTGTATATTGTGTGAAGAGTTCTTGATTGGAAGGGTAACCAATCAGGGGTTCTTTGTACAGTATACGGCGTCTGCCACGACTAGGCCGTCCTCAGTTCGTGACATTCACAATCAAGGGAGTATCTAGAAATGCAGTATATAATACACAAGCATTCACCAAAGGCTTAACAATATAAGAACGAGAAGCTCTAGTATCAAATAAAATGTGTACACACTAGTTACGGATAAAGAACGTACATGCAAGAGTATCTATGTCAGTAGCATCTAGCACATGACCTCTCATCTCTTTTGAGTAGCTTTGGCAAGAATTAGGCTAGGCGGTTTAGCTCCACCTCATACTTTGATACTGATCAATTACCCTGCTGTAAGGTCTATTAGGCAGGCTCCATCTACTCAAGAATAATTACTTGAACTCCTCCCAAGTGATAGAACTAACTACATTCCTATTAGTCCTAAGAGCACTCTCCAACCATTAGGCTGCAAAACCCCTCAAAAAGAAGGTAGCATTATTATTTGGTACATCTACTATAAGAAAAGACTTCTATTCAATTATCCACTCTTTAGCTCCTAACAAATCATATGGCTTAGGGTAGTAATCATGGGTGATGTTCACAAATCGATCAAAAGCATTCCCATTGGTATGACCACTTGTAACCATCTGTGGTAGCTTATCTCTTTAGCCTCCAAATATTAGCATTTGCCTAAATCACCTACATGTCCCTCTATACCTACTACCACCATTGTACCAGTACCTTAATCACGGCATTCCCCAAAGAGGGAAATTCTACTCTTGGCCCTGAGTTTGCTAAGCTTAAGTCTGATTAGGGATAGGTTAGCCTTGGGCTACTGGAAGGGGTCTCTACAATTGAAGTGGCAAACCTATCTCATTCTAATTTAGCAAAGGATTGCGGTTTGGGTTGGTTGCCTTGCCACCTTGAGAATGTGATGAAGAACTAGAAGTAGCATCGCATCTAGGCATGCTATAAAAGGAAACACATGAACAAAGTCATGTATGAACCATTTTGAGTTCAAAGGAAGGGGTTAGATAACTAGAAAGTCGTACAAATAACTAGATAAGAAAATATTACTAAGATCATAAACAAAATGAACTACTTTAAGCCCACAATCTTTACATGCTACCCATCCTACCCTTATAATCAAATCATTACACTTTGATTCATATATTATTTCTACTAAGGTTTATGCTTGGAGTATCTATGATTTAAATTTTAAACTTAAGGCTCTAATACCATTAAAGCTATAATGCTTGAGAACCTAGGAAATTATAGCTTATCGCTTATCCCTATGATCTACTGACATGTCAAGCATCTAAATTCAACCTGCTAACATCATCACATACTTTATTAATCACCAAAGATCTATAATAACTCTAAAACAGTATTTCAAGGATGTCATAAGCAACCTTAATTCACCAATAAATACATAAAGATCAATTCCTAAGTTACTTTATTCAATAGAAGTAAACTCAAACTTAGTTCACTAAGATCTATTCGAAAAACATGACTACAACTTTAGTCTTAAATTCTTTAAATTGAATGAAAGACTAAGACCAATAGGAGAAGTCTTAGGTCACTTCTTAATACTCGTAACAAAATAAGAAACATAACAAAGTCTAGCAACTTTTGACAATATGGTCTAACAAAATTTCTCAATCCTACAACAACTAAATTGAGCCATCTCCATAGTTAATGTAATAATCATAATAATCAGCATCCTTGCCATAATGTCCATACTCGCTATAGTAATCCTCATAGTCACCATAACTTATTCTTGCATTTGAAAATAAGGATCTCCAATGGGGTGAACAATAGCCCAATACAGGGTTCAACTACATACACATGGATACACAAGAATGCACACACACACATACTCAATAAATGATTCAAATATCTACATGCAATAACTATAGGTTATTATATTTAATTAGCTCCATTAAGCAACACATTTTCAGGATGTCAAAACTTCGAGTTACCCGTGTCTCTGGCACGAAATATATAATATACATATTATTATTGGTATTGTGTCCTCCTTAATGCCTTAGGAACTAAGGAACACCTAATCTACCTAAATCATTTTAAAGTAAGAGTCCAATCAGGACACCATCGCACTAAGATCATTGGGGTGCCCCCTAAGGTCTAGTCCTTCCTATCCCTTATGCCCAACCATGCACATGTAGTACACTTATTTAAGCTAAATATTTATTAGGTTCATTAACATTTACTAGTGCTACATACACAAGCAACATACAAAACTTGTACCTAATTGGACTGTTTGCTCAAAATCTAAACAAAGTGCCTCAGAACATATTCATACATGAAACATCACACTTATTTAGTTTCCTAAACTAGCCTAACCACTTTCTTTAATAGAGCAATTCATCTGCCTCACTATTAATTAGGAACCACATAAGGAAACTAGGATTGCTAAGAAGTTAGTTTGATTTAGAAGATATTCGAGTGAAGATTTGTGTTTGGAAAAGGCTAGGAAAAGGGTTTAGGATAGGAAAGCACACTTAGAAAACTTCGCAAAGCTCAAAGAAACATCGTTGCACACATTTGGGATCATGGCATCCAAATGCTAGCTTAATTATCATCTAAACACCATGGTTTAAGAAGGTACATAATGCACTCGATGTATAGACGCTATGGGGGATGGCATCCAAATGCTAGTTGCAATCTACAGAATTCTATAGATTGTAGCAACATTTAATCGCCTGCAACAGTCTCGTACTTCGCCTATTTCTTACATCACCACTCCTAACTCATTAACCTAACAACAAAGCAACTCCATGTCACTTAAAACACCAAACAAAACATTCTTACAACCTAAAATCATATCTCAACTCTATCATTTTAACCACAACTCATTAAAACAACATGAATAAGGTATGCAAACAGATTCTTACCTTTAGAGATTTGCTAATAGCACCAATAACACCGAAAACATGCTGTAAGGACTCCAAAACACAATTTAGATTTTGTTTTATCCACTTCCTTATGTAGAAAAACAAACTCTTTGAATGTTTCAATCAAAACTTACGACAAAGAAAGTTGTTTTCATCATTACCTTAAGATCCTCTACTTACTATCGTACCACCTAAGATCCGTTGTAGGGCTCCATAAAAGATCACTTAAATTTATTTTGGCTACTGCCCTATGAGGTAAGAGGAGTTTTCTTAAAGGATTTGCCAAAATGTTGTGATAAAACGGCATTCCTTAGCTTTATCTTTGATTCTCCCAATCTGATGTCGCTTAATCTCATCATTTTCACATCCTAGCTTCAAGCTTCATGCAAAAACCCTCGAAGACACAGTTGCACGTGTAGGAAAGGAGTAGGAAATGGGTTTCAAAAAGTAACAAAAGGCTTTAAATACTTAGGGTTCATAAACATTTTTTATTCCTATATTGCCTTCGTTAGATTTTGCTAGTACCGACCATACCGTTAGCTTATATTACCAATATTAATCCTTTTCTCTTTAGTTTTATAATTTATTTTGGATGTTACAGCAACTACCATCTTATTAACAATTAAAAATTATATTGGAATTGATCTAGTTTGTTTCAATAATTTTTTTTTATATTGTTTATCATCTTTATATGAGATTTTCATTGGATTCATGTCATTTAAAATTTATATTACTGAAGTATTTGTTTTTAGATTGGACCTTTAAATCTCCATTTATTTTGGTTTACTTTACCACTTATATTGGATATGTAATTGTACTGTGATAAGAAAAGAGTGATGTTCATTTTGGAAAGAGAATACATCTAGCTATTTGGAAAGCCAACTTCGAAGTTACTATGGATATACTAAGAACCATGAAATGAGTAAAATGATGTACAAGTAATCTGAATATATTGGGTAAAATTACAACCACATATTCATTCTTTAAAAGTGATAAACAAATCGATTGATTATAGAATTCCTAAAAGTTGAAATTTTAAGAGTTGCCCCGAAGTTAAATGGAATAATATAATTACACAAGAGCAGTAGTCGTTTGGGGGGGTTGGTGGCGGCGGGGGGGTGGGGGGGCTGGGGGGCTAATAAAATAGAGCTTATTTACTGTGCTTGACCTTATCAGATATGGATTCTTTATACTGACGTCTAAACACACGGTTTGTATCTTTGTTTTCTTCTCTCTCTGAATATTTCGTTGCTTGGGTGAGCAATAGGTCATTAACATGGACAGCGTTGAGAAGGCGGTGAAGGAAATACATCGTCAGCAGACTTGGTAGCATATGGACTCTGGAGTTACCAACTCAGGATTAATTTAGTTTATAATACCATATGCACGACTCATCAGTTGTTGATCAACTCGTGCATCGTTTTATTAATTATTTTACTCGCCTAGGGCTAGTTGTCTGGTTTTATATAAATCTATGATTTTGGACGTATAGAAAATAAACCCAATGATAATGCAACACGCCATTATTGCATGTAAAATAATGCATGATTGCATGTCCATTTCCACAATATATATATATATATGGAAGACACGCTGGCGAGCTTAAATGTCTCCAATATTTTGATTTCTTCGGTTAATAATACAATTCTATCGAAGATACCCACCGAAAAAAAACATATATAAAAAGAAATGAAAACCCTTTTCGGAGGGGAGATGTGGGCATTGGGCTATGCATGCATGGAGGAGAGAACGCATTTTTAGAAAATATGTAAGATAGGTCAAACACAACACAGTTTCCAATCGACAGTAACATGTCCAAAAGCCTAATTGACAACTTCGTTTTTCTTTAATACTACAAAAAAAAAATATATAAAAAGAAGGAAAAATAGAAACCCTTAAGCTATACACACCCTAGAATTTGTACTGGAAGCTATATAGTTTACAAGTTCTAGAATACTGTATATGGCAAAAGTTATGATTCTAAAAATTTTTTATTTTGTGACCTATAGTGTATGAATAGAATTTCATACCCCACTCATCTTATACATGTTCATCCTTATTTAATAGAAGAAATTTTTTAATATTTTTTAATAATTCAAAGTAAGATAAATACTTTGTTTAGAGGAACAAAATGCTCCAATTAATAAATTCATATATTAATAAGGGATGAATGAATAGAGGATTAGTAGTGTTTAAACCAATATATGTTTCACAACAAGATATATATATATATTTGTTTATTTGTCAACATTTACTACATTCCATTTAAAATCTTAATTTTTTTCCCTTTCACTAAAGAGGACATCCATCAACTCTTTGAATAAATCCATTCACTCTTGACACATGAATTTCTAATAGGTCTACAATTTTTAACCTTTTTTTCTTTTCAATTCTTAGACTTTTTTTTTTTTTTGGTAATTTGAGTCATCAATGTTTTCCATTGTTTATAAACAAGGACTTTGTTAATACCATTAATTGATCTTTTAATACCTCAAATTTTCATGAAATAAGATAAATAAAATAAAGTTATTAACTTAGGTAAATAGTAATAAGGAAAGGATAAAAAGAAGGTCTTTTCAAAGATCCTAGTAGGTATGCATCATAGGCCCTTCCAAACTAAATAAAAACCATTGTTATATTTTTCCCCCATCATTTTCCTCTCTCCTTCCTTTTCTTGGACAAATTAAGTATTTCCCAATAGTTTCTTTCTCTCTAATGTGAACCACTACAAAAATCAAAGTTAAGAATTAAACTTCATTTGTTTCTATTTCTATCCTTATAATTCCTATCACATTAATGTGAATTGTTAATAACATAATAAAGAATCTTGCATCCATTAAAGAAGATGTTTGGTAATGTACGATGGAAGAGTGGCTTCACGAGTAATTATGTTTTCAGTGTTATACAACATGTTTTGAGAAGAATTATTAAAGATTAAAGTTATTTCAATAGATTGTTGTTGAGAAAGAAATGAAGTTAATCACACATGCAAGGAGAAGTGTGGTATCAAGTAAGTTTCTTTAGTCTTTGTTAATTACTTTAAGTAGTGTTTAATGTAGAATTTGAAGTAGAAAAGGATGGAGTTTAGTGTTGGGATGATGATTTTGAAATGTATTTTAGAGTATAGAACAATTAAGAAGAGCTACTGTAAGTTTTTTTTTATGGGCAATGAAAGGGAAGAAGAATTGGGCAAATGTGTCCATAGTGACTATGGCGCATATCGAAGAAATTCTCAGCGGTTTGCCAATAAACCAACTTAATTACATTACCAACTTGCTAGTTCTAGCCCTTCCTTTTGTAAGTTTGTTCCATTCTATTCCAACTTCAGTCCTAACCATATTTCTTCATGTCAACTTGGTAAGAGATGTTATATTTCATCTAAAACATGTGTAATTCAATTCTAAACTTGTTCCTAACAATCAAAACAAAGGTTAAATGCAATTTAACTTAGAATCAAACCTAGAATCTTTAGATTAAACATCTTTAGAACAATAAAATCAACTAAGTGGAGTTTAATGGATTGAATCAAGATGACTCTAGATTGACTTTATAAGGACCCTAAGGAGGACCTAGTAGTATTACCTAGAATTTTTATATCATGTGTGCATCCATGATAAGAAAATCACCTTACAAGTCAGAGATTACAAGACTCTAAATAGTTATTCGCTAAGAACTTCGATTTTAGTTCATTAACTCATTATATAATATAAATAATTATGGATATCCATTTTTCCGCAGTTCCTCAGAACCACAGAAAATTGGTATCCCTTACTAAAATAGTGAAATAAGATAGACAATTCCAAAAAAAAAATTTGAACTTACTAAAGATACTAAACTTAATTGATATATTAGTTATTTTCTTAGAGCATTCTAAATTAACTACACCAACTTTTCATCATACTAATTCAATGGTATTACTTTGCACTCAATTCCTATCTCTGTCCTAACTATTGATCAACTTGTAAGGAAAAGAACTATTAAGGTACAAGCTTACACTTAGTGGGATAAATACCCTCGTCAATACCGCATGATAGAAATTTGTTAAATGCACAATCATATGGATGCATAAACAATCAATATGCCAAATAACGCATGCAATGGCCTAAGAACTGCATATGACTCAGAATTATACCCCTTATAGTCGAGGTTTAGAGATAATTAACCAACCCAAACCAAAATCCGGGTTCTAGACTTTAGGTTTTATTTCATTTGCACTATTATGCTTAAACCAAAACAAAACTGTATATATATATATATATACTTTCTTTACCGAATAATAAATCATGTTTTTAAAATCCTAAGTCTAGTGGTGTGGTGGTCTCCGTAATCCACAAACACACGCTCTAAGCAAAAGCCACAAGACACGGCCCTTGGCCAACGGTTGCCATCTCCGATGCCTAGAAAGCCCATCAGCTTAAGACAAAGACTCAATCAAATAATGACATAGCTAGTGCCCAATCCTATAAGAGGCCCGTCCTCCTATGAGTCCCTTCCCATCTTTTGCGTAAAGTAGCATTCGGTGTTATCCAAATGTAATTATAGGAAATGCATGATTCATCTTATTTCATAATCATATAGATAGTCAATCCGATTTTTCAACGTGATCAGACAATTTCATTCCATACAATCGCATATATAAATCTATCACAACAATTCCTATTATTATATAATTAATAAGTCATAGCATTCAGTTCACAAATTCATACACATGCATTTCCCATATCCCATGAGCATCCAAATTTATATATATATATAAGTTTAAGTATATCTATTCTATAAGAAAAATCAAGTAAAGAGTCATCGGAAATTTACTCACTCAATCATGCAGATCAATTAAAATAATTCGGGATAGGTCATCTCCCAAAAGCCGCGTCCCCTAGACATCACAAATATAATACTATAAGGATTTGAAATAAAATTTGGAAAATCAAACTAAAACCTTTTTAGTTATACTTTTGACTTGGCTTCATATTTTTCTTGGTTTTTACTTATAGTTTAATCGCATATAACTTTCTCGTTTTAAATCCAATTTTTATGATATTATAGTCAATCTTCATCTTTTTCAAGTGTGCTTTAATGTGGTGAGGTTATATTTTCATGATGAGGCACGTAAAACTGTCCATAGGTCAGAATAGTAGTGATCCTCATGCTTTGGAGTGCTTTTAGGCTTTATTTATTTAATGGGCTTTTTGGTAACTTAGGAAATTCTTTAAGCTTGGGCTTAGGACTTTATTCCACACTTAAAATACTCCTTAAGGTCCAAATTCCAACTTTGGTTTACACTCTTGGTGCTAACAACAACTCCTTGGGCTTTTATGTGGATTTAAGTTATCAAATAGACTTGTTTTTTATTCAAACTAAAGTTAGTGACTTTATTGGGCTTATGGAGTCTTAGGTGGACTTCTTGTGAGCTTCAAAACAACCTTTCTTAATATTTTAAAATACTGGTCAGAATTTTAATGAAGGCTCAACTTAGAGTTCTAGGCTCGTTTTGAGAGTTTTAAACTCAGTTTTAAGTTTTAGGCTTTGTATACTTGCTATACTTGCTATACTTGCTTTGGTTGATCTTTTCACTTTGTTCACTTAGTTTTATCATATTTTTAAGTGGCTTTTACTTATGTTCTAGATTTAGTCATGATGAATCAAAGGGGTTCTCACTTGGTTTTTTAACTTGTTTCATCATTTCCTTAAATTTAAGGATTAGATCATGAACTTAGGTTACTTATATTCAAATCTTAACTTAAATTCTCTTCCATGAGATGATTACTTAGCTCATAATTTACATGAAAATTGTAGATCTCATAGTTATCACAATTTCCATGTCATAGTTCATATCTCATAAGGTTGGTTTCTTCATAAAAAATTCATGTAATGGATTTTCCTTTACCTAAGGCTAAGTTCAAACATCTTTAACTTAATAGAAATGGAAATAACATCTAAATAACTCACATACACTCCACATCCAACATGATGTCTCTTCGTTCATGTACACATTCATGATCTTCTCAACTTAAAATCTTCCATTCTAAGTGTTAAACATATATCTTTATATAACACCAACTTAGCATACTCATATTTCAACTTTCATGTAAAGAGGTTCACAAGCTTACTTCTTAAGGTGGTCTAGTTATTTCATTATCTTATGATCATGCCAATATCTTCATGAAAACATAATCTCCTAACATGTAATACTAAACTACTAACATAAAGAAACAACTTACTCGTCCTCAAAGTGAAAACAAGGTGGTGGTGCAACTAAATACCCTCTTAACTCATTGTCTTCCTTCCTCTTCTTGTAAGTTCTTTTGAAAGCTAAGGTCTTGATCTTTGAAGTAGGTTTTTGGAGATATTCTAAAATTCCTAAAAGTGGTTTTTGAAATTAACAAAAGGAAGCAACAAAATCAAGCTTTTGTGCCATAAGTTATGAAGCAAAAAGTATGGCGGCAATGTAGGGTTTTATGGGGTTAGGTTTTTTCTTTTGATTTGTGTTTAAAGTGAGAGAAAGGGAAGTGAAAATGAGAATGAAAGAGTGAGAGTGTGGCAGATTTTTGAATGGGAGGAGAAGTGTGTTCAAGAAACTTTAATTAGTTATCTTTTAGTATACACAAATGCCAACTTTTTGATAAGACTAGATAATGTAAGCATTAAAGGATGAATAGTAGATGTGTAAGACAATTGAGTGATTGAAAATTGACAAAGCATGGCCTCCCTTAAGCTCTCCTCCCAACCGGCCACATGGTATCCTCTTTGGGCATTGAGTTGTCATGTTACTTAATTAAAAGTTGAATACATAAAATAATGTGATAACTTGTCCATATGTAGTATAAGCGAAGGGCTGATAAGGAAAGTATCTTATCACTGGTTTTTGATAAGTTATCAATTAATAAATGATTCCAACTTTCAATTGATAAGTTATTTAGAGTAATTGGTTGGTTTACTTATTCATATGCACAAGTCTTATGCATGAAGATAAAAAGATTGTTTTATATGAAATTCTTTTGGAGTTTGTTTCTTAATTTGATTTGTATGTTATGGTTTAATTCTTATAAAATTATGAAAATTTCTAGAGTTTGAATAAAATTATTCAAATTAAATTATCAATTAGTCACTTAAGGTTATAAGTCTTTAATTGTTTTAGGGTTTAAGGTTTTGAGTGACTTAGAATCTGTGGTTCTCATAGCCGAGTTTTTATCGATAATAGACTTTTGAATTGGAAAATTAAATTCATTTTTTAAATGCAAAATTGAATTCTTAGCTTAGTTTATCCTTGGGAAAAATTGAAAAGTACTCTTAGTTGAATCACAAGTCCACTGAAAAGTAGGGTTTATAACTTATCCATATTTAACATGGCTTATAAGTGAAAATAAGAGAATTGTCTTATATAAAATTCTTTTAGGGTTTGGTTCTCAAATTAATTTATAGGTTGTATTTGCCTCTTAAGAAATTTTAGAGTTTTCTAGAGATGAATAGAATTTATTAAAATTATATTTTTAATTATTTATTTAGGGTCATAAGTCCTTGATCATCCTAGGTTTTAGGGTTCAAGTGAGTTTATGTACATTTTAGGATTTTTCACCAACTCGAGAGTAATTGACCTACACTTAGGAGCTTAAGGTTCAATTGGCTTATTTATTTAAGAACATCACTTTATTATGCAATATATATATATATATCATACGATAGATTAAGAAAAGAGAAGGAAATTGCTTAATAATATATTTATATATATACATATTATGGGGCTACTTATGTACACACATAAAATAATTTTTGTAAATTTATTAATTTATTCCTTTAACTAACTTAGTTTTACTATTTATTATTACTTGAAATAATCCTTGATTCATTCGTTATCAGTTTTATATGATTTCACGAAATCATTGATAATTTTATTGATTTATGGCTTTTCAAGCATTAAGATAATTTTATAGAGTTTTAAAAATTTTTATGATTTGATATTTATGGTTTCTATTAAGTTTAGGTTTACATTTTTAAAAGTACGCGTATATAGTGATTGGGGTTTTCTTGCATGATTAAGGTTCTAAATCGTATAATAGGGCCTTTTAAGTTCGTTTTAAGTTCTGAGTTTAAAATTTTAGTCGGTTTTCATTTTATGTGGTCTTGTCGACTTAGGGAAATATCTACGATACTTGAGTTCAACATCATGTTTAGAAGATTAAATTTACAAAGTCTACAGACTTCAACAAGGGAATAGAACTCTAATACTTAATAAATTAAATTCACTGCTCAAGTTATAGTATTGAGATCGGTTGTCTAGAGAATCGAATGCTATTTGAGACACATTGGTTTATGTACGAGGTTACTTGCTTGTTTTATCTACTAGTGTATGATTAAATGAAAACTAATTTAAATGATATTTGATCATAATGTTTTATGTATTGAATGTGCATAGTTAGGCCTAAGAGAATAAGAGTTATAGTGATCTTATGGAGGTATCCCGATAATCAATATAAAGCATTGTCCTAAGGAGAGTTTCATATCGAAAACATTTAGGTAGATTCTAGGTAAATTATCGAACTCTAGGGTGTTAGGGAGTACCCAATACCATATTGTATTATTGTATGTGCTCAGGGTCATGAGTTACCTTAAGCCATGAGATGCTAAAGCTATGATGTATGTTAGGCATTAAATAAAAGGTAATAATTGGTTGTTATTATTACATGGTTGCATCCATATGTTAAAAGATTGGTTGTGCGCTCATGCATATGTACCTATGGTAACTCTCATACTAAGCATTTTGCATGCCCTTATAGGACTTTTTTTATTTTTAAGCTGTAAGTATTAGATGGTACTAGCCTTATTAACATGTGTAGATTAAGAAATTTGTATATATGATTTCATGAGCCAAACTCAAAATTAACTAAATTGTATTTTGGCTAGTTATTTGGATTAGTGATTGGATCCAAATATTAGACCTAATTCTGGGATGATATAGAGAGTTTTGGATTAATGGGCTTAGGAGAGGGTTCATTAAAATTGTGTTTAACATTTTTTAACCTTTCTCAATAGGCTTAGATATCATTAGGCTCCACTATATTTTTTAACCCTAATTAATCTTATCCATTAATAAAACATAAAATTCAATGGTGATAATTACTTATTACTCATTACAAATATGTATATACTACCTATGAGAGCAGGTGAGAAAAAGTAGTCCAAATCTCTATTATCACCTATCACTTATATCCTAAGCTTGTTGAGATTGCCTATCTCGCCTCTTTAATCCCTCTCTACATTAATCTTTTCTTTTGTTCCAAAAATCCTTTCTTATACACATGAAGCGTATAGAGAATGTTGCATATACATGACACTAATAACAAATCCATACATCTACATTTTAGCAACTCCATTGGGAAAGGGATGATTGCATGAGTGATGTTTCTATGAAATGTCTTCATTATTGAGGGGTCAAACATCTCATAAGGTATTGACTTTCTTTTAAATGTTGATATCAATAGGTATGTAATTTCTTTATTGATACTAAACATTGATGATTATATATTGATTCTTATTTCAATGTAAACTATTAGGGCTAAGATTACATATCTAAGTTGTATATATGTGTATATATATTTTGATGCTATCCATGGTTTGTTATAGTGGATTCATTTGGCGTAGTGTATATTAATGTTGATAGAAGCCTTCATAATTTTTGTCATGCTTTGAAAATGTGGAGTTGTAACAAATCTACCATATGAGCCATCCTAAGATAAAAATTAATCTTACAACTGCTATCTTAGACCTAGTTCACACCAAGCATACTGTACTTTACTGCTTTTAAGCATCCAATTCGATACATGTTCATTATTAACCTGTAAAATAATCTTTTGAAATAATTTATAAAAAATAAACTTATAATTTAACTTTGCAAAAGAATGGTAGTAAATCCCATAGATATCAATTATTTCTTATACAAACTAGAATATTGAAAACTACCAAGTCCCTTAAGGAGTCCTATTTAGTTTTCCTTAAAAGTTAAGAAAGTCATTATTAAGGACAATAGCTAGCTGTTTCGTGTTATGCCTCATACCCTATCCTAATTTGCTAGTGCTATGGTTTTAGGTAGATATTTGTAATCCATTTGGAACTTACAAAACAAACTATGGGAGAATGGGCGATAACTTGCTTAGTAAGTAGAGCAAAAACAAAAGTCTATATTCAGCACATCGCAAGCAAGGTTTTCAACCAAGTTTGTTAGACACAATGAGTATACAAGCAAATACCATTGCATGATGTTATTTGGTCCGTCATGAAATTAGAGAAATCATGCCCATTCTAATCTGGGTTGAGGGGCTTAATATAGCATACTCGTGAATCAAAACCAAACTAGGGCTTATGCAATAAAGAACACCCTCCTCCTGTAACCACCTTCAAACCACGACCATCACTGTTACCACAAACTCCTCTCTTGTTACTTAGTTCAACTAAGGGTGAGGAAATGACCATTTCAACTATCTTCATCGAAGGGGATCCGTATTTGGCTCAAGAATCCTAACCATTATCCTTAGTGGGTTGCGATACATAGCAAGTTGGATATTAAGCTGAGTCTAAGTTAGTTCATTTTTAGGGTAATCAACTAGGCTCAGATAATTCAAGCATAATAATATTCACAAAATAAGCATAACATGGAGCCCAACTTCCATTATAGTAAATTAAATCTCAAACAAAAGCATTACATATGCAAAAATGGCTATCTATAAGCACGAGCAAAAAAATATCAAAATCTCTAGATATTCTAAACTAATACCCCAAAATACTATGAAGCATTAATCCCACTTACTTGTACTAAAGCTTACTTGAATAGATTTAGGATGTCAAGACTTCACTCACTTGGAAGTTCTATATATACCAAAACTCATATTAAGTTTTTGTAAAATTTACAAAAACATCAAAGTTTTATCTAGTACTTAGTTAAAACATTATTTATACAGCTATTCAATAGAGTTACATATATACATATATTTATATACATACACATTACATATATATATATACATGTAGATATAATTCTTATATTTTATCATATAAGTTATAGCAATTTACTTAATATTATCTAATATATGTACTTTTACTACTACCTATATTTTATCATTTCCATTGTATTGAGATGTACTTTTTATTAATCAAATTATGTTTTAATTATAGAAAGATTGTCGTAGGACAATATTTTCTATAATATTATAGAAAACATATGTTTTATTACCTAAAGTGATCTAGTTTTAATAAGGTTAATATCGTGAAGTTTGTATAAATTCAACGATATGCATTACGTGTTTCATTTAAAAGATTATCTCTAGAGGATATTTTTAATCCTAGTATATAGATAAAACTCTATAGCAACTAATATCATATTGATATCCTATTATGTAAATAAAATATATTTTTACACAATTTTGCGACAAAATATGATAAATCATATATTAATGAATCCTAACATGTATATATCCTAACCCAATGCCTATAATAGAATGAAACATAATAAAAACAATGAATAATCTTAGTTGTTTAGGGTATGTTCAAACATGATTCAATCAAATAATTAATATATTTAAATATATTATTACTAAATACATATGTGGGTTACTAATTTAAGTTATTTAACTAGGAAAATTCATAATAAATAGCATAGATTATCAAATAATTCTACAAAATTCCTATAGACTCATAAAATTATATGGAATTCAACTAGCAACTTGTTTCATGCATTCCGGTTTATCGCCTATATACGTAAAATTACTATTTTACCCCTAAATTATGATTAATTAGGAAAATAACATGATTTTTATATCAAACTAATTACAACATGTCCTAATGTCATTAGAAACTTCTAAAATTGATTAGATTATAATTTCATCAATAATTTCACCTAAAGTCAATTTATTTCGCAAATTACCCTATTTTTAGCCATATTTAGGGCCTAAAAATGTAATTAATAATAAATATATATAAAATCAAAATCGGGCTACATAGCCAAAAAAATACATGTAATATGTTTCCTATAAAAAAATTTTGAGTTTTAAACAATATCATTTAGTACATTTGTTTTAAATTTCAAAATTCGAATGAATAGTACATTTATTAAGCAAGTATATAAAATATTCCCAATTTTGAAAAAATAAAATTATAACATGAAATTACATCTAAAATAACCAAGGAATTAATTTTTCATATTTTTCCTAATTAGTTTAATATTTTTTTGAAAATAAGGAAAAATAGTGCAAATATTTTTACTTACTATTCATTAGAACTCCGGCCCCCATTGGCCAATAAGTAGTTGTCAAAAGGGATGGGTGGTGGGTGCTCTATGGGTGGCTCGTCGGTCATACTAGTAGGTTGTTATCTGGGTTAGCAATGACTAGGGAGTAGTAGGGTACTCTGTTTTTCTTTTTTTTTTCCCCTATTTTCTATTAATTTCTTCTAATTTTTCTTTACGTATCCTAGGTGTCTAAAATATGTAATCCGAATCCTAATATCCTATTTATACTTGTTAGGGTTGGTCAAAAATTTTTTTTAATTATTAAGTATTTTTATTTAATTATTCTGTATATTCTTTTATAGAAAGGCTAGTAAGAGCTATCCAATTCTCCTTCATTCAACTTGTTGATGGTTTCCCAATCTATTACAGTAAAAAATCTAGCAAGTTTCAAGTGTTTTAGATGAGTTTTAGATAGTATTTGATGCATTTTTAGCATTTTTCTATATGATATATTAATATTTGATAATTTTATTAATATATGGGTATATATCCTATATATATAATACACATAATGAGTAATTATATACATATATTCATGTTTCTAGCATGTCCTTTTTTTAAAGACATATTTCTTATTTAATTTTGTGAATTTATCACTTATTATGTATAATTATATAATTTTGGGTCAATTTATACCGTATATATTCAGTATATATACCGAGTATATTTATAAAAATACATATATATTCATATGATATATTATGCTATATTATTCCTTTTTATAGCTTAAATAACTTATCTTCAAGTCTTCGTTACATTTTGGACTCAATTTTAGAGATTCGATAAGTTTTACGCTATATTGAATAATTATACTTTTAACTAAAATTGGATTTTAGGATATTATTTTTAAAACTTAACTTTACTAAGTCACTTCAATTAATTTTTTTAACCTAGTAAGAAAATTTGAACTTAATTGGAGAAGTTTTCTCGAAAGCCCTAAATTTAGGTAAGATTACCTTAAATACAACTTTAGGGGCTCACATAAAGTAGATTCTCATTATGTTAATCATATTCTTAATATTTTATTATATTTTTTACTTACAAGCCTATGAGAATTCTTCAATTAAGGTTACTAAGTTTGTTATAAATTTTTAGCTTAATTAAGTTACCTTTCCCAAACGTCTTAAATCAACTATCGACCCTAATTATACAAAAGCAAGGCTTTGCCCTAATACTCAAATATTACTGTCCTGAGTGTTAATTTGTGAAATATCACAATTTTCATGTGCATTACTGATGATAATGGTGACTTATTATTAACTAATTTTTTTATGAATTCTAGAGACATAACTCCTCATGCAATCGCCATTAAAATATAGGACAATAAATAAATAGTTTAAATATCCTATAAACAAACTTTAGGAATATAGAAAAAATGAGTATTCATAATTTTATTTCCCTTTAATGAAATTAGCATGCCATAAATTTGTTATATTTCCTTTTCTCATTTGAGTTTTTCTTATTTGTTTATCTTTTTTAATATTATTCTTACCGTGATGCACCCAATAATGTGTCTTATTATTAGATATATGGATGAATTATAAGATCACCTCTCCCATTGCTTTAAACAATCTTAGCATGCTTTTAAAGTTAATTTATAGTATCCCATTTATGCTACCGAAGAATTAGACTCTTTAATGTGAATATTATAGTTTCATCCTCCTATCTTCTAATTGTGATTATTGAAAAACTTTGAAATAATTGGAAATATTTTCATTTGGTAATTTTGTCACTATGCTATTGTAAGTTTTGATGCATTTCGTGATCCTTCAAAACTTACAAATTTTTCTATAGTTTTATATATGTATAGATTTTTGTAAACCTAAAACTACATAGATAACCATGATGGAATCACAAAGCAAAGTTTTACATAAATGAAAACCCAATAACGATTAGGTCTCTTAAATGGCATAGATTCAACAGATCAACTAGGGCTTTTCATGATTGTGCATGATTAGATGAATTAGATTCAGTTTGATTCTTATAGATTTACTTAGATCCACTTTACTCTTAAATTGGATGTGATTTATGATCTAGTTTATAACGATATTTCCATTAATTACATAAGTTTAGCATATTTTTAGATTTTGTGCATTTAAATCATGATTCTAAAATTAGAATCCATACATCTACAACATGTTAGGGTACGATAAGTCATTGGTATGGCACTTAGTAGTATGTGTTTGGTGATGTAATGGTGAGATTAAAGCTATATTTAAAGATCAGGCACTGGCTCTTAATATGTTTAAACTTGCCATCTTCTATGTACCCCCTATAGGTATCTTTAATTAGTATGAGGGTCCTTGAGACTTTGTCTATATACTTGGAATTAGTGATTGAATGTAAGCACCATTTGAAGGAGCACTTGTTATAATTGTCTAGAGGCCTGTATAGAGTGATATCGAAGTTGTCATTTGAAGGAGCACTTATATAGACTTTTTCTATATACTTAACATTGTGGTTTATTGTAGACAAGTTGTAAGCCTTCAGATGGGAGTACTCCAATATTAACATGTTGCAAGCTATAGTACCTTAAGTTCTAAGGTGTTACAACCCAAGTGTTATTAAAGTTAAAGTCAATTAATCCTTAAGTAACTAGGCTAATAATCTAAGATGGTGAGTAATGAAGAGAGTATGTAGAAGTGAGAAAGAGTAGAAAATTTTTAAGATTGTAACTAGACTAAACAAAGAATAATCAGTAATTCCATATGACTTCCAAGTAAGTTTCAATTATTTTGATTTTGATAGTTATGCTACCTTCATAAGTCATGTATGTTGACATTTTTCCTTTCCTTTTCTTTTCTTTACTCGAAAGCTTAGGAGAGTGAACTTTAAGACTATAGGATAAACATTATGAAGAGAGAAGATAAGCTTGCTCCTCTTTGATGTGAACCATTGCCATTCTAAAGAAAATAAATAAATAAAAATAAGGGGAAATTGCATAAACCCCCTCAAATTTTGACTCAGGTGCGAATTGCCTTTCTAAACTTTCAAAATGTAGTTTTTGGTTCCTAAACTTTTATAAATTAGCAAACAACCCTCTATGTTAAAATGACCCTTTAAATGTTGATTTTAGTGTATAAACACCCTTAAAGTATATGCTATTTAGGGGGGTATTTATATACCAAAATTAAAGTTTATGGGGTCTTTATATATCAAAATCAAGGTTAAAGGGGTATTTATATACCAAAATTAAAGTTTAAGGAGGTTATGGGGGTTATTTGCCAATTTATGAAAGTTTAGGAGACCAAAAACTATATTTTGAAAGTTTACACCTAAGTCAAAATTTAGAGAGCTTTTATGCATTTTCCCTAAAAAAATATGTATACATACATTTTCATATTTGAAAACCGACAATATTAAAAGAACCACATTTAACAAATAGTATTTGTAATAGTAGCAATGATAGTAATAATAGTGAAACTTGTGATGTAAGATTAGTGAATAAATAAATTAGTACAGAAAGATTCCATCCTCTATAAAGAAAAACCATAAGAGCCAATAGATTAAACTAAATAAGAAGGAAAAGAAGTAACTTGAAAACAAAATAAATTTAGCTAGTCGCTTTGAATATCCTAAAGGCATGGCTTAGTACTCTTTGGTTGACCAACACAACTATGACAACAAAAGCATACTTGTATGCATTATATGTATATATGTGTGTGTATTGACTTGAATGGTAAAACTTATTCTCAAAATAGCAAACTCAATCAAGTTTGCCTAAGCTACCTCTACAAAGACAAAAACCTTACTGTAAGCTATGAAATCAAATGTAGCCAACACCTCCACCACTACTTATACCAAAAGGTCTAAAATATGAAGCTAAATTACCAACACTCACTATAGTGAGCAATAGTTCAATACTAATGAAAATTTACAAGTTATGGAGTAATGATGATAGCAATATGTTGGTTAATAAGTTCAACATAATTACAATGTTATGCATACCTTAATACACGTATATATAAGGTGGGCTTGATGCATTCATTCTTCATTTGGTCAATATCATTTCAAGTGTCAAGTATGGTTACCTGTATTAATACCTCATACGAAGGTTAGTCATGTGAGTTGAGCCGAGTTGAGTGGTCGGCCATGTTGTAGTTGAGTTAAGCTATGTGATGCTATTAGTCAGTCCATTTATTATACATATGTGTACTGGGTTATACAAGATGTAAACATACTGGCACTTAATGAAGGTAATAAATATGTAAAATGAAAATTAATAACTTGAGTTTATATGTAATAGAGTATTATATGAGAAAATATTAAATGATTAATTACTTACAGCAAAGTTTAGATAAGTGAACCATCACCAATAATATTCATTGAAATAATAGTAATGATGAAAAAACTATGATAATAATGATAACAAGAAGTGACGAAATTCATTGAATGATTTAAAATGTACATCAAACCTTAAAAAACACAAAAACAAAGCTAATTATCCAACAAGCAAGAATATGATCCATGAGGCTAATGACTAAATCAATATAACATAATCAATCAAATAATGATAAATGTTAAAATATCAATGGTAATAGTAAGCATCTTCCCTTTCGGCAAGAGGGGGAAAAAAAAAAAAGGAAGAGCATGGGCCAAGTAGAGAAATGAGTAGTTTAAATTTCTAAGTAAAAGTATATCCCAATTCTCTATGGGAAGTAGTAGCAGTAATAGTAGTATGAAAGTATGTGACCTTAAATGGTATATGAAGTTGTGAATAATAAAGAAGAATATAACAAGATGAAAGTGAATGAAGGGGTAAAGGATAAATTTGAAATCATACAAAGCTTAAGGAACTTAATGATTTAAGTCAATATGATAGTTGCTAACGTAAACTAACAAGTTAAAGAGTAGTAGGGACAAATTGGATTGATCTAATGGAACTTTATTAGTTGTGGGGAGAAAGCTAAAAGTGTAAACAAAAGAGAAATTATGGAAGTTAGATGAAAATGATGAATTGGTGCAATAGAAGGGAAGAGAGGATAAAAGCAAAGGTTAGAGATGCAAATCACGAGTAAAATCAATGAGAACTACTTTAGCTAAGAGATAAACTTAAAGTGGAAAGCAAATTGATCAGTCAAATTAGAGGAATGGCACAATAAAAGTCAGGACCTTAAAGTAGAGTCAATATAAAGGAGATATCAGACATCAAAGCTAACTAGATGGATATCAACACTTGAATAATATAATTATGAAGTTTAAATGGCCTAAGAGAAGCTAACATACATAAACATCAGCATGGGTACCAATTCATTTCAAGTAGCTTAACTACGATTTAAAGTTAAAATTTAACAACAACTATGTAATGAAATAAATGGTATATGATAATTTAGAGTGAATATGATTACATTTGTTATATTAAGAGATTTTTTAGAACAAATTTGAGGCTTTTAGCTCAAGTAGGAAATGGGACAAACACCTATTAAAGACTATATGTGATTATAGTGATTGCTACAAGACAACAAATTAATGGCAATTCATAAGACTCTTTATGGAAGGTATATTGGAAAGAGGAAAGTGATAGATTGATGTTAAGACCAAAATTCCTACAAAATATTACAAATAAAGTTAAACCAACCAAATAACAAACACCATCAATTGTCAAGAAGAATGTCTAATAGAGGTAATACTTGTTGGAACTTCACGTAAGAAGGCAAATCAAACCCCTATAAGTAGAATACCTTTGCGATTTAGGAGAAAATTGGGGTTGTAAATCGCCAATTGAGTGCTATCACAATGCTTCGTAAGCATGCGATTTGTTTCTTATGTTTTTATATGTTAGTAGGGTATACATTTAATTTTTTAAATTAAGTAACAGCATAAGACCCTTTGGAGGTGCAATCAATCCTAACTACAATTAAGAGTCTTAGGGGTTGTAAATATGAAGGAATGAATTTCTAGAGGAGTAACTAAGGAAAAAGTACATACAGCTATTCCATGACTCAAGTAAACTTTCAAGGATGAAAGTTCTTTTATAGGGAGAGGATGTAATAACCCAAATTATTAAGAAAAAGATAAATAAAATAAAGTTATTGACGTGTAATTAATAATAAGGAAAAGGGGGCGAGAAGGTCTTCAAAGATCCTAATAAGCACATGTCTAATGCCTTTTCAAATTAGATAAAAACCATCATTATATTTTTTTCCCATCCTTTTCTTGAACAAATTATTTCTCTCAATAGTTTCCTTCTCTCCACCATAAACTATGACAAAAATGAAAGGTAAGAATGAAAAATTGTGGTTTTCTATTTCTATCCTTGTAGTCCATGACATATTAATACAAATTTTTAATGATGAAATAGAGAATCTTGCATTTGTTAAAGAAGACATACGATAACATATGATATAAGCGTAGCTTTACAAGTAATTACATTTTCAATGCTATAGGAAGTGTTTTGACAAGAATTATTGAATATTAAAGTTGTTTCAACAAATTGTTATTGAGAAAGTGAAGGAGTTAATTAGACATGCAAGGAGAAGTGTGGTATCAAGTAAGCTTCTTTAATCATTGTTAATTACTTTAAATAGTGTTTAATGCAGTATTTGAAGTAGAAAAGGATGGAGTTTGGTGTTGGGATGTTGATTTTCAAATGTATTTTGGAGTATGGAAGAATTAAGAAGAGTTACTATAAGTGTTTTTTAATGGGTGATGAAAGGGATGAAGTATTCGCAAGAAGAGAAATCAAGCAGTTGCTTAGTTACAACAATCAGCCTACTTGTTCACCAATAAATTGGCTTGCTAGTAAGAACCCGCTTGATGGTAATTTACATTACTATCTTGTCGGTTCTAGCCCTTGTGCACATTTGTTCCATTCTATATAGCTTGTGTCCTAACGATATTTCTTTATGCCAACTTAACAGTAGATGTTATATTTCACCTAATACTTGTGCAGTTTGATTCCAAATTTATTCTTAGTAATCAAACAAAGATTAAGCATGAGCTAACTTAGAATTAAGATGACTCTTGATTGACTTTGATGAGGAAATAGAACTTTAATACATAGTAAGTTGAATTCATTGCTCAAAATATAGCATTGAGACCAATTGTCTAGATAATCAAGTGTTATTCGAGATTGTTGGATAGTATGAGGTTACTTAATCTATGTTCTTCTATAGGATTAACTGAAGAACTAATTCAATTATATTTGAGCATAATGTTTTATGTGTTGAATGTGTGTAGTTGGGCTTAAGGGACGGAATTACCAATGATCTTAGGGTAGCATCTCAATGATCAATATATAGCATTGTCCCGAATGGCGTTGCATGCTGAAACAATTTAGGTAGATACTAGATAGATTATTGGACTCTGGAGTGTTAGAGAGTACCCAACACCATATTATGTTATTGTATGTGTCCGGGGTCTTGAGTCACCCCAAGAATTAGGCCACTAAATTTATGTTGTATGTTAGGCATTATATAAAAGATAATACTCTGATGTTGTTCTTATATGCTTGCATCTTTATGTGAAAAGATTGGTTGTATTCTCATGTGTATATGCTTGTAGTAACTCTCATATTAGGTGTTTCACTTACCCTTCGGGGACTTATTTTTTAACTACAAGTACTAAATGAGACTAACCTTATTGATGTGTAAGGATAGGAAAAGTCATTAAGATGGGACTTAGTTGTATGTATGTAGTGATGCAATGGTGAGGTCAATGCTATTTTTAAAGATCAAGCATCAACACTAATATTTTTAAACCTACCATTTTCTATGTGGTCCTTGTAGTTTACCTTTAATTAGTGTGGAAGTCTTTGAGACACTTTCTATATACTTAGAATTAGTGATTTAATGTAAGCGTAATTTAAAGGACCTAAACTTGTTATAATTATACTTATATGGGGTGATGACTCCAGCAAAATTAACATTGTGATTAATTGTAGATAGATTTCGAGTCTTTGTGTATTGGTACTTCATATTGACACATAGAGGGCTGTAGTGCCTCAAGTTCCAAAGCATTATAATTATATCAAAAAAGGATACATAGTAGCATCTCATTCATTCAAATAATTAATATAGGTACATACAACTAAAATTTAGTAAAATAGAAAGAAAGAAAAAACAAGGAAAAAAGCCTAGTAATTCGTTCTACACAAATAAGAGCATAGCCACCTGCATAAGGTAGTCACATTTGCCACCAAAAAGCTAATGGGTTACAATCCACAAATAAGAATGAACCATTAACTTAGCCAACTATTTTCTTGCCTTCATTTTAGGTCTTAAGACCCCATGGATCCCTATGGGGTGAGTTATGCTAGTTATCCTTGTCAATGTTTAGATAGCAAAAAGTTATTTTCAAGAAGTTACACCAAACCCTCCCACCCCCACCACCCCTCCTCTTGGCAAATAGCTTATGTTTATGCTGATTTATGATTCTAAGTTGTTTGCCAATTATTGAATTTTCAAGCTAGGATCCTTGATTTCTATATTTGATTTATGTTTATGCTAATTTATGATTCTAAGTTGTTTGACAATCGTCCAAATTTTAAGCTAGAATACTTGATTTTATACATGGGGATGTTGGAATGAGGGAGACTACATTAGTTGGTAAGAAAAGAGGGACTTCATTTCTTATCACATGGAGTATCTACTTTACACATGGTGACTAGCCATAGTGTCTTTCTTTTCTTTTAGATGATGTATCGATTGATAAATGATTCACATAAGTGAATAGGATGATAGGTTAGGACGAAAGTATGTCGAGTAGATTTGCTAATAAGTAGCTTTGTGCAAATGGGTGAGTTATGTAGGCCAGCTTGTTTAACTCACAAAAGAACGTAGGTTAGGCTTAAAGAGTTTAACTCACTTAAATGTGTACTTTTTTAGCCTATCTTGGTTAACCTGTAAGTTAAAGCGGGGCAATTAATTCCAAAGTAAGTTTGTTTGCTAACTCACAAGAATTAGAAAAACAATAAGAAAACATATTATGCTACATCTTAAAGGTATGCATGTGAGTTAAATGACTTAACCTAGCCTAACCAACTTTGACTCAAGGTTAAGCAGGCCGAGTTTATTTGGCTTCCTTTTTTAATGGGTCAAAAAATCTCACGCTTTAACCTACTTTTGAAACATGTAAAATGGGCTAGTGCAAGGGCCAAAGGTGTAGGTAGGTTAAATTGGCCAACCGTGATCAACCTACTTTGGCCCATAAGTTAAATAAGCAGGTTTATTTAGCCTTCTTTTTGAACATGTTAAAAATGGTCTTGACCTATTTTTTAAGTGAGTTAAATAAGTCGACCCATAAGTTAAAACTCGTTTACATATCTTTAATCTTCACTTTAAGTAGGCAATTCTTTGGATTTAGTTTATGTATATTTTTATAGATTTATATAGGAAAAAGATGATCAGCATGTTGATTATTTAGTAATGATATGGTTAAGGATGGTCTCTCTAATCTAAGGTAAAATTGTCATAACCATGAATCATCCAACAAAAGGGCAAAATGCTATAATTTTGTTAGTTAGTTGGGATCGACATCTATTTCATCAATATTCATACTGTAGCTCTATGAAGTGTAGGGATTTCATTACCACATGTAAACAATCAATCATCAAATAGTGGTACATGAAATGTAATAGTTGAATCGCATATAGCATACAGCCAATTACATTTCATCAATAAATAAAGGAAGTAACTTCCCAGTTAAGAAAGCTAAAAGTGAAAAGGTATAAATTAATGAAAGTAATTAAAATGGAAGTTTGTAATCCACAAAATTGCAAATAGGTTAAATGTTATGAGTTGGTGGTGTCAAACTCTAATTTGGTCATTTTTCCTTAACCTATACCAATCCTAATGCATTTAATATACGTTACTCAATAGTAAAAATAAGGAAAAACTTCGATTTTAGAAAATTCTTTTAAAATTAAAGTTAACACCAACCAAAGTTGGAAAATTGAGAAATTAGGATTAATTGAGTAGATTAAGTGGATTAATCCAAATTTCAACTACTAGTGTATGAATTTTTCTAAAAATAATTTTTAGAAAATACTTAACCAAAGAAAAATATAGGTTTGAGGGTTAATCTATTAAAACCTTAAGATTACGACATAAGTTTTTCACAAATTTAATTATAAGATTTCATTATATAATTTCCTTTATTTTTCCCTACAAATAAAGTAAAGATGAAAAGAATTTTCTTTTTTATATTTTAAAAATTCTAGTGACTTTTGTAAAAATAATATTTTTATTTTTTTTTTATCACTCCTTAAGTGCCTATGTATCCGTTGGTAGGAATTAGAATGCCATAGTTTCTTTTTTTATAAAAGTTTAGTGTATTGATCAATTTCAATTAAGAGAAATTGTTAGGTTTACATCATTAACTAGTTTATTTTTATTTAAAAAGTATCCTAAGAAGACCTAAATTTTATTGATCCAATTTTGAATATCTAAGACATACCTAGCTTTTGAAAAACAAACCAATTAATAATTATTATTTAAGGAAACAATTTTTCTAAATGGTAAAACATTTTTGTCAAAAACTTTATTCCTAATGGTAAACATATATTTTTTTTCTTTTTTCATTATTTTATTTTTTAAGACATTTGATGTAAGCCTTAATTGTCCTCAAGGGTTAGTTAGACTAATAATCTTCATTTTATTATTGTTATGTTTTTCTAGGATTTTCATTTTTTTTGTCATTTTTTATTACATAAAAAATGAAATAAACAAAGAAATGAAAAAACCAACATACTTAGCCAATAGGTAATTAATGGGCTTGCGTAGGTCAACGGGTTGCAAGTCAATAAGTTGAATCGTGCATTTGTTTGGGTCATGCATGTGGTTGCACATTTAAGAGCAAGGAAAACAAGCAAGCGACCATAAGAGTTCATTAAGGGTGCTTTAGCAATCATCAAAGCGAGGGAGTAGGTTGTCACCTAAACTTTCGTGGGTAAGGAACACTCTTATGGTGTTAGTTTTTGCTCGTATTGCATAGAGTAGGGTATTTAAACACTACAATGGTGACCAACATTGTAGTCTTCAATCCAAACTATTTAGCACAATTTAAACACCAAGTTTAAGTCTTTATGGAACTTGAAACTTTCAAAAATGTCTTCATGGGTTTGGTTTGCTTCATTGATGTGTGTTGGTAGAGATATGGAAAAGGTGGTCAACAATGATAGGTTGATTGGATCAAATAAATGAAAATTGATTGAAAATGGGAATGTTTTCTTAGACTAGTAAGCTCTAACAACACAACAGTGCATTTAGCTTGGGTTGATGTGGTGCATTGAGTATGAATGAGATGAAAAAAAAAAAGTGTGGTCAACAATGGAGGAACTCTAGAGAGAGAAAATATTGATGGAGTATGATTCGTGTATTTTTTAGTGAATTGAATTATCTCTATTGTTTCCTAAACTCTGTTACTTATAATGGTGAGTTTGTAATCATAGTTAAAACTCAAAATATGGATAAATATCACATGGTCAGCAAAGAGATAAAACTCATCTCTATTCGATTTTATCAAATCTCTAACTTGAATTTATCTCTATAAAACATAGAGATATGATCAATTTAAGAGAGATTTTAGATAATTTCATATCAAAATCCATTAAAAAAAATTGATGAGATTTTACCAATATTAGAACAAAATTAACCTTGTTGAACTTTTTGTGTATGGTTAGAATCTGACTTAAGCTCCACTACATTTCCTTTTTTTTTACCTAAAATTTTCTTTCTATTTCATTTTATTTTTATTTTATTCTATTATTTCTCCTTTTCCATATTTTCTCTTTTTTGCATTTTTTCAATTTGTCTCATTTCTTTTTTTTTAATTGTATTTTTTGAAAATTTATCATATTTTTCTAGTTTTTCATTTTTGTTATTATTTAGTAAACATGAAAAAAATTAAAATTAAAGTAGGGATGGGGGGTAAAAATAGGTTGTTTGTAGCTACTCTTCCTTATAGTGAAGTTTAAGTAAATCTTTGCCACAAAAATAAAAAGGCATACCCATTTTTTGCCTTTAAGATTCTCAAATGTTCATTTGAAAAAATAGATCTTTTGAAAAGGTTGTTTTACTGTAAGGTCGCAAATTAAAAGAATGGGTATTGATTAGGCATATACTACACTAATATACACTAATAGGTAAAGGCACCTAGTTAAGTTATAGTATAGAAAAAACGAATTATGAGCCAAAGGGTCAATTCCACGAAGATTCATACATGGGAGTATATCTAATTATTTTTAATAATAACTCCCTGAAGTAATTCAACTACCTAACTTAAAGATAGGAATTAAAGACTACAATAATAATTTAAAAGATTAAAGATAAAAATAAGGAAATCAAATAAAACAATTAACTAAGAATAATAACAAAGTAATTAAATAACTCAATTTAAGTAATGAAAAGATGACACTTTCCTCAACAAATCTTTTTTATTGTTTACTACCTAACCCTAAGTAATTTATTCAACCTTAATTGTCATATTGGAACGTACATATTCCTATTATGAACTAATCAAACTCAAGTTTCAAGCTAATTCCTTATACTGAAACATTCTCTACTTGAATCACTTCTAAATAAAGCATTGCAAGATTGCACAACACTCTTGAATCTCACTATTATGTTGCCCTAATTTGGGAAAACCAACTACTAAATGTTTTAGCTTGCCAGTTTTATCTAATTATGTTCGTCAGTTATACTACATGCTTTTGTAAACTCTATGGAAACTCTAGCAATAATTTAATCATTAGTAAACTAAATTAAAGTAGATAATATAAACAACACAATTAAATCACAATATGCAAAATCACAGATTGAAATTCATTAAAAAAAATTACCCTTAGAACATAGGGTTCAACTACGATTTACTAAGTCATGATAAGTAAAAGAAATGACAAGAAGAGAGAAGTCCACATGGTAAATCTATATCCTAATAACTTGTGCTTAAGGGGTTCTCTTCCATAACCCTAAGCCTAAATGCCTATTTATAATAAGTGGATCTAGAATTACAACAAAAACATAACAAAAATAAAATATTTAAAAATCATTGCAAGTCCGTGAATGAAGTACATAGCCCTGAAGCTTGGGCGTATACTCCCTCTTTGTTGTGATCTTGAAATTTTAATGGAAATTCATGATGTGAGAATCACGAGTAGGGATCACAGTAGTGGTCCTTAGCTATGATCTCTACTAAACTTTTTCCTTCACCAAAATTGATCCACTTTGCTCCTTGATCAATGCTTGTGTTTCAATTAAGCTCTAAACTTCATAAAATCCTTCCAAATCTTCATAAATATCCTTAGAGTCCTATAAACAATAATTAAGCAAATTAGGCTGAAAATAATAGAAAATCAACTAGAATAATGTCTAATTTAGCACAAATTAATCATAGAAAATGTATGCTAACTTGATGTCATTAAATGCCTCCATACTTCACCTTTTACTTCTCCTCAAACAAAACAATCAAAGGAAAATATCATAAGGACAAGACGATTATAACCAATCTTAGAAAAGTATACCTTTAAATTCAAATAGCTTAGCAAAGAGCTTTCCAAATCACCCTTTTTCCTTAACTTTGCAATGCACTCAAAACACTTGGATAATAGTAGTTTAAGAACTACTGAATTTCAACGATTAATTTAAATAACTCAAAGTTAGCCATAATACTTTAGCAAAAATGAAACTAGAGGTTAAAACAAACATAAATTAATTAAGAAAAAGTTATAGAGATCTCTTCACTCTAATTCAAGAGGGGAGAGATCTCCATTAATTATTTTTATTTTGAAAACTAGACTAGAAGCATATTACATCAATTCATCCTCTAATTATCCCTTTACTTCTTTTAACTTTCATTAGGAGGCTTATTAAACTCAAATTGATTTTCTTAATGGAGTTTGATTAGCATTGGGAAAACACCTCACTCTTCTGATGGATGAGGCCAATCCTTATTAATGTAGCCTGTTAATTATTTTAGCAGTTATCAATGGGAAAGTACCTCACTTTTCTAAAGGGCTACAACCAATCCTTTGTAAATTTAATTAATTTCACTTTTGTGATAGGCAACAAGAAAGAGTCTTGCTATTTTAAAGAATCTAGTTAGATCCTTATCAATACTTAGCAATTATTTCAATTTAATTATTCAATTAGTTCCTTCAACTACTTTGATTTTTCAAACAACTTTTAAAAGACAAATCTCTTTTATTCATCCGTTTTAAAATATTTGAAAAAGACAATAGATAACTATCCTCTAAAATTAAACTTAGAAATCAAAATAATTAGTCTTAACCCATTCACGTGTATCATAATCCTCAGTTTAAGTCTAAACTTAAGTGATGCATAGCTCTAAATCATAAAGATTTAAGCACCTAAATTCAGTAAAGTGCTCTAAATTCATAAAGGATTTGGAAAAATTCGAAAAAATCTATGCTTGCCTATTTAGGGAGGTTGCAAATTCCTAAAGATTTTAAGAAAAATTGTTAAAATCTTAAGTGAGGATTTTAATTATTAACATACATAATCTATCCTTTCCCCCCACACTTAAGTTGTACATTGTCCTTAATGTACAAAACCATGCAAATGAAAATTCTAGTTAGAGAAAACAAAACTAAGAATAACAAAAAATATAAATGAGGAAAAAGAATTGAGACTTCTCCAATTTTAGCATCAATCCTAGTGAAAAAATTGAATTCCAAAATCTAAAGTCCATAGAACCATTAAGAACATGGTTTTCTTTACATCAAAATGAACTAACTAAAAAAAATGAAAAGAGAAAGTTAAACTAAGCAAAATAACTAAATAAAACTACTACAACTAATTTAAGTATCCTAAGGTAAGTATACTATAGACTTCCAAATCATCAACAGATAAAGTAGTAAAAAAGTAGTAAAGAGTTAGTTAATAGTACAATCATCCATAAAATAAAATAAACTAAGTCTTTTAAAAATTTGAGAAAAGGAAAAATTAATCTTCTTCTTCTTCTTCTTTCTTCTCCTCTTCTTCTATCTCATCTTCATCTGACTCTTCAGCTGAGTCAGGTTCAAGCACGAGTGGTGATGGTGGTGGTTAAATCCTTAAGTGAGTCATCATTGCCTTATGTTGCTCTAAAGTACGATCCATCTTATGTGTTAAGGTTCATTACTTTTTAAATAGCTTCCTCATAAACTTCTTGAATATGTCAATCACTTGAGGAATATGAGGACTCTACTTGTAGCCTTGATGATGATGAATTGGCCTCACCAATTTGCTCAAATGGTAGACCTTCTAGTGCTAGTGGAAGTTTCATGGCTTTGATTGCATCATATGTGAGAAGGATAAGAGAAGCTAGTGTTTGCATGCACAATGCATTTCAAACACCCGAGAAATTTCTCACCAAGCAAGTAATGAAAGGATCTACAAAAATATATATAGAACACCCCTCAATAGCTTAGTTTATCAGGAACGAAGCCATTCGAATAGCTAAAGTAAGGGGTCATCTATTAGCAATACTATGCAAGTACAATATATCCCTCTCATTTACAACTTCTTGGCTATTTCCTACACTAGTAAATCCCCTAGAGAATACATAATGGATTAGCTTCAAAGTAGGATCTATTAAATTGGAGGCCTTTCACTTCCCTAGGTCATAAGTCTTCATACCTCCTCCAGTTAAATCACTCCAAACAAAGGATTCAAGAACTCTCTAGGTTAATTTATAACGTAACTCCATGTACTCCCTCATCATGACATACTCCATAGGAGAAAAAGCTATATGGAAAGCAAGATCACCTCTTAACATACTAACTTCATTGCCAAGACGTTTGAAATGGATAGTGCTTCACCTACCTTGAGTGAGATTGTCAATGCCTAGCTTGAAGGTAGTGCATATCTCTATCGTTAATTCTTTGTATACTAGCTTGTTGATAGTTAGTAGCCAGTCCCATCCTCTAAACTCAATCAACTATTTGACTCTAACTTCATCATTGGCTTGAGCAAATGCCTCCTAATTCAAGTATGTGATCTTGCTAAACTCTTTCTTAGATAGGTAGTCACATCTTTTGCGTTGCTACAAGTGCTAGAATGTTAGTTGAGGGGGTTATGGAATGGCACCTAAGTTTTTACGTGCAACGTGTTTAACTCTTGGCATGATCTAAAATTGAATTTAAAAAAAAAGTTCAAATTTGATAAAAGAAACAATTCATATTATATTAACAATGGTTACCTCAAGAATTGAACTAGAAAATCATACTTAATTTATTGTAGTTTAGTATACTAAGCAATTATGGTAATGATTGAACAAATCAAAACGATTGCATCATATAATGCTAACAATGCTAAAATGATGGATTTGTGCATCTATAGGATCATTTTCAAAATTGAGTCCTATAAGCCTTAGTAGCTATGCTAATATTTGATGCATAATTGCCATAAGCCTTAGCATTAAACATGCATATCCTATTGATTTTATTCAATAACTGAACTAATAAAATTTTGTATATTGAAATATTGTGCTCTTAAAATCCTTGATTAATAGAATTATAAGTTAATGAAATACTAAATTTCTAATCTCGAATCAAACCTATAATTTTATCATCTAAATTAGCATGAACATAACATTCAATATAAGTCTCAATTAGAAACTTGTTTTTCAAACTATACAATTCAAGCACAATTTATATTACTTAATTTCATATTAGTAATTCTAATAATTGTCACACCCCAAACCAAGGAGTCATAGTAGTCTTACCATATAAACCAACTTAAGTTAGAAGTTAACTAACCTAACCACTAACATAAGTATAGTTTACACCAGGCATTTACCGCTTACAACTTAAAGTGTCTCAGTCAATACTTGTTTGGTATCAACCTATGGTGTAACTTTTCAAAATAACTTCTAAAAGTGATTTTGTAGCATAAAAGCTTGAGAAGAAATCAAGTTTTATATATATCTTCAAAAAAAACAACATAATAAGGATTTATAAAAGTCTACAAGTTCAAAGAACATAGTACTAGTAACAATAGTTGAAAACTAAAGGCTCACCTGAAGGGACCCTATTGGTTTTCCTAAAGGTTAGTAAAGTGCATAGATAAAATTGGAATGTAGCCAATTAGTCTTGAATCTCACTCCTCGACCTTGTTCTCTACTCTTTTGAAACATAGAGTAGTACTAGTGAATTTAGTAGAAAACCTGCAAAATAGCTATAGGGAATGAGTGACAACTTGCTCAGTAAATAGGATAGAGACAATAGCACATATCTAACACCAAGAAACCAAGGTTTTCAAGCAAGGTTAGTTAAATGCAATGCATGTTCAAGCCAATGCCATCATAAGACGTTGACCAATCGTCGTGAGATCAAAGAAATTATGACTACTCTAATCCAAGTTGAGGAGTTTGAAGCTACGTACTTTGTGGATCGAAACCAAACCAAGGCTTGTGCAGTGAAGAGACATGCTTTACGCAAGACTTCACTTCTAACTATGGTCCCTAACCTTGTCATGACCACTTCTCTTGTCACTTAGCTCATCTAAGGGTGGAGAGAGGACTATTTCAACTATCCATATCGAAAGGTCAGTATTTGGCTCGAGAATCCTAATCATCCCCTTAGTAAGTTACAATGCATGTCTTCTTAGAAGTTAGGTCAAGTTTTAGTTACATTGCTTTTAAGGTGATCAAACAATTTCAAACAGCTTAAAGTAAACAACATCATAAAGCAACCAATACATACAGTCCAACACTCCATAACAACAATATAATATTCAGGCACATACATTGCATGCACATAGGCCACTAACTTACAATCAAAAGCAAAACACATACTATGGCCTCTAAATATTCTTAAATAATACTTTAAAGTACGGCAAAACATTGATCCTACTTATCTAGACAAGTAATGCCCAATAAACTTGCATATAAGTCCCATCTAATTCAATTTTTCCCTAAATATTCAATTCAAGGGTTTTAGTTTTACTAAATATAAAGTAAATGAGCTTATTTAAATAATTTAAATGTAGTTATGACTTATCTTTAGTAAGTTGTGTAAGCTTTAGACTGAGCTCCAACTTACAATTGAAGTTGTTCAAAAGCTTGTCTAATACTAAGTTTCAGTCTTAAGACCTTCTATGAAGTCTCTAAATGAGTGACTTTAAACTAATAACCTTATGACCAAGTCTTTGATGTTATCCTAGTTACACTCCTTACTCCATTCTACTCTTTGAACTAACCTCTAAAGTCATTTTCTTTAAGCATTTGTGCCACTCAATCCTTAGATGAAGCCATTTCAATTACACTTCCTTTACCAAACACTTCCTAAACAGGTTTATAATGAGGTATAGTTAAGTTCCTTTTATTATCCAACCTTCTGATCAAGCCTCTACATCAAATATCAAATCCTCCTCTTTGTAGACCAACCCTCTAAAGATGTCCCTAAAGTAATTTCATCCAAGCCTTCTAAATCAGCCAACCATTAAGCCAAGTCTCTAAATCAATACAATCACCCTTCTTTTACTAAACAACTCCTTACATGAGGCTCTAACATATTTAGAGTTATAGTTCTCTCATCCATCGACCTTCTAAACATGTCTCTAAAGTCATCATAATCATGCTTCTTTTACCAAACATTATCTTAACTAAGACTATGATATTATTATATCTAAGATCCTTACACTAGTTAACCTTCCAGTTAAGCATATGTACCAAAAACTAAGTCATCCCCCTATCAGTTCAACTCTTTGAAGAACTCTTTAAATAGATTTAATTTACAAGTTTGCTCCATAATAAATCATGATCATATAATAGGTTCATCATGCCCATGATCACCACATTACCCAACTTCCAAATCCTTATACCTTTACCTTAATGCTTGTGTACCAAAACTAGTGATTTGAGAATATCTCAAATCCCACTCAATTCAACCTACTCTAAATCATTCTCCATAATGACATAAAATACCATTAAACTCCAAAACTGTTGCATGTTGTTTTTCATAAGGGTAACCACTCAAATTTTCCAAAAAATAAACTTTCCAAAAGAATGGTATTTTTCATCAAATTTAAAGGCTCAAAATCCATTAAAAATTATAGAAAATACTTTCGGCCAAAAACTTTTCATAAAATTCTTACATGCAATATAGGGTTATTCTAGAAAAGGTATAGCTTCAAAACAACAACTTTAGGATCACATTAAACAACTTCAAAAATTTCTCATCTTAGGGAGATTTCTTAAGAAAGTTCTATATTCACTTAAAAATTCAACAAACTGATATTTTCCTTAAAAAGTGCATATAATAATATACCAAGATAATTTTTTTGGTAATTTTTGGGGCTAAGTTGTTATTTTTGAAAAATAGGAGAAAATCGAGTGAAATTTGCAATTGACCAAAATTCAACCGTCTAAGAAACTTCTCCCACTACCCCTTTGTCAACCCAATCAGGTGCTACCACCACTATTTGGTGGTGGTGGTGGTGGTGGTTCGCCTCTAGAGACTCCCTAGACCCATTCTCTTGATTATTGCTTGGCTCGCGCAATTTCATTTTCTATTTTTCTGAAAATTTTCCTTTAATCTTCTTCTTCCCTCTTGATTTTTTCTAGGTCTCCAACACTTCAAATAACCTCTAAGAAGCATCCTCACAATTTCTCCAAGCTTACATATGTACAATAACTCATTTTTTTCTCTCCTTACCCTATATATACTTCCTTAAAGTGTATTTGCAAGTGTCCTAGCCTAAAAATATTTCACTACACCTGTTTGAAGAGTTTGCCACACCAAAGCTAATGTTCTCACCAATCTTAATATTTTTTTTATGGTTGTTTATTAGTTTTTCTTGATAATTTTTTAGTTAATTTTACACTTTTTGGGTAATTTAGGTTATTCCAAGTGTATATTTATATGCAATAATTATACTTGATATGTATGCATTACTTATATATATTATTTTATGTCATTCCATAATTTTATTGTTCAAACATTTATCTCTAAGTTCTAGTAAATTTTTCTTACCTAATTCGCTCGTTGACGTTAGATAAATTATAACATAGTATAATTTAGTGACATTAACTATTTTTAGTTATAATATTATTATGTTATTGTATTCATATAATCTAGACTTATGGGGTGTCCGCATCTAATTCCCGGTAATAGCTTGCAAGATATTGCTTCAATCAGGTTACTTTCATGTACATCCTAAACTGCCCCCCCAAAATTTGATACGCAAAACTCCAAGGCTCACATTTCCACTCCTCTTTAGAAAAGTTTTGTTCTTAGAACTTCAATTATCTACCTCACTTATTACATATCTAAACACTTCAATATTCATCCACATATCATTAATTACAATAAAAAGATGTATCATTAACTTGATCTTTGGAACAACCATGTCTCAATCTTGTAGTCTCTAAATCCATCTATCAATTATCTAAATAGGTTTTTTCTTCCACCGTACAATCCTCTTGTAGGTTTATCAACTTTATTGTCAATCTGTTTAGCTTAAGGCTAGTCAATATTATGTTTTGTTTTCTTAGTTTTGGAGATTTAGTTATTCATTAATTGCATAGATGGTTCCTTTAGTATATAGTCCTATTGTAGATCCATTGGTTTAGCCTTAATACTACAGTTGAATTTCTCATAAGTTCACATAGGATAGATGTATAAAATGCTTTATGATATCTTATTAAATTCAAAGGTAAGGTAAGTCGATATGTTACATTAAACCTTTCCACTTCTTGACAAGATGGATTAGTACATTTCCCAAGTGAGATTATCTTTCAAGTTTCTTACTAAATATTATCGGATATGTACCTTATATCATTGATCTCCATTCTCTTTTTAATGTCTTCTGACCATTGTATAAGTTATGATGAAACAATCGATCCCTCTATTATAGCATAGATTACTTTAATGTAAGTAAATCCACAGAGTTTTATTTCATTCCTTATTAAATGCTTACTTTTTAGACTCTCTAAACTAGTCTCCAATGTTTTGTATCCTCTCAATTCTTGATTGAAATTTTTTTTAAACTAGTTTCCAAATCTTTAAGGGTTAAGATTCTAGAGTTAGATAATCTTGATCTATCTTCCGATCCTCAATCTAGTTGGAATTCTACCACCAACAATCTTGCAACTTAATTCTTATTCTTTTACACATGCTCAAAAGGAGATAGAACTAATTTGACAAATGAATTTGACTCAAAACTGCCATAAATTTAGGATTACCATGACATTGACCAGTTTCATTACTGACATAACATGTTTGAATCAACTAAAAGACAAAGGATTCATAGAATAAGATGTATGACTTTTAACAGATTTGGTAAGAGAAACACAGGAATCATAGAGTTGCCACCCTCTCCTTACATATTTATGCATACTCAAATTATATTTGAGAAATAAAGCGGTTCAACCATCGTATTTCAATCCAACCACATCTACTTATTTTCTTTGTTGCCTTCATGATCAATCACAAAGTGTATAACTTTATTATTTACTCCACAACCTCTTCTCATTACACTAAAGCATTACTCTTTCATTTCCTTAAATCATTCCAATTCATTCTCTACATCCTCATACAGTTTCTTATGGTAATATTCTTTATCATCAACTAGTTCTCATCTCTCCAAACATGGTTCTATTCATCTTTTCTTGATCTTAATTCTATATGTTTACTAAGATCTTCCATTTGTTGTTTCTAGAGTATATCTCATCAAATTCTTCAAGTTTACTAAATGTTCAAGCATTTCCACATTTTATCTTCCCTTAAAATTTACTTTCATTAAAGTGTTTTTTTTTTCCTAATTTACTTGCTCTTTCTAATTAACATCATTCAAAGCCATATACTTCTTACTTCTTATATCCTTCAAATTTCTGCTTTCCAGTATTCGACCTGCTTATACAAATTCTCATATATTCATCTCAAAGTGCTTTTAACTTCATTTTGGATCATATACCTCAAATCTCAGCTTGTAATTCCATAAATACATGTTAGAACCTAAACTTATCTTTGAAAAGTGAACTCGGAACTTAGCTCAGCATCAAACGAGAATTTCATTGACATTAACTTGCATCTAACAAGGATTTGCATATACACTTCCATACGTATGAAAGATCCCATGTCCTCTTCATAAATACTAGTTTCTAACTATATCCTCAATTAATCAACTACAAAATCATGACTAAATCAGCTAGAGAATTGAAATACATTAGAATCTCAACTTTGCTCTATAGATTTATGTTAGGTTTTAATTTCATACCTAGGAGAAATCATATCAGAATTAATCCTTCACACAACTAAGAACCATCTAGATAACTTCTACATATATCTACTAAAAGATTGCATATTTACCTTTCAAATTTTCTATTTCCAGTTATTACTACAATTAGTTATAAAGACAAAATCATATATATGCTAAATGGAAGAGGTAAAACATTCTAGTCAACACAAAGCTCACTAAACAACAAGATTCCATTATGAAAATAATAAACACTACATGTTAAAAGTAATTACGTTCTCAATCCATGATTTTTTCATAAAAAATTTAATTACTAGAAGTTATCTCAAAATCTTACTACTTGTTAACCTACAAATTACCAAACTCTTTATAATTTATTATATTTATCTAATAAAGGTCTATTCCAGTGCTTATTCACATGTACATCACTATCCCTAAGTTAAAGTCAAAACTGATTACTACCTATTTCAAGATCCAAAACATTATAATTTGCTACACTTCTCTATCATCCTTAATATTTTAATTAAGTTTTATTTTATAATTTGACTCTTTGGTTCTCGAATAACTTCTTACTTTAGGTCTTTATAAATAATTTCTACCTAAGGTTCTCCTTTCTCCTCTATGTTACACTTTAAAATTTGTATATCCAATTATTTTGCACCCTTTAGTTCTCAACTCAAGTCATTACAACATCTAAAGTAATTTTCAAAAGCTTCTTTAGAACTTTCATCTAATTTTTAGTTAATTGTGTTTACATTCTTAGAGTGCTACAGGAACATTTTCTTATAATTCAACTAGGAACTTATATTTATTAAAATAGGTTTTCTATACTAACGTTCTCTAATTAAGAGTTTACAAAACCACACAATGATATAATGAGGAAATCTCACAAAATGTAGCGTACTTTTATTATCACTTAGTTATAACTTTCACAATAGCTTCTTCTTCACTCTTTAATCATTGGAAATTGCTTCATCAACACCATTGCAACATTGTCTCCATGCTCGATAAGTATTATTTCTCCATGTAACAAAGGTAGAATAAATCCTCAATTACTTTCCAGTATTTCCAATCATCCAATGTCTCCAAGATGATTCTCTCAATATATATATGCATCTCATATAATTTCACTAAAAACATAGAATAGTGCTCAATTAGCCCATCTCAAAACAATTCCTACAATTAAACCTTACAATCCCTAAACTCTTTGTCATCTATTATTCTCTCCAAGCATAAATAAGTCAATGATTTAAAATCCAAAAGTAAGCATGATATAAGTTAGATTAGCATTATCTATCACTCATTATTGCTTTACATTATATATAATCTTATACATATATAACTTATATATATATATATATATATAACCTTACAAATCTAAGTCTATTATGTCCTACTTAATTTCCCCTACTCTCAATGCTCCTAAAATGTTCCAATTCATTTTAGTTATGACATCTCAAAGTTAGTTCAAAAGAGTCGCACTTTAAGTGGATTGCCAAGAACCATGCTCTAATACTACCATGAATTGTTACACCCCAAACTAAGGAGTCGTAATAGCTCTGCCTTATAAACCAATCTAAGTTAAAAACCAATCTAAGTTAAAAGCTAGCTACCTTAGCTACTAACGTAAATATAACTTACACCAAGCATTTACCACTTCACAACCTTGAAACGTCCCAGTTAGTACCTGTTTGGTATTAATCTACGCAACTTTTCAAAATAGCTTCTAAAAGTGATTTTGTAATATAAAAGCTTGAGAAGGAATCAAGTTTTATAACTAGCTTCAAAAAAACGACATAGTAAGGATTTATAAAAGTCTATAGTTTCATAGAACATAATATAGGTAACAACAGTTGAAAACTAGAAGCTCACTTGAAGAGACCTTATTGGTTTTCCTAAAGGTTAGTAACGTGCATAGACAAAATAGGAATGTAGCCAATTGGTCTTAAATCTCACTTCCCAACCTCGTTCTCTACTCTTTTGAAACTTGGAGTAGTACTGGTGAATCTACTAGAGAACCTACAAAACAGCTTAGGGAAATGAGCAATAACTTACTCAGTAAGTGAGATGGAAATAATAGTACATATCTAACGGTGGGGACAGGACTATTTTAGCTGTCCTTATTAAAGGGTTAGTATTTGGCTCGAGAATCCTAGTTGTTCCCCTTATAAGTTACGATGCATGTCTCGTTAGAAGTTAGGTCGAGTTTGAGTTAGATTACTTTTGGGGTGATCAAACAATTTTAAACAATTCAAAGTAAGCAATGTCATAAAGCAACCAACACATATAGTCTAGCACTCTATAATAGCAATACAAAATTCATGCACATACGCAATACGTGCATAGGTTATTGACTTACAATCACAAGCAAGACACATACTACGACCTCCATGTATTCTTAAATAATACTTCAAAGTATAGGGATGCATTGATCCCACTTACCTGCACAAGTGATGCCTAATAAACTTGCATATGGCTCCCATCCAATTCAGTTTTTCCCTAAATATGTAGTATAAAGGCTTTAGTTTTACTAAATATAAAGTAAATTAGCTTATTTAAATAATTTAAGTGTGGTTATGACTTATCTTTAGCAAGTTGTGTAAGCTTTGGATTAAGCTTCAACTTACTATTGAAGTCTTTGAACAAGATTCTAAAAGCTTATCTAATACCAGGTTTTGGTCTTAGGACCTTTTAATGAAGTCTCTAAACGAGTGACTTTAAACTGGTAACCTTCTAATCAAGTCTCTAATGTTATCTTAGTTGGTGTGAACTATAACCAATAATAGACAAAGTCGATCGCTGGATAGGTCCGAGCTTGTAAAAAGCTCGAAAAGGAAGTGATTGGGAAAATGCAAAAGGACAAATGTGAATGAAAAAAAGTAAGCAAAACCCATAAACAACTCTAAAGGATATGATGAACCAATGGAACTTCTAAGGACGAATGGCACAATCTGATATGAAGCATGAATTGGTCTAGTAAGGTTACTCACTACCTAGCCTTGCTCAAGGGTTAAGATAAAAGTAATGTCAAGAGTAAACAAGTAGTGTTTATGTAAGGAAGAAGTACTTAAGTGTATTAATGATAATTTGATTATAATTCTTATAGCTATAAGTACAAGGGTATTTATACCCATAAGTTAAGGCAACTTGCCCAAAAGGGAAAAGACAAAAATGGCATTTCCTAAGGAAGTAATGTATAAGATACGAAAGGGTAAAAATGAATATACAAGGAAAGAAATCATTGGTACAATGGATTTTACACATAATATTATACATGTGATGATGCCATTGGAAGATGTGGACAAAAAGTATAGACAACTTGCTTGTCCAAGCAAGGGTGGCTTGATTAGCCTGAACTCTTTCTCGACATCTTGGTAAGGGTACAATCAAGTAAGTAATTGGCCATGTAAGTGTGAGAATGAAGAAAAGTTGTTGTCTTAGCCTTTCGATTCTCAGCATACAAAATGCAAGAAATAGGCAATCACTGGGTTCGGTAGGAAAAATAGGTCGGCAAAGAGATACTCAGCCTTCATATGGGTCGGCTAGAACAAGAGGATTCGTCTTACCAATCCCTCTAGTCCTTAGGCTTAGTTGCAGGTTAGCAGTATAGTAGCCTAATTCCTATCATTCCTTCCGGGTTGTTTTAGCTTTAAGATAAAATCTAAATGGTCTTTATTCAACTCTCCTTTAGGGTGATACGGACTCAAGTCAACAACATTGAAGGCATCAAAAACCCTATAGTCCTCATGTAACTCTAATTTGTAGGCATTGTCATTGATCTTCTAGAGGATTCTTTTAATTCTTGTAGATAATTTGTTCCTTTTCTTGTTTGGGAACCATTCCTTACTAAGGTGTAGCCATACTAAGTCTCTTGGCTAAAATTGTTTAACCATCCTACCCTTGGTCTTCTCTCTTATTCTTCTAGCAACTTGGTCGATGTGTTAAATGACTTTATCATAGATGTATTGGGGGGACTATGCTCAAGCTCTTGTGTCATGGTCCTCTTACGCAGGTATATGGACAAGGGTGTAGTCAAGGGGTAACTCAAGATTAAAACCATAAACCACTTCGAAGGGTATTTGCTTAGTGGTGTCATGTACTGTACAGTTGTAACCGAATTCAACCACTGGCAAGCAGACGTCCCAATCAGCCAAGTTCTTTCTTACTACAACATAGAGCAGTGATCCCAAAGTGCGATTAACCACCTCCGTTTAGCCGTCAATTTGGGGATGACAAGAAGTACTGAATAGTAGTTTAGTCCCCATCTGACGCCATAATGTCCTACAAAAATGGCTCAAGAACTTTAGATCCTTGTCGGAGACTATACTCCTTGGCACGTCATGTAATTGCATAATCTCCTGCAAGAAAAAAGAAGCAATAACTGAAGCATTGTTAGTTTTTGAGTAGGGCACAAAGTGTGCCATTTTGTTGAAATGATCCATGATGACCATTATAGAATCTTTGCCTTGGATAGTTCATGGTAGTCCAAGAACAAAGTCCATACTCAATTTAGTCCATAGCTTTGTTGGGATAGGTAAAGGCATTGCTTTCCCTTACTCAGCTAAGTACTTAGCCCTCTTGCACAAGACACAGCTATCAACAACTCGATGCACATCTCTCCTCATCTTCGACCAGAAGAATCGATCATTTAATAGTTCACAGGTCCTTCTTTCTCCAAAATGTCCAAAGAGTCCTCTATTGTAAGCTTCCTTGATCAGCAGCTCCCTTAGGGAACAAGTCAATATGCATAGTTTTCCACTTCAAAATAAGTAAACATCCTCCACATGATACTCATCCATTGTCCTTCCATCAACGCATCGCAAGATTATGGGACCAATTTATGAATCCACAAAATACAATGATAGGATTCAAGGTACAGACTAAACCCAACTGCCAAAGTTGAGCTTATTTACTTATCGACTCATTCTGTCTACCAAGCCGAATGACACTATTTCTCACAGAAAGAGTGCCAAGAAGTAGAAGGCCTGATCTTCACCCATGCTTAACCATATATATCGATATGCCGAGTTATCACATTTTCGAGAGCTAGATCCATTCTACAAGATACAAAGGTTAGTGCCGACTAACTTACGTTTCCGAGAGTTGGATCCACTCAACAAGATATGGAGAGACTAATGCCGACTAACCTTAGTACTCAGCAATTAAGGGCCATCCTCTCTAGTGTCTCAACCAAGCAATGCAAAGCAACTTCCAAGACATACCAAATGACCGCATGTTGACTTCCCTATAAAATGCACAATTTTGTATTTTTGTACATGTTTATCTTTATTTTATTTATGAGCCCAATTCTTTAGGGTTTAAGGCTTTGTACATTATTTACAGCTTTGCCACTAGGATTTAGGATTTAGGATGTACTATAAATAGCAACATTTGTAACAATACAAAAAAGAAGAACATTAATGAAAACCCTCCTTGAGTCTTTTCTCTTAGAAAGCTCTCTTATGAGTTCTTATCAATCCCTTTCCGGCGAATCTTAAGCCATGTAGAATCTAATTGGTGTATCATATCCGATTAGGTGGCTCACGGATTCGCTAAAACCCTCACTAAAATCACTTCATTTTTTTGTTTCTTTAGCAAGATCGAACCCACCCCGACGGCTATCCTTACCTGTCCTTGGTACAGTTCATATCATCTTGGTATCAGCGCTTGAGGTTCTAGATAGGGCTAAGAGTTTTAAGCATTGTATCTATTATATTTTGTGTTTAAGGAAGTGCTTACTTATTGGGTTTGTTAGGATATCGAGGATTTATTTATTGGGTATTAGTTTGGTTTCAATTGATTTTCTTTTGGTAGGGTTAATGAAAATTTGGATTACAATTTCTTTACATCGTAAATCTCATATTAAATATATATATATATTAAAGAAAAGGCTAGGAATTCCAATTTGGGATGTTTGCCAAGACATGATTTTTTCAAGTTGTTCAATGTGTTATCCTATCTTAATATTGCAATAGTAGCCAAGAAAGTACTGTCATGTTTGCTAAATTGAAAAGACCAAGTGTCTAGTTGAGATTGTGTAAGTCTAAGCTGATTTGACAAGAATAGTTATTGTACCGAATTTGAACTTTGTCGAGCTTCTGAGCTAAACTACTGAATTGAAGTTGTGTCGTACTACTTATTTTGCCAAACCAAGTAATTCTTATAGCAAGACTGATTTCCAAACTGGGTTGTCTTGTTCAAACACTTGCCAAGCTGTACTCAAGTTGTTAAGCTCCTGTGACGTGTTGAGCTTAATTGAGTAAAGGAGTCTGAGCTACTAAATTGAAGTACAAACTAAGCTAATTATTGCCGAATTGTTCATACATGCAATCCGAGCACTAGTACCAGTTTGGTTGTACTGCTGTCTATTAGATGCTAAGAAAATTAAGTACCGCGCTATTGAATTGAATATCCTTAACATGGCATATGAAGCTAGATACGATTATAAATATTACTATTATGAAGACATGATGTCACAAATTCCAAAATTTGATGGATATGGAACTTTGGAAAAATATTTGAATTGGGAATTTCGAGTTAATCAGATTTTTGAAAATTATTCTTACCTCAAGTATGAGAGAGCCTATGTTATAAAGAATTCAATGATTAGCTTTGTAGCTACTTGGTGGAAGAGAATGATAAATCAAAGAATTGATAGAGGAAACCTTGAGATCATTACATCGGATGAGAAAAGATGTTTGATGCAAAGAAAATTCGTACCCTAAGATCATCATGACAAATTATATGAGAGAAAACCCACCTATGTAGCTAACCTCTCGAAAGTGCAGGATCAATTGAAAGAGATTGAAAGACAGCTAGAAGTGTTCAAGGATGAAATAAGACAATAGAAGAATGCTGAGTTAGAGAATATTGAAGGAGAATTTAAGTTGGTGTAGGTTGCTAGAAAAGCAAGTAGTAGATGGGAAGAGGACCAAGTCGATTTGAAGTTAAACCCCCATATTCCCAATGTGCTCCCATTATCAACCATCTAAACTGATGAGCATGACCCTAAATGGGAGGAGAAGGAATTGAGTTGTAAGGAAGTGGAAGGGGAGAAGGCTACTGAGCATAAACTTGTAAGACCGACATTGAAAGCACGTAAAGCATTAATGATTCTTGAGTTAGAAGAGAAGTTTGATATTTTACATGTTCAAACTCCTCGAGTTCATAACATGATGTTTGAGCTAAAAATTGTATTAATCTCATTGATTGATAGTTGCCGAGGCTACTTAGATAAAGTTGATCGGATACACGATAAATGGAAGGAAGGATCCTTAAAGAGGAGTTTGGTCAATTAAGCTCATGACGAATGGAAGGTGCTTAAGATGATGTCAGCACTAATCGTAGACTCGAACTATCTCTATATCACTCTCTCTGGCTTTTATAAGTCGATATTTGATCCTAGTAAGATTTGAAGCCACCAATTACCAAGTTTTAGGTCGAAGCTTCTCTAAGGGAGAGGGAATGATAGGATTCGAGATACCAACCCAACCCAACTGCTAAAGCTAGGCTCATCTACTTATCGACTCATTCTATCTATTGAGCCGAATGATACTATTTCTCGCAAAAAGAGTGCCGAAAAGCAGAAGGCCTAATCCTCACCCATGCCTAACAAAATACTTACTCAGCTTCACGTATGTTAATATGCTAAGTTATCATATTTTTGAGAGCTGGATCTACTCGGCAAGACATAGAGGCTAGTGCCAACTAACTTACGTTTCCAAGAGTTGGATCCATTTGGTAAGATGTGGAGAGACTAATGCCGACTAACTTTAGTACTCGGCAATTATGGACCATCCTCTCTGGTGTCTCGGCCAAGCAATACGAGGCTACTTCCAGGACATACCGAATGACTGCATGCTGACTTCCCTGTAAAACGTACAGTTTTGTATTTTTGTACATATTTGTCTTTATTTTATTTATTAGCCCAATTCTTTAGAGTTAAAGGCCTTGTACATTATTTATAGTTTTGTCACTAAGATTTAGTACGTATTATAAATAGCAACATTTGTAACAATACAAAAAAGAAGAATATTAATGAAAACCCCCCCTTTAAGTCTTTTCTCTTAGAAAGCTCTCTCCTATCAACTCTTATCAATCCCTTTAGCAAGGATTATGGTAGACAACCCTATCACTCGAACTGATACGTCACATCCAGTGAATCTTAGGCCATGTAGAATCTATCTAGTGTGTCATATCCAGTTAAGTAGCTCACGGATTTGCTAAAACCTTCACTAAACCCACTTTATTTTTTGTTCCTTCGATAGGATCAAACTTACCCTGACAACCATCCTTATCTGTCCTTGGCACGGTTTATATCAATACTATTCTTTGATACTTTCAAACCCAAACAGCTTGGTCTATAGTTTAGTTAAAAGCGCATGTCTCCTTAAAAGTGCTTATATTTTATTATAAAATTGAATCCTTTAAGGAATTAACCCATCTCATTTGCTGCTTTAATAACTTCATCTAGCCTCAGAGGTACCTCTGCGATTCATGGTTCGTATATATGATAATACTTTCAGCAGTAAACAATGCTGCCATACTTATAGTGCTCGAATTAATGCCAAGAGCTCCTTGTCATATACGAAGTAATTTAATTGTGGCCCTTTGAGCTTCTTACTATGGAAGGTAATTGGTTAACTTTCCTACATTAGGACAACGCCTATTCCAATGCCTGATGTATCACATTCCAACTTAAATATTTTCTCGAACTCAAGTAGAACTAACACCAAGGAGGAGGTCAATCTTTCTTTTACCTCAGCAAAACTCCTCTCCTCTCTTTCTCCTTATCGAAAGTCGGTGTTCTTCTTTATGAGCTCAGTAAGAGGCACAATGAGGGTGTTGAAATTCTTGATGAATCATCAATAAAATGAAGCCAATCCATAGAAACTTCTCACATCAATACAAGTAATAAGAGTCGGATACTCTACAATTGCTTGGATCTTTTCATCATCAACTCATAAGCCTCCTCCACTAACTACATAGCCCAAGAATACCACTTCCTGCTATCAAAAGCAACATTTCTTGAGATTATCGAATAGTTTCTCAACACAAAGGATATCTAATACTTCTCGGAGATGCTCGCAATGGCTCAGCATGTAGGCATTGTAGACCAATATGTCATTAAAGTACACTACGATACACTTTCCAATTAGATGTCTTAACATGTGATTCATCAATAGCATAAAAGTGCTTAGGGTATTCGACAAGCTGAATGGCATAACCATCTACTCATAAAGTACATGTCGAGTTTTAAACGTAGTCTTCCATTTGTCTCTTAACCTCATGTGGATTTAATGGTAGCCAGACTTTAGGTTAATCTTACTAAAGATCTTAGCTCTACTCAACTCATCCAATATGTCTTCTAACCTCAAGATCGGATACCTATATTTGATCGTGATCTTGTTTGTGGCTTGGCTATAGATACACATCCGTCAGATTCTATCCTTTTTCGGCACCAGAAGTGTTAGCATAGCGCAAAGGTTAAGACTTTTTCAAACATATCCTCTCTCCAACAACTCATTGACTCGACATTATAGCTCAGAAGCTTGTTCAGGATTCATCAAATAGGCTGGCTTGTTCGATAGTGCGGCACTGGGTACTAAGTCAATGCAGTGCTCTATGCCTCGAGTTGGAGGCAACCCCTCAGGTAACTATTCTAGGAACAGGTCAGTATACTCATCAAGCATCTCTATGATTTCCTAAGGTAGTTCACCCTGCTCCTTTATTTCTAATAGGTGCTTGACCAACATGAAGGTCGGCTCGTCAGCATTGATGGCTTCTTGAAGCTCGACTCTACTCATCACTAGAGCCTTTCTCCATCCGTAGGTAAGTTTTTTTCACAATTTATTAACTTCTCTCAATGGCATCGAGTTTAGTGTGATCTTTTGGTCATCTTTCTCGAATATATACTTGTTCTTATAATCTCATGGATAACTCTCCTATCAAACAGCTACGGTCTACCTAGCAACACGTGAGAAGCATACATGGGCAGTACATAGCAAAGAATCTAGTTTGAGTAATCCCAATAGTGATCGGCACTAATATTTGCTAAGCGACAAGTAGTGCTTCTTTCTCACTCAACTAATTTAATTTATATAACCTCAAATGTACAACAGTCGACAACTTCAATTTTGAAATAAGATCAATTAATGCCACATTGGTGCAACTTCCACTATCCATAATGAGGGCACACACTTGATCATTCACTTGACAGGTGGTATGAAACAAATTCTCTCTTTGCTCCTCCTCTCGTAAGGGTTCCATGTTCATAGTGCGTTGGATAACCATGAGTAATCGGTCCAAGTCCTCAGCAAACATGTCCTCTTCAATCAATTCTTTCTTAATATTTCCTTTCTCGGTGGGGACCTCCTCCTCCTCGGGTTCCTCATTTGTACTGTTTAATTTAGCTTTAAGACGTCTTTCTTGATGACCATTGTCCTTCAATTCGAGCACTGAGCAACCATATGTCTGAACCTTTGGCATTTGAAGCACTTAATTTAACTCATCTTCTTGCTAGACCCTTGCCCCATCTCATAAGTTTAGGTTAGCACTTTACCATCTGGTTAGCCTTTCTAATCAGCTCGGACATCCATCTTTCAGCTTGGCTCGATACTCGACTAAGCTCAATGACTTGCTTGTCCGAGTAGGCTAGTTGGCTAGTCGGCATCTTCATTGGTACTTGGCTCCTTCTTTTCCTTTCTACTCGCTGGGCTATTCTAATGGCTTCATCCATTGTGGTAAAACATTAGAGTTCCACAATGTCTCAAATATCACCTCTCAATCTAGTGATGAATCTTGAGACTGTTCGAGCCTATAGTTCCTCCACTTTGCAACGAATCATAAGCATTTGAAATTCTTGAACATACTCATCAATAGTTTGACCTCCTTGTCTCAACTCCTGAAGCTAAGTAAAAGTATCTTAAAGATAAGTTTCTAGTATGAATCTGTTTGTAAGCATTCATTTCATCTTAAGCCAAGTGTTAGTCTCTCAATAGCCCTCTCGTCTCTACATGGCCTAGAAATTCTTCCACCACATGGTGGCATATCTGAAGAACTCAACAATAGCAATTCTTACTTTCTCGTAATTCCCGTACTGATAAAAACCAAAAATATGCTCTACCTTCTCTTCCCATTCTAGATATTCATCAGCATTCTTAAATCCATTAACACTCGAAATCCGAAGCTTCACATGGTTAGATGATCTAAGGACTCTAGCTTGTTCTTCTTCAAAGTATTCTTCCTCATCCTCTTCATCAAGTTCTCTCAAGTCTATCCTTTGTCATACTCATCTGCTTACTCCTTTACCTCAAACTGGTCGAACTAAGTTTTAACCTCTAAAAGGTTAGGCAACATGTAAGGTATTTTGCACAGCCTTAGTGGGTCGGTAAGCCAATGCATGAATAACTCAGGTCAAATATACCAAGAGGTTTACTACCTCGTCAAGTCTCTCGTTAGTGCTTCTCAGGGTTCCTTAAGGCTTTCATACATGGTAGATAACTCCACTATTGTCATCTCCCATACCAACATTTAGACTCAAGTTTGTCATTTTCTCTACAGATTCAAAGTTCAAACAAACACTTCAGGAAAGTAACAGCTAGCAAACACAGTTGCTACAATGAACACAGTAACTTGCTCTATTTCAAACATGTAAAACAAAATATAAATAGAACCTTGAAAACAACTCTAACTCAAACAAAACCTCTATTTCAATACCAAGATGGTGTAAATCGTAACCAAGAATAGACAAAGTTAGTCACTAGATGGGTCTGAGCTTGTAAAAAGCTCGCAAAGGAAGTGATGGGGAAAATGTGGAAGGATAAATGCTAATGAAAAAAAAGTAAGAAAAACCTATGAACAGCTCTAGAGAATATGATACACCAATAAAACTTTCAAAGACTCACAACACAATTCGATATGATACACGAATTGATTTGGTGAGGTTATTCACCACCTAACCTTACTCAAGGGTTAAGATAAGAGTGATACTGAAAATAAATAAGTAGTGTTTACATAAGGAAGAAGTACTGAAGTGTATTAATGATAATTTGATTTTGATCCTTACAGCTACAAGTACAAAGGTATTTATACCCATAAGTTAGGACAACTAGCCTAAAAGGGAAAAGACAAAAAAGGTATTTCCTAAGGAAATAATGTACAAGATACAAAATGGTAAAAATAAACATATAAGGAAAGCAATCATTGGTGCAATAGATTTTACATATGATACTGTACATATAGTAATGCCATTAGAAGATGTGGACAAAAAGTACGAAAAGCTTGCTTATCTTAGTAGGGGTAGCTCGGTAAATCTAAACTCTTTCTCTCAGCATCTCAACAAGGGTGCGGCTGAGTAAGTAATTAGCCAGGAATGTGTGAGAATGAAGATGGGTTGTTGTCTCAGCCTTCCACTTTTTAGCACACAACATACGAAAAATAGGTAATCATCCAACTTAATAGGCAGAATGGGTCGACAAGGATATATTTGGCCTCTACATGAGTCGATTGGAATAGGAAGATTCATCTTACCAGTCCCTCTAATCCTTGGGCTTAGCTGCGGGTCAATAATCTGATAACCCGATTCCCATCACTAGTTATACTCCTTACTCCATTATACTCTCTGAACCAGCTTATGAAGTCATTTCCTTTAAGCATTTGTGCCATCCAATCCTCAAATGAAGCCATTTCAATTACGCTTCCTTTACCAAACACTTCTTAAATAGGTCTATGATGGGGTATAGCTCAGTCCCTTTTGCTATCCAACCTTCTAATCCAGCCTTTGCATCAAAGATCAAATCCTTCTCGTTGTAGACAAATCCTCTGAAGATGTCTCTAAAGTGATTTCATCTAAGCCTTCTAAATTAGCCAATCCTTAAGTCTAGTCTCTAAATCAACATAATCACCCTCCTTTTACCAAATGTTTTAGCTAGCCAATTTTTTTCTAATTGTATCAATTAGTTATACTGCATGCTCTCATAAGCTTCACAATAAACTCTAGCAATGTCGCAATCATTGATATATTGAATTAAAGTAAGCAATATAGATAATATAATTAGATCATAATATGCAAAATCATTTATTGAAATTCATTAATAAAAATCAACCTTAAGGTATAAGGTTCAACAATGATTTACTAAGTACTTAAAATAAAGACATGAAAAATAAAAGAAAAGACAAGAAGTGAGAAGCCACCTTGACTACCTAACAACTTGTACTCAAGGGGCTCTCTTCCATAACCTTAGGCCTAAATGCCTATATATAATAAGTGGACCTAGAATTACAAGGAAAACCTAAAAAAAAAATAAAAGATTTATAAATCATTGCTAGTCTACACCTAAAGTACACAGCTATGAAGCTTAAGCTTCTACTCACACTTTTCTGTGATCATGAAATTTCAATGGAAATTCATGACATGAGGATCACATGTAAGGACCACGGTCGTATTCATTGACAATGATCTCTGCTAGACTTCTTTCCTTCACCAAAATTCATCTACTTTGCTCCTTGATCAACATTGTTGCTTCAATTAAGCTTAAAACTTCATAAAATCCTTTGAAATCATCATAAAATGTACCTAGAGTCTCTAAAAATACTAATTAACAAAATTTGGCTTAAAATAATATAAAATTGACTAGAATAACGTCAATTTAGCACAAATTAATCATAAATACATATGCTAACTTCATGTCATTCGGTATCTTATGAAAAGGATGGGTTTCTTAAAAGTTATATCTAAAAGTGTCCAAACATGAATGTCACATACAAAGGCTTGAAAAGCCGAGTAAAGGGATAAATCATGTTTTAATCAATGTGATTAGATGATGAATGGGCTAAAACTAGATTAGATAACACTCTTACAAGCATGTGACCAAATAAAAAAATAGAATAGTGCTTGTATAAACAAGCGATCTAGAGGATAGGGTAGTACTTTTTCGAGCAAGCGATCCAATAAATGATAAGATAATACTCTCGATGAGCATGTGATTCAGGATAAATAGGATGGCGCTCTTTTGAGCAAGTGATCTAAGAAAGGATAGCATAGCACTCTTGATAAGTATGCAATCCAAGAAAGGATAAGATATTACTCTTTTGAGCAAATGATCCTAAAAAAAGCCGAATGGTATTCCTATGAGTAAGGGATCTTATAAAGGATAAGATAATGCTCCTATAAGTAAGAGATCCAAAAATGGATAACATAGTGCTCTTATGAGCATAGATCGAAGAAAGGATAGGATGATGCTTTGATGAGCAAGCAATATAAGAAAAGAAGGATAGTGCTCTTATGAGCAAACAACCATAGAAATGATAAGATGGTGCTCATATGAGTAAGTGATCTAATAATTACTTAAGGAATGCATAGTGCTTAAAAAGATAAGGGAGACTTTGATGAATTTTGAAAGAAGTTCTAGAATGACAAATATATCTTGAGGGATCTAAATATTCATCCACTTTCATCATTATTAAAAAAAAAAAAATTGCACTGCTAACAAGTTTGGAGAGTCTCATAAGCTCTTAAAGTTACACTTTAGTAGTAGATTGTCCCAATATTTAGCACTCATTATTTTTCTTCTTTGATTGCTTAAGGGCTTCTTTATGAACCATGAGCAATGGTTTCATGAAGTATTAATCTTTGAAAGCACCATCTTCAAACTTAAAGCAAATGACCATTCATGTCCCTAGGGAAGTATTCAACGATTCTTTTATTTTCCACTTAAGGAATAAATAATATTACTTGATATGTTTAGTCTAAGAAAACTTTCTCACATTCTCATAGGTCTACTTTCATTTCAAACATCAGTTCTCAAAATTTTAGTCCATCTTGTAAATGATACATCATGATCGATCGATTAGGTCTTTCCTAAGACTACAATGTAAGGTTTTTGGTCAAAGGTTTAAGCAAAGGGAATCAATGTAGTGGTCCTTAAATATTCCATATTCATTTTGTCCTAAGTTTATAAATGAAAAACCTAGGGAAAACTAAACATATGCTTATCTAAGTTTCATGAGTAAATATTGCTTAAGATAAGTGCATTTCTTTGATTAGAAGAGCTTCACTCAGGATGAAATAGTGGGTAATGCCATATAATTAGGGCTTCATGCTTTTAGGCTTCAAAATTTTATTGTATTTGACCTCTGAATACTTATGGAGAACTTAATGTTTTTAACTTAGAATTCAATTACGGTTTTTAGACTTAGCTTTTTAAATATAGTTAGTCCTTAGAAGTTAGGGTTGACCATTGCATATGATCACCTTGCTCTTAGTTTTTATTTTTCTCTCTCTTTCTTCTTCTTCTTCTTTTATTATATTTTGTCAAGATAATCCCTTCCATATTTCCAAGTTTTCATTTTAAGAGATTCTATCCAACCATGGGTTTAAAGTGTATAGGTTGGGTTAAGTGTATATGTGTTTAGAGTGTTTAGAGCAAAATCCATGGGTTTGAGGTGTTTGGAAAAGTATATAGCCTAAGTAAGGTTAATTTTAAGAAAAATTTTGAAAAGAGTGAAATACATTTGCAAAGGATAATTATGTTTAAGGATAATGAAAGAAATGCCTAATATCAATTTGACATGCATATCAAGTTCAAGATCGACAATCTTTAAGGAATGAGCCCAACTCTTCACCTTGATTGCACTCATCTCTCATATGTGTTTAGGGTTGGTGTTTTGGGTCATTGTGTACCTCTTGTCATCCTAAACCTTACCATTCCCCAGGTATAAAAATTGAAGTCTTGAGCTTAATATTTACTCCATCCATTTTCATTTGCCTAAATATGTTTAAAGTGTTTCATTGGTGGAAGACTAAAGACATGTCCCTATTAGGCTAGATTGTATTATCCTCCTTAGTGTGTATCATGTTGATAGTGAGCTCTATATGAACATTGGGCCATAAAACCTTGATGAAGTCTAGGTGGACCTATTTCACATCTATTAAGTCTTAGATCATATCTTTTAACTCCCAGCAATTATAAGTAGCATGCCCTTACTAACCCATGTGATAGTCACATTGTACATTAGAGTTATATTTTTGTAGCCTAGCCTAGCATTAGAGTCTTAGACTATAACAAACCAACTTCTCTTAAGGGACAACAGATTTGAGACATAGGAATCAAAATTTGGTGAACTTCCTTCTTCGTATCTTTAGGCTTTACTTTTTATACCTATGCTCTAGGCTAGTGTTTAGGTATTAGGCTTATGTATAGTTAAATGGGGTATCATAGCATTTCTACTAGCTTCTAAATCCAATGGAGATGATCTCATTCTTATCAATTTTCCTACTCTAATGGCATCTTCTAATGACTGTAAGTATGTCTACAAATGTAGAAGCAGCATGACCTAAGAAGTGATTATAATAAGGTTCACTTATTGTACAGATGAACATATTGATTAGTTCATTTTCTAGCAAATGTAATGTGACTTGAGCTACAATAGATCTCCATCTCTAGGCATACTTCTTAAAGGAATCAATTGGCTCTATTTTATGTTAATCAAGTCCATCAACGATGGATCTACTTCATTGAATTTATATTGCTTATAAAAAGCTTAGGCTAACTTATCTTAGGTATCAAACTCAATAAAGTCTAATTAGGCATACCATGCTAATATAAACCTAATTAGATTATCTTGAAAAGTTTGAATCATTAACTAATGATACTTGGTAAATTAGGTGATCTTGCGAACATAAAGCCTAAGGCAAAGCCTAAGGTAGCCTATTCCATCATAATTTTCCAAACCTAGCACCTTAAACTTCTAAGAGAGCTTATAGTATATAAGAGTTTGCTTAAGCCCAAATCATTATACTCATTGTGACCCTTTAGAGGTCCCATTTGCTCTTTAATCTTTTGAAAGATTTCTTCCTCTATACTCTTCAATTTTTGCTCTAATTCTTTTAGGCCTTTGTTCTTATTACTGGACATTTAACTTAGGGTATAGGCTAGGGTCTTAACTTGTTCCCCATGCTAGTTTAGAACTTGCTCTGTCGTAGTTATCTCATGTTTAAGAGCTTCAAACATTTGGATATAAGTGTAAGTAATAATGGGATTTAAGTTAGGCTAAGCTACTTAGATACAATCTTTGAAAGCCTTAAAAGAATCTTCCCCATTAGCAATGTTTTAGTTTTTTTAAATCTTTTTTTTTTATTTCTAAACTATTTGAAAACACACTTTTTTTAACCCCTTTTAGTGACAATTATGTCACAAACAACTGGATTAATGACATGACTAAAAGAATGGTAGTAGTTTATTACAAAGGTAATATAAATGACGAGATTCATTACAACAATGATGACTTATAAATGAGGGCTAATTATTTTATATAGGAAGGTGATAATAACTTGAAGGGTGTCAAACAAGAATGGTGATTGTTCTAAAAAGGTGACAATAGGTTTATGAAGAGATGGTAATCTAATTCTATGATGGAAAGCTAACAAAATAAGGAAGATAGTTATTTACAACCTAGGGGTACGACTTATCTAAAGCGTGAGATTTTTTCTTTCTATAATCTTTTTGTTCTTTTTTTTTTTTCTCTTCTCTTTTTTTCCTTGTTTATTCTACATACAAACAAACAACTAAAATAAAGTAACAAAAAACAAGTGATTAGGTATTATGCATAATATAAACACATGAATGCAAATGTATGGACCAATAACTAAATAGTTGTGTGATAATCATTATAAAGTTTTTTTTTTCTTAAGTTGTAACTTTATTAATATCCCATGTTTACACCAATTAAATAACAAATAGGCTAGACCCTTGTTGCATGTACAATTGTTCTATAAGTTACAAAAGATGAATAAATTATAGGGAAAATTAAAAAAAAAAAGCAACTATCATATAATGAATTATATGGAAATATTTTTTACATTTAAAGAAATATATGGAAATATTACAAAACTACTATATTACTTAAGAAAATAATGAAGTTACAACTCCTTATTCATGATTTTCTTGAAAACTATCGCACTATACCCATTTGTTGGCCTATAAAAGAGTAAATACAGTTTAATGGTTTTTATAGGCCCTCAAGCACTATGGCCTTAGTGTTCTTAAAGAAAGGGGTCTTAGGCCACGTCAATACAAGATTGGGGTAGCCTAATTGACCCTAGAAGATGGTTAGACTACAACTCTTGAAGCCTATACAATGTCTATCAATCTTAGGTTCCTAAATGATCTAGTTCTACATTTTTATATAAACCCTCCGAAAGATGCCTATCGGCCCATTGGCTTGTAGTTACTTATCTTCAACTCTAAAAATATAGTTAGTGAGAGAAATACAAATAAGACAATAAAATATTTACAAAAAAGGGACAAATGATATTACTTAGGAGGAAATATTAGAATAAAGCCTCATAATTATTCTTTGGAAAAAGCCCACGCGGCTAGCCCTAATTTAGTCATTTTTCCTTAACTTAACTTGTATTAAGCCTAATCCACCTAATATAAGTTACCCAACAATAAAATTATAGAAAAACTTAGATTTTAGAAAATTCTCTTAAAATTAGAGTTGCCACTAACCTAAGTTAGAAAATGGAGAAATTAAGACTAACTGAGTAGATTAATCCTAATTTCAGTTATTAGTATGCAAATTTTCTAAAACTAATTTTAAAATGCTTACTAATGAAAAACATGGGTTTAGGGAATAACTTACTAAAATCCTGATTATATGAGTTTATGTTTTAGTAATGTTATTTTTTTTTTAGTTAAAATGAACGTAAAATTGTTTAGGAACTGACTTTTTGATGGGATTATGAATTTTGATGTACAACTTTATAAGTTTAGAATTTTACTAATTTTATATGATTATATTAATTTTATACGTTAAAATTATCAATAGAATTATGATTTGATGACCATGCCATATGAACTTTTTCATAAAATTAAGTATAAGACTTAATTCTAAATTTTCTTTTATTTTCCCTAAACGATAAAGCAAAGATGAAAAAACTTTTCCTTAAAAAAAAAAAAACTCTTATGACTTTTTGGAAAAAAAAAAAATTGATCACCCCATAGATTCTTACATATCTATTAGTAAAAATCAAAATGTCATGATTCCTTTTTTTTTTTTATATATCAAATTTCAGCGTGTTGGCCAATTTTATTTAAGAAAAGTTACTAAGTTTATGCTATTAGCTAATTTATTTTTATTGAAAAAGAATCCTAAGGAAGCGTAAATTTTATTGGTCCAATTTTGAAAATTAAGGCATACCCAACTTTTGGAATACAAACTAATTAATATTTTTATTATTTAAGAAAATTTTTCTAGATGATAAAAATAAAAAATTTTATACCCCATGGCAAACATTTCTTTTTTCTTTTTTTCTGTCACTTTTTATTTTTATTTCCAACGTTTTAATTCTTTATTTTTTAAGACATCTAATTTGGTTATAATCGTCACTAAGCGGTAGTCAGGTTACATCACTCAATGTTTACACAACGGTACCAATCCTGATTTACCTTGATTGAAACAGAGAATAAGCCGTGGCCATGGGAGTTCGTTGAGGGTGCTCTGGCAGTCGTCAAGGCGACGGAGAGGTTTGGTACCGTAGCTTTCTAGGGTGAGGAACACTCCTATGGTGTTGGTTTTTGCCCAAGTGGCATGGAGGAAGGTGTTTCGAAGGTTACAGTGACGACCAACTATGTAGTCTCTGAACCCAAACTATTTAGGGCAATTTGAACACCAAGTTTGAGTCTTTATGAACTTGAAATTCTCGTAAACATGTTCAAGGGTTTGGTTTAGTTCAGCGATATATAACAGTAGAGATAAGGCAAAAATGGTTGGTGGCGGTGGTGGGTTGATTTAATCAAATCCATGTAATTCGATCAAATAAGGAAATGTTTTCTAGGACTAGGAAGCTCCAAAAACATCATATTATGTTTGGTTTAGGTTGGTGCGGTGTGTTGAGTGAGAACAAGATGAGAGAGTGTGATTGGCAATGGAGGAACTATAGACCTAGAAAACATCGGTGGAGTGAGATTCGTGTATCTTTGAGTGAAATTGAATGTTCTCTGTTGTTTCTCGAACTCTCCTATTTATAATGGTGAGTTTTGAATCAGATTTAAATCTCGAGATATGGTTAAATCTCACATGGCCGGCAAAGAGATAAAAGTCATCTCTAATCGATTTCATCAAATCTCCAATTCGAATTAATTTGTGTAAAATATTGAGATATGATGATCTAAGAGAGATTTCAGGTAATTTCATATCAAAATCCGTAAAAAAGACTTACAAGATTTGACCAATATTTGAACAGACTCAACCGCGTATGGTCGGAATCCTACTAGAGCTTATTGAGGAAGAAGTGTCCTTGGCCACAAGAGACAGTTGGACCCGCGAAGCCATTACCAGGATACAGCTCCGCTGCACTTCTTTTTCTTTTCACTTAAATTTTTTCTTTTTTCATTTTATTATTATTATTTTATTCTATGATTTTCTTTTTTTCTATACTTTCTCTTTTTGTTAATTTTTTCAAGTTTTCTCATTTTTTTTTCATTTTTTGTATTTTTTTGGTAAACTTGACAAAAATTAAAATTAGAAGTTAGGAAAAAAAAAAAAAAAGAGATATCTACAACTAAATTACCTCACTTAACCAATAAATCTACAGTGGAGTAAGTTAGACTAAAATTACTAACTTACATATTAAGTAACCCAAAGCAAACTAACTCGTTTAATGTATGGGTTAAATTAGTTTGGAATGGATTAGTTCGCGTAATTTGCTTACACAGTTCTGTTAACTAGGCACTAGCTAATAAATAATAAATGCTAATAAGGAAAGTCTTCATTGAAAAGCAACTAAATTTCAAGTTGAAAATGTGTTATTTTCTCCATTTTTTTTATAATGAATAAAAGATTCCATAAAAGAAATATATAGCAACCAACTACAAAAATTATGAAAATTGAAAAGATATGGACTAAAAATTATGAAAAATTCGAATATATACACATATCTATAAAAAGCTCACTATAATAACGAAAAGAAAAGAAAAAGTAGAAAAAACTACGAGCGCAGGATGACATGGGAAAAGAAAGATATGCATAACATACTTGATTTACCAGAAAAAGATCACATTAAGACAACCATGAAAGAAAAAAATTTGCTTTTTCTTTTTCTTTTCCACAACAATTTGTAAAACTAGTAAAAAGAATAAACAAGCAAAAACCCATACTTTTAGTGCTTAAGATCCTCAATGCAACATTTTTATAAAAGTCAAAATAAAATTCAAATGAAGAAAATAAGACGAAAAATAACATAAGAGTTGGAAAGAACGGTGTGGGTACATAAATGACTTTGGTATGTCTAAAGAAAGGTTTGTTCTTGCGTTTAAAAAAGCTCCAATTGGCGAGGGACCGAGACAGTCGCTATATTATATATGTAAAATAAGCAAACCTTTAGCGCAAAAGATCTTCTGGCAACTGTTTTTAATTTTACCTCGAATAGTGGAAATTCTTGTCGTGAATAGTGCTATATTTAAAGAACAGATGAAATTAGTAGACTAGAAAAAAAAAATTACAGTAGCATAAGCTTATGAACAATAGTTAATGTGAAATTAATAGAAAAAAGGTATTAAAATTTATATGCAAGTACTTATAGTATATTGATACAACTAAGTAACTAACATGAACACAAATGCACTAACTGATTTAACTAAATACGAATAAATTCAGAATACAGGAGATCCTTTTCTAAGGCGTCAATTGGAACTCCAAGAGTAAAAAGAGCCCCAACTAATAAAATGAAGGTTCCTAAATCGGGACGCTCTTTTTCACAATACTAACAATGATATAATGTGTTCTATCGTGAGGAGATCTATAATGATATAATGAAGAAGGAATTCACTATTATTTGACCTTGTGCAAGATTGTCAAACTTGTAATTCTGATTGGAATTGCTAAGGGTTTTGCAAAATTGAAATATAAAATCAAAATATAGAAATATAAGTTTTTATATTCTACAAAAATAATTAGCTTTTCAAAACTAAAAATATACTTATAAACTCATAAAAAATTAAAATATATGATGTAAATAAAGAAATCAACATAAATTTTGGTTAAAATATAAGATATAGTACAAATAGTAAGTATAAATTATTATGCTAATGCATAAAACTAAAATATAAATATTAGTATAAATATAGATTTTACGGCATAAATTACTATGGTAAAATAATAAATTAAAACAAAACATTAATCATCAATTGTCTTGTCATCAACAAAATGACTATAAACTCTCATAACATAGTCATTATCATCGTTATTATTATCATCATTGCCAACCGCTATTAGTATTACTACTAGTAGTATCAATATCTTCATATTTTAAGTCCCTTAAAGCATCAATTCATACTTCATCTTTAATAGTAATAATGTCATGAATCTCCTAATTCTCTTCGATCCTACTTCGATATGCCATGACTCTATATATTTTTAAGCACACCAACTTTTCTATATAATATTACGTTCATTTTTTTACATCTCTTGCACATAAAAAAATACTCAACAAATCATGATTTAGTAAATTAAATATGTATTCTTTATTAATTATTTGTTCATCTTCAATGAGAGATATTAAATAGTGAATCTAGTAATGTAACCAATTTAAGTTAATGAAGTAAACATAGTGGCATTTCACTTGCAATTTTGATTCACTTGCTCTAAATTGTAAAACCTTATTTCTTTTTCTTAATTTTGATAGCTCGTTACATTCAAATAAACTATAATTATATAGAATCAGTAATGCCCTATCTTCCAAGCATCTACTAAAAATTTTTTCCTTAACTTTTAGTACTTAAAGATGGTTCATTATACCATCCTTAAGTTAGGGACAAGGCGACAGCTATATTTAACTAGTCATTCAACTTCATGAAACACTTGTTTCCAAATCTCTTCTTATTCAACATAACAAATTAGAGTGAAAATCTTTATAGAAGTAAGCCAAACTTAAAGCATCATAACTATACAATCTTCTATAGTATATGATTTCATTAGAAGTATAAACATCACATTCACAATCTTCATGTTTTAGTCTATACTTTTTAACTCAACAATCTTCCTGAAGAGCACCTTTCTAGAACCTAAATCCAAGTGTGTAGTTATGTGCCACTTAAAAAAAGCTATTCCCTCCTAGCATTCTCGTGTCTTCTTGCTTCCGAGGTGTAAGGTCCTGTCTAACTTCTTTCCAAACCGAAGGATTAGATAGCTTATCCCCTTAACATACTATTAGCTGAGTGAAAGTGGATAAATAAATAACAAGCAAAAGCATAACCAATACCATAAACACATTAGCTAATTGTTAATCAAATTATATGTACTAATGTCTAAGCCAAATAGTCAATTCAAACACGTAGCATGCATTGGTACCAATATCCTAGCCTAACTTTAGCCTAAGCCTATTCGAGTAGTTAACACTCTTAGACATCTGGATAACTTATCTAAGAACCTAAACAAGAGCATAACCTGGTGGAATTTATGTAAATTTTATAGGCTCAAAAACTAGTTCTTACAAACCAAACTATCTTCTTAACAAAACCAAGCTTTTAGAAGCTAAATTATTTACTAAACAAAACTCAACCTTTTAAAATAAAACTTAGCTAAGCCGAAATCTCAGTTTTAGAAAATTTGACTTGAAGGTCCTTTTCATGTCATGCTACAAATGCATTAATCATGTACTAAGTCAATGCCAAATAAAAGCAATCAAGTTTACTTATTTACTTTTAGTCTAATCTTACATTATTTTACTTACACTTTCCATTTTCTAAAATTTCAATATCGAGTTCACTTAAGTGAACACATTAGGAGATAAGGTTAGCATTTAGTACTTAGCTTCTTATCAAAGTAAATATGGATCTTAACTAACCATTATAACCAAGCAACAATAAAACTAAAATCACTAAAGTCACCAACCAAGCATAATTCATCAGGCAACATATACAAAAGAGTTTAGAAATCATTTGATAATTCATAAATCAACTATTGAACCTAAGGTTCATTATTTGATTTTGATGAAAACAAAATAAAAAGTATATAATTAAACATGTTGATTTTGATGAGACCAAAAAGTGTATAGTTAAACATGTTATTATTTGCTTATATTGAGTTAATTGAAAAACAATCGCCATCTTGCAAAACAATTATAAACTTCACTTAACTTTATAAGATATTTAAATTTGAAAGATGTACAAGTAGTATTGAAGTTAAATTGTATATTGTGGATATTCTTTATTGTGTTTGAAAGATGGAAATAGGTGAATTTGGCCTACTGGTTTGACTACTCCAGAGTACTATTGACTTGACTGCTCCAGAGCACTACGAAATGACTTGTGATTAAGGTACTGGCATGTTAGTGCACTTAGCGGTGTTCATGCTAGTAGTTATGTTACTTACCAACATCGCAGTAAGAAGGTGATACCATCATGACAGTAAACTTGTTTCAACTAGCCGTTGGAGTATTTAATACATAATAACGGGAAGAATGGAATGAGATGATACAAATGCTTAACAACTCAACTAAGGATAAAAGAGAGTTGATCTTTTGCTGCAATATTCCAACATTCTTTTGTACTCTTATTATCTATTATTCTCATTGTCTCTTGTACCATAATTTGTTAATATTTAGAGAGATTTAAAATATAGTGGTTGTGAGCTATTAGTTGCAAAGTATTGAGAGTTAAAAGTACTACACCAATAATCCTTAAGCTTGAGTTTTATGTTATGAGTTGAGATTGTGATTTGTGTTAAGAGTTACAAGTATGAAACTTGTGTAATCAAATTTGTGCTTATGTAGCTCTTTGAGCTTGGATTAAGAAATCAATAAAGTGGTGTGAAATCCTCGATTGAAGGCATCATGTGTTTGTGGAGAGTAGGGGACAATCCGAACTCTATGTTAAATCTAGGCTTGATCTTCATTATCTCTATCTCCTTTAATTTTCGAACTTATCATTCTTTTATCACCATCTTAACTATACTCATTATTACATTTAGTGCTTAATTTTGAAAAGAAGATTAATTTGTCCTTAAAACTCAATTCACCTTACACTACTACCTCCACCCCAACCTCTCGAGTTTAGCCTAGTGCTCTTCATCAACATATCACACTTGCATACAGTTCAACTAAGGCAATCATAGCCAAGCAAGTTAGAAAGTTACATGAGTAGATGTAATATACTCTAACACACAAGTATCCACTTACCTAAAATTTACTAATAACTCAAAGCCCATGCTTCAATGCAAGATCCTTCATTAACTAGTTCACCTGGAAAATATATATGCAATAGTTATTCATTGCCTAGTTCACCTAAGGTACTTCCTATCTTAACTTTTGGTTTACTTTTAGACCTACTTTCTAAGCTATCTCTAATATAAAGCTCTAGTATAGAACTTTCTAACCTAACTTTTGAGGGAGTCTTAGTTTAGCATTCCTGTTAAGAAATCCTCCAAATCAACTTCTAAATATCAATCCCATATAATGTTTTGACTAGCTAATGTTTAGACTAACCTTCTAACCAATTACATTATATGCATTTTAATAAGGCCTAAGTTTTGACCAAGCTTTTAACTCACTTAATTACCTTTCTAAATCACCAAATCACTCCATTTTTACACCAATACCTCTATCCACATATTTCACCAGTGTATAACATCGCTCAAAATCCTTCAACAATACTTGTATTTATACATTTAAGTTAAAAAAACAGAGGGTTTGAGTAGAGAAATATATAGTTTTAGTAGGAAAACATGTAGTTTGGCCTCTTTAGCTTTTATAACTAGCTTATAAACAAGTGTTCCATCTAAAATCAAAAGTCCTCTTCTTCTAAACATCATCCATTAACATTAATTCCATATCTTATGACAAGAACACTTTAAGTGCATTAAAAAAATCTTAAAAAAAAAATCCACCCTTACCATACTATTTTGCCAAAAATCAAAATTTAGCAAAAACCTAACTTTACAAGTTTAAGAAACCAATTACATAATAAGAAATACAATATTTAAGAAACTTACACACAAAAGGTTTGGTCGAAACTACATCATTGGAGTTTTCTAAAAACACGGTTAAAAATCAATGGATGGGACTTTTTTCTTGAGGAACCCATACATGCACAAATTTTTGAAAATTTGGTTTGATATTTGAATTTTACATGAAAGGTTACTCAGAAATACCAAGTTTCATAATTTCTAGAGATCATTTTCTATTTTTACAATTTTAGTGAAAAACAAGGCAAAATCACGCACTCACTAACGTTGCTATCTTTGGCCATCACCCTGCTACCTAGATGTGTCGGCCCATCTTCTCTCATGGCCAAACTTTAGAACTCTAAACTATGAATTGTCAAGTCTTCATTTGCTATTTGGACTTGAAATATCCTAAATTTAAACCTATTTGCCTATGTTTCTCTCATTTATACTTCTTAAGCATTTCTCTCATTCATTAGGGCTCCCCCATTTCCCCTAGAGTGTTTTCTCTTTCTTCAAGTCAACAAAAGACTCAAATGCTATAAAAAAAGAAGTTTTTATAGCCCAAATGGATTATTGTTATTATTTTTCTAATAATTACACTTTTTTAATACCTTATTCTCACATGATGACACCTCTTGGCCTCTTATAACACATACACTTCTTTTCCTTACTTAATGACACACCTATTGTCCAATTTAATCCAATCTCTAGGTTTCCTCATCAATTTTTCTTGCAAATAGCTTATTTTAGTTAATAGTCCTTATGTAGACATATTTATATGCATTATATATTATTTCTTTATAAGTCCATGTACTTGTATGTACATCTACCAATTATGCAATTACTTCACACTTAACTTTTTCTCCACTTTATTTTTTATAAGTTAAATAATTTATCTCCATAGTCTCACTGTGTTCCTAAGCCCATATTTTAAGTTTATGATAAGTATATTCAATATTTATAAAACTGCACTTCTACTAAATTAAAAATTTTGTATAAGTTATTTTGGAAAATAAAATTTCCTAAGATGCTTCCTTTAACTTTTGTGACCCTATATTAAAAATTTATTCGATTCCGAGAATATTTTTTAGAAACCCTAAACCTACCAATTCTAAGCAACTAGGGTAACATTATGTTATAGCATTCATGACTCATGCAATATGATCACTTTATTTCCTTATTCCCTTAGTTATATTTTCCTAAGTGCCATGTTTATTAAGAATGTATCACTATTCAAAGTCATTGATAGTTGGTAAAAGATTAAGGTCTCATACTCTCTTTACAAAAAGTTTCGTCTTGAAAATTTTCACATTCTAGAACAGTAGACTTTCACCTCATTATTGTGTTTCCATTGCGCAACTTTGATTCTCACATCACAATCATCAACTTTTGTTAAGGTCATATCTTCAATATGCATACATATACTCATATTTTTTAGACTTTGTCATATTGGTTTTCTTAGCCATTGCTTATATTGTATAAGCCTTCACTCCTAAGTTTATGATCTCTTGTCATACTCTTTTCATATTGTAAGGTTTTAAGTAGCAATTGTGACTATCTTGTCTATCATTAATTTTTCTTTTTACTTACTTTGCAAAAACTCTGCTACTATCCTAAGCTAAGAAGACCTTCTACCCAAATCTCTAAGCCTCTGCTCAAAGTTGTAGAAATAATTTTCATTTTTTGGTTCAACTTCCATGTATGTGTGACTTAACATACTTATTATGAGCTTTGGTTGCTTTACCTTCTGCATCTCAATGCTTTTCATTGTTAAGCTAATTCTACCTTCCACTTAACTATATCATAATGTTAATACGATAGGCTCTGAACATTCCTTGGTTTCAACTTCTACAATATCTACTATAACACTCTTTACTTCTCTTATCCTTCACTAATTTCTTTTAATTGGACTTGTTCTTTATTTCAATTGGTTTATCACTCTTGCTTACCTCCTTTTTGTCTAAACATCATAATTATTACGTTACTATCCATAATTTACCTTTGACCATCATTTAATACTCTCCTCGTATCAAGGTTAGCAAGCTTTTAAATTATTCTCTAACCATTATTCAAGCTGAAACTTGTACTTGATCCTTATTTTGTTCCTTTGATTAGTTCAAAAATCTATGTAAAATAATTTCTATCAAGGTTAGTAACCATCACTTATATCTTTATACCATTTTCTATCTTATAGCTTTATGAGCCAAACATGTCTCCTCAGTGAAATTATCTCTCAAATTCCTAGTAAAATAACTTTTGATGCATTCCCTATACTATCAATCCCTATAGTTTACCTAATTTCTTTAATATTAGCATAAGGCATGAAGGTACAATATGTTCATTTGTTATTGTACATAGGATTATTGGGTTGATAAGTTATTTAAATTCTAGATCATCTCATACTCAAACCTTATTTCTTGTACCTTTTGACCCAAATTCTAACTTCATGTATTCTCTTACTTTCGAGTTATAGGATTCTCTAAGGAAAGTTCTAAGTCATATCAAGTTCAAAACTTTGTAAAAAGACACATTTTGACCTATCCTTTGACCCTTAGTTTAGCTAACATTCCACCTTCAAATACTTTATGACTTAGTTTTTGCCACTTAGTATGTATCTCATTTCCTGCCTTTACTTTAGGTAATTCATAACAATATTGTCATTTGAAATGTAACATATGATCAATACCTTTCCTCATGTATACTTTTGTAACACTCTAAGTATCATACCTCCATCATAACCAAAGGCTTGAGTACTTCATATAGTTAGCATAGATATATTATCACATGTGAGTATGGCGAATATGAACTTTTCACTAACTTTGACTCTAAGATAGAGAATGACTTAACCTAACTAGATTTATTTTGAATCAAACAAGACTGAAACAACTCTTAGACCAATAAGACACACAAAAGAACTGACCAAAAACCAATCCTACAGTACACATGACATGATTGGATCAATAGTAAAAATAGAAAACTCAACATAGGATATAAGAGTCATGACAATTAGAGAACTAAACAAAAGAAGCACAAGAGTCACAGATTTTCCATTCCCTTCCTAGCTTACTCTTGTATGCCAAGGTATATATGAAGAATGCCATTGCACATTGGTTTAACTAATATCCCATGATATATTCATTTATTTTTCTTCTTACGATGGTGGTTAGTAGGAGTATATAACTTTTCTACCCATTCCTTAACCTATACTTGCAATATAAGGACACTCTTCCTTTACCTTCTTAAGTAAATCTAGCTACTCTAGACAACCTCATATACACATTCTCACTACCATATTTTCATCTTTGCAGAGTTTCTCTAGCTCACAATGTGACTCAATCCATTTCTTTCTTAGTCTTAAACTTTATATGTACCAAAATCTTCTGCCCAATTCCTTCAATACACCATTTCCTTATGAACTTCTAGGATTTTCTTCTCGACATCTACTTAAGTCTATTAAATTCCTAATAGTTGTCCTAAAGAATTACTTCAATCTAGGCTGTTTCTCATACATATCTCAATTCTTCTAAAACAACCTTAATTCATGCTCCTATACATGCATTAAATTTCATCTCTATCCTTACATCAATTGTTAAATCTAGATAACTACCTCAATTTTTTAATTCATTACACTTGCATTCTGTATCCATAGACAAGTCGTGATATTTTAAGGTCCATTTTTTATGAAACAATGCTCTAATATCACCTTGTAACACCTCACATTCTAAGCATTTGCTTAAAACTGTTTCCTTAACTTTTAGTACTTGAAGACAGTTCGTTACACTATCCCTGAGTTAAGAATAAGGTAAAACCTATATTTAATCTATCATTCAACTTTACAAAACACTTGTTCCCAAAATTTTTGCTTATTGAACATGACAAATCATAGCGGAAATCTTTAAAAAAGTGAACCAAATTCAAAGTATCATAACTGTACAATCTTTAACAGTATATGATTTCATTAGAAGTCTATAGCCACATTCACAATCTCCATGCTGTAGTCTCTACTTTCCAACTCAATAATCTTCCTAAAGAGCTCCTTTCTAAAACTTAAATATAAGTCTATAGCTATTCGCCACTTAAGAAAAGCCATTTCCTCTTAGCGTTTTCATATCTTTTTGCTTCCGAGGTATGAGGTCCTATCGAACTTCTTTCCTATTCAGAAGATAAGACAACTTATCCCTTTAACTTACTATTGGCCAAATAAGAGTGGATAAATAAATAATAGGCACAAGCATAACCAATACCATAAACATACTAGCCAGTTGTTGATAAGATTTTATGGATTTTCATCTAAGCTGAGTAGTCAGTGCAAACAATGTATGCCATGCTCATGCACATAACATACATCAACCGTAACATCCTAGTCCAACCCTAGCCTAAGCTTAAGCTCATTTGGTTAGTCGACACTCTTGGGCATCTGGATAACTTATCCAAGAACTTAAACAAGAACATAACCTAGTGGAATCTATGTAAATTTATAGGCTCAAAAACTAGTATTTATAAACTAAGCTATTTTCTTAACAAAACCAAGCTTTCAGAAGCTAAATAGTTTGCTTTACAAAACTCGAGTTTTGAAAATAAAACTTAACCAAGCGAAATCTCAATTTTAGGAAATTTGACCTATAGGTTCTTTCCATAGGATGCTATGAATGCATTAATCTCATACCAAGCGAATGCCAAGCAAAAATAACTAAGTTTACTTATCTACTTTTAGTTTAATCTTACTTTATTTTATTTAAACTTTCCATTTGTAAACCTTGGTATCAAGTTCACTTAGGTGAATACTTTCAGAGGTAAAGTTAGTAGTTAGTACCTAGCTTTTAGTCTAAGTTAGTACAGATATCAACCAACCATTATAACTAAGCAAAAGCATAACTAGAATCACCAAAGTCACCAACCAAGCATAATTCATCAAACAACATATATAAAAGAGCTTAGAAATCATTTCATAATTCCTAAATCAACATATCACACTTGTATACAATTCAGACAAGACAATCATAGCCAAGCAAGTAATAATTTATGTGAGTAGATATCATCTACTCTAACACACAAGTATTTTCTTACTTAGACTTATTGATAACTCAAAGCCTATGCTTCAATGCAAGATGCTTCTTTACCTAATTTACCTAGAAAGTATATTGATAACTCTTATTTTAAATATATTTCACATGGTGATTTTATAGTATTTCCCTTACATCTTTGGTTTTCTTTAAAGAAATTGACACTTAATTGAGTAAAATTTTGATTTCGAGGTTTGAACGCGTTCTTAGATTGAAAATGAAGAAAAGGAATCAAGTTTCACTCAATTTGGAGTTCAAATGAATGAGTTATGAAGTCTTGAAGTTGCATAAACAATAGGAATCAAGGTCAGAAAGTTATACAATCTAAGACACAACTGTATCCCCAGGCTGAGTCCATCCAGGAAGATTTGCCAAGGTCAAAAAGTTACACGACTTGAGGACATGACTGTATCCCAGGCTGTGTCTGGTGATGAAAAATGAAATCTTAAAATACATTATAAAAGGACATACTAGGATTTCACACATAAATTTGGACATTCAAAAGTGAAGAGACTTGAAGAGAAAGAGGAGAAAAAGGCGAAAGCAATACCCAACTTCAAGATTAAAGAGATTTTTCATCAACAAAAAGGGGTTTTTCATGTTTTATTTCTTGATTTCGTTGCAATTCGTTTTTAGTTTCATTATGATAGCTTAAGATTCTTGTATTTAGGATTGTGGAACCTAGGGTTTCATGTGACTCCTAGGATTTCATGTGACTATTAGATTGATTAATAATTTTCAATAAAGTTTCTATCTTTTCTTGATTCAATTATGTTATTTAATTGTTAATTGATATTTCTAGAGTATCAATCTATGATATTATGCATGATGATTTAGAAATCACATGTGTAATGAGATCTTGACATAATTGGAGAGAATTGCATGTGTACTTAGAGATAAGATACATGTTTCTTTCGGAAAGTTGCTCTTTTGTGTAGGAATTCATTATATATTAATGCGATTCTAAATTATATTACTAAGTGAAGAGATTCCGGTAAATAATTTAGGATTAGGGTTAATATGCTTGAGAAAGGTGTTAACTTTAATTGTAAATCTCCCCGGTCAAGAATAATAGAGATTGAATTGGATACATTTTAAGTGGTCACATGTTAAACACTAGGGGAAATAATTCCTAAATACGTTATTACTTTCTTGAAGTCGTTCTTAATTTTATCGCTTTCTAAATTGCTTAATCAAGTCTCATAATTAGGTTAGTTTGTTAATTTTAGTATTTTTAATTCATTCAACTTATCACAATTTTCTAATTAGATAATAAAGCTAAGGTTAATATTAGTACTCGAAGTCTCTGAGGGATCGACTCGAACTCACATCCACTATATTAAAACTGATAGGTACACTTGCCTGATATCAAGTTTTTGGCACTGTTGCCGAGGACATTCGATATTAAGAACACTAGTTGCTTTATTACTTTGACCATTTTTTTTTCTTCTTTTTCTGTTTTCATTGTTTATTTTTATTACTTAGAGCTGCAATTGATTCTATATTTCTTACCCTTGTAGTGCATGACCTGAAGCAACCCGGAAAATTTAGTAGAACTTGATCTTGAAATTGAGAGAACTATCCTTCAAAATTTGAGATTGCAACCTAGACAAATTGTGGCTACAATAGAAGACGATTCAATCGTTGACATTAAGGAAGAGGGTAAAGAGGCCAACACTAAATTCATCAATCAAGAAGATCCATCGCGCATGGCTAACAACGGTAATGAAGCAAATCAGACTATGTCCAACTATTCAAGGCCTGCACTTATTGGAGCTGACTCTAGTATCACAAGGCCAACCGTCGTGGCTAATAACTTCCAAATTGCACCTAACATCATACAAATGGTGCAACAATATGTTTAGTTTGACAGTTTCCAAGATGAAGATCCTAATGCTTACATATCTAGTTTTCTAGAGATTTGTGATACATTTAAAATCAACGGAGCTACGGATGATGCCATCCGACTATGGCTATTTCCTTTTTCCTTGAGGGGTAGAGCAAAGCAGTGGTTAAACTCCCTACTACAAAATTCAATCATAACTTAGAATGAATTGGTAAAGAAATTTTTAGAGAAGTATTTCCCACCTGCGAAAACCACTAAACTTCGAAACGACATTTCTTGTTTTGCCCAATTGGAAGTGGAGACTCTATATGACATTGGGGGCGGTTCAAGGACTTGCTCAGGAGGTGCCCACATCATGGTCTCCCATTATGGATACAGATTTAGACCTTTTATAATGGTCTCAATTTATCTATGAGACAGATGATTGATGCATCCGCAGGAAGTACTTTGAACACAAAGACACCCGAGCAAACACAAAACCTAATTAAAGGAATAGCGATAAACAATTATCAGTGGGAAAGCACTAGAGCTAAGCAAAAGGTTATGGGAATTTATGATGTAGACTTGACCACTGCTCTGGCAGCCATGGTGGATCTATTGAGTAAGAAGATTGATGCACTCTCTGTTGGCCCTCAACAAGTACAATCAAATGTAAGTGACTTTGGTATACAGGGTTATAAAGCACAAGAACAATTGGAACAAGTGGATTATGTAGGAAATCTACCCATGCAACAAAATAACCCCTATAGCAAAACTTATAATCCTTGATGGAGGAATCATCCTAATTTCTCATGGGGAAACCAAAACCAAGGCCAACAGAAGACCAACTTTAGTGCACCTGGATTTCAAAGACCATTTCCACCCCTCTTTCTCAAGAAAAGAAAGCTAGTGTGGAAGAACTTCTCACTAAATATATTCAAGGCAATGAGGCTCGACTATCTAACATTGAATCATCGTTGAGAAATCAAGAGGCTTCTAATCGCAATCTTGAGAATCAAATTGGTCAACTTGCAAAAATGATCTCTAAGAGACTACAGGGAACACTCCTAGGGAATATCAAGGTCAATCCCAGGGAACATGTTAATGCTGTAACCTTAAGAAGTGGTAGAAAACTGCAAGTGGAGAAGAAGGATGGTGGGGAAGTAGTTGAGAAAGAAGTGGAAGTCAACCGTAAGGAAGATGCAAAGCCACTAAAATCAAAAGAAAGTATGGAATCACCGAAAGTGAAGGAGTACAAGCCTCCCATCCCTTACCCGCAGCGCCTTAAGCAAAATTACAATGATCAGAATAAAGAATTTAGTAAATTGCTTGATATTTTCAAACAATTACATATTAACTTACCTCTCGTTGATGTCATCTTATAGATGCCAAAGTATGCAAAATTTCTAAAGGATCTTCTATTGAACAACAGGAAGTTTGAGGAGCTTACAACCATTACATTGAACGAGAAATGCTCGGCACTTCTCTAGAAAAAGATGCTACAAAAATTAAAAGATCCAAGGAGTTTCACTATTCCTTGTATGCTTGGCAATTTGTTAGTAGATAATGGTTTGGCAAACTTAAGAGCTAGTATAAATTTGATGCTGTATAAATTGTTCAAAAAGCTAAGGTTAGGAGAACCTAAACTAACGCACATGAGTCTTCAATTAGCTAATAGGTCTATCATATACCCTAGAGGCATCATAAAGGATGTTTTAGTGCAAGTAGAAAAATTCATCTTTCCCGTGGATTTTGTCATACTTGATATAAATGAGGATATTGAGGTGCCAATCATTTTAGGTCGACCCTTTCTAACCACCGCTAAGGCTGTTTTTTATGTTAGTGAGCATAAGTTGATATTACAGGTTGGGGATGATAAAATAGTTTTTAAAACTCCAAAGGTAACGAACAAATTTCTTCACTTAGAGGACACATGTCACAATGTTAATGCCACTAATGTTGTTATATCTACATGTGTACAGGAAACGCTTGCCAAAGATTCCTCAAGCTATTGCTTGCAAAAGGGAGATGAAAATCTAGTGACCAACCCCAATCATGCAGAAGTGGTAGCTCAAATAGAAGTTTAGGAATCCATTGTGGACAAGAAGGGGATTGATCCACTCCCCAAGCTAAAGGATCTTAGGTTAAAATCCTTTAAAGAGAAGTCACCAATTTTGGAACCAAAACTGTCAAGAAATCATTTGGAACATGCCTTTGTGGTGAAAAGTTCAAAACTTCCAATGACAACCGCATCTAAGCTAAAAGTGGACAAAATGAAGAAGTTTAGGCTACATGAATTTGATAAGTGGCATGATAAGGAGAGAAACAATGGAAGTTATACACCAATGAAATGGAATTGGCAAGGTCGATGGCCTAAGGGTAAATTTACACTCATATGGAGAATTCGAAAGCGAGATACAGGAGGAGTCCTATCTCCACTTGGATGAAGAATCATGAATGAGAAGACATATCTCATCGAGCTATTGACGTTAACTATAGTGCTTCTTGGGAGGCAACCCATGTCTAACTTTACTCACACTTTAGTTCTTTCAGTTTATTCCATTTTATTTTTCTTTTATCTAACTTTCTTTTGCTTCTTTTATTTGTTTCAATTTTAGTCATATGCTTTTGTTTTTAGGTTAATTTTTTTTTCTTTTGTTTTCTTTGTCTTATTTTTCTAGTTTAAGTACTTTTATTTCTTTAAGTTTCTTTTATTTTTAAATTCATGAATTTAGGCTAGGCAAAAAAAAGAAAAAAAAACAATAGAAAGTTACATGGGCGTAGGACACAGCTGTATCCCAACCTGTATGCGCCCAGCTTTATGCGTTAACCACAGAAAGTTACACGGGCATGGGATACTACTATGTCCCAACCCGTATGCGCCTAACCTTATGCGCCACCCATAAAAAGTTACACAGGCGTGGGACATGGCTGTATCCCATCCCATGTTCGCCTAGGTAAGACACCTAACACAGAAAGTTACATGGGCGTGGGACACGACTGTGTCCCAACCCGTGTTTACCCAACTTCCCCACACTTCTTGCACAACATTGTTAAAGCATAAACATACACAACTTCATTTCACCTTTCATCTTCTTTCCACCTTCTCCTTACGTTTTACTTTTCATCAACACATTTCTTCATCAAATCCAACCCGATTCAAGTAAGTTCATCTCATTCTTTTTTATGCCCTCTCTTGTTCATGCTTTGTTTTCATCATTGTTTAGGCATGCTTCGGTAACCGAAATTTAGGTCTTTTGTGAATGGGTACATGAATTTTGTCTAAGAATTTACTTGGTTTTTATTCTTTCATGATAGACATACACATTTGCCTTGTGTTAATAGATTTCCATGCCTTTATGATACCCCTTATAGCTAGATATTACTTTATGATCTCTCAAACCCGAATTCTATTTGCCAATTCGATGATAACTATTCAATTACGCCAGTTAGGGTTAGAATTGTGAGAGTGATTTTAGGACATTTAAAGTTTTTGAAGTGTTAGGATGCCTTCTTTTCAAGAAGAATGTAATGTACTGAGTCTAATGTATAATTAGTTAGATGAATTTGCTAGCCATTTCTTTTTACACTAACTAGTTTTGTGGATGCACTTTACATGTTTATTCAAATGTCCCAATGAGATTTCTTTTAATATCCATCACTTCTATTCGTTTATAAATCTATCTTAGTTTGAACTAAGTGTGGCAAAGATGAGCATTTTTTATTTGGTGTGGTGTTTCTTCTCGGGTCGTCAATGGCAAATCGTGATAAGTAGATCGTTTGAAGGAGGTCCAAATCTGTTACATCATCTTCTACTCATGAGGGCATTATTGTCGAGCTACTAACCACTCTTTCTCTACTAGAGTATCTTATGCTTCAAGGTAGGGAAGTATTAGTTTCTTTTTCAATACATGTATTTCCTTTTTCCCTATAATGTTTTTTCTTGTTTGATATCTTGCTATTGTGCTTTCTTAGTCGTACATTGAGGACAATGTACGTTATTAAGTGTGGGGAAAGGACATGAATTTGTTACTATTTAAGAGACCAATTATTCACATTTGACCCAATTAATTTTTAAGTTAACTTGCAATAGGTGATTAACAAGTGTTAGGCCAAATCAACTATATCATCTTGATCATTATTGATCTTATTATACTTTACTAGAATTGATTAGTCAAATCTATGGAGGGTAAAGTTACGAGTTATTTAACTTGGGACTCTAAGACTTGAGATTGGAACAACATCACTAGTTGAGAGTTAGTTATGGTTATTTTTAAATTTACTTTTATGTATACCTTTCTCTTAGAAATTTTTAGAGCCCTATAATTTTTAGCAAACAAACAAATGAAATTCTTCTTTTGAAAGCTCCTAAAAAATCACAATGATTGGAGGTAAAAAGTAATAACAAGTGTATGAATAGAAAAAATTGGTAAGGATTCGTCTTGGTCTGTCAAAAGAGCGAGATTAAGTCCCAATACCAATACTAATGAAAAAAATTATATGGATCGGCCTTAGTCCGTCAGAAAAGCAAGGTTCTTTCCCACTATCAATATAAGGAATAAGTTAGTATAGATCGGTCTTGGTCTGTTAGAAGAGCGAGATTGTTTCCTTCTACCAACACAATTGTACTTAAATAAAGTAAATTTAAAAAACCTCCCAACAAAAGCATGAACTAGGGGGATGATCAGAGGATGAGTGGATGTAAAATGTGTTTGTTTTAAATTATGGTGCTTAGTAAAATTGAAGAGAGAATTGTATACACTTTAGTCAAATGGACAAAATTTTTTTGACTCCTTCCCAATTAGCGAGATGTTAAATCCAATTTTTAGTTTAAGAATCCTTAGTTAAATGACTTAGGTAAACTTCGACTTCCATAAATTAACTAGTGAACTCTAGTATTAAGTATTGTGAAGTATTCGAATATGGTCAGGTGAAATTATGATATTGCTAAGAGTGAAATTGGTTAACTTTATTATTGCAAGTTAATTGAAAATGATTTTCTTACTTTTCTTTGAGTCAAGTGTATTCGTTCACTGGTTTCCTAAATAGTGAGAAATTTTGTTTAGCATTTCTTATCCCAAAACTTTTGTTTTGATTTATTTGCTTGAGGACAAGCAAATGCTTAAGTGTGGAGAAGTTTGATAACTCTTATTTTAAATATATTTCACATGGTGATTTTATAGTATTTCCCTTACATCTTTGGTTTTCTTTAAAGAAATTGATACTTAATTGAGTAAAATTTTGATTTGAAGGTTTGAACGCGTTCTTGGATTGAAAACGAAGAAAAGGAATCAAGTTTTACTCAATTTGGAGTTCAAATGAATGAGTTATGAAGTTTTGAAGTTGCGTAAACAATAGGAATCAAGGTCAAAAAGTTACACAGTCTAGGACACAACTGTATCCCCAGGCTGTGTCCATCTAAGAAGATTTGCCAAGGTCAGAAAGTTACACGACCTAAGAACACGACTATATCCCAGGCTGTGTTTAGTGATGAAAAAAGAAACCTTAAAATACATTATAAAAGGACATACTAGGGTTTCACACATAAATTTGGACATTCAAAAGTAAAGAGACTTGAAGAGAAGGAGGAGAAAAAGGAAAAAGCAAGACCCAACTTCAAGATTCAAGAGATTTTTCATCAACAAAAAGGGGTTTTCATGTTTTATTTCTTAATTTCGTTGCAATTCGTTTTTAGTTTCATTATGATAGCTTAAGATTCTTGTATTTAGGATTGTGGAACCTAGGGTTTCATGTGACTATTAGATTGATTAATAATTTTCAATAAAGTTTCTATCTTTTCTTGATTCAATTATGTTATTTAATTGTTAATTGATATTTCTAGAGTATCAATCTATGATATTGTGCATGATGATTGAGAAATCACATGTGTAATGAGATCTTGACATAATTGGAGAGAATTGCATATGTACTTAGAGATAAGATACATGTTTCTTCCGAAAAGTTTTTCTTTTGTGTAGGAATTCATTATACATTAATGCGATTCTAAATTATATTACTAAGTGAAGAGATTCCGGTAAATAATTTAGGATTAGGGTTAATATGCTTGAGAAAGGTGTTAACTTTAATTGTAAATCCCTTCGGTCAAGAATAATAGAGATTGAATTGGATACATTTTAAGTGATCACATGTTAAACACTAGGGGAAATAATTCCTAAATACATTTTTACCTTCTTGAAGTCGTTCTTAATTTTATCGCTTTCTAAATTGCTTAATTAAGTCTTATAATTAGGTTAGTTTGTTAATTTTAGTATTTTTAATTCATTCAACTCATCATAATTTTCTGGTTAGATAATAGAGCTAAGGTTAATATTAGTACTCGATGTCTCTGAGGGATCGACTCGAACTCACATCCACTATATTAAAACTGATAGATGCACTTGCTTGATATCATATATATGCAATAGTTATTCATAAGTTGGATATAAATTAGTTTAAGAAGTTGCTTACATCTATGATTCTAGGTACTTTCTAGCTTAACTTGTTGTTTACTTTCTAACTCACTTTCTCCTTCAATTTATGAGCTAACTCCAACATAAAGCTCTAGTTTGAAACTTTCTAACCTACCTTCTAAGGTAGTCTTAGTTTAGCTTTTTATTAAGAAATCCTTTGAATCAACTTATAAATATCAATCCCATATAAGGTTTTAACTAGCTAATATTTTCACCTATCTTCTAACCAATTCCAAGATATACATTTCAATGCAACTTAGGTTTTGACAAAGCTTTTGACTCGCCCAGTTGCTTTTGTAAATCACTAAATCACCCTGCTTTGACACCAATACTAACATCAACGTATTTCACCAATTGAAAACATCATTCTAACTCCCTCTACAATACTTATATTTGTATAAACATTGGGTTCGAGTAGAGAAATATATAGTTTTAGTAAGAAAACATGTAGTTTAGCCTCTTTAACTTCTGTAGCCAGCTTATGAAGAAGTGTTCCATCTAAAATAAAAAGTCCTCTTCTTGTGAACATTATCCATTAACATTAATTCCACATCTTATGACAAGAATACTTTAAAGTGCATATTATACCCCAAACTCAAGGAGTTGCAACAGTCCTGCTATATAAACTAACCTAGATTAGAAGTTACCTCTTAACTGCTAACATAAGTATAATCTATATAAGGCGAACGATGACTCAACTAGCTTTGAAGCTGTCAAATGCACACCTATAATATATAAAACCTATAGAGTAACACCTTACAACATATATTTTCTTATACTAATAAATAGATCAGTTCATTGCTTAACCTTATATACATCAAAAGTTTCAGTTTTCTCAAAAGAAACTTTACATCTCCATAGTAGAACTATATATATATATATAACAACAAGCCAGCGAAGACTATAAGGCCTCTTGGGAAGACCTTATAATCCTCCCACAAAAGAAGAAAAAAAACGAAAGTAACATGAGTTCATTCCATTCTTTAGGATTTACCACCAAGCTTCCTAACCTACTAAAACAAACCGGTAAATAACTGTATTGAGGCATCTTTTGGTGCTACTCTATACCTATAAAATTATCTATTAGGATGTGAGCTTAACTAACTTAGTAAGAAGGGATAGAGTTATAAGAGTACATTAACAAGCATGGTTATTCAATCACTAATTTAAATGCAAATGCAACAAACACATGATATAGCATCCCATAATGTTTAACCGGTCAATTGTGAAATTAGAGAAATTCCATCCACTCTAACTTAGATTTTGAGAAGTTTCAACGTGACACTATCAGACTAAATCTGGGTTTGTGCAATGGACATACTTCTCTTCCCTAGACAACATTCAAACCACGGTTCCCAACCTTACCATAACTCTCTCTCTTATCGCTTAGTTTGAATAAGGATGAGAAAGAGGACTATTTCCGCTATACTCATCGAAGTGTCGGTATTTAGTCTGACAACCTAATCATTACCCATATTAGGTTATTGTGAATGTTAAGATAGGTTTTTAATCTATTCAAGATTAGTGCGATTTATCAAGGGAGTAACCAAGTTCATATACACAAAACTTGATATATCAAACAGAAAGCAGCATTCGAAGTTCAACTCCTAATCATCACTCAGTATCACAAGCATACACATGAAACATACACATACAATCTAATTACAACCACAAATAAGCACTCTTACTACTCTAAGTATCCTAACATGATACTTCAATATGCTACTAAGCATAGTTCCTAACTTGCCTGAGGTCAACAAGAGTTAATCTTGCTTCTTGTGCTCAATCCCTTCGGAGATCCTTAAACAGTCAATATAAATATTTTAGATAGAGAGTATATGATTACTTTTTAATGTCTTCCATATATTTTAGATATATTTATTAAGTCTTGAATTAAGTTTTTTCTTATATTGGAAGTCTCTAAATAAGGTTCCAAACATTAATCTTAGTATGGTTTTTGGGCCCCAAAACCTTCTGAACAAGTATTTGATTGATAAAGTTAACACAATTTTTATTTTAGAACTTTATGTGAAAGTATTTGAAAACAATTTCGTTAATTATGGACTTTCTAAAGAAATATCTAAAAATATCCTTATTAATTAGGAGCTCCATAAAGAAGACTCCAAAATCAATCTTACTAACTTAAAAATTCTTTGGTTAACCTACATATACTATGTCAACTAAATATCTCGTATCACATAACTTTCTAATTAAGACTCTAGATTAGAATTTTGACTTATTTTTCTCACAAAATAAGCTTCTGAAGAACTATCTGAATAGGGTCATCTTATAAGTTTACTTGAAATAATCCATCTAATATCAAATTCCAGATTACAAACATGTTACATCACCTTCATATATTGGGATTATCATACTAAGTAACACCATAATACCAATTTCCTCAAATACACATATTTACCTATTAATGTGTTAATCTCATAACCACCAAATTGTCCACATTTCCACTCTAACTCAAACCACACTATTCCATATTGATCTTTACAATAGGATATGATCCAAATACACCTTAGAACCTAGTATCAAATGTCTAATTAAACTTTATACACCAAAGCCTCATGAAAATGATAATTTCCATCTTATATTAATACTAAAAAATCCCTATAAATTATGAAAATTATTATTGTCTGAAATCTCTTCATGCAATGTTCACATGTAGTATAAGAATATCTAGAAAAAATTTGGCTTAGAAACTATATCGATTGGGTCATTTAAATCAATTTTGAAATTTATACGATTTTTCTTGGTTTTTTAAAGAAGCACTATATTTACGAAAAAATTCTTCAATATAATATTTTTCTCTAAACATATATACAAAAATACATACATTATTTTTTGAATTAATTTAATATTTTTATTAATCTAACTAAAATTGGACAGAAACTAAACTTATTGAAAAAATTGGCCATCTACACTGGCCACCACTCTATCGAAACTACCAGCCATTGCCTCCATTATTAGGGAGTGGTGGTGGTTTACTCCCAAGTTGCCTCCGCACTTTGGTTTCATTATCTTGCTCAGTTCATGTAATGTTTCTTTCTAATTTTTCCAGATTTTTTCTTTGTTCTTCTTAATTCGAAAATTTTCCTAAATTCTTAAGGAGTCTACTAATCGTTTGGAGAGGGTAGGTGATAATTCCTATGTTTCCTAAATGAAATATGGCATTTTCTCTCTCCAAATTAGCTTATAAACCCCTAAACCATGCATGCTAGGTGTCTAAATTTGAGCTTCATAAGTCTACAACTGTTCATTTCAATTCCCACAACTTCCTTAAGATTAATCTAGCTGTTTAGTAACTTTTAACAATTTTTAATAATTTTTCTTATAATTGTTTGATGAATTGTGTTTATTTTAGGGTATTTTGAGTATTTTTCGAGTGTAGAAATGTATATAACCATTATACCCAAAGGAACACATATAAATGTTTATATATTATTTTAGATGACTTAAAAATTTTTAAGTCAAAATAATTTATCTCTAACGTATGGTTATTTTATGTTATCTAATTTATACTTTTACATGGGTAAATTACATTATAATGTACTTTAGTGTAAATTGTCTATGTTTGTCTATAATTCTATTAATTTATTATAAATAAATATTCCAATCTCACAACATGTCCTCATTTGACTTTTAAGATCTACATGTGAAATATTATCTTAATTGGTTAACATTTATGTACACTCTAAACTGTTTACTTTAACACTTAAGACTACAGACTTTTAGAAGCTAATACATAAGACTAGGGAAATCCTATATGTAATTTTACGGGGCTCATGGTGCATTAAAGGAATATTAAAGAAAAGCACCTTTAGTGTATTGTTTTGCCAAAAACCAAAATTTATCAAAAACTCTACTTTACAATTTTGAAAAACCAATTATATGACATGAAAGTACAATCTTTAAAGAACTCATACACCAATATTTCAGTCGAAACTACATTGCTTGAGTTTTTGAACACACGATTAAAAATTAATGGATGAGACAACCAAGTTTATTAGGAATCTATTGCCATATCGAGTGCTCAATAGTTGGTTGAAGATTAACATCTCACCTAATTGCATAAAATCAGTAGAATAGTAAGCTCGCAAGATTATACATATAAAATCATGATTCTACCATGAGTTAAAAAAAAAAATGACTTTGTATACACTTCAACTTAGAAAAGACTTGTAGGATTGTAAACTCGTAGAAATACATAAGTAGATGCACAATTTTGACAACCATGATCTCATGTACAGTAAAGAGATATCAACATAGTTATAGGAAATATTACAAGGAAAAAAGTTTAGGAAAGTTTTCATCCTTTCAAACTTAGGCAATTGATGCCTAAATTTTCAAAATTTGTGATTTCGAGAATTCGGAAGTTATTCAATTTAGTCTCTCCATTCACTTAAAATTAACAACCGTCAACTTAATGTTGACATGGTATACATGAATATATAAGGGAAAAGACAAAGGAAGTGCTTGTACTTTTATTGTAAGTTTTGCACTTTAGGGCATACTTCAAATGACATTCTTTATGGTGTCACTCAAACATTTTATTTCTTCATGTTTTATTTTTTGGAGCAAATAAATTTCCCTATTATGATTCCCAACCTATTATAATAACATACAACTAAATTTTATACTTGAAAACCTATATATGGAAAAAAAAAATTATTAAGGCTCTTGTAACTTAATGAAATGAACATTGATCTTCTAATGAGATATATTAGATTTGATTCCCTTATCCCCAAAATACTTAATAGTAGTTAGCCATATGTCTATTACTACTAATACTACTACTACAAATAATAATAAGGTAAATGTTAAATATTTCTATTATTAGTTATTCAAATTGTTCTTCTTTTGATATGTGTTATTAGCACCACATTAGCATTTATTATATGATGAAAGAAAATATTAATTCGGAGACATTTATGTATGGGTACAAATATAAATGTTATATATAAAACTTAATAACATCTTGACACAAATTGAAAATAATTAACCCTCCACCAATTGTGTAAATTTATTTTAGCAATGTAAGGATAAATTTCTAAATGTACTATGAATGAAAGAACTCATGTTGTGTGGAGTTAGATCCATTTACATTCTCTTAACCTACAATGATTTACAATGTCTAAATACTATTACATGTAATCAATAATTAACGTCTTATGGATGAAAATGCATAGCAATAATATCACAAGGTAGATCAATATCTAAGTAATTTTAACAATTGATTTATAAATTAGTCTAATTTAAGATGATGAAAATGGGAGGACGTATTCATTTTATTATTTTATTTTAACTACTCAATATTTTTTTTCTCTAAATCTTAACAAACAAGAAAAAAATCATTACACCTCTTATAAATCATTGATCACTTGTAAAAAAAAAAAATGAAAACAAGATACAAAAAAAAAAAAAAAACTACCTAATAATTTTTTATTTTATTTTATTTTTTGATAAGTTATTGAATAATTTTTTAATTTATGCAAAAATCCTTAATAAATTTATTAAATATGTAAAATTTGACTTTTTATTGAGTTTTTTTAAATGAAATTTTTAAGTGTACAATTTAGTTGTATGCTATAGTGATAAATAAAGAGCCATAATAGAGGAATTTATCTATTTTGAAAAATAAAAATGAAGAAATTAAATGTTTGACACTAAATTGAAAATTGAGACACTAAATTGTTGAAACTTTAAAATATAGGCACTTCTTTTGCCTTTTTCCTTTATACACATATATGCCACGTTAATATTAAGTTAATGGTGTTGATCGGTATTTTTGATAACTATTATGAGGGCTTATATTAATTGACCCAATACTTAAACCTAATCTAATAATCTAGTTCAGGTACAATTTATATTGACTCATTATAAATGTCAAGCAAGACCCCAAAGTAAGGGGACCCTTCATTCCTACTCTCTTACTCCCTTACAACTTTATAGTTTTTACTCTCACAATAAGAGCGTTAACTTAGGTATCAGAGTAGTTATGCCAAAGCACACCCTAGTGTTCTCCATAGTTGTTTTTTTGTTTTACAAGTGTTCATTCATCAAGATGAAATTCGACAATCAATAATTAGCTCCATCTATGGGAACAATTATCATAACTTTAAAATAAATTTCCCAAATTATGCAATCTAGTGGAATTTCGTCCCATATATGATTTTCCTAAATCTCTCAACAAGTCCTTAGTTGAATTTCTTCTTCGTATCTAGTTTCTTTTTGTTGACTTTAGCCTTTTAATTATATCTTATATTTTAAAAGGAAGTCAAATGGAGTCTATAGAGCAATCTTGTTCTTCAAGATTACACCTATTCATTAAGGGCATGCAAAGTGAGACCAATGATGATTATAGCAGTTTCCTTCTCCAAAGAGGTGTAACCACCATAACTTCATCCATTGTCTGATTCATAACTTTCATCCTTGTTGTTGGTGAATGTTGGGAATTAGAAATATCCTACAAAGATAAAACAAATACTTGGCACCGGGGCCAATTTGATGCCTAAGTCAGTATGTAAGAATGAAAATAGTAGAGTTGATAAGTTAAGAGTTATTAGATGTCTCTTACCGAGTTCCTTTTCCATATTTATAAGAAATTGTCATGTTTAAAGGAGCAGTTATCGGAATAACTATCAAGGTACGTAAAAGCTTCTTGATTAGACACCTTCCTTAAAATGCAAGGAGAGTGGGCAGTTATGTAATCATAATTATGCTTGTAATAATTATGCGCGCCATGAACTTGAATTCAAATATGCGATGGATCTAAGTTACTTAGCGTAATGCCGAGAAGATCGATTACTTGACGATGTGCCGAGAATATAGATTGTGTGGCCTATCAGTAGCAAAATAAACAAGTAAGATGGAGATGAAAACCGATTATCAACATTTGCCCCCTAACTCCCGTATTTGAGTAATCGATAAAAGGAGTAATATATAATACTTAAGCAACGCCAAGTAGGAGCAGTTCTTTAGATGCCGAGCAAAAGAAGGAGCAAGGCGGTTTGCATCCTAGTTAAAAAGTCACAATTTTTGAATTCTCCCTTGTTGAAGAGACCAAAAAATAGGTGACATGACACCTATCGCCTTGGTAATCACTGCGTTGTAGATTTAATAACTGTTAGAGAGTTATCAACCATTAGATTCCAAAGACATGATACACGTTGTCAATTTGCAATACTTATCAAATCAATGATCATTACTGTTAGAAATGTGTTTATAGTTATGAGGGTGAGTTGTCCATATTTAAAGGACTCTTTGAAATTAGGATTCACTTCTATTCAAACTCAATCTTCATAACCATATTTTCTTGCTTTCTTATCTTCACTCTTAAGTTGTTTAATTTCTGAGATACTATTTATAGACATTTAGGTATGGTTTGCAACATTTTCCGTTGACTTGTCCTTTCTAACTCCAAAGCAACGGAAACTAAGGCCACTTCTCTCCCTAAAAGAAGGAGCAAGGCGGTATGCTCTTTTGGCAACTCTAATGACAGCATTGAGTCAAGGTAAGATAAACTCAGTCGAATCAATGAGCTTACTGCAAATAATTATCCCAAGGATAAGGAAGGTCAGTCCTCAGCAAGGTATTTGTACAACACCATAGCCTACTTCAATGACTCTCCAAATGGAACTACTAGTTCCGTCGACAAAGTTCTTATCACAAAGTACAATTGGTACTAGCAAGAGCTTCCTAGAACGTGGAATCTAAGGAAGCTGAGAGAGGAGGGGAGGGTATGTTTCTTAAGGGAGCATGAGTTCCATATATACCTGAAATATTTAGATTTTGGATTATGCTTCCCTTTCTTAGCTTTTGTTAAGGGCTTCTTCAATTACTTTAGAGTCGCATTAAGTATGTTTTTACCTAACACATACTAGCTTCTAGCGGCTTTTGAGATAGTTTGCAAAGAAGTCAATATCAGGGCTACTCCTCAACTATTTCGACTTTTCTTCATGATTAGGAAGTAGCCTGATGGGTGATACTTTGCCACTGCAAGGCATGGGCAAAAGTTCATAGATGGGTTGAGTCCAAGATCTACAAGTGGCATGATAAATTCATGTCAATAGTATCTAATGAAGAGCTAGACTTCTGGACCCAATTGATTGAGCCAATTCGCACTAAAGATATTGATCTAATGCCAAACAATGCAAAAGTGGCAAAGAAAATTTAGGAAAGGAGGAAGAATAAAATGTTCTTTTAGGACACCAAAAGAATTATATGGAGTTATGAAAGCGGAGACCTAATTTTTTTCTTTTTTTTGTTTGAAAAAGAAGGTACGCTAATGAGTTACCACTATGCCGAATATAGCCATAAGAGGAAAGCCATTCTCACAACTTAGGGGAAGAATTGCTACCTTTGAGCCTTGTTCGGCATGGAGAATGTAAGTTTATTTTTTTCCCGTATTGATAATAAGTTGTTTGTTCATGTCGTAGATATGCATGCTGGCAAGACAAATCCTACTAAGCTATTAGCCCAGGCAAAGGCTAAAAAATCAAAGGCCGATAAGTGTACAACTGCTACATCCACCATTTGACCAATAGTAGTGAAAAAGGTGGCCAAAGACATAACCAAGAAACCTCCAGCTCAATGAAAACCTTCTTAGTCGATCGAGAAGCGAAAGAAGGATCTACCGGCCGAAAATAAAATTGCTCATTCGGGGGAACCTTCTATTGAGATTGTTGAAGATGTTCTACCCGCTGTAGGGCTAAAAGAGGAGGTTCAAGAGATTCGACCCTACAGTGAGGCTAATGTCACTACTATCGAAGGGTCATCCTTGATAATTGAGGTAGTGTCGAGCAACAATAAAAGACCGAGGAAAGAACTCGTCAGCCAGCCAGCTACCAAAAGGTCTAAAGATTTAGACGAGAGGGTGAAGGATGCAATACGTAGTAAAGCACTTAACATTAGCAATGCCAAATTCATCCCCAATAAGGAGGTTGGCGAATACTATGTCCTGTACTGGAACTATACAATTCTGGACACCAACTCGACCTTAGGTGATAGGACAAAGTCCTTGGCTTTAATACAAGGAGTTATTCTTCCTAAGGACAAAGATTTTGCGAAGAAAGATGTTGATAGGGTCAACGGTTGCAATAAAGGCCATATCGCAACCAAATTGTATGATGTAAGTATCCATAATCATTACTTTTAATTGTCGAATTCGTTCAAGTTACTAACACATTTCCTTTTCTAGATGAGCAGCCACATTCTAACGACTTTGGATGAAGCCGACAAAGAGGTGAAGAATGTAATATCCTTGGTTGTACCTATATGTTATGTTGAATCATTCTTGATTGTTTTAAATAAATTTATTGCAAAGAATTGAGGATGCATACAATGCATCAAAAGCCTAGACTGCTGTTGCTGAGAATGTAAGGATAAGGGTTGAGATGGAGGTAAGAAAGCTCCAAGAAGACCTTGTTGTCGAGAAGTTGGCACATGCCCTTACTACTGATGAAGTCATGAGCCTAAAGGCCAAAATGGAAAAGTAGTACAAAGAGTCCGAAGGCCTAAAGGAAGAGCTACAAAAGAAGAAAGAAGAGTACTGGGCTTAGGTCGAACTCTTTGCATGATGAGCAAAGAGGAAAATAAGCTTAGAATACAAATTAAAGAATTGGAGACCAACAACTTGAACTTATAGAGCCGTATAGCCAAATTAGAAGAGACTTTGAGGAAAGGACCATTAGTTGAAGAGGCTTTCGATATAGTCACTCCTAGTTAGCAGTACAAGAGGCTTCTATGAAAGAAGTTGTTGGAGGGGGTTCAAGCAACAAGAAAGGAGATCCTGAAGCTACACCTTGATTACGATCTCTCTTGCCTTGACTTCGTCGATGTCGATGACAAAGTTATCAATGCCAATGAAGACAATGATGATGAGGCAAGTGTCGAGATTGCTAATAAGGGTGATAACGAAGCTCATGCTGAGGAACCAGGGGAAGATGAGGAATGTCTACCAGAAGAAATCCCCATTTTGCAGAGGGAAAAATCTACTAGCTTTGAGAATCCATGTGTCGAGAAAGCAGCTTACTCGGAGAAAGCCACAGCCTCTAGTCTAAGAATTACTTTTGTTGATTCTGACAGTAGGCTATAGGATTTTTTTGTATTCTTTGTACCTTACATCCTCTCATGTAATTGTTTGAACAAATTGATACACCATACATTTGTAACTACATTGGTTGAATGAAATATCCTTCATATGATTGTTCTTAATACATTTTAGTTCACATACCGAGAGTTCTCCGTGTTATATTTCACACATCCTTATTCGTCAACATGTTTCAACTCATACACAAATTATCTTTTAGCATGTTTTATTTTACATAACTATCTAATTCTTGGCATGTTTTATTTCGCACACCTAATTATTTCTCAGCATGTTTTATTTCATATGGCCAATTAATTCTTGACATGTTTTATTTCACATGCCTAATTATTTCTTAGCATGTTTTATTTCACACACCAAATTCGTGCGTCTTTACAAACATTATTCGTTAGCCATTTAAGGCATAGACTAGCCGCATTACTCGATTGTAAGATTAATTTATGCAATTCGTTAGCCGTGATAGACTAGAACTTATTGACTTATCATTAATAAGAAGAATAATAAACATGAGACTTTAAACATAATTCTCATAAAAAAAAAAAAGCACTGTAAACTTACAAGCTTGTTAGCTATCACCCTATAAATAAGCAGAGCTATCAATTGAAGTATAATTTCAAATTCTCGACATTCTATGCTCGAGGGATTATAGATCCATTCAACCTTTCCAATCGATAAGCCCTCTCGCTAATGACTTCCTAAATCTTAATAGGATCCTCCTAATTTGCACTAAGCTTCCCTTGATTTGCTTACGCACTAATAGCTTCCATCTTTCGGCAAACCAGATCTCCAAGTTGAAAAACGCTATGCTTTACTTTTTTATTGTAATACCTTGTTGCTCTATGCTAGTACACCGTAATCCTAGCTCTTGAAATATCCCGAATTTCATCAATAGTGTCTAAATTAATCTAACTTCATTAACCATAACATAAAAATTCTAAGTCTACAGATTTGGCAATTCCAACTCAATCGGCAATACAACTTCCATGTCGTATGTTAACCTAAAGGGCATTTCCCTAGTCATAGTTCTGCGGGTGGTTCAATACCCCTATAAAACATTTGGTAGTTCAACGACCCACTTCCCCCTAACTTAATCTACTTTCCATTTTAGGCCATGTAGTATGATCTTATTTACAACTTCAACTTGTCCATTTGTCTAAGCTACAAATGTATAGTTGAAGAGAATGCCGTGCTTCTCACAAAATGGCCGGAACTTATTGTTGTCAAACTGCATGGCGTTATCCATAATTATTATATAAAGAACTCTGAATCTTAATATGATGGAGCTAAAGATGAACACTTCCATTTTCTACACAGTGATCTTCGCCACTACCTCAACTTCTGCCCATTTGGTAAAGTAATCTACAGCAACAATAACGAATTATTGCTAGGTAGTAGACTTTAGAAAAGGTCGGAGAATATCTAGCTCCCACTAAGCTAAGGGTTAAGGGCTGGTTAGGCTACATAACTCAATTGCAGGTGCATGACTCAACGACTCGTACTTCTAGCATTGGGGATAGTACCAAACAACTTCCCTTGCATCTTCTCTCATAGTTAGCCAATAAAAGCCAAGTCGTAGTGCTATAACATATAGTGTTTGCGCTTTTACGTGGTTATTACATAAGCCACCATGCAGCTCAGATAATACCCTATAAGCATCTCTTGGAGGAAGACATCGAAGATAAGGTTGCGATATGCTACATTTATACAATTGACCATTAATCAGCATGTAGTTCACGACTTGGTATGCCAATCTTCATGCTCCTTTCTTGTCATCAGGGAGAGTACCATCTCTTAAATAATCCAATAGGAGATCCATCCATGATTCTTCTCTCAAGCAAGGAGCCAACTCATAGCTCTGTGAGAGAGTGAATAAAATTTTTTGTGAAAGAAACTCAACAGAAAGTTTCTCAATCAATTCAAGGACTGCCATATTAGCCAACTTCAATAACTTATTGGCCATAATATTCTTGCTTCTCAAAATTTTATACATGGAGAAAGATTGGAATTCTTTTGCAAGCATTCGTACCACTAGTAGGTACTTGCTCATTTCTTCTTCTCTTACCATGTAACTTCCTATCAACTGATTCACCACCAATTGGGAATTAGAGAACACTTCGAGTTTCTCGGTGTCAATTTCTTTTACCAGTTTCAATCTAACAATTACAGCTTTGTACTCTGCTTCATTGTTGTTGGCTAGGAATCTGCATTTCAAAGCGTAATGAACTTTGACATTATAGGTGCCTTGAAGAACTAGGCCTACACCACTTCTTTCTCACATCGAAGAACCGTCTACATAAAGAAACCAAATAAGTTTCTTGGTAACCTCCACACAATCTTCCTCACTAATAAATTCGGCTACAAAATCTACTAGTACTTGAGCCTTTAATGCCATTTTGGATTTATATTGTACGCCATGAACATTGAGCTCTAACGCATACTTCATCATCCTCCTCGAGGAATTAGGTCATTGTAATGCTTGTCACAATGACTGATTGGTGAGAACAATGATTTAGTGAGCTTCAAAAGACAACTTTAACTTTCTTACCAAGAGAACCACTGCTAATACAAATTTTTCAATCTTCATGTACCGAAGCTCTGGCCCTTGCAAAACATGACTCACATAATAAATGGGTCGATGCTCTTTGCTGTTAATTCAAACCAGTACAGAAGAAAGAGCTTGGCAACTGACTGACAGGTACAAATATAGATTTTTTCTAAGAATGGGTATCGAAAGTATTGGGAGTGACACAAGAAATTCCTTAAGCTCATTGAAAGCTCTTTTGCAATTGTTAGTCCAATTGAATTGTTTAAAATTTTAAAGAATTCTATACACCTATCCGTACTTCTCAACACAAATTTGTTGAGGGTGGCAATTCGCCTAGTGAGTTCCTGCACTTCTTTAACCATATAAGGTGATTTCATGTTCCTTGTGGCTTCAATCTTTCATGAGTTTGCCTCAATGCCTTGTCGAGTAACCATGTAACATAAAAATTTTCTTAATGTTGTGTTAAGGACGCATTTTTATGAGTTGAGTTTCATGCTGTATCTCCTTAATGTGGAAAACATCTCCTCTAGGTTCCCAAGATGCCAATCTTCCATTATGCTCTTCACAATTATATCATCGACATATACTTTAATGTTTCTATGGATCTAAAGTTTAAACATCCTGGTAACAAGTCTTTGATATGTTGTACCGATGTTCTTCAGCCCAAAGGGAATCATTGTATAACAATACGTTCCAAAATTGATAATAAAAGACATGTAGACTTTATCCTCCTTGTCCATCTTGATTTGGTTATAACTAGAGAAAGCATTCACAAAGGAAAGCAATGCGTGTCCAGCGGTTACATCTATCATTTGATCAATTTTTAGTAGTAGGAAATGGTCCTTGGGACAAGCCTTGTTAAGATCCGTGAAGTCTATGCACATTCTCCACTTGCCGTTAAACTTCTTAACTAGCATATAGTTGGCTAGCCAAGTCAGATAAGGCTCTTCTTGAATGAATCTTGCCTTCAATAACTTCTGGACTTCTTCCTCTATTGCTACTTGTCTCTCTAGTGCAAAATGCCTCTTCTTTTGTTGGACAACCTTTACGTTCAGATCAATCTGGAGCTTGTACACCATAACTTCTCTTGGGATACTCAGTATGTCTAAAGGAAACCATGCAAACACGTTAGCGTTGGCTTGTAAGAAGTTCATCAAACTTTACCAAGTATCTGCTGACAAGGGTTTCTCGATTCTCATTGTTTTCCTTAAGTCATCCCTCAAAGGAATTTTCTTAGTATCACTCTCGACATTCTCAATGCCAACTAATTTGCCTTCCAGATAGGTTTCAACCTAAAATACTTCTTCTCATCTCAAGGCCCTTATGTATAAAGATTATGCTAATTACTAATCTCCTTTGCATATGCTGACCCCCTTAAGAGTGGGGAACTTGGCTTTAAGATGTACAGTTGAAGAAACAATGCCGAATAGATGTTGGTATGGCTATCCCATTATTATGCTGTATGGGGACCAACATTTAACGATAAGAAAGTCCACTTTATCCTTTGCAACATGTTTGTCATCGCCAATCTGTATCGGCAAAGAAATGACTCTGACTACTTGGATGGGTTGATTATTGAAGGCATAGGGATCATACTTGTAAGATTATAATTGCACTTTGATCTTAGGCCTCATTTGGTCAAAGGTATGCTAAAAAATGATGTCGGCCAAACTTCCTGTGTCAACAAGAATCTTCTTGACTTTGAAGTTGGCGACTCTCGCATTAATGACAAGTGTGTCATCGTGCAACCTTTAGATGCCCTCAAAATCTTCCTCTCAGAAAGATATTGTATTGTCAATCCTAACCTTTTTGCCTTGAATATTGTAGACGTAATTCTTGGTATTAATCGAGCTCAATTAGCTTATAGTAGGTCCACTCACAATGGTATTGATCACTCCATTAGGTGCTTTGTTGGACTTTACGTCCCTTACATCTCTCAAGGTTGCTACCAGCTGTGTCATTCTCTTGTTTGTCATGTCTCCTCTGAAACAATCTCTCAATACTCTTGGCATCATGTGCTAAGAACTTACGCAAGTGCCCACATTGGATCACATCTTCAATTGCATTCTTGAGTTGAATACACTCATCTATATTGTGACCTTTGTCATGGTGGAAATTATAGTACTTGTTAGAGTTTCTCCTTAAGGGATTCCCTCTCATTCTTCCTAACCACTAGAGGATGCCTCTCTACTTATGTACCTCTATCAAAATGTCCAAAATTGGATGACTGACTAATGTATAGGATGGGTATATCAAGATCCTCGGTCTCTTCTTCTTAGCATTTGAACCGTGGTCATTATCTGTGCTGAGTCTATCCTTCGCACTTTTTCGCTTGTCATTCTTTCCATCTCCTCTACTTTGATTGGCCTCTCATTGTGCCTTTATGTTGTCTTCTTGACGGATGTATGAGGTAGCTTTAGCCTTAAACTTAGCGAAAGTTTTTGGCTTGTTCTTTGTGAGAGACTTGAAAAAGTCTCCATGGGGCTTGACTCCATCAATTACAGCGTTGAGGGCCATACTCATATCCAATTTTGGGATTTGAATAATCTCGGCCATAAATCTAGCCAAGTAGTCCCTGACTAACTCATCGAACTTTTGTTTGATAGTGTTAAGGATTGAAGAATCTTTAATAGGAAGTTTGCTTGCAAAGAAGTGTTAAAGAAACACTTCTGTTAGTTCATCGAAACAAGAAATAGTATGTGTTTTCAAATGTTTATACCATATGCTAGCTGCAATCCTCAATGTTGAAGGAAAAGCTTAATAAGCCACTACATCAATCAAACCATGCAACTTGGCTAACGTACAGTAGTACTCCAAGTGGTCTTCGGGGTCCTTTGTTCCATCATAAGTCTTAAACTGTGGCAGTATGATATGCTAAGATATCACTTCCTCCAAAAGATCTAAGACAAAGGGACTCTTTTTAATTTAGAACTGCTAGCTTGGGGCAGCAGGGGTGCTAACATGTGAAGGACCCGCATGGTGTACCTACTGTGGTTGCTTGCCTTTGTCATTCTTTTTAAAAGTAGGAGCCAAAGGTCTTATCATATTCTTGGCTTGCTTTTTTTGCAACTCGGGTGAATAAATTGAATCGTCGCTATTTTCAGCATCATGATCGCCTTAGTCTTTATTTTAGATTGGGTTTGGGAAAATATTACTATAGAGAAGGTTAAGGACTTGCTCATGTTTATTATTTAATTCTTGGTTTTTTTTTACTAAGTCGAGATAGAGTTGCTCAAGTCTAGCCAATCACTGCTCATTAGTATGCCGACTCCCCCCTTCAAGGGTATTGGGAGGAAGTGTCAGCACTTATACTCTTACACACTCTTATTTTAGTCATATGGGTATGTTTAGGAAAAAAACAAATGGTGCCAAATGTTGTTGGTGAATTTTAGGAATTGGAGATATCTTGAAAAGATAAAACAAATACTTGGTACCGAGATCAATCTAGTGCAACCACTCCGATGTCTAAGTCAGTAGATAATAATGAAAATAGTAGAGTTGAGAAGTTATGAGTTATTAGATGTCTCTTACTGGGTTCCTTTTCTATATTTATAGGAGATTGTAATGTCTGAAGGAGTAGTTATTAGAATAACTGTCGAGACATGTAAAAGCTTCTTAATTAGATACATTCCTTAAAATGTAGGGAGAGTAGGCAGTTATTTAATTATAACTGTGCTTGTAATAACTGTTCATGCCATGAACTTAAATTCAAATCTACGATGGATTTGAGTTACTCGTCGTAATGCTGAGAATGTCGATTACTCGGTAATGTGCCAAGAATATAGATTGCATAGCCTGTCGGCAGTCGAATAGACCAATAAGATAGAGACAAAAACTGATTATCAACAACTCTTATGTAAGTTTTTCATGTTTGGATAATTGTAACATCTTCTAGTGGTTGTAACCGCCATCACCCAATTCATAATGGCAACTTCATGGTCTATAGCCAAGTGTTGAAACTTTGAATAAGTTTTGATCGTTTGTATATGCACAAAGACTCAAGTTTCCTCATCATCTAAGTATTAAAAATTGCTATACTTATTGGATGGCGTAAGCATCTCCTCCAATGAGTGGAGAAGAGCCATAAATGGAAACGAAATTTATATCCCTACTGTTAGTTTTCATGGCGATCGTATTGTAGTTGGTTAAATCGCAACTCAGGTGAATCGATTCTTTTTCACTACTGCAGCTATTTCTTACCATTTTCATGCAAATTGCGGCTTTATGGTCTGTATTCTGACGTGAGTCGCTGTGGATAACCCGGAGCTCGACACTTTGGCATCTTAAATACTGCTACTGGCTGTATGCTCTCCGCAGCTGGATAGGGGTTACTCTTTCTCAAGCCACTACGTGTGGCGGAGCAGAGCATTGTGATGTACTTTAAATATCCAAGATTGCTACATCAAGCTTCTATATGACAACTCTAAGATCGAGAATCCTTGCAACTTAATTTTTTCCAATCACAAACATGGCCGAATAGAATTGGTGATTATGTCTCGTGGCATCTGAGCCATAACTCTAGGGAAGTAACAATCAACCGACTCAATCGAAGAAGTCACATGCCAGACCGAGAATTGCTGTACTACTCTTTTTAAAATCGATCAAAAATTGTTATTTTACTCCTGAAACCGCGCTGAACTTTATATGGATAGATCAAGAATAGGTAGCGCTAAACTTTATATGGATAGATCAAGAAAAGGAGAGCTGTTAGTCAGCGTATATAAGTCAACTAAACTCCATTGCCAACCAAAGCTGCTAGTTCATGAAAGCCAAGTACGATCGAGGTCCAAAAGCTAAACTCAACACACATAGATGAGATTTTGAGAATGTGCCATATTAAGCTTCTAACATTCACGACCTTCTTTTGAAGTGCCGACTAGAGCTGCGGCCATGTGTCCGAGCTTCTTGTGTGTGTAGCACACAATTTCTATTTATGTGATGAGCATTCTTCTTCATGCATACCAAAAGCCACAATTTGCAGTAACTGCCGAGAAACTTCAGCAACTGAACTGAACTCAAAGCAGCCAAGCTGAGCTTCCACGAACGCTAAGCACTTTATTGCTAAACTTCTCACTGGTCGAGCTTTCCCCTTTCATAAGATTTCGAGCTCAGTCTATTGAGTTTGGAGCCACTTCCAAGCTATCTCCATAAAAGCTCTTGCGAGTAATTGAATTGAGGACCAACAAGATTGAGCTCTAATCAATCAAGCTAAACTCCACAAGAGCTAATCGCAAGTTGTAATTTCTGAGCTTTCGTTAACAATTATTAAGCTTTTAATAGTCGCAGGCCAAGCTATTTTGGTAGTGTCCTTTATGTGTTAAGCTTTCGAGCACATGGATATTTGGTCAGCGCCGAGATGATGTTTAAATCAAGCTGATCTACTTCCATGGTAGTGCAGCTCGAAGATGCTAAGCTGATTAATTTGGAGCTACCTAATGAATTTCATTGCCGAGCCCCATAAAAGCCAAGCTAAACTTATTTCTTAGAGACATTATCGAGCTCCATATTCCGATCTATATTACATCCATGCCGAGTGTCATGCCTCAAAAAAGTAAAGTCGTAACAGTCTCGCCGTGTGAACTATCTTAGCTTCTATCTTAGACTTAGTTCACACCAGGTGTACTCGACTTTACCTCTTTGAATCGTCTAATTCAATACTTGTTTGATATAAACTTGTGAAGTAATCTTTTGAAATAATTTATAATAATAAACTTGTAATTTTAACCTTATAAAAGAGTAGCAATAAATCCCATAAGTACCTATAATTTCATATACAAACCAAAATATTGAAAACTATCAAGCCCTTTGAAGAGTTTTATGTAGTTTTTCTTAAGTGGTAAAAAGTTAATACTAAAGGTAATAACTGGCCATTTCTTGTTGTATATCGTTCTCCGTCCTAGTTTACTAGGGTTCTAGTGTTGGATAGGCACTTATAAGCCATTTGGAACCTGTAAAACGAACTATAAGGGAATAAGCGACAACTTACTTAGTAAATGGTGTGGAGACAGAAGTATGCACTCAGCTCAGTACATCATAAGCAGGGTTTTCAATCAAGTTGGTTAGATATAATGTATATATCGGTAAATACCATTGTATGACGTTATTCGGTCCGTCATGAGATCAGAGCAAATTTCACTTACTCTAATCCGAGTTGAGGAGATTGACGTCATACACTTACGGATGAAAACCAAACTAAGACTTGTGTAATGGAGAACACCCTCCTCCTATGACCACTTTTGAACTACGGCCCCTAACCGAACTACGGCCCCTAACCTTACCATAACCTCCTCTCCTATCACTTAGTTTAACTAAAGGTAGAGAAAAGGACCATTTCAGCTATCCTCATCGAAGGGAGTCCGTGTTTAGCCTAAGAATCCTAGTCGTCATCCCTAGTGGGTTGCAATGCATATCAAATTAGATATAAGCCTAGTTTGAGTTAATTCACCTTTTTAAGGCAATCAACCAAGCTCAAACAATTCAATAATAATATTCATATAACAATCATATCATGAAGCTCAGCTCTTATCACAGCAAATCGAAACCCAACCACAAGCATTGCATACGCACAAACAGTTAACTACAATCATAAGCTAATACATACTAAAGTCTTCAGATATTCTAAAATAATATCCTAAAATATGGTAAAGCTTTGATCCCACTTACTTGTCTTGATGCTCACTTCGGAAAGCTTGTATCATCAATGATTTAATCACTAGGAGGCTCTATATATACAAAATCTAAATTCAGTTTTCGTAATGATTATGAAAATATTAGAATCTTATTTAAAGCGGCTATATATATAAAGCATATTATTATTTTCCTTATATAATAATATATAGTTTCATTATATCAGTCAAATTAAGTTATTAAGTATTAATAATGTACGTAATTATACTATTACGTATAATATATCATTCCGATTGTATTAAAACGTACTTTTAGTTGTTTAAATCACGTTTTGATTACAGTAGAGTTATAATAGTATGTAAATCAGTAACATTGTAGAGATATAAGTTATATTACCTGGGTTTATCCGATTTTAGTAAAAACAGTATTGTTGGGCTTGTACAGACTTAATGACACATATTATAAGTCTTAATTTTTAAAGATGACTTTTAACTAGTAATTAGATTTTTTAACGTAATTATACGTATCTAATCAAATATTATCATACTATACATAATTTATGTTATTAAACCATATTTTACCTAATTTTACCTCAATACCTCTATAATGTATCTCAATTATTAAAATATTATTAAATTATTAAAAATATATAATTTTTATCCAATCTGAACAATACACAAATAGATAGTTTTTATTCAACTATTTATCATATTTTAACTTATTATTATTAGAATTGGTATGGGTTAGTTATTTAAGCTATTATAATACGTAAATTCATAATAAATAGCTCGAGTTACCAAATAATTTCTAGAAAATTTCTATAGACTCCTAAAAATATATGGAATTCAATTAATACTTGGTTTCAAGTTTTCAATCTATCGCCTATATATTCGAAATTACGATTTTATCCCTAAATTACACTTAATTACCTAAATATGATTCTTTTTATACAAAATTATTTTCAACTTATCATAACATCATTATACTTCATTAGAAATCAGTATAGGTTAATTTCACTATTTAATTTCATAAATCATATTTATTTAACATTTTTAGCCTAATTTTAAGCTATTTTTAGGCCAAAAAAATACAATAAATATTAAAAATATTCAAATAAAAAATTGGGCTATATAGAAATTATCTATATATCATAAGTATCTTACACAAAAATTTTGAGCTAGAAACTACATCATTTAGTATATTTATTTTGAATTTCAAATTTTAGATGAATAGTATATTTGTTAAGTAAGTATATTAAATATTCCTAATTTTGTTAAAATAAATTTATAAAATGAAAGTAGATCTAAAATAACCTAGAAATTAATTTTTTCATATTTTTCCTAATTAATTTAATAATTTTTCAAAAATAGAGAAAAATAAGGTAAAAACTCAAAACCTAAATTCATGGGAGCTCCAGCCACTATTGGCCAGAGAGGGATTGTCGGTTGGCTTAGTCGATAGTGGCTCTGCTAGGTGGTAGTGGGGCTCCACATCAGGTCATCGGATGATTGGGGGATTGTTCTAGCTCGGTCTTTGCTTTGTTTTTGTTCTAATTTTTTCTATTTTCCTTTGATTTTTTGTGATTTTTCCTTTTAGAAATTTGGGTTCCTAAATGTGTATTTGTTGTAGGGGAGTCTTATTTATAGTAGTAGGGGTTGGTTGGATTTTTTTTCTTAATTATTAATTAATTTATTTTAATATTTTTCTTGAAAAACAAAAGGTATGAGGTGGCAAATTGTTGACGATTCACTTTTGAGTCATTATTTCCAGCTATTGTTGAAGTGCTACGTAGATTCCAGCTATTCTCACATCATTTGGATAAGTTTTGGTTAAATTTTAGTGTAATTATAGTAATATTTGAATAATTTAAGTATATTTAATTATTATATTAATATACGTATATATATACACTATATATATAACACACGTAATGAATAATTATATGCATATAACCATGTTTTTGACGTATCTTTTATTTTTAAGATATTTTCCTCATTTAATTTTTACGAATTTAACACTTATTATGTATAATTATATAGTTTTAGGTTAATTTACCAATATATTTATTATATATATCGGATATACTCATAAATATACATGTATACTTATATAGTATATTATGCTATATTATTTTCTTTTATTGCCTAGTTAACTTATTTCTAAGTCTTTGTCGTATTCCGAATTCAATTTTAAGGATTTTGATCATTTTTACACTATATTAAATAATCATACTTTTAAGGGAAAAATTAGGATTTTAGGTAATTATTTTCAAAATCCAACTTTACCAAATCAGTTCAACTACTTTTTCTATTTCAATCATAAAGTTTAGATTCAATCGAATAATTTTTTTTAAAACTCATAAATTTAGGTATGGTTGCCGTAAACTCAACTTTAGGATCTCATATGGATTAAATTCTCACTATCTTGATTATATTCTTAATATTTTATTATATTTTTTACTTCCATATCTTTGAGGATTCCTCAATTAGGATTACCATATTTCTCTTAAACTTTTAGTCTACTCAATTTATCGATCCTAATCTTACAAGAATAGAGTTTTGTCATAATAATCAAATGTTCATATTTTGATTACTAATTTATGGGATATTACACCTAGTGCCCAGCAACTATGAATACTTGTCAAGAAGTTTTGGTTGAGCAGTTCAGTTTGCCAAATGGAAACTCCAAGCCCTATGCCAAATTGTCAAGAAGTTAAACTCTCTAGCTTCATGGCATTGGACGAAAGCTCCTTATCTTTGAAAAGACTGATTTAGATCTCCAGTTCCCGAATAAATCACACTCAAGCTTCAATGTAATTCGATACATAGGTGTCGAGTTCCCGAACTCCAACCAAACACAAAACCAGAACATTCATGCTAGAGCCTCTACAGACAATACGGCAAGCCAAGAGATTTAGGTGGCCGAGCACCGAACTACTAAAGCAGACCATAATTAAAGTGCAAGTCTCCTACATGGTCGTGCTGTGGAAGACGTTCTCTGAGTTCTGAGCTTCCTTTAGGTCAAGCAACAATCTTGATGCCGACCATTTTCAACAAGCCGCCAAACCAAACTTTGTAGATGTCAAGCTCCATGCCAATTCAAGTCTCACAATAGGAGATTCAAGCTTCGTGCCACTTGTAATATTTTGCGGCAACCAGACCGAGTCTCAAGTTGTGCTACTATAATGCCAATCCACCTGACCTTCAAGGACATCTTAACCTATTTCAACATCCGAACAGTAACTGGGCCGAATGAAATCCGAGCTGTTTTTATAGGCAAAGACCGAAGAAACCACGTCAAGCTGTTCTCTAACTCTACATGAAACACGGACAGCAATTCATTAACATCAATCAACTTTAGTAGTAGCACTTAGTTGGTAACAACTGCACGTGAATCCAAGCTCGCATACAGATTCGATCTGAGGATGACAATTCCAAGCTCCAATCCCACTCGGCAACTGCCGTGCGCTTCAAAGACGCCAAGCTGTCCATGAAGCTCACACTTGAGTTTTGATAAGCCTTCTTCATAGCTGCCAACCTTCAACTCAATAAGGCCGAGTTTTGCCGAAACGCAACCAAAGCTACCGAGCAACAACAGTGCCAAATAATATAATCCTAATGAATATTACCCTCCATGGACAATTGAAGTGCCAACAGTTACTATTAACGTTACCTTTAACATTGCTCTAGGTGACACCCCGGACATCCATGTTCTAATCAACCCAGAACACAACGATCTGGTTGATTGCCACTAAGAAAGTTTTCTTAACACATTTCAAGTTCTTTTAGAAACCATCCTCTACAACAGCATATAACCTTGCTAATCTTTTGACATGTGATAAGCTTGCCATTAACTTTATCCATATGTTGACATTTTTTAACGACCACATGATCAAATTCCTAATTAGGATAATCTAGTAAGAAGTGGACGAACAAAAGCCATCCATTGTGTTAGCGAATGCAAAAAGGCATCAAGCTAGAGACTAACTACTATGATCAAGCACTTTGTAACCATAATGATGACGGCAACTTCTTTGTTTGCTGTGCATGTGAGCATGTGAGGTCCTAGTGTCCTACTCTCGTAAGTTGTGGTGAAGTAACGTTTCTCAGCATGACAAAATTAATCTTTTCATGCAATTCTATGGCCAATAGCCTAACCTTGAATAGTTTTTAGCCTACCCTACAATTCTCTCATCAGGAGTCAGGGATTAATTCTCGATTGGGAAGCATATGTACATCCCTGACATTACAATTGCAAGCCAATAATCCATAGGTTATGCAAAAGTATTTACCAGCCTAATGTCATAAGCAATAGAAGCTCGTGTAATGGTTTATTTTCCTCTCAAGTTAGACAATGGACGATCATGTCACAAAATTATCCAATTATTATTCCATTATTCATGAAAGCATATATGGGAGCTATCACGCTTCGAGTTTTGTTTGTACACCAACTCTCGTTAGTAAAAGATGAGTAAACTTCATCCCCCTTATTTGTAACTATTCATTATTTATTTTTTGGTATATGTGCTTTATATTGTGTCTCGTATTAACCTATTGTTGGTGTCTGTACTTTGTTCAAGAATTATGTATCGAATCGTATCTATTTATGTGTTACTCTATGTCCTAAAAGTCAACGAGCCTAATGATGAAAAGTGTCAATTACTTGACACTTGTAACAATTTATTAAAATCTTAGTTGGTTTGTTTCCAACTCCTGTGGAGATGATTACAAAAACTTGAAGAAAAATCAGGGTTAAAGGAATGCCTCTTCACCTTAAGCCTATGCCAACATAATCTGCCAACGGACTATTCCTCAATAGCTTAAACCCTACATGTTACGAGTAGCGAGCAAACCATAAATGCACTATAAGTCCTAAGGAAGGATAACTTGTTCTATGAAACTCTAAGCCACTAACTGGTGACTAGTAAAATACTCTTAAGTCTTACAACTTGTATGGATGACGAGTGAACAAGCCCACAATCCTATATATGAATGGATTAAAGGCCAACTAACTTATCTCACGGCTTTACTTAGCATAGGTCATACACAACTCAAACGACATGCATGCTATCCTAACCTCTTTAAGCACACCAACCTCTTCAAGCCCTTGCCTCTTTAGGCCCTCACCTCTTCAAGCATACCAACCTTTTTAGTCCTTCACCTCTTCAGGCTTTCGTCTTTTCAAACATTTCGATATCTACAAGTGCCTTGACTACTCTCAACCTTTACCTCTTCAGGCTTTTGCTTCTTTAAGTACTCTAACCTCTTCATGCTTAGATTATAAACCTTTCTAAAGATTTCATAAAATCAACCTTCTTAGATACTCTCTTTACTGACCTTGTCATCAAAGAGAATGGGGGACAAGTGTTGACAAGCATTTTTGATAACTATTATGCGAGCTTATATTAATCAGCCTAATACTTAAGCTCAGTTCAATAATTTAGTTTGGGTACAATTTTCACTAACTCATTATAAATACTAAGTAAAACTCCTAAGTAAGGGGACCCTACATTCCCACTCTCTTACTCTCATACAACTTTATAGTTTTTACTCTTATAATAACAGGGTCGATTTAGGCATCAACGTTACTTTATCGGAGTATCCTCCTATGCCCTTCATAGCCACTTTCTCATTTTACAGGTGTTCATTCATCAGGAGAAAATTTGACAATCAACAAATGGCTATTAACTTTAATTGAACATAGATAATAAAGTGAACAACTTTAAAGTTTGGAATACCATATTGCAAAATTTGAAACTTTAGGCACTAAATTGTTCAAGTTTGCAAGTACACATAGTCTCTAGCCTTTTTCCCAAAATATTACTTAACATTATAAAGATAATTAGGCTCATTTAAATTATATTTTGAAAGAAAAATTATATTTCTTTAGGCTAAATATATATTGAAACTCATATTGGACTTTAATAATACACCATGCACATAATATCAACTTGAAGTCAAGTATATTGAACCTAAAAAGTTGAAGCCAAACTTAAATATGCATTGATAATTCAACTAAGAATGATTTAATAAGTTATTCAAATACCTCAACTTGAAAGAACTAAAATTGAGTCAATAGAAGAATTACAAAGTTGAGCTTCATTAACTTGTAGTTTGGCATAGTTTATTTATATCCCTATTGTAGAGGAAAAAAAATTCCTTTAGGTATTATCATCAAACATTAAAATATTTACCATAAGAATTTTTAATGAAAATGAAGTTACACCAATACTTCCAAGGGGGTCTACAAATCTGACATAGGATTTGGTGTACGATTATGGCACCTAAGCAAGAGTCAAGTAGGAAAGTAACGAAACAGATGTAACATTATAATAATTCCCTTTGTTTTTGAGAATTATTTTCACTCTGATTCACCCTAGTATTACATTCGTGATTTAGTTGATTATGGATGCATTGGAGACTAATGCAGAATTATAGAAAAATAAGAGAAATAAGAGAAAGTACTTAATTAAAAGAGAAATGAGATTGTTGTATATTTTTGCAAGGTGAGGCATAACACTGTAATTTATCCAATTTCAATTTCCTCGTTTCATTATGCACCAAAACTCTAAAGGAAAGTCCTAAATTTGTTCTCGATTGATTGCTTATTATAATGAGTCATGTTATTTTTTCATTGGTTTACCGTTTGTTAGAAATGTGTTTTTCTCGCATGTTGTTTATCTACTGCTGTATAATGAAAATATTTTTGTTTTGGAAGAACAACAAAAAGTTTGTTCAATTGGAATTGATTGTCAGGGAATCAAAGATATTTAGTTAAGATAACATTTCCATGTGGCCATCCATATGTGGCTACATGCCTGACACTTGACAGTCATTGGTCATCTCCTTGTACTGGATCATTCCTCTCAATGCAAACCCATTGCATTCTCCTCTAATTCCTGAGAATATTCTGTTTATTTCCACTACATTAATTGCCTGGATTCATGATAAGTTGGTCTTATTGTTTTATTGAATAGGGCGTTCATAGAAATTAGTGCATGTCTTACAAAGCCAGGCATTTCAATGATACATTACGACAACAATATGTACGAATCAAGTTCAATTTGGATCTTTAACGAGTCTACTCAAGTACAATTCCTACTAGTTTTTATACTTCCAATTGCATGGATACAAAACTGTACAAAATTTACCCAATCATATAGCTTCATCATAGTGATTTCACCAATCCAATGAACGCGGCCTTTTTTAAAAGCAATGAGATGATGTATGAACAGATAGTTTTTATGTGTCTAAAGGCAAACCCTTGTTTAATCTTAAAAGAAAATTATGGCTTTGAACTCTGTGGTCTTGCAGGAGGAGGAGCAAATGGAGGCAAAAATGGGAACCATGTGTTTGGATCCGTCAAGTTGAAGGCAGGAGGTGGAGACAGAAAAGGGAAGTTAGGGAACCATGTTCTAGGATCGCCTATGTTGAGTGCAGGTGGAGGAGTGGGGTTCAAGACGGGCGGGTTTGGAGGGAGAGGTGGAAATGGAAATGGCAAAGTAGGAGGGCTTGGGTTTGGATGAGGAAGCGATGGAAATGGTAATGGTGGAAAAGAAGGCAATGGTGGAAGGGGTGGAAGAGGGGGTAAAGGCGGGAATCGTATCGGTGGAAGAGGAGGCAAAGGTGGGAAGGGAATAGAAGGGAACGGAAACTGCGGACTCGGTGTCCATGGAGTGCTATACGGTGGAAAATGGGGGAGAAAAAATTTTGATGTGTTCAAACTATCCGGTGCTTCCTCTTTCTTATTTCCACATAAGGTCGTATTCTTCTTCTGTGGCCTGTAGCTCAGCGCGTTCAAGCTGAATATACATAGATTTTTCTGTTTCGATTTAACAGATATCTCACTTGCTGTTGTCCTTAATCCTGGAGCATTGCACATAGGGTTGGAGCTAGAGATCAAAGTAGCTTGGCACATGGATGCAATTTCTTGACCATCATAGCAATTCACTCCGTCAACGGAGGGTATATCTAGCTTGTACACCCCAAATCTATCTGTAGTCCGATTCACTGAGACGCTGATGTGCTCTGATGTTTTCGGTGCATTAGCATTGAATTTGCACTGGATGTTGACCTCAATGCCTATTTAGCAATACAGAATGTAAACATCAATCAGGCTTTATTTGGCAACATTTTTGCCATTAGATTGGGCAGAAAAATAGGTTGGACCTATATGTAGAATTAGGTATATCTTGTATTGATTCTTTAATAGATAGAAAATTGAAACCCATATATTGTCGGATTATACTATATGTAGTCTCCAATACCCCAAAAGTTAAAAAGTGAAACAAAGATGCATCTAATCTACGTACATCCAACTGTATCTCACTTCTGCTGATTAAATAATAAATTGTGTTTAGAAAAGCTAAATTGCCGATAAACCATTTATGTTCACTCCATATATGTTTACCTTACCTATTTTTGAAATTAAGCACTTAACCCTCTACATCTTTGCTTTTGAATCATATTTTGCTATAAAATTAGGGAAAAAAAGGCTACAAAATCAAGGGCAAAATGATAATATAAGGATTTTGAAGCACTTTTTAAAGATTTAGAAATTTAACCGCTGAATTTCGAAGATATAACTAAGTCCATATAAAGCAAATACAATGGAAATGTATGGCAGTGTACCGAAAGAAAACAAACTATGTAAATGTGAATTAAGAGGAGTTTCAGTTTCAGTACCTGGTAAAAAGAAACTGTGTTTAGTGAAAGCGTTCATATAACAAACATCACAGTAAACAACACCGACTACACTGATCCGGGAACTTTGTTTCTGGCCCCGTGGCGGCTGACCATCAGATACAGTGGGAAGAGGCTGAGTGAAGACACATGCAAGAAGAAGGATGGAAATTATTGGATTCATGGTAGCAGACATGAATAAGTGGGAAAAAAGAAGCTTCTATAAAACCATAATAATATATAGGTGTTTTAGCACTTTTATGAAGAGCATCTAATATGTGTATTATTAAATAGGTACAAGGAAAGCGATCCAAATGCAGTAATTTACCCGTGAGTTGTTGGTGTTAGGACCAACTGTAATCAGGGAACTAAATTTTGCTTTATTAATTCACTACAAACAAAGACATGTGAAGAGAGAGAATTTTCCAGTATGTAGCTGATTGACGGATATTGAGAAAAAAATATTTAGTGGAGATTGAGGGAACCCTTTTAACATCCTCCCCAGGTATGGTGCAGCCTGTATATAGGCCACACGATTTCACTTTTTTTTATGGATCCCGCATATCTAAAGGCCAGTAATACAAAAACTGTATATCAAGTTTGCGAAGGAAATATGAAGTATCAGCTTACTGCGGGATATTGGAATTTTCCTGATGTGATGCTTGCCATCATGTATAGTTTGACACTAGTGTACATACTTTTTCCTTCGTTTTCTGGCTATAATTGACGCCACAACTCCTAGCAGTTTCTTTACAACGTGCAATATGTCATGTATGAGCTAAAAGTGAATTGCACTGAAAATTTTAGTTATTTACCCCGGCAAAAAGGGGTTTTTCATTTTCATTTTTTTAAATTTTACCCAAGGCAGAAACTCCAGAAAGGCTTTGTTTGGTTGATTCGAGATATGTCAATAAACTGCTCCTATTGTTTCTTGGCGATGGTTAATTTTCATAATAAAGATGATTAATGCCATAAGTCAGTGGCTTTGTTAACGAATATCACCCCCAAGTGAGACTCCTTAGATATCCATTAGAGGGTATGTAGGACAAAGGAGTATATAGCTACAATTTAGTGGTCACTTGCTGATAGTGATTGCAGAACAAATCTCTTGTCCCATCCCGCACCTATCATATACGTGAAAGAGGAAGAAACAGAGCTAATTTATTGCCCATTTAGTTGACAGTAATAAACGGAGGATAAAATAAATATTTTTAAGATCGCATTCTATCATTTGTTTATGTAAAATTTAACCAAGGATTAACATTCCATTGACTTTTCCTTTACTGGAAATATTTATACGTTCTATTAGTTTATATTAATTATTCCTGAAATTGGTATTACAATTAAATAGAAATTTTATTCTCATCAAAATGACATCACTTGACCATTAACACTACTACCATAACAATCATGCCACCACCATTGTCATATTCCTAACAAGTATTTCTAAGAGTGCTTATTGCCATTACCATCATTATAATACTATTGTGCCACTATCATTGCCACCTCATATATACTATCACCACCTTTGCACCACCAATATTACTATTGTTGCTGCTACATTTGCACCTCATATATACCATCAACACCATCAATGTTGCTGTAATACAAACTACTGTTACTAACCCAATACCTTTACTCATTATCATCACCACACTACCATCATATTACTTTACCATTACTATTGTTACTAGCATTATCACCATCATTGTCATCATTGTGCCACCAATACAACTATTACCGTTACTATTACCATGCCTTATTACCCTATCTTACTTGAACCCCGTGCTAGCATCACTAACATAGTTGTTACACCAATGCCACCAACATTACATCCAAGACCAACATCACAGTATAATTATCATTACCACCATTATGTTGGCAATAATATTGGTTTGGTAGTGGCAAAGATAGTAGTAAAGACAGAAGCGATGATACAGCAATAATGGTGATGATATGGCGATGATAGCAACAACAAATATAAGTAAAAGCAAATGATTGTGGTAATATGAGGTTATAGTTTTGGCAATGGTAGTGATGCTAATAAGGGTACAAGTGGTGGTGAGATGGTGGTAATTATGTAATAGTGGTAGTATGCATTGGTGGCAATGTGATGGTTATCTTTCACCCTGTAGGAGTGCATTGATGTTCTCATGTAACTCATTAAACTAAAATAAAGAGTAAATTGCAGCGACATCCTTTGAAAATTGTCAAAATTATAGACAAATTCTGATTTTTTAAATTGCTCAAATTGTGTCCCTTAAAAGATGTTAACATTGCGCATACAATTGTAATATACTTATACCATAGATTTGTTCTCCAATTTGACTTTTGAATCATTAATAAGTCAAGAGAACAAATTTTCTATTACTAACGTTTCTCTGATGGTGTAAAGGTAGTATTTTAGAATTTTAAGATTTTTCTTTATAAGTTTAATAGAGAATGAATAATACAATTGGATACTATTCCCTATAATAGGATTATGGGAAGTAAATAATGGAATTGTATTACTTCCGAACCTATTATATTTTAGCAGTCAGCTCCCAGCTCAACTAGAACCATTATCTTCACTCTTTAGCTATTAGCATAAGTCTTGATTTAAATCCGAAGCTTGCTACCATTCTCCATCATCAGGAAATGAAAGTTGTATCAGTGCCTTATTTTATAATTCAGGCCTTCTTTTCAATTGTTTTTTATTTTGTTTGTCATGCCGTAGTTTGGGATCTTTTCAACTAAATTCTTGGATTCCATTCTGTGAATAAATAGGAAACTTTTCTACGTCAACGTCATGTCTTCAAATTAAATTTTCACTGTGTAACTATTAGCGATTTAAATTTGAAGTTTGCTATCATTCCAACATCAAGAAATGGAAGTTGTATCAATGTCTTATTTTATAATTAAGGTCTTCTTTACAATTGCTTTTATTTTGTTTGTCATGTCGTAATTTGGGACCTTTTCGACTAAATTCGTGGGTTTCATTCTGTGAATAAATACGAAACTTTTCTATGTCAATGTCACGTCTTCAAATTGAATTTTTTTAATCCCTATTTCTTTTCTTAATTCAATCATTACTGTATGTTCTCGTACTTTTAACGTGTTTCACTTAATGAAATTCATGTTTTCTTCTATGAAAAAGAACAATAATTATCTCGAGGAATAGTTTAACTATATCCCGACTTGTTCATTCCTTAGAGAAAATAGGTCCTTGAAAAACTGAATTGTTTTTTAATGAGCATTTGATGGGCACTATAACAATACTTAGTAAGATAATGTTACCATTTTCAATACATTAAATATATATCTTATGGGATAGAGTAGGTGCTTTTTTTTTAATATTATATTATAACTTTGAAAGAGGAAGGGAATCAAATCTAATCTGTTCTATTAATAAATCAATATTTATATCATTATATCACAATAGTTTTACCGGGTAGATACATTTAAAATGCAGGTTTTTAGAATATGAAGTTGATAGGTGCCTATGTTTACTCGTGGACAAAGTTTTATTTTGAATCATCATTACCACTTGACGAAGAATAACAGCGTGACATCACGTAACTTGACAAAATTTCCTAATTCGCATGGCCAATTGTACAGAGGTCCCAGCTTATTTCGATGCGTTTCGTTGACAAGTATCATGGTTTGTAATATTTTGCTTTGTTATGTTCTAGTCAAATTTTTGTTGATTAAAAGGTTGAACATCGTATAATTCCCTTCAACTGAAATCATAAACTATAAACCACATCTTCAAAGCACTATTTTTTCAAAAAATACTCTATTTAGTTCATTTTAATTTAGGTTTGTTTTGAATTGTACTCAATTTTGTTCAAAAATTAACGGGCTTTTTCTTTTTATAATAAAGTAAGCAAAACCATAAGTATAAGCCATGATTTAAACTAGACTATAATTGGAAGTGTTGCAAAAACTGGGAAAAGGAAAAAAAAAGAAAACGTATTTTCTATTCAACGTGCTCCGGTTTAGGATTGATTTAGTTTGATTTCTAGTCAATTTCATCATAAATGTACCATTCATTTTTTTTCCCCTCTATACATTAAACAGAACTACAAAATGTAAAGCATATTGATGGAGGACTTCCATTGGTAATGTCACATAAGCATGACAAGAGTTTCATGCTTCACGTGTATTGAAGAGGTGAAGTAGAGATGCCACGTAAAAGAATGTTTTGGAGAAAGAAGTGGGGAAAAGGACTAGGATGTCTCTAGTGTTCAAACGCGTAAGTGAAGTCGATGAGCTTAGAAGATCAACCTTAACATTATTGATTCAAAGAGGATTGATCTTCATCTAATCCTTGCTTGATCTTCGAGAGGAGCAGCTTGATAGCATAATATTGTTTTTCGAATTTTGAATTATGCAAATGAGAGGACTTCTTAAGTATCTATAGAGTCCAGCTATTGACAATGTCATTTGGATTTCATTGGTGGTCAATGGCCAAGATAAGTCCTCTTGATGGATCCTCCTATAGCCTCCTCTTGGATCTAAACCTATAGAAAGCTTCTTTGAGTGCATAGGCTTACTTGAAAAAGTGTCAAAAGTGGACTAACCAGTCTAACAATCCCTATCTTAAACGCACCATGTTGAATCTTATTAAGATTTTAATCTAATATTTTGTAAACAATTTTGATCCTTTGTATTTGTTTCTTAAACAAAACTCTCCAAATAAAGCCAAAGGATTTTGGTTATCAATAGCACTCTTCAAGTAGTCACAACACTCTTAGCATGTGTGCTTAGAACAATTTATTACTACCAAGTGTGCTGGTATGGCTAAAATCTTATCTTTGCTAATAAGTCATAATTTATGAGTTCAATGCTAGCAATACAAAATACATTTTTCATTTTTTTTTTATAAGTGTATGAGCTCATAGCACTTCTTACTTAGGCATCATCTTAGGCTTGCGAAGTTATATTGTCTCCATAGAGATATATATATGATATATTTCCTTTAATGACACATTAACTTAGCTCTAGGTCACTTTTATTTATATATATATATATATATTTGTGTATGTGTATGCGCATATATATATATATATATATATATATATAACGACTTGATAGAAATACCTCTAATCGAGAAATTGTTCATTTTAGCGTAAAATACTATACGATTTTGTTCCTTAGTATAATAATTTCCTAGGATGTTACTTATCATAGGATTGACCTAACTCAAGCACGCTTAATTTCGGATTTCCAATGAATTCTAAGCTGCTAAACCAAAAGGTACCTCAATGATTAAAATTCCTTTCGTTACATAAGTTTTAAACAACTACCAAGTAAAGACTCTACCCTTCTAACCTCCTACTGAGGTATTATTCACTTTGGTGTGAAACGCCATATAGTTTTATCCCTCATTGCATCAGCTTTATAAGGGTTCGTCTATCTTAGGGTTGACTTAATTTAAGCATACTTAACTTTGGTACTTCAATGAACTCTAAGCCACTATACCAAAAAGCGTTTCAATAATTAGAGTTTTTTCTCTTAACATTTGAGGGGTATTATAATATATATACTAACAAATGATGTACCCACATTGCATGTATAAAAGTATTTACATATAAAATGGCCAATGAAAATGGAAAAAAAAAATATATTAAGAACATGTATTGCATGTACCTAAAAAATGTAAAATAATTATAAAATTTAAATATGAATTTCCAATTGTCTGTAAAATCTTAAGTTATAAGTCTAGGTAAAAAATGTAAAACTTTTGTGGCAATGAGTAACTAAATTTAAATGTAATTAAATATTTGGTTAAATCACATACGAATTTTTATAAATAAAAGAAAATAACCCTGATAGTTTTATCTATATTAAAGTTATTAAGAACAAAAGTAATGCTTTTAATTATATGAACACATATAATTCCTTTTCTCAATCTTACTCATTCTTGCTTAATTTCTCTTACATTTTTTAATTCATTGAACCATCATTTCATGGTAATGTATTTACTACTAACCTATATTATATTCACTAAACTTTAAGAAAATGTCATTAGTAATCCAATCAAATTACAATTGGATTGTAATACCCCTTAAAATACTAAGTGATGATACTGTTATCTTTAAGGCACCTTTTGGTGTAGTAGTCGAGAGTTCATTGGAACTTCAAAATTAAATGTGTCTGAGCTAGATTAATTCCAAAATGGGTGAGATCTTAGGAAATTGCTACACCAAGAATAAAACTGTACGATGTTTCACATCGAAGCGAATAATACCTTAGTGGTAAGAGTTTTAATCGGATTGTTACAGATGATATTAAAGCAATCGACCAATCAAAAGGGTAGAGTCCTTACCTAGTTGTGATCTTGAATCTATGTAACAAAACTAACGATGACGTCAATTTTATAAGGGGTAGATTATAATACTCTTTAAGTGTTAGGTAATTAAACTCTAACTATCGATGTGTGTTTTAGTATAGTACCTTAGAGTTTGTCGAAAGTTAAGCATGCTTAAGCTAAATTAATCCTAAGATAGATGACCTCTTAGGAAACTATTGCACCAAGAGACAAAACTGTGTAGCGTTTTATTCCAAAGTGAACAGTATCTTGGTAAGAGAAGTTCTAACCAAGTCATTACATGAACATTACAATAAAAGCAATAAGAAATAATTAAGAACTATACCAATATCCTATACATCTTTATTAAAATAGATTTATAAAATTATTATAAATTAAAATTCGTAATTAATGATATATAATTTGTTTAGTAGGAGAAGTCACTATATGTAATGTCCCAAGCCAAAAGCAATGAATAACCAAACCAACAAATATTAATGAGCTCGTTTCAACCATTTGGCCCAAAAGTTTTGAGCTTGTGTTTACAAGATATTCATAACTATAACCTTATATGCCAATATCATAATTTGTCACAATCTATGTGGGACACTTAACCATAAGGTCTCACAATCTCCTCCCTTAAAAAAGCGACATTCTTGTCACGAGGCCTTACAATTGGGCCTAAATCTTTCCTCCTTTTTCAGTGTATAATTTAAGCCATCCACTATCCATAGGCCATTTTAAAATCATGAAAGGAATCACACTCTAGTGATACTCCCCACCTTCCTCAAACCTCTTTTCTAAATTGAAGCTAGACCCAAATAATCTACCTACTGGCAAGGAGTCTACTCAAATACTATTTGTAATGCCTCAAACCAAAATCAATGAATAACTAAGTCAACAAATAAAAATGAGCCCATTTCAACCACTTAGCCTAAAAATTTCAAGCTAATGTTGACAAGGTGTTCACAACCATGGCTACTAGTATTATTAGTTTATAAGGCTATGGTTATGAACACTTTATCAACACAAGTTTGAAACTTTTGGGCCAAATGATTAAAATAGTTCCATTTTTGTTTGTTGACTTGACTATTCCTTACTCGATATTAGTTTATAAGACTATAGTTGTGAACACTTTATCAACACAAGCTTAAAACTTTTGAGTTAAGTGGTTGAAATAAGTTTATTAGTATTCATTGGCTTGGCTATTCATTTCTTTTGACTTGGGGTGTTACACTATATTTGAAAGATATTTATACTTGTTAATATTGTAGAAGATAAAAAATGAATATAGACTATTGGAAACAAATAAAAGTATATTCGAATACAATAATTAAAAAATGAGTTTCGGGATACATATAAATTATATATATTGGAATGATACAAAAGATGAATATACATCAAGGTAATATTCTTAGAAAAGCCTACATCACAAATAGCAATGATGATCTCATTTTCCATTAAAAGTCTTATAACTATGGGGATGAACCTTGTAAGCACATGTGTGAGAATAGAATGTGTGGATGGAGAACTAATAATAGTTAACTCTAAATATAAAATCTCTAAATTTTAGAAATGATACAAAAATATTGCATAATGCATAATCCAAAAATACTAAAAATAATCAAATAATCAGCAATCTATATCCAACTGGCACTACATAATCTAAACATCTATAACCCTACAATCAAAAACATAGAAATAGTACTATTACCTTCAAGGGCCATAATAATCTTCATTTAATGGGTATAGGCATCAATTGAAGGATATCAATCCTACATCAATTATACAATATATTAAAAAATAATATACCAATCGATAATTGTAAAGATGAAACTTCATCAAAAGTTTGTATGGTGAAGAATAAAAAAAGATGAAAAAATGAAGTCATTAAGTTTGATTATATACAATCTCTACAACTAGCACATATATTTATGCTAAAAAACACTAAGATCTTATTAGGAATAAACAATTATACAAATAAAATTTGTTAATGCTATTTGTTCAATTGCATGTAATTAATATGTAGAAAATGAAACAAATGTTGCTCATGCATTATTTGGATGCCAATTGACATGAAAGCAAGGATTCACATTGATAGATTAATCAATTCAATTTATAGCTTGAGTTCACTACTTTGTAGTTCAATTTCTCTTAAACAGTATAAAGATGATGTAATGCCCAACAAAATTGAAAAGAAAATGTATCAAAAGTAAGGGTGTTTAGGTCATTTCAACTCCTAAAAAATCCTCCCTTATCTTATTTTTTTTTTCTTTACCTTAATGTACCTGCTTTAAACTAAAAACCCCATTAAAAACCATCTAGCTTACTTATTCCCTCTCTATTTTTGTAATTTCCCTTCTTCTAAGCTAAAACACACCCTTAGAACTTCAAATACCTAAGAAAACTCATTTTTGGGCTCCTTTAAGGGTAAAGTAATTTTCTAGCCTTTCTTTTTAAGTTTTCCTTAGTGAAAAACCTCCATTTCCATTGAGTTTCTTAGGTATTTGTTTATAATCAGAATTTGTGTGTGAGTTTGTAGCTCTTTGATGGGTTTTGCTTGTTAATAAGTCTACAAGAAGTGCCACTTATTACCATGTAAGTTTCTTGTCCCTCTTCTCTTATTTTTTAAGTTCTTAATGGGTTTTACCTAAAGTTGGATTATGTGTTGAAGTTAAGATAAGATTAGGAATTGGCATTGAATTTTCTAAGTTTTGAAGTAGGTTAATGATGGATGAATTCATGTAAGGAAGAACTAAGGTTAAGATGGTGAATCTTTGGTTTAAATCAGAGTTAAGTGGGTGTTTACTAGTGTATGTCATCTGGATGCTAGAAGGAATACCATCTAGAAGCTAGAAGGAATACCATTCGGACACTAGTCTTGGCTTTAGAAAAAGGGCTATTTGTGAGGACGCTTGCTAAGGATGCCTGATGGCATTAAGATAAGGTCATTTTTCATGACCAAAAGCTTAGCATCCAAATGCTAACAGACAACATCCGGACATTATAACATCCGGACGTTATGCTTTGCATAACATCTCATCTTGTTTTTATTTGATTCTTCCCACTCTAAAACCCCTACCCAAGTGTTATACACATCTAATCCTATCAAAAAAATATAACTTTTCTGGTATTTCAACCCTTAAAAACTCAGATTACATAAGCTCCTAGCTACCTGTAAGTTATATTAAGCTAACTCAAGTTAAAGACTTTACTTTACTTTACTTTACTTAAAACCTTCATTTCAAAGAGTTTCCTTCATTTCCCGACCTTTACCTAAGAGTTTTACCCAACTTTCCTTGCCTAAAGATCTAAGCTTTACTTAAGTTTTCTTCAAATCTCTAAGTGCTTAAAGTGGTAGGACTTTTGGGTAGAGTTTGAGAGGTGTAAGGTAAGTAAGGTTAGGTTATCCTAGAAGCTTATTTTGTATTAAATTAAGAAATAAACTAAGATGAACTTGTTATTCTATTGATTAGCTTCTTGTTATCGGGTTCTTTAGTCCACTTGATTTAAGACTTCTGATTGGTCGTGGTTTAGGTTTCCAAGCATGTGGTGCTTGCTTGTATAGTTGTGTTTGTTACAATAGAAGTAACCTAACTAGAATAATTTATATTCAGTCTAACTGAATGATTGCTAATCATACTTGACTCGTTTATCTTAGGGGCTCATAGTGACAAATCCATAGGGGACAACTATTAATTATATGTGAGGTTTTCCTAGTGAACTTGCATAAAACATGATGCGGCTAGAAAACTAAGTTCTAAGGACTCTAGAATCTAAGCATAAGTACTTAAAGGAAAACTTATATTTTATATTTATCTATGTATGTAAACAAAGATCATGGTATATAATGTCATGAGTATCCCTTTATTTATTGCTAGCCTAAATTCAAGAATATAATTAATTGATTGCTTGTTATGATATTTGATGTAACTTGCATTATTTATATGTGTATGGCATGGTTTAGCATCCATGTGTACATGTGCATCTTATACTAGGCTTCAACTCATTCTTTCATTTTTACATTTATACGTATTAAAATGAAGTTTGTGTCTTATTTTGTGATCAAGACTACTACTAATAGGTTGGATATGTGGGGTGTGGGTCCATTTGTTTTAGGAGTTAGAAATTTTGGTTATTAATTGTGATTATGGTAGGAATGATCACTTATGAATCATTCAAACTGTATGAAAAATAGAGATATGATGTTATTATATGGTTAATAGGTTGTACAAGTGATTTAGAGATTGTAGTGGTGTTTTAGAGCTTAAACAGGTCATTAGAAAATTAAGGACATGTAGCGGGCTATAACACCCACTAAGGTCCTAAGGCATTATAGATGTATACCCATTAGTTGCGTATAATATGATGGATATATAATATACATGCAAAAGATGTTGTATATTAAACAACTGATTACTAAACTTAATGCATATAAATGTAATTAATAATTTATAATTAATAATCATAAATATAAAAGATGTTATACATGGAAGTAGTGGTAATGTAAAGGGTGAATGACATTAGGTAGGGATTATAAAATTACAAATGGCAAATTGCATCAAATGTTAATATAAAAAAAAGGGGCATATGGAAAAAGAAACCAAAATCCATCGCTTGTACTTAAATATATAATATATGATTGAAATATGCATTACCATAGTTGAAGTGAGGCTTAAATAATATATATATTAGAAACTACATGTACATATTCTCACTAGCGTAGAGTCCAAACTTTCCAATTTTTCTTGATTCATTTGTTATATTTCATTTCATACTCCTTGTTCTATAGATTGGTACACTTGTGGTTCTTAAAGATTATGAATTTCTTCTCTATTGTAGGAAGATGTAATAAACAAGATTCAATTAGAGGAGATGATAACAAGGACAGATTTATCATATAAACTAATAAAATTTTAACCTTAGAGTAAAATAATGATACATGTTAATAACAGCTAAAGGTAGAGAAAAAAAAATAGAAAAAGAAAAACACATTTGAGCTATGAATTGAACCAAACTAGATTAGAGCTAATTGAAATTTTAGTTTCTTTTCAATTTGGTTCAACTTAAATTAGTTCTATTGGTTTACGATTCAATTTGAAGAAACAAACCAAACCAAACCAAATTGATTATAAATTAAATAAATAAAAGGAAATCTAGTCACTCATATTTTCTATTATGTTTCATAAACAAGCCTAGCCTAGTACATTGATGCATGTGTCTCTACACTTAATCTTAGACCGATCGCTAGTGAACATCAATGCCATTATCTACGATCACCAATGGTCAATAACTCAATGATGATGCTTAAGGTCTCATTTATCTCATTAGCATGAAGTTTTTTCATAGTAGGTTGTCATAATTCCTAAAGTTGCTTGTAACATGATAGTGTAAGTTTTATTCTCCAAGTGTATCTTAGTAAAGATATTTCAATCTTAGCAAATGGCAAAAGAGAAGAATTAGCACATTTACTTTCTTCAATACATTCATACAATTTGGAACATATCTACTTCTAATTTCCTTAGTTTCCATAAAATCATATCCTAAGTTTTCTTTATTAGAATTTTTGTTGTTTTTATAGATGTTTGTCCCAATTTCATTGTGTTATTTTATTTTGATCAAGTTGTAAATAATGAACACTTTAAATGGGAAAAATTATAAAAGTACAAGGAAGTCCATTTAGTAACTTTAGTCTTATGAAGTTGCAAATAAGTCAACCAAGTAATTATGCCCCCATAGACATAAGAAGTTGGAAATAATCCTTCAAAGAGTTAAGGCTATATCTAGGGATTTAATCTATGACTAACAAAAAGAATTTTTAGATATGAGTCATAGTGTGAAATTTAGTTCACACATGAGGAGAACGGAGTAAAAGAAGACTGATAGAGGTAAATGTGGTAATTGTAAGATGGTTTTAAAAGCACAAATATGTTGTCAAAGATGTTAACTAGAAATTCAAATGAATTAGAGAAATTTAGATTTAAATACAATTAACTAACTCAACTAAGGACAAAAGGACTATAATATATTTTGATTGAAGAATAATTTATGGCAAAACTTTTAAAAGTTTATAAGATTCAATGAATTAATAAGATAGTGTAAAGTAGATCATTAGGAACTATAGGAAAAAAATTCATGATAGATACAAATAGAGGATAATGGATATGGAATCAATTCAAATTAATCGAGGATCTAGATCATTTTAGGCTAAGGAATCTTAAATATTGAGGTATCACAATTATTACTATGAATTAGGAATAGTAATAAGTACAACTATCAAAACCTTATAGCTAAAATATAATAAGAGTAGCAAAGCAAAAGACATGGTTAAAAGTAACCCCCATAATAATAGAAGTTTATGAACAATAGTTGGAAACCTCATAGATAATTGAAATATACATATTTAGGAAATTTAGAATAAAATTAAGAATAAATTTAAAAAAGGTAAAGACTTTAACGTGAAAGAATAAGTTGCAAAGTAAAGAAAAATCAATTATATTAAGGCCCAATAGAATAACCACATAGAGAGAGAAAAGGTACATGAAGAGAAATAATAAGTATACTAAGGAATAAGGAGCAAAACACTCAGAATTACACTAAGTCAAGCAACTTTTAAGACCGAAAGTTCTTTTTAGAGGAGAGGAAATATCCCAATTAAGTAATTTTAAAACTATAGGTATCTTAGTAAATTACTCTATAAATTATTTGTAGAATTAATAAGAGTAATAATTTAATATAAGGGTCAAGGTCATTATAATCTGGTGGTATAAATGCCAGTCTTCTAATGGATGGATCATGTTTGATCCTACCCCCTCCCTAAAGTTGTAATATAATAGTTGGATAATAATAATTTAAGAATTTTTTTTATGCTCTTATGGAGTCTTTCTATAGTATTGTAATGCATAGAATCTATTGAAATCCTAATTGCTATGAATAAAAATAGTAAAAGAGGACACTAAACAAGCAACGATTTGAGGTGAGTGTTAATTGTTTTGAATATGAGTATTGCGATGTAATTATGATTTAATCATAAGTTTTACACTTTAGTATAAATTTTTGTAAGAAATTTCCCAATGGTGTAAGGAGTCTATGTGTAGAGCCAATAAGGTTTTGGGTTTAAGAAAAATTGTAAGATAATGTAAGTAATCCAAATGTTATTAATGGTTTTTGAACTATAATTTTAGTAGATCTATTGTGTTGTTTTCATATATATATAGAGAGAGAGAGAGAGAGAGGAAGAATGAAATTTTGAATATGTTATTGACTTGTAACCATACAATATCTAAAGATTTGTGATTTATTGTTTATTTATAAATCAAGTTGAGCAAAGAATCCCCACTCATTAGTTTAGTAAAATTTTCGATGTAAATTTATTGTTCATAATAAAGAAAAAAATTAAGTTAATTTGGAATATTATTCATAAAGAGTTCATTAACTTAAGATTAGAGTTTGATGAATTATAGAATTGTACGATATATGAAATACAAAAAATGTTGCTTTTATGTGGTCAAGGATTAATTTTATGATAAAATATATAGATTGAATGTGGATTTTATTTCATTAGTGGTTGATAATAGAATAAAAAGTAATTTGAGCAAATCTATTTTGATTTGTCGACCAATAAATATTTGAATTATGCTTAAAATAACATAATTTATATATAAAAAAATTCTCCCATCAAAATGATAGAATTGTTGTTGGGATTTTGTTAATGGAAAATTTGCTTTTTATGATAAGTTGTTGGAATTAAGTTTAAAACGATAAACTTTTATCATTGACTTTAGACTTAGGTTGTTGAAGTTAGATTCATTAAATTTGAATTACTACATATGTGTTGTGTTTTATATTTAAAGTATGGTGAAAGTTATTTTTCAATAGAAATTCTCATAGTATAGGTATGAGGTTATTTTTTGTTGGGTATGCTTGTTAAGTTAATAGAAAAATGAATCTAACAAAAAAAAAAAGGAACTTAATAAATTATACATTGCTTATGCTTAGAAAATACCAAAGGAGATATGGGTAAAGGATAGTGATTTAGAACATTCTACTCAATAATCAACATAGTTTATCTAGCTATAAAGATCTGTTTTGTAATACCCCAAACTTAAAATGCCACAAACCCCATGTGTCCCAATACCCTTAAATCTGTCTTAGTCTATTTCCACATAACAACACATCACATGGATTAGTAGGGTCACCCTTTAGAGATTTGTCACTAAGAACCCTTAACAAGCCAAGTACAAGTAGTAAGCAATTGTTTAAAGCCAAAAATTTATTCAATCCAATTTTCAATTTATTATCTTAACTATCACATACATTAAATAAGTGTCATATACCTAGAATAGCTGAAAGAGCCTGATCAAAACTTACTTCAAAAGAATGATTTGTGGAGAAAATAAAAGATAAACTATTTTATCTAGATTGTGTGACTTCCAATAGGCTTACTAAGATTGTAAGATAAGGATTCTAAGATGGAAACAAGTAAATTAAGGAAAGAAATACGAAGGGTAAATAACTATAGGAAGCACAGTTGGGGGTATGCCCTTGAATCTTGATTGTAATTCTCCTTTAACACAATACACCATAATTACGCTCTCAATCATGACCGTAATCCAAATTCCTTTCTAGATCATGCCCATGCTTTAACTCCTAACTCATCTATGGGCTTCATGATCAGAAACACGATTTATTTTTTTTTCCATTTTGTTACGATTCAACTTCATTTTCTTTTTTCCCTCCAATATTCATCCGTCTGATCCTAACTTCTCTTCCTCAACTCATCACAACACGATCGTATACATAAAATTGAACTTGATCCATCTACTAAAACTACATACTTCACAATGTAAATTACTTTTGAACTGAAAATGATCGTTTTCTATGTTTTAACCCTTTAATGTCAAGATATAAGCTAAACATAAAGTTTTTGTGTCGAAAATCACAACTTCAATTTTTATGATGGATACAAAAAGGATCACGTACTACCCTTTCATTTGAATGTTCCACCTTCGTATATGACGTCGAACATGTTAGATTATGAAGAAAACCTCTTAAATGGATTAAAATACTTACTAATATTGTCCCTTCAAAGTTACAAATTTTAGGATGTAATATGTTGAAAAACCTCTTTCCCTTACATTAACAACATGAGAAACTCCTAATAACATGTAGAATAAACAGAACTAAGAGTAAAATGGATTTTACTCTCACCTGAAGTGTGATAGGGTTTAAGGTTGAGTAGTCCAATGCTATTACAAGGAGGAAAGAAAACCTTATAGGAGCATGAGAATGAGACTAGGGTTTCATGCATGTGAGAGTTTTTTAAGGGTTAGGGTTTTCCTAAATATGCCCTAACTTTATATTTATTTAAAGTATCTTACGTCCTTAGTTATATTTTTCTCTTTTCCATTTTATACCTTTATTTCTATTTGGTATTACATCCCCCCTTCCCCCCTATACCCAGCATGCTACCCAATGTTGTCAAAATCACAAGCTGACTCGTAGAAACGCACATGTTTACATTTCTAGTAACCTTCCCTGAGTCAACTCGCTCATAAAGTTGTTTTGTTTAAAAAACGTAGTGGAATCGTAAGTTGAATCATTACACTCGCTAAAATTGCGAGTTAGAAGTTGGTTGATCCGATTGCATGCCCTCTGCTATTTTAAGCTCATTCTACTCTATTAATTTAGCCTAGCCCACATTGTTTACTATCCAATTTCCATGTCTTCATCACTCTCACTCACACACAAGTTAATTTTCGATCAATCACCACATTGTTCATTAGGGTTTCTACTTTCTGTCTTTCTTCTCTTTTTCTTTCAACATTCAAGCATTTGCAAATCGCAACTGAAAATCTTTTCACTTCATCTTTCTTAAGTTTCGACATATTTACTAATCTCCAATCTAATTCCCCAATTTCTTATACCATATAATCCATTTACACTCATAGATTTGCAACCATAAGCCACACTCCACAGCTTGTTCATACTTCATAGTTCATAGTTCACACCATGGTAATTCCCTTTCTTTCTTGTTTGTTTTAAAATTTTTAATGAACTATTAATTTTCTGTTCTTTGGCTGAAATGATGTGTAGAGTAAGCAACTTTTAGTGAGATATAATTAGTTGATGTGCTTTAGTCTGTGTTGATGTTCTCTATCAATTTTTTGTTTTATGTCAATGCTGTGTTAAGTTGCATGCTGTAACTTGTCTTTATTCTATGTCCATGACTCTATGTTCTATTTGTTGGTTGTATTGTGTACAAACTGCAAAGTGTTATAAAAATTTTCATTGAGAGAATGTAAAATGTCACTGCAAACTCCATGTTCTGTTCAACACATCTAATAACAACATAAGATAAGGAGCTGTTGTTTACCTCAGGCAACTTTGTTGAATGAGAGCTTGCACTAGCTTCCACAGGAGCTTCTATGATCCTTGCTTTAGATTTCTCATTAGAACATCTAAGTTTGTTGTACTAGAATCACACAATAGGTAATAAGATGCGCAAACGGCTGCAGTTTCCATCTCGCTTGTAAATAAAACAAGAAGATAACCTATATATCATGAATAGAACAGAACATAATTCCAAAACAAGCTAAAATATGAAGACCAGCATTCAGTTAATTGATACTTGTCTTTTTCAAGTCCAATGGCTCCAAAAATTACTAATGTTGTAAGTTATTCTTAAGGAAAATGTAATCAACACGATTCAAAATAATTATCAGGCTAAAATATGAGGAAAAATAGTGTCAATGTTCGTTGGTTGTCTTTATTCACTAGTAATGCATATATTTAGCTTCACACACAACTAGAATAGTTACCATATATGATATATGATTCTAGGAATATTGGCATTAATGGTTCTCCTGTTTTTAAAACTTCTAAATTAGCTCTTGTACTTCAAATTTTAGTACTTCTTTGGGTAAAGTCACATGTTATAGTATTGACGATTTGGATCCTAATTTTAGTAGCTAAACTAAATCTGCTTAACTTTTGATGTTTCAATCAGTATCATACCACTATAAATATCAATCCAGAGTACCCCCATTTTACTCTATGCTTACTTTTTTATATATTCCACATGTTGATATCCTTCTAATATTGGCATTAGCATATTATTATGAAGAAGACAATTATCTTTGCAAAATTAAAAATATTTTACTCTATGCTTGCTTTTTTAATTATAACCGTACTTAGTCCATTAGCATATTATTGTGAATTCAATTTTGTGGTATTTTCTAATGAAACCAAACATGCTTTATAAGTAAACTAAGGCCGAGAAACATATAATGATATAAATTGAAGTGCTTTCAAGTTTCAACTATATGTATTCGATTCCAATGTATATGTACACAAAGAGATTTTTTGTTGCAATTAAAACATTGATATGCTTAAAATGAGTTCTATTTATTATATCTAAATCCAATATTTTAACTTTTTTTTTTTTATCTCTACAAGAAACTGAGTGGTGGCTGAGTTGATTATATTGAGATGTCATCTTCTAAATCATCTAAAGAGAGCTCTAAAAGAAGAAATGCACTTAGAAATAGATCTGATTCCTATTGGGAGCATAGAAATGATGTTGATGATAATGGGAAAAGGGTGAAAGGTAAGTACTACAACAAAATTGTCAATGGAGGTATTTATAGATTCAAGAATCACTTGGTATGTACACTAAGGACGTAGGGCCATGTATAAGTGTGCTAGAGGATGTTAGAAAGGAAATGTTAATAATTTTTGTGAAAGTAGCAAAAATATCAGAAAAGAAGAAAAAGCAAATTCATGGGATAGAAGATTCTAATGATGATGAGGTAGAACAATTATCCTCTAAGAAAAAAAAGAAAAGAAGTTCATGGATTTTTTTTCAAGAAAAGCAATGGTGGAATACAGGCAACCTAAGGAACTATTAATTAGTTTATGAAGAAGGAGCTTAGAGAAGAATGTTACCAACAAATTACTCTATTTTTCTACACAAGCACTATTCCATTTAACTGTGTAAAAAATCCAGAGTTTGCAAAGATGCTTTAGGAAATTGGTTGATTTGGTTATGAGCTCAAGTCTCCCTCTTACCATGAGTTAAGGGAAACATATTTGAAAAAAGAAGCTACTTGGACAATGGAATTACTTAAGGAATATAAAGTTCAATGGAAAAAAACCAGTTGCTTTATTATGTTAGATGCATGGATTGATAGAGAAAGGCGTTCCATATGCAATTTCTTAGTGAATAGCCTTAAAGGAACCGTGTTTCTGTTGTCTGTTAATAGTTCTGATATATCTAAGACAGTTGACAAAGTTTTTGATATGTTGGATGATATTGTGGAGAAGGTTAGAGAGAATAATTTTGTACAAGCAATCACTGATAATGTTGCAAATTATAAAGCAACGGGAGAAGATTGATGGTGAAATGACAAAGTTTATATTGGACACCTTGTGCTATAAACTACATTGATCTAATGTTAGAGGATTTTGAGAAGCAATTGAAGATCCATCGTGGAGCAATAGCAAAGGGGATAATAATTACTAGGTATATTTACTCTAGGACTGGAATTACACAAAAGGGAGAGACTTAATCAAGCTTGTTGCCACTTGTTTTGCCACCTCTTATTTGACTTTAGGTTATCTTAGTAAGTTAAAGGGTGCACTGATGACTATGTTTGCTTCAAGTCATTAGAAGTATTCTAAGTTTTCAAGCACACAAGATGGAAAGCGAATTCAACAGCTAGTCTTGGATAGTAGGTATTGGAAGAATGTTATTACTTGCCTCAAAGATGCATTTCCTTTGATTAAAGTGCTTAGATTGGTAGATTTTGATGAACAACCAACCATGAGCTTCATTTATCTAGAAATGGATCGTGCTAAAGAGAAGGTTAAAGCAAATTTCAATAATTTAAAGAGAATGTAATATATGTTCTTAGCTCATTACCTATATGTTTTTATTTTTTCCTAATGTTCATTTTAGAGTTCAATTTGCTAGAAGTCTCATTGTTATTTTATGTAGTTATGAACCTATATTGAAAATTATTGACAAGAGATGGGAGCTTCAACTGCATATACCATTGCATGCTGTAGCCTATTATTTAAACCCTCATTACTATTATAGTCCTGATTTTAAAGTTGATGCTAAAGTTAAAATTAGACTATATAATTTTATAGAGTGTATGGTCTCTAATCCAATTGAAAGGTGCAAGATCGATATGTAACTTGAACAATTTAAGGATATTAAAGGACTATTTGGTATTGAAGTTGTAAAGTTAGTAAGAGACAGAAAAGCTCCAGCAAAATAGTAGGATTCATATGGAGATGAATGCCCAAAACTACAAAAATTTGCTATTTGTGTACTAAGCTTGACTTGTAATTCTTCTAATTGTGAGTGTAATTAGAGTGCATTTGAAATGGTATAGTGCAAATAATTCTTTTATTTAGCTTTAGTTACATACATTAAAGATATATTAATCTTATATACAACCTTTTTAATTTTCAAGTTCATACAAAAAAGAGGAACAAGTTACACCAAAAAATGATTAATGATTTAGTGTTTATAATGTACAACTTGACACTGAGAGATAGGAAAAACAAAAATATTGATACTACTACTAGCTTCACAATTGAAGATCTCTCATCAGATGATGATTGAATAATTGAGGAAGAAGGTTTGGTTCATTCATCAAATGTGAATTCATTGGAGATCCTTTCAAGTCCAAGAGGTAAGGAAAAAGATAGAGATGATGATGTTGAGGAAATTGGTGATTATGTGAATTTAGAAAGTCATGGAAGTAAGACTCTGGATGATTTAGAGATTCATGATATTGATGCTGATGCTACTGAAGATGAAGTAGGAGTAGGTACTTCGGGAGATTTACAATTAGAAGATATAGAACTCATTGGTAATAGTAATAATAATGATATTGACCTTGATGATGAAGATGACAATGATTATGGTGGTGATGTGAGAGATGGTGGCGAGAATTTGATGATGATAGGGCAACTGATGATTTGTATTAGTTAGTTATCTTAGACTATTAAACGATAACTTTTATTTTGACTTATGTGTTTGATTCAACATCTGAGAAAAGTGTATGGACACTTTAAGATATCATATGATGATATGAACATCTATTTTATTTACCTCTTGTATGGTTTTTATATTCATTTATATATTTGTAAAACTTGTTTACTTCATCATGTATTCATATAATGATATGGTTTGCTATATTAGATAATTTGAGCGATAGATTGAATTGGGTTTCAGAAAAATTGACTTATGTTGAATTTTTTCTAACTTCTATTTTCTATTTTACATTCTTTTATAATTATTATAAGCGAATTTCAAATATTTGAAAGCTATTTTATAGATGTTATAGAAACTTAAGTTTTTACATTTTGATTCTATGTTCTAATTTTATGGACCCCTTAGTGATTCTATGCAAAATCATAAGTTTAATAACCTTGATGCCACCTTACCACCCCTTCCCAACCCTAGCACCTAATAAAAAGAACTTTCATTTGGAAGTTACTTGAACTATGAAATAACTTTGAATGCTTATTTCCACGATTTTCTTTGATTTTCGTGTAATCTCTTTTTTAAGACCTCTTTTTCATATCTAACTATCTCTCCAGTTATAAGGTCATCATTAAGTTTTTATTAATCTCTTATAATAAATAGCTTTGAATTATCTATAAGATCTCCCATTTTCATTGTAAATTTCATTAATATCCAATATCAATTATTCTATGTTAGCACCCGTAATCTACTATCCTATTGTAAATAATATTGTGAATGTTAGTATAAAGTCTACTAATGGTGGAACAATGAAAAAGATGGAAAGAGAAAATGATGAAGAGATTTAGGCTTATTTCAGAATAGCCAATTTTCTTTGCCTATTTTCAAAGAAAGAGGTACTAAAAATTTTGGTTAAAAACTTCCTTGTGTAATCTTCATTGATATGTCACTATTTATAGAAATACATGATCTAGGATCTTGTTGTTACTAGTAACTAATTTTCCTTTAAAAAACTACTAAAAACTATATTACAATTACTAAAACTACTATTTACAATCTAATAAAATTACTAACTTCACTAATCATTTACATTCCTATCACTACTATTACTTTTTGTTTTTTTTTGCTAACCGTAACAATTTTTCCTTTACTGGAAATCAACCTTCTCCTTAAGGTTAAAAAACAAAAAGAATAAAAAATAGATACAAAATAATATTTAAGTAATATGATTTGACAAAATCAAGAACTTATTAATTGAAAGAAAATTTGCTTATTTTAAAATGACAACATATTGTTGGTTCTTGTGAATATTTTGTTGCGCCATAATCATGCTTGGAGTTGATCTTGTCTTGTTTTTGTCTGTATATTTGTTAAAATTATTTTAGCATAACTTGGACTTATTATGTTGATGGCTTATACTTTTCTTATGCTTTCTCATATTGCAACTATTTTTCTTTTTTATGCGTATGTCGCTTATTGTTCAAGTGACTTTAATGAAAGAAGGCTTATCTTGAATTGCTATATCAATAGTTGGTTATATCATTTCTTATTCCTTATTAGAGTGGTTTGCATTAATATCTTGAATGAACAGTTGAATTTCCTCTAGAAGTTATGAAATTTTTGATGAAGTTTGCATGAAAGTTTTCATCATTTTCACTAATGCTTGGCTTATTTGATTAAGACAAGCTTTTACCATCATTGATAAATTAGTGCTATAATTTTACAATTTCTCCATGTCCATAGATAAAAGCAATGATAAGAAAGAGACAAATTAGAGAAAGTCCAAAAAGATGAAAAAGCATAAGGATAGAGTTTTGGAAATGAAAAGACGAGATGAGTGGTGAGATGAGGTCTTCGAGGTTTGAAATTGGATATGAGGATGGAGAACGAAATGAGAGCGCTAATATTAGCACTTGTAATCCACTATCCTATTGTGGATAATATTGTGAATGTTGGTATGATGTGTAGTAATGATAGAACAATACAAAAGAAGATATGGAAAGGTTTAGGCTTATTTTAAGATAGCTAATCTCTTTTGCCTATTTCAAAAAAAGAAACACCTAAGAATTTGGTTAAAAACTTTTTTATGTAATTTTCATTGATATATCACTATTTATAGAAATACATTATCTAAGATTTTGTTGTAACTAATAACTAATTTTCCCTCCAAAAGTAACTACCAAAACTACTATTTACAATTTAGTAAAATTACTAACTTCACTAATCATTTACATTCATATTACTATTTTTTTTTTTTTCAACCGTAACATTTTGCCACATTCAGCTCTTAGTCTACTTTAATCTAATAGACTAAAGCGTGTTTAAGTTACCATCCTAATACTACTAAGTCATAACTAATATCTCCTAAAAATGTGATTTGTGTTTATCTTACCTTTATCTACAAAAGTTTCCTCCATTCATAATTAATGTTTCATAACTTAACCATCTTAATAATTCTATAATTTCATAAGTTATGTTTATCATCCAAAACTTCAATATCCTTAATTCATACTACTCAAGGTTTTTTCAATCATATCCATAGACAGTAAAAAGAACTTATTTATACAATTCAAGTATTGTCTCTTTTATTTTCATGACAGATCAAGACCTTAATACCTTAATAGATAATCTGACCAAGTCCTTTTGGAAGTGATATTCTTTATATGTTATTATTAATTATGAGATGTTATTATTATAATTATTATTATTATTATTGTTGTTGTTGTTATTACTATATTGCTACTTTAGGTATTATACTTTTATTTTGTTATTTAATTATTATAAATATGTATTTAAATATATTAGGTCTTTTCAGATACTACTCTTACAATAATCATTATTATAGCTATTACCACTTTTATCGTATTATTACGTAAAGAAATTTTGCATACGTACATATATATGGTATCACTTATACATTTATTATTGTTTGCGCAATTAATTATTACTATCACCAATAATTATATTTTTCTATTATTCTAATTATTATTATTATTTTTCTTAGTAAGAGTACCATTATTATTTATTATTTATGTTATTTATTTCTTTAATAAAAGTCCTTTATCCATTGTATTTTTTTTTATTGAGATGTATTAATAACATACTTATAGATATCACTATGTGTGTATGTATATATGTATGTATGTATACGTATACATATATAGGCATGTTAGTATGCATTTGTTTGCATGTAAATATGAATTTGTTGTTTCATATAACAATTATTTTGATATTGTTTGCATTTTCATTATATAATAAGCCTTTTTGTTAGCTTTATTAGTTTCAATTCATTCATGCATATCTTATGTAATTGCTTCATAATCTATTATTATATTTAAAACAATTTCCATCCATTTATGTAAGGGTCTTTTTTAAGTACATTTGTATCTTAAGCTCTCTATATTTTACATGTTTTGAATATATAAGAATTCTAGAGGCTTATTATAAATTTCTATTATTAGTTCTTCTATTCCATCATAATGGTTAATCATTATATTTAAATACATATCACTTGTTGTCTTGTTACAATTATATGTTTATATCTTTGCTGTTATTGTTGTTGTTATTATTAATATCATGATTGTACCATTGTTCTTATTAATATTTCTTTTCCCTATAAATATCAATATCATTATTATCTTGAACTATATAATTGATTTATATAATGTAGAAAATGTATTTTACTAAATTTTATAGTAGTCATTTCCATAACTCCGTACGTATGTATTTACATAAGCATGAATAGCAAATGTAGACATGGTATACTATATTACGAAAGTTAATCATAATATGAAATAGTGTAAGATGATTTGTGTATGATACTACATAAGACAACATAACATGACATGAGATGCGATAGAACTAGAATTGACATGGAAAGAAATACATGAATTTGCTATTTTTTTTCTTATACGTATACATGCTAATGTTATTAAAATAGAAATTTATATATATATATATATATATATATATATTTCATAGGATTTCTTTTATTTTTATTTGTGTATCTTAATTATCTATGCGATTCCTTTTCTTTCTCTTTTAGTATGCATTATGACTATAAACTTATTGAAAGTATATATTGATTTTATCTATTTATTTTTTTATTACTATTACTGTTATTATTAATTTGGATAAACTCACTTTTCTTTTCATATTCAAACATCATTTTTTTATTACCCTTACTATTGCTACCATCTTTAATTGTTATTATTTCATATAGTTATTCTTTTATTAGTACTTATCTTCTCATTATAAAAGGGAGATTTTTCTACAATCTCATCCTTTTTTTTTTTTTACAAGATCAGTATTGTCATCTATCTCACCCTTAATTTGATCATCTTTTAATTTGAGCCATTGAATAAATTATAACTTTAATGATTCAAATTTAAAAACATGGAAATAAATAATGAGATGATGGGAGGAGTAGATCCCATCAAAATAAAAGACATAACCGTAAAATCTCTTAAGTGAGATAATTATTTTATTTTTGTTGATATTCTATAACAATAATTATTATTATAAATATTACTGGGTTTGTGGTTCTATAAGGGGTAGTTAAGATAAATTTTTAGTTATTTATCAAAATTTTGAATAAGTTTCGTTATTTGATTTAAGTTTTATTTCAGTGATGTATTGGATTTATGAATATTTTAGGCATTTAGGTTACCCTAGGTTGCCATAGTCAATCATTCTTTTTTTTTTTTTTTCCTTTTTAATGGCCTTAGGTTTTGTATACATATATATATATATATATATTTCTTTATAAGCTACTCTTATTTCTTACTTTGTTATATTCTTACTATTTAGTTAAGATTAATTATAACTCTAGTATTTTTTATTTCTTAATTGTCTCTTATTAATTTTTTGTTTTATTATGTTTTGGTCAACAATTATTTTATAAAGTTTTGTGAGTATGTATTTTGATTATATGTTTATGTTCCTTATTTAGCATCATTGTTCATAACTATTTTTACTTCCTATTCATCACATTGTCATTATTGATTTTCTTTTCTTATTATTTGCTAGTTAACAAAATTTTTTGTCAATTAAAAGTTTATTGCACTTAATGGATATACATTTTATAATTATTAATTCATGTAATGATAACTAAGTTACCTTATTGATATTTTATATGGGTAAAAGTTCTAACCTTTTGTCATTTTATACTATTATTATAAATTTATCTTTATTTTATAAGCAACATACTATTATTCCACATTCTTCGAAGAAAGATTAGATTCTATAGGCATCTATTATTTCTAAAATAAATACATAAATAAATCACTTCAAATTAACAATAATTTTATAAGGACATAAATTTACTAATGACATTATATTTAATCTTTATTCTACCAACTCTTAAAACTTCATTGTTTTATAAATCAATTACTTAGAGATCATAAAACTATGCTATGCTATCACTTAATCTGTAATGTCCCAAACTAAGGATGTCACAAACTACTACATGTCTTTAGTATCTAATAACATGTTAAGATTTTAATTTCAATGCTAAAATCTCCAAAATATACATTTTCAAATTCACGGTAATAAATATATAAGTTTCCACAATTTATTATAAACTAAACAAATTCCAACCAATTTATATAACTACTAACAAACTAGAATTTAACTCCTAAAACATACAATTTTTCAATTATAGTTCAAGTAACTACTCCTATTAATCAATCTTGTAACAAAATAATAATGTTGCTCACCCAATCCCAATAATTATTGTAATCCTTTTCGTATTCACAAATTTAGCCATAAAAAAATAAAGGAATGAGATGAATCTCAATACATAACACATAAACATATGTACGTGCCAAGTAGAAAAAAGAACAATCATTATGTGTAAACAATTAAAGCACACAATCATTTTATTATCTTTTCATTAGATCATCATAACCTACTAAAAAACAATCCATGACTCAAAAACCTAGATGGAGACTACCACTTTAGCCCTCATCTACAACCTACGTTAGGAATTGCCACTTTAAGCCTTATCTGTAACCTAACTTAGGAACAACCAATCTAGGCCCTATTCAACTAGCATTAGGAACTGCTACTCCATGCCCTAATACCTTTAATCTACCCCAAATCATTTACATGCAAAACTATACAAGTGACAATGCATCACATAAATCATTGAGGTTATGCCTTAGGGATTTACCACTACGGGCCCTTAGGATGAGCAAAGTATGAGTAGTAAACAATTGTTGAATGTTAAAGCTAAAAATTTATTTAGTCCAATTTCTAATTTACTATCTTAACAATTACATACATCAAACACGTGTTACGTACTTAGAACAACCAAAAGAACCCGATCACAACAAGCTTTGAAAGGAAGATATGTAAAGGAAATGAAAGATAAAATATTTTACTAAGATCATACGACTTCCTACAAGTTTAGTAAGAATTTAAGACGAGGATTCTAAGCTAAAAACAACTAAACTACGGAAGGAAATACAAAGTGTAAACAACTATAGGAATTATGATCGGAAAGCATGCACCTAAACCTTCACCATGATTGTTCTTTAGCACAACACACCATGATTACACTTTCGATCAGGGCCATGATCCTTGGCCTTGAACCTCTCAGCTACTCAAATTTCTCTTTACCCATGTTTCAACTCCTAACTCATTCATAGGCTTCACAGTTAGAAGCACGATCATGTTTTTGACCGTGAACCCTTTGATATGATTAGACTTCATTTCATTTTTTTTCCTCCGATATCCACCCTTTAGATCCTAACTCCTCTTCCTCAACTTATCACAACACGACTATAACACAATCATGAATCTGTTCCATCTACTAGAACTATATACTTCATAAAGTAAATAACTTTTGAGTCGAAAATCATCCTTTTCTATGTTTTAACCCCATAATGTTAAGATTTAAATTAAACATAAAGTTTTTGTGTTGAAAATCATAATTTACATGGGTTTTTATTATGCATATAAAAGATTTTGCATGTTACCACTCCGTTTCAATGTTCCACCTTTGTATATGGCATCAACCAAGTTACATTATGAAGAAAACCTCTTAAATGGATTGAAAAACTCAACTACCAATAGTAATAGGAATCAACCCCTTAGACTAATCATAAGAAGCCGAGCTAGAGGACTTCAAGGGCTCGTACGAAAAATATTAACTTTAAGCCATAGCCAAGATGGGGAATCCCATCCTGATCCAACCTCCTGCCGACCTGTCTCTCAAATCCTCATGTGTATCTAACATGCTTCTGCCCGACAATGAAGTCCTAATCTAGAAGACAGCCTCAAATTAACTAAGCTAAGCTACCAACCTAACCCACTAGCTTCTGACTTCAAGATAACTGACCTTTTTGCCAAGCTAATTGACTTCGGACTTGATCTAGATCAAGTCGGGCCTTGACTCCCAACACTTCTTGCTTTTTCCTATGTATCATACTCTTAACGTACAGCCATCAAGTGATACGTACCTTCTAACACAACGTTCCATAATAATTCTTTCCTTTTTGTACTGGATATTCTTTGTCCTTTTTACCCCTTTTTAGTATGATTAATGGAATGTAATTATAAAATATCCTTTTGTCTTTTCATACGTATAAAATAACCCTAGTGGGTAAGTATATAAACCCCCACTTTCCTTATACGCAGACAATCACCTAACTTTCAATACAGAATGATTCTTTTTGAGCAACCTTATTGTTCTTGTTAATTCTCAACTCTTATCTATTCCTTTTAGCAAGGAGTAGTGGTGAGTAACCCTTCAATTTGGATCGGTGTATCATATCCAGCGAATTTTAGGCCTAGTAAGATCGAATGGTGTGTTATATCTATTCAATAGCTATTTGGAATTTCTTAGCTTTTTCTTTGTTCTTTTCGGTTTGCTTCATTGTGGTGTTTTCTCCGTGTGTCTGACCCTGTAGACGCATCAGCTTCACTAGTGTCAGAGCATGGTTCCTTAAGGGAATGTGTGAAGTTACAGTAAAGTTTTGGTCGCCTTACTATTAGTGGTTGCTGTGTTCCTTCCATAGTTATTATAGTAGGTTTGAGTGTTCATAAATGTGGTTTCATTGATACCCTGTTTTACTCTATTTTCCATTGTGACAATAGAGCAAGTTTGTTAGTAGTTTGTTAATTTGTTCGAAAAGGTATTACACTATAATAGATTTAAGTGTTTACAAAATTATTGGTGACCAGGGTAGTGGTGCTAACTTGATTGTGGTCATAATGGTAGTAATACCTCAGGGTATATTGATGACAAACTTTACAAACTCATAAATCTTGTTGAGAGTTTAGTCACCACATTACAAGTTAATAGGCAACAACCTTAAGTTGTTCAGTAGCAAAACTCATAGGATGGCGCCCCTGAGAGACACTATAGCTAAGCCAATCAGACCAATCACCTAATTCAACCATCATGAGCTAGAGGAGTAGCTAACAGAGCTGCTAGACGAAGACTGGAGTTAGAGGAGATTAGGGAAGATGACGAGGAGATTGATGTCGAAGAGTTTGGTGAAGAAGAAGTTGATTATTACCAAACACAGGGATGGAGATGTCGAGTTCCTTGAGGGCTAGACAATGTTAAAGTACAAATCTTACCCTTCAATGGAGATGGAGATACAGATGAATACTTGGAGTAAGAAGAGAAGGTTAAGAAAGTATTTAAGTGTTATGGGTTTGAGGATGCAGTCAAGGTCTAACTTGCTGCGTTAGAATTTCCTGGATACGCCACCATGTAATGGAAGAATCTGAATGTCGCTAGAGCTAGAGATGGGAGACAAGGTATCATAACTTAGGATGAGATGAAAAGGTTGTTAAGAGGAATATTTGTGCCTGAAACCTACTTGCAAGATACATTTGCAAAATTGTAAGAGCTTCACCATGGGGGCCAATCTATTGATGACTATGTCAGGGAATTCTAGATGCTTATGATTAAAGCCGACGTGGAAGAGCTAGAAGTATGTACCGTATCGAGGCTTATTTTTTGACTCAAATTTGAAATCCGCAATATCATGAAAGTTTAGAGATTTTATACCTTAGATGAGGTCATCAAGATAGTATAGAGGGTTGAAAAGTAAAGGAGAAATGTTTCGAGCAGACCTAAGTAAACATTCTCCCAAGCAACCGTATCGCGTCAACCTGTTCAAGCAAACCTAAGGAGGCCATACTGAGTCGAGGAAAGGAATGACCGACTTAAGGAATGTCGAGTAAACTAGTAGGGCCAAGTAGGACATTCGAGCTAACCCGAGGCTAGGCTGACCCTAAGAACCTATGAGAAAGGCTAACCATCTAAATGGAAGACGAACGAGGTGAAATGTTTTAAATGCTTAGGCTTTAGACACATGGCAACTGAATGTCTGCACTAGCGTGTCATGGTGCTCTAAGGAGACATGGTGGATAGTATTGACGAGAGCAACCTTGAAGAAGAAGAGAATCTTAGAGAATGTAAGGTGGAAGAGGAAGAGCAAACCTGTGTCTATGATGACTAAGGAGAAGTAATGTCCCTAGTTCTGAGGCGAGTCTTGAGTTCCCTACCGAACTCTGAGGAGGACTAGAGAGAGAACCTATTCTATACCAAGTGTACCATCAGAGGCCAATCGTACATAATCATCATGGACGAAGGAAGTTGTACTAAAGTTGTTGCACATTCCTTAGTGCAGAGGTTGGGTTTGCTAACCTCAAAGCATCCCCAACCCTCCAAGCTACACTGGCTTTATGATAAGGGTGCTTTACATGTAACTGAACAAGTGACTATACTATTTAGTATTGGAAATGTATATAGGGATGAAGTAGTGTGCAATGTCGTCCTTATGAAAGCTTCACATCTGTTGCTTAGACAACTTTGGTTGTTCGAAAAACATATCACTCATGATGGGTATAAGAACAACTATGCCTTTGTCAAGGATGGAAGGAAAATTGTGTTACAACCCTTAACCCCATCACAAGTGAATGAGGCTCATAACCAACTCATTGGAGCTAGTAAGAAAAAAGCTTTAGTGATGAGCTGAAGTGAGCTTTGATCTGTTGAGAAGGTTAATAGACCCATGTTCCTATTGATTAGGAGACTCATGGAGATAAGGGAGTTACAGTATGTTCTAGAAGAGATTCGAAGCTAGCTAAATGAGTTTTCTATCCTATTTCCGAAAGAACTACCTAAAGAACTATTAGCAATCCGAGGCATGGAGCATTATATCTATCTACAGCTAGGTACTGCCCCATTAAATTAACCTGCATACAGGATGAACCCTAAGCAAACTGCAAAGCTGAAAAGGTAGGTAGATGAGCTCATTAAGCGAGGATATGTGAAGGAGAGCATGAGTCCTTGTGTTGTACCAACTTTGCTTGTCCCAAAGAAGGATGGATCATGGTACATGTGCATCAATAGCTGGGCAATTAATAGAATTATTGTTAAGTATAGATACTTGATACCAAGGCTTGATAACATGTTAGATGAGCTTCATGGTGCAAGGATGTTTTCAATGATTGATTTGCGAAGTGGCTACCATTATATTTGTATGAGATTGGGGGATGAGTGGAAGACTGCCTTTAAGACTAGGTATGGACTCTATGAATGGTTGGTTATACCATTCGAACTTACTAACAAGTCGAGCACATTCATGAGGTTAATGAATCGTGTGATGTGCCCTCTGATCGGGAGATGTGTGGTGGTATATTTTGATGAGATACTGGTATATAGTGCCGACCTGAACAACCATGTTCAACATCTTTGTGAAGTATTTGACATTTTACAAGCTAAGAAGTTGTATGGGAATGTAAAGAAATACATGTTCTACTAGAGACAAGTGATATTCCTAGGGTTTGTAGTGTTAAGGGAAGGAATCTATGCAAATGAGGAAAAGATTCGAGTTGTTCTAGAATGGCCGACACCGAAGAATGTCACTAAGGTTTGAAGTTTTCATGTCCTAACTTTTTTCTATAAGCAATTTATTAAGAACTTCAATACAATAGCCATCCCATTGACTGAGTTGACAAAGAAGAATGAAGGATTCAGGTAAAGCAATCGAGTTAAGCGAAGCTTCAGGGAGATCAAGGAGATGCTCACCTTGGGCCTAATCCTATCATTATCAGATTTTGACAAGCCCTTCGAATTGGAGTGCGATGCATCGGGAGTTAGAATTAATGTTGTCCTGATGCAAGAATGACAGTTCATCGCTTACCACAGTGAGAAATTGAGTGGCCCATCCCTGAACTATTCTGTATATGAGAAGGAGTTGTACTCCCTTTTTCGAGCCCTTACTATTTATTAACATCACCTGGTATTACGAAAGTTTATTATTTATACTGACCACGAATCATTAAAGCATTTGGGAAGTCAAAACAAGCTTTCAAAGAGGTAAGCCAAATGGTTGGAATTCATGGAAAGGTTCTCGTACATCATTCTGCACAAGAAAGGGAGTGCAAATATGGTCCTCGATGCTTTGTCATGACAGTAAACTTTATTAACCACTTTGCAAACAAAATTATTGGGATTCTCACTCATCATAGAGCAATATGCAACTAACCCTCACATTGGCCCCATTGTTGAATAATGTCGAGTAGGGGTAGTTGTTGGAGGATATTACCTTAAGGATAGCTATCTGTTCAAGTATTGTAGGCTATGTATTCCAAACTACTCTACAAAAGAATTGTTGGTCTAAGAAGCTTACAGTGGTGGACTTTTAGGCCATTTTGGGGAGGTTAAAATAGCCAATCTATTAAAGGAGAATTTTTACTGGCCAGGATTGGCCAAAGATATCCATAAGGTAGTTGGTTGTTGTGAAGTGTATAAACGTGCTAAGGAGAAGAGAGAACCCCATGAAGAGTACATGCTTCTACCAATGCCTACCTTACTATGGGCTGACTTTAGCATGGACTTTGTCTTAAGGTTACCCCGAACACTTAGAGGAAAAGATTCTATCTTTGTTTTAGTGGATCGCTTTAGCAAGATAGCGCACTTTATTCCATGCCATTGGACTAAAGATGCTTTATATATTGCTGATTTGTTTTTGCAGGAGATTATTCGACTACACAAAATACCAAAGACGATAGTCTCAAATCGGGACACAAAATTCTTGAGCTATTTTTGGAAAACTCTTTGGAGAAGACTTAGGACTAAACTTATATTCAGCTCCAGTAGCCACCCTTAGACTGATGGCCAAATTGAAGTGGTAATCAAGACGCTAGGTAATCTACTCAGAGTTGTCGTGGGAAAGACCCTATAGGATTAGGATCTATGCTTACCCTTTATAGAGTTCGCATAAAACCGAACTGTCTATAGCATTACTAAGAAGACCTCATTTGAGGTCATCTATGGCCTTAACCCTACCATTTCCCTAGACACGATTAGTACCCCAACAACTACTAAAGAGAGTCAATTCGAAGTGGACTGAGCCCAAGAATTGCATGAGCTACACTAGTTTATCACGAGGAAGATCATCAAGTTCAATCAATGACAACAAAAGATTGCCAGCTAAGGTCGCTGAACTATTTCCTTCCAATTAGGAGACTTTGTATGGGTTTATGTTAGCCGAGAATACTTTCCGCACTTAAGACAAAACAAATTATCTCCTCAAGTTGACAACCCATTCAAGGTCTTAAAGAAGATCAACGACAACGCTTTACTAGATTAAGTTGATTGATGACTATGGTGTCTCCTCTACCTTTAATGTGTCCGATTTGATTCCCCATCAACCAGTGGAACACCTTATAAGCACCTAAAAAGAATGAGCAGAAATCACTTTAGATTTGAGGATAAATCTCTTCGACCCTTAGGAAGATGATAGAAATCAACCCCCTAGACTGATCACAAGAAGCCGAGTTAGAGGAATTTAAGAGCTCATATGGAAAATACTAGCTTTAAGCCATAGCTAAGACAGGGACTCCTATCCCGTTTCGACCTCTTGCTGACTTGTCTCTCAGATCTTCATGTATGTCCAACATACTCCTACTTAACAAAGAAGTCCTAATCCAAAAGACAGCTCTAAACTGGCCAAGTCGAGCTATCGACCTAACTCACTAGCATTTGACTTCAAAATAGCTGACCTTTTTGCTAGGCTGATTAACTCTAGACCTAATCTAGATTAGGTCAGCCCCTGACTCCCAACACTTCCTGCTTTTGCCAGTGTATCATACTCCCAACGTATAGCCATCAACTGACATGTACCTTCTAACACAATATTCCATGATGATTCTTTTCTTTCCATACTGGATATTCTTTGTTCTTTTTACCCCTTTTTAGTATAATTAATGTAACGTAATTGTAAAATACTCTTATCTTTTCATATATGTAAAATAACCTTAATAGGCAAGTATATAAACCCTCACTTTCCTTATACGCAGACAATTACCCAACTTTCAATATAGAATTATTCTCTATTGATTCTCAACTCTTATCTATTCCCTTTAGCAAGGAGTAGTGGTGAGTGACCCTTTAATTCGGATTGGTGTACCATATTCGGCAAATTTTAAGCCGAGTAGGATCGAGTGGTGTGTTATATCCATTCGATAGTTGCCCAAACTTTCCTAGCTTTTTCTTTGTTCTTTTTAGTTCACCTCATTGTGGTGCTTTCTCTATGTATTTGACCTTGGAAATGCATCAAATAATGTCCCTTTAGAATTACGAATTTTGGGATGCGTTCTATGCTTAAAAACATTTTTCCCTTGCATTAACAACATGAGTAACTCTTAGTAATGCATAGAACAAATAGAATTGAAAGGAAAATGGATTTTACTCTTACCTTAAGTATGGGTAAGGCTTAGGATTAAGGAGTCCAATGCCATTACAAGTAGGAGAGAAAACCTTATATGAGAATGAGGATAAGACTAGGGTTTCATACATATGATGGTTTATAAAGGGTTTAGGCTTTTGAAAGTATGCCTTTATTCTATTATGGGTAGAGGCTAGTGATTTGGAGTAATCTGCTAAATAATCGAAACAATGTATCTAGCTATCGTATAGGCTCTTATCAAAAGGATTTATTTAATTGGACGTTGACTTTCATGACAATAGGTTATTAACTTAGGTAGGATTGTAAAGTATTATTGGATAAAGACACAAGTGGGTCATACAATTGGAATGGGACACCTATATAAATGTTTGTGAGTGAATCAATGTGCTATCGATCACCTAATATTGCCTTGGGAATGATACAACTTATAGTACGGTGTCGAGCCTGGTTTTTCATCCTTCTAGTTCTTTTTATAAAATTAAGACTTCTCTAAATTGATCAATACTAAACCTTACTTGTTTAATATTGACCCTCGACTAGGGTTTAAAGAAAATCATTTTTTCCAACTTGAAAAGATTTAGAGCCGCTACCCGACTAAAGTTGGGAAAAGGGGTTAAGTTATAACCAATTGGGTAGATTAGTTATAACTTAGCTACCGGTTTATTGATTAAAAAACCAAGTTATAAATACGGTTTTTTAAAAACTAGAGATCTAGATCCAGGGGCTAATTTATTAAACCCTAAAAAGGTACCACTTTTAACTTTCCGAATTTAACTTCGCTTTTCAAATATACCCTTTTTAATTTCTAAAAAAAATATAATTATAGTACATACGATTAAATTGATTAATTTACATAAATATCTAAAAATAGAAAAAATAAAACTTTCTATATTTTAAGTCACTCCATACTTGCATACAGATGCCTATGTACTTACTATTCGGGATCAGACGTACGTAGTTCTTTTATAAAAAACTTTAGTAGGTAATTTGATTTTAGTTTTGGAAAAATTGTTGGGTTTACGTTTTTACCCATTTTGAGTTGATTTGAGAAAAGATTATAAAGGGTTCTAAGTTGGATTTTATTTTTGAAAATTCTAAATGATTCTAATTTGAAAATTGATTGATTTATTTATTTTCATTTATTTTTGGAAAACTCAATTTTTCTAAGTGTGAAAACGATTTTTGTTTACTAACCTATTTATTTATTTTTATTTTTATTATATTATCTTATTTATTTTATACTTATTCTATATATTTCTATTAAAATAAATAAATAGACTACTTTCTTTCTTCTTCTTTTTTTTTTGTTTTTCTTCTCTTTCTTTTTTCTTTTTCGTTCTTTTTTCTTTTTCTTTTTCCTCATTTATAACATTTACAAATAAACAAATGAATAAAATTAAAAAGAAAAAAAAAAGGATGGCTTAAAGTTGGCTTACTTCAGCTTTGATTGGCTTGGATTGGCTCACTTCAACTTGGATCAGCTCAGTTGGCTCACTTTGGCTTGATTTGGCTCACTTCAGCTTGGATCAGCTCGGTCGGCTCACTTCAGCTCAAATCGGCTCACTTCAATGGTGGTGGTTTTCGTCAACAAACACCGTAAGGGATGCTATCCTAGAGAGAGAAGAACCATGCTAGAGAGAGAGAAAACTTCGATTTTTGTTTTTCTAAAGTGTTTCGAAGTTTTGGTTGTGTTTTGAAAATGAAGAGTAGACCCCTATTTATAGGTGTCATTGTCGTATTAAGGATGGAAAAAATTAAATGCAATATGATTTTCTTTGAATTTTGGATTGGACGAACCTAGACAATATGTGGTGCCAAATACATAACTACGTGTGTATGAATGTGCCGAAGTGGGTTGGAGTATGTCAGAATGTGTCTATAATACTTAGAAGTGAGTTGGCAAATGATGTAATGATGACGTAGCCGGTGACGTGGCCCGTGACGTAGCGATGACATGGCAATAAAGTGAGAAAAGAAAATGAAAGATACATTTTGCACCTTCCATGGATTGAATCTAAGATCTCCAGTCATATATAATATCAAGTCTAGATGCTTATCCAGCTGAGCTATTGGTTTTTCCTTATTCATATATATAATTAATTGCACATATAGACCAAGTTAGCCTTAGCTAGTTTCAAATCTAAACCTAAACCCAACAGCCTTTTATTCAAAACTATTGAAATTAAAATTAAAATTATATTCTAATTAAATAACCTAAAAAATTATTATTTTCTAAATACCTTATTTTATTTTTTGACTTTTCAAATTTCCTTGTTTTTTGTATTTTTTTCTAAATTTCTTCATTTTTGAGGGTTTTCTTTAATTTTCTATTTTTTTTTTTGAACATTTTCTAATTTAAGACCCTATAACCTAATTTGAAAAATAAAAGGAGAGCAAAAATTAGATGTTTACAGCTGTCCCTCTTCAAGGTAAAGTTTGAGTAAAACTTTGCCATAAAGATAAAACAGACACTATTTTTGCCCTAATAGTGGATTTTATGCTAAGAAGCGCTACAGCTAGCTTACTATCTTAAGTCCAATCCATCGGGGATTTTGAGAAGAGAAGGGTGGCACTCTAAGAGATGGCCGAAAAGATGAAAAGAAGAATTAAAGTTTGGCCATGCTCGTATGAATTGACAAAGTGAAGTGAAACGGGCTAAGCACTCCTTGAGCTGGCTAAGACCCTTAAAAAAATGAGCAAACTTGGTTGTGCCCTGATGAGCTGACTAACCAAGGTACGCAAAGCGCTCCTAGAGCTGGCTAAGATCCTAAAAAGAATAAGCAAACTTGGTCGTGCCCTGATGAGCTGACTAACTAAGGCGAGCAAAGTGCTCCTAGAGTTGGCTAAGACCTTAAAAAGAATAAGCGAACTTGGTTGTGCCCTGATAAGCTAACTAACCAAGGTGGGCAAAGTGCTCTTAGAGCTGGCTAAGACCTTAAAAAAGAATGAGCGAACTTGGTTATGCCCTAATGAGTTGACTAACTAAGGCAGGCAAAGTGCTCCTAGAGCTGGCTAAGACCCTAAAAAGAATGAGCGAACTTGGTCATGCTCTAATGAGTTGACTAACCAAGGCAAGCAAAGCACTCCTAGAGCTGGCTTAGACCCTAAAAAGAATGAGTAAACTTGAAAGGCTAGTTAAAAGGATGATGAAGGTAATTGCTTTACGAGCCGATTAAGAGAAACTTGGTGAAAGAAAGTGCTCTACAAAACTTGGTGAAGAGGGGGCTTGTTTGCAAGAAATTTGGAAGGATGAACTGAGCTAAGATCGTATCTTCATAGGTTGGCCAAATACTAAATGCAAAAAGGAAACACCTCTAGGTTGGTTAAAAAAGATTGTTGAGAGTAAAAGTGGTCTAAATGCAAGAAAAAATTGGTGTACTAACACTGTGTAGAAATACTTTACCCGGTCTTTGTTGATAGCACCCAATCCGTCAAACCTTTTATGAAAAACCCCCATTGGAAAATTACTGACTCTTGTTTTAGTCTCTTGTTATCAACCTAGATGTTCTTCACATACAACGTTCGAGACTTTACTAGTTCTTTTTAAAGAAATCATGGAGATTAGCTTGATGCAGAAAAACCACCCATTATTTTTGTTTCTTTGGAACTTCTATATAACCAAAAGCCTCATTCCCATCTACTGTGATTGCTTACTTAAGTTTCACAATCCTTTGAAAAAATAGACAATAAAACTCCCCATTGAGGGGGATCAATTCATAATAAATTATTTAAAGAATTTTGTTAATTACTAATGTTCTAGATCTTATTCCTTAACTCCTCTCGTGTTTGTAGTGTATAAATGAGGTCGAGGGAATTAGACCTGTCCATGGAGAAGGTGATTATTCCAACAATGACAATGGCCAAGGATACCAAATTTGCTTGTAGATAATGAAAATTAGACCACAATGACGTTTAAAATGACTAGTATTTTCGTATCTTGAGCAAAATTCCCATTGATTCTTATGGATAGTACAATTTTATAGCGTCAGTATTTACAGGGTCTCTCAAATTTGGACCATCCATTTGGGACAAAATCAAAGCCCCTCCTAGTAATACGTGCTTCACGATATAAGGACCCCTATAATTGGGGGCAAATTTCCCTCTAGAGTCTTGTGCATTAAGGAGAGCTTTTCTTCACACCAAATCTCCTTCTTTGAGGTTATGAGGTCGCACCTTTTTGTTGAAGGCTCGAGCCATTCTTTGCTAATAGCATTGATTATGACATAAGGCCATCATTCTCTTTTCATCAATCAAATTTAGTTGTTCAACGCATTTCTTTACCTAATCGACTTCATCCAAATGAATTTCTAATAGTACCCTGAGTGATAGGATTTCGACCTCTACAAGTAACACTGCTTTAATGTCATATACTAAAGAGTATGGTGTTACCCCAATCAACATTCTAATGGAAGTTCGATAGGCCATGAGTGCGAAGAGTAACATCTCATGCTAGTCCTTATATGTAACAGCCATTTTTTCAATGATTCTTTTGAGGTTTTTGTTTGCTACTTTGATAGCTCCATTCATTTAGGGTTGATAAGGAGTGGAGTTCCTGTGAACCGACATTATTCTATCATAAGCTTGTTGTTGAGATTGGTGCCATTATCAGTGATGATTGTTTCAGGAGTCCCATACCGAGCCAAGATGTCCCTCTTGATGAACTTAACTATGACCCCTTTAGTAACGTTCGAGTATGACGAAGCCTCTACCCATTTGCTGAAGTAGTCGATGGCGACTAATATGAAGCGATGCCTATTAGATGCTCTTAGAGTGATATCTATGCCCTACATTGAGAAAGGCCATGGTACTAAGAGGGCATGCAATTCATGAGGCGAGGCATTTATCTTATTCGCATAAACTTGGCATAAATGACAGTGCCTAACATGTTTAAAGCAATCACTTTCCATTGTTGACCAATAATACCCTAACCTCATGATTTTCTTTACCAACATGTACCCATTCATGTGAGGGCCATATACTCCTTCATGTACCTCTTTCATTAAATTCTTAGCCTCTTCATCAGCCATACACCTTAAGAGTGTACCATCAAATGAGTGTTGGTATAAGGTGGACTCGCTTATTAAGAATTGGGTGGCTAGTCTCTTAATCATCTTTCTGTCTTTTTTCTCGGCCTTTTCAAGGTATGTACCTTATTGTAAGAACACCTTAATATCATGATACCACGGATTTTGGTCATTTATACCCTTAATCATTAGGCAGATAGTAGGCTTGTCCTCAATTTCAATAGTAAGGGGTTGAATCTCGACTCCACCAGATATCTGGATCATAGATGCCAGCGTAGCTAAAGCATCAGCAAATTGATTATGAGTCCTTGGTATGTGATTGAAGGTGACTTCTGTAAAACTTTTCATTAACTCCGTCAAATGCCGGTGATAAGGCACTAGCTTAGTATCTTTAGTTTTGTACTCTACTATGCTTGGCCAATAATGAGCGAGGAGTCTCCATATACTTCTAATTCTTGAATGTCTTTCCCTAAGGCCATCTTGAGTCTTAAGATGCATGCTTCATATTCAGCAATATTATTAGTGTATGGGAAAACGAGCCTTATGGCCACATGATACTGAATACCTTCAGGGGATATTAGTATTGCCCCAATTCCACATCCAGATACGTTAGCTGCACCATTGAAGAACATTTTCCATTTTGGTGGCTTGTCATCCTTTCCTTTATCAGAGTTTCCTTCGACCACTAAAATACCCTCATCATGAAAATTGATTTGTACTTCTTGAAGAGTATTATTAGAGGGGTTTTCTTCTAATTGATCTGCTAAAGCTTGCCTTTTGACTGTATTTCAGTTCACATATGTAATGTTGAACTCTGATAGTAGTATTTTCCACTTTGAGATTCTGCCAATTAGGGCTGATTTGTCTACCAAGTACATCAGGGGATCGTGTTGAGTCAGTAATTCCACTTGGTAGTAGAGTGTGTATTATCCGAGCCAATGCATTACCCAGATTAATGCACAACAAGTTCTTTCAATTTCTGAACATCTCTACTCCCCCTTGGTGAATTTTTTTACTCAAGTAGTATATAGCACGTTCCTTTCCTTCCTCATTTTTCAAGCCAAGCATGCACCCCATGGACTTTGGTAATATTGTCAAGTATAGGAATAAAGGCTTCCCAGGTTTCGGAGCTACCAGAATTGGAGGGTTCATGAGGTATTCTTTGATTGTTGTAAAGGCCTGTTCACACTCTTCGGCCCAATTGATCTTGGCATTCTTTTTTAACAACTTAAATAAAGGATGACACTTGTCTGTGAGTTGGGATATGAACCGGGCTATATAGTTTAAACGGCCCAACAAACCTCTGATTTCTTTAAGTGTGCGTGGTGGGGGCAGGTCAACTATCACTTTAACTTTATCAGGGTCTACTTCAATGCCCTTTTAGTTGATTATGAATCCTAACAACTTCCTTGAAGTTGCCCCGAAAGTACACTTCTTTAGGTTGAGTTTTAGTTGGAATTTTCTCAACCTATCAAACAATCTCCTTAGATTTTCCATATGATCTTCTCCTTCTTTAGACTTGGCAATCATATCATTGACATATACCTTGACTTCTTTGTGCATCATGTCATGAAAAATTGCTACCATGGCCCTTTGGTAGGTTGCCCCGGCATTTTTTAGTCCGAAAGGCATCACTTTGTAGCAAAACATGCCCCAAGTTATGATGAACGTGGTCTTGGCTTTATCTTCTTTAGCCATTCGAATCTAGTTATACCCGGAAAATCCATCCATGAAAGAGAAAATATGGTTTCAGACTGTGTTATCAACCAATACATCGATATGAGGCAAAGGAAAATTATCTTTAGGGGCTCAAAAATCCACGCACACCCTGACTTTCCCATTCTTCTTCATAACTGGTATTATGTTGGCTACCCACTCAGGATAATTAGATACCTCAATGAAGCCGACTTCCAATAATTTTTTTACTTCTTCCTTGATTTTCAACAAGATATCTGGTTGAAACCTTCTCAATTTTTGTTTTTTAGGCTTGATATCCTCTAATGTGGGTATGTGATGGACCATGATCGATGGGTCTCATCTGAGCATATTGTCATAAGACCATGCAAATACGTCTTGGTATTTGGATAGCAATGTGGTCATCTCTATCTTTTGATTTTCTTCCGAATTTCCCCTAACCTTCAATACCCTAGGGTTTTCGTTGGTACCGACATTAATCATCTTTGTTGGCTCATCAATGGAAATTTTACTCATTTCATGTTTTTGCTAGCTTTCTTGTATGTCATTATGGTCATCAACATCACCCCCGACGACTAACCTAGTAGAGTTGAAAGTGATATCAATATTCTCATTGCTTATCTGTGCGAGGTATCCATGGCCTTTATTCGAGTCGTTGGATCTGGGAAGAGAAAGAAAGTGTGTAAAAGGAAGAGTGTAAGTAAGGTAGGAACAAAGAGAAAAGAAGCTGATTTTATTTTGGGGCACTCTCTATTAAGTACAAGCATTTGGAGAACAGAGGTATTTTATTACAAAATTCTATAAAATACTGGATTATGATTTATCCTTTACCTTAAGGAAGACTTATTATTATTCACAGTTATGGAGAACCAATTATTTAAGTGATGGGCTTTGTTGATTAGGCCAGCCCCTTCATTCTTGTTGGAAGTGCCTTCTTTAGCGGGCTTTGAGTTTTGGGTTTCGGTCTTAATGAAAGTTTCTAACAATAATGGGAAGTTCATCGGAGCATGATACAACCTGTCACCCTTTCTGCCCCTGGTTTGCATTCTTTGCAATTCTTCTGTTGGGGTTGGAATGTAACCTAACCCATAAGACCCAAATTGGCCTTCTTTGTATTTCAGCCTCTCTTCTTTCTGCTGATTGGTGATTATGCATACCTCATTAAACATCTGGAGTCTAAAGTCCTCTTGTTCTTCTATACTGATATAGGGTATGGTTGTCTCTTTATAAATTTCATAATCTTGGTCACCCAGAATTGTGATGACCTGGCCATTGGAGATGAACTTAACTTTGTGGTGAAGAGTTGACGGTATGGCCCCTGCTGAATGTATCCAAGGCCTTCCTAATAACAGATTAAAGGTCCTTGGAATGTCTAAAACTTGGAATGGGATGCTGAACGTCTGTGGGCCGATATCAACTAATAAGTCCACCTCCCCTATTATCTCTCTCCTAGACCTATCAAAAGCTTTTACTGTTATTGAACTAAGTTTGATAGCAATTGTATCAATGCCCAATAGATCCAGGGTGGCTAAAGGACAAACATTTAGAGATGACCCATTGTCGATGAGGACTCTTATTGCGATGATGTTATTTATTCTTACTATTATGAACAGAGGCTTTGTATGTTGGGTACCTTCTTCGCCTAGTTCCTTGGTGGAGAAGGAAATTTGTTTTATGGTGAGGATGGAATTGGTGATAGAGCCAATCCTTTCAGCTGGGATTTCACGAGGGACCTTAACATCCCTTAGCATTCTAAATAAGGCCTTTCGATGTGGGTCTGATGCCATCAATAGACTCATGAGGGATATTTATGCCAGAGTCTTAGTGAGTTGATCCATTATCTTGTACTCACTAGACTTAATCATTTTGGTGAAGGCAGTTAATCCTTCTTCATGTTCAGCTTGTTCAGTGTTTAGCATTTCCTGTATGCCTTTCTTCTTTAAGTCTTCCTTTGGATTTTAGATTTTGCAAAAGTGAGTGATCTCCCCTACAAGTGAGCTTGATTGCTCCTGGTTTATTGCCTAGTAATTGAAGGGGGTAGCTTTATAATTTTCGAGGGCTATAGGTATGTGGAATGTATACCTTTTAATTTGTGGGATTTCCTTTTTATGGAACCTATAAACCTTTGGTTCATGGTTTTGACTGATCATGTTGATGGCAGATTCTGGGTGGTCGGATATCATATTAATGATAGGTCCATGGCTCAGCAATGGGTTGTTGTTGACGTTTAGGGTAGGAGCCTCTACAAAATCTAGTTGTATTGTACCTTCATCGATCAAATCTTGGATTTTTTTTTTCAACCTCTAGCATGAATTAGTTGAATGACCTACTTACCCTAAATGATATTCACATCTTGCATTGGGATCAAAGAACTTCGGCCTGTACCTTTCATTGGGAGCCTCAGAATGTAGCAGATTATCTCTTCTTAACTTCTCGAGCACCTGACTAAGTGGAACAGGTATTCTGGTGAATTGTCTTGGGGCCCAGTTAACCTGTAGTTGATTTCTATACTGTGGTTGAGTTGGCAAGGGATTCTTCCTAAAAAAAACTTGGGAGTTAGGTCTTACATTCGAATTGACCATGTTGATAGTAGCTTTAGGCTTGTTGGTGGTAGTTTTAGTAGAGGGTGGTCGTCTATCTACTGTTTCTTGTAGCTCGCTAGAGGAAATGGCATTCTCAATTCTACACCTTACTGCCACTATTTCTGCAAAGCTAGAAGAGGCTTGTCCAATCAGGTGAGCAAAGTAGGGCCTCTCAAGAGTATTAATGAAAGTTGTCGTTAGCTCTTTTTCAATCACAAAGGTAGATACCCTTGTAGCTAAGGACCTCCACCTTTGGGCATATTCTTTGAAGGACTCATTGTGCCTTTTCCTTAGGGCAACCAAATCCATCATTGTTGGTGCCACTTCGACATTAAATCTATATTGCTCATAAAATGCTTTAGCCAGCTTCTCCCATGTATTTACCTGATTCAAGTTTAATTGGGCATACCTGGTTAAAGTAGGGCCTATCAAGCTGTCCTGAAAGGTCTGGACCATGAGTTGATCATACTGTATATACTTGCCCAACTTACATACATACAGAGGTGTGTAGCTTGGGGCATCTAGTCCCATTTTATTTTTCAAAGTCAGGTATTTTGAATTTTTCTGGGAAGCTTCCATAATCGTATGCAGAAAAGTCTGTTATTCCAGTGTGCTTGAATCCATCATACCCTTTGAGCGTTTTCATCTTTTTGGTGATTTGTCGAGTTAACCGCTCTTCGAGCTCCTTCAATTTGTCTTGGTCAACTTTAGGCTTTGGGTTAATTAGGAATGAGTAAGTATTTGGCTCAAAGGTTAGGTTAGCCTTTGGAAATATCCCTTCAGTTTCAAAGGATACAAAGCCTTGATTGCCTTTAGGGAAAGCTTCTTCTGTTTCAAGCGGTGGGGACTCAGTATTCTTTCTATATCGGGCTTTGGAGTGCTATTCATTTGATGGGGCTGTAAACCTGAGTAGAGAGATGCTATCAGCAAGGAAGCTCAATTGATCTACCATCTTTCCCATTATTCGTTCCAAAGATTAGAATCTCAACTCTGTGGAGTCAATAACCTCGAGGTTGTTGTTGCCATTATTGTTGTTGTTTTCTTGGTTGGCTATTCTGGTTTGAGAACGAGTTTTGATGGGGCTTCGTTGGAAGGTTTGACGTATAGGAGCTATCTTAGCGACCTAGTGAAAACCACTTCTCAATAAGTTAGCATAGGGATATTTTGAAAAAGGATGCAAATGAATGAAATGCAAGTGAATCACACAAATGAAAAGGAGAGGATCGACAAATGATTAATAGAACGGTAAGTTATTCATTATTTTTGAATTCCTGGAGTCTTGTTACATGAAAGAAAGAAAAAGGTACAAATTCATCTATGCTAATTTCCTTCTTTTCTGTGGGCCAGATGACATGTTCTTCTTCTTTTGGTCACATTTAGCTGCTTCTTCAAACTCTTGAATTTTCTTCTAAGCCATCTTCAGCTGGTGTTCCAGGGCGTGTGACTTTTGTCTAGATTCTTAGCATAGGTTCGCCCATTCATCTTTCTCATCATGGAGGATCTCCATACGCACTTTCATTTGGTCCATATAGGTCACCATTTCAGAGTTAGGGCACATAGGAGAGGTTTGAAGGACTTCTAGTGCTCGATATCGCATTACGCCTACCTTGTGAAGTTGATTGTATAAATACTCTTTGGTAACTTGGTGTTTATCCACTTCTCCTATGAATTCACTCAAATCAATGTTTGGGCTTATGGTCTGGGTGTCCTACCAAGTTTTGATCTTATGAAGTTTGGATATCTTTTCTATGGAGTGAGGCTCTTCGAGATTAAGAGTGAATGGTTCTAATGAAGGTTTGTGAACTATATTCTGGATCCCTCCAAATTGTCTTACCATGTTGCTTGGATAGTAACCTATACACCAGCTCATCCCGATCTGTGGTACAACATGGTAATTCTTGCAAATTAGAATGACCTTAGTGTAATTGCTCCTCCTAGAAATCTACAGTATGTCTTCTACTCGAAAATCTTGTAAAACCTTTATCCAGAGAAAGGTAGGGATATCTTCTGGTAATTTGATCTTATTAACAAAAGAATCAATAAGGTCAACCTTATTCGCGAATGCTCCCCTTATTAAATCCAACCCAAAGCACTTGATGTGATTGACAAACCAAACCATTAATAATGCCATGCTTGACCTAAGATCTTCGTAGCCCCTTTCTTTAAGGAAGTTAAGATTCCTTATCTACTTAGCAAGTAGGGCAAGAATGTAAGATTTACCTTCCCAAAACTGAGCCACTAACTCTATTACCCTAAAGTGTATAAGAAGAGACCTACTTGCGAACAAGATAGTAGCGAACACAACTAGCACATAGGCCTTGATTCGGTTTTCTCTCCAATTCCCAAAAAACATTGCTTGATTATTGGAGCTGGGCTCATTCTGAAACCAATGGACTAGATCGCATATCTTGATGGCATATTTGTTGCAGTCGTTTAAGGCCTCATTTATCTTAATCTTACGGATCCCTAAGAATCTTGAGAAGATATATGTTGGGCCGAAATTGAGTTCCGGGATGTTATAATTCATCCAAAGGAGGAGCTTGGAGCAGTTAGGTGTACTCCTCTACAGTTGGGCTGATTAGATGTGGTCCAAATTGGAAAGCCATTTCTTTGGGCTCCTAGAAATGAACTAAGGCCCTTACTAATGTGATGTTAACTTTCACTTTGGTTAGTGAGAGTATGGGTCTAATTTTGTTGGTAATGAACTGTTGCTCTCTCAAATTAAAGGTTTGAAACCACTGGTTTAGTATAAGCTTTGGGTCTACAGGTTTGTGGACATGAATCTCTTTGGCAAGAACCCTAGCGCTGGATGAGCTATCCATTTCTAGAATATTACAAAGAAAGCATAAATTACATGGAAAAGACTAATATACAAGATCTCTTATGTACATCAATTCTAGGAAGAATACGGGAAAACTAAAAGCTCTAGAATCTTTGTCATTTTTTCTTTTTTTTTTCTTTGTAACATTGCCATTTTGCTAATTATTTGTCGACCCTATGAAGTGTAATGTAAGACAGGTGGGTTCTAACGATCCTTAAACTCTGTGATGTCACACGTTTATAAAGAAACAATTCTTTGGTCACATCGAAGTTTAAGTGGGGTAGCCTAATCGGCCCTGAACGGTGGTTGCCCGACTATGTCCGAGACTTTACACAATGGCTCCTCATCTTAAAGTCCTGTAACTGCCCAAGTTCGATCGTATCTACCATGTATTCAAGATGCAGTAAAATAAATCTCATGCTTACTAAAATAAATATGCTAATTAAAACAAATATGTACACAAAACAATCAAATAAACAAATCAATATATAAATAAATAAATAACTAAACAATATGGGTAATTTGAAAAGCGATTTTAATTTCGAAATATTTTTAAGTGCTTAGCCCTCTTGACAGTCCCTAGTGGAGTCACCAAGCTGTTGAGCTTGATTTTTCACCCTCCTGAATTTTTTTATAAAATTAGGTCTTCCCTAAACCGATCAATACTAAACCCTACCCGTTTAATATTGACCTTCGATTAGGGTTTAAAGAAGATCATTTTTTCCAACTTGAAAGGATTTGGAGTCGCCACCCGACTGAAATCAAGAAAAGGGGTTAAGTTATAACCAATTGGGTGGATTGGTTATAACTTAGCTACTGGTCTATTGATTAAAAAACCAAGTTATAAATATGGTTTTTTAAAAACTAGAGATCTGGATCTGGGGGCTAATTTATTAAACCCTAAACGGGTACCACTTTTAACTTTCCGAATTGAACTTCACTTTTCAAATATATCCTTTTTAATTTCTAAAAAAAATCTAATTATGATACATGCGACTAAATTGATTAATTTACATAAATATCTAAAAATGGAAAAAATAAAACTTTCCATATTTTAAGTTGCTCCATACTTACGTACAGGTGCCTACGTACCCGCTATTCGAAATCAGACGTACGTAGTTCTTTTATAAAAAACTTTAGTGGGTAGTTTGATTTTAATTTTGGAAAAATTGTCGGGTTTACGTTTTTACCCATTTTGAGTTAATTTGAGAAAAGATTATAAGGGGTCCTAAGTTGAATTTTATTTTTGGAAATTCTAAATGATTCTAATTTGAAAATTGATTAATTTATTTTCATTTATTTTTAGAAAACTCAATTTTTCTAAGTGTGAAAACAATTTTTGTTTACTAACCTATTTATTTATTTTTATTTTTATTATATTATCTTATTTATTTTATACTTATTATATATATTTCTATTAAAATAAATAAATAGACTACTTTCTTTCTTCTTCTTCTTCTTTTTTTTTGTTTTTCTTCTCTTTCTTTTTTCTTTTTTGTTCTTTTTTCTTTTCTTTTTCTCATTTATAACATTTACAAATAAACAAATGAATAAAATTAAAAAGAAAAAAAAAAAGGTCAGCTTGGAGTTGGCTCACTTCGACTTGGATTGGCTCAGTTGGCTCACTTCGATGGTGGTGGTTTTTGTCAACAAATACCATAGGAGATGTTATCTTAGAGAGAGAGGAACCATATTAAAGAGAGGAAACTTTGATTTTTGTTTTTCTAAAGTGTTTAGTTGTGTTTTGAAAATGAAGAGTAGACCTCTATTTATAGGTATCATGGTCGTGTTAAGGATAGAAAAAATTAAATGCAATATGATTTTCTTCCAATTTTAGATTGGACGAACCTTGATAATATGTGGTGACAAATACATAGCTACGCGTATATGAATATGCTGGAGTGTATTGGAGTGTACCTACCATACTTAGAAGTGAGTTGGCAAATGACATGGCGGTGACGTAGCTCGTGATGTGGCGATGACATGGTAATAAAGTGAGAAAAGAAAATAAAAGATACATTTTACACCTTCCATGAATTGAACCTAGAATCTCTAAGTCATATGTAATATCAAGTCCAAATGCTTATCCAACTAAGCTATTGGTTTTTCCTTATTCATATATATAATTAATTGCACATATAGACTAAGTTAGCCTGAGCTAGATTCAAATCTAAGCCTAGATCTAACAGCCTTTTATTCAAAACTATTGAAATTGAAATTAAAATTATATTCTAATTAAACAACCTAAAAAATTATTATTTTCTAAATACCCTATTTTATTTTGTGACTTTTCAAATTTCTTTTATTTTTTGTATTTTTTTCTAAATTTCTTCATTGTTGGGGAATTTTTTTAATTTTCTATTTTTTTGAACTTTTTATAATTTAGGACCCTATAACCTAATTTGAAAAATAAAAGGAGGGCAAAAATTAGGTATCTACATATGGTTTTAGGTTATTTTACCAAATTTTGAGTTTCAAATTTTATCTTCATTGAGCTTTTAAATAGTTGCTTCTATTGGTTTAGACTAACATAAAGGTTTTTAAAGGAGCATCTATCTTTTTGCACCATTAAATTATGATTGTTAATCCTTAATGCAAGATAACAAGGTGATTTGAAACCATGCTAATATCAGGTGAAGTAATATCGATATTCCTTGCAAATGACGTCACTAGTAATACAACTATACTTACATAATTATTAATTCATAAATTAATAGTTTTGACCTATGATGACTTTATATATTTTTTTATGTTAAAAATCAGTACCAATTCAAAGTTACATTGTAAAGTAGAAGATGTAAGTATGTATACATATAAGTTTTATGTAAAATTATTTTTAGGAGGTACAATGATAGTGGTGTCTATAAAATAATAGTTTTGTTAGTTTTATTGAAAACTATGTTAACATCTTTGAAATTTAAGTGCAAGTAAGATGAACTAAACTAAGTATATAATTGTTAAGAAGACTATTGCAGTATAGTGGTAAGAATACTGGTCTCTTAATGGAATACACTAAGTACGAATTCCCTCCCCTTTCTTACTTATCTAAAATAAAAAAGTATATAATTATCGTAAAAACTTTTGGGAGAGACAAATAGTGTAACCAGAATGTGCACCTCTACATAAAACTTAGCCCCAACCATCTTTACTCCCATTAAATCCACATAAAATAACTTATGCCCTAATTGCATTTAGAATTAAAATAAGTAAGAGGCCTTTGTATCAAAGTTGTATAAAGGGATGCAATTGGATGGATTCGGGACAAGTTTTATAAAATTTGAGCCTAACCTAACACTATTAAGTATTTTGGAATGCATCTTAAGCCTTATAGGTTTATTCAAAATTATTTAAAATTCTCCTTAAGATTCACTTTTACCTCCTTATTCTAGAAACTCTTTAGACATACTACTAATCAAAACCCAATCAACACTCTTTTATTGCTAAGCAAATTTAACTAAACTAAAGTACTTAAAAATTTTCATTCCTATTTAAAAAAGATAAATACCCTTAAAGACTAATAATCAGAGTAACAGTTAAATATATAAAGCATAGTTATGTGTTTTACCTCTTTTCAATTTATAAATGTGTGTTCTTGTAGTTCCAACTATACATACATGTATTTTTCTCTCTTTTGTAAACTTAATTATATGCTCAAAATATACACATGAAATCTATGTAGAGAAAAAAAATGGAAAACCTTCCCCTTTCCATTTCCCTAATCTATGTGTTCCATTCTCTCCCCCCCCCCCCCCCCCCCCCCCCCCCCCCCCCCCCCCCCCCCCCCCCCCCCCCCCCCCCCCCCCCCCCCCCCCCCCCCCCCCCCCCCCCCCCCCCCCCCCCCCCCCCCCCCCCCCCCCCCCCCCCCCCCCCCCCCCCCCCCCCCCCCCCCCCCCCCCCCCCCCCCCCCCCCCCCCCCCCCCCCCCCCCCCCCCCCCCCCCCCCCCCCCCCCCCCCCCCCCCCCCCCCCCCCCCCCCCCCCCCCCCCCCCCCCCCCCCCCCCCCCCCCCCCCCCCCCCCCCCCCCCCCCCCCCCCCCCCCCCCCCCCCCCCCCCCCCCCCCCCCCCCCCCCCCCCCCCCCCCCCCCCCCCCCCCCCCCCCCCCCCCCCCCCCCCCCCCCCCCCCCCCCCCCCCCCCCCCCCCCCCCCCCCCCCCCCCCCCCCCCCCCCCCCCCCCCCCCCCCCCCCCCCCCCCCCCCCCCCCCCCCCCCCCCCCCCCCCCCCCCCCCCCCCCCCCCCCCCCCCCCCCCCCCCCCCCCCCCCCCCCCCCCCCCCCCCCTTCTTGATGTCATATGTGTTTCATATGCTTATTTTCAACATCTAATTGAATAAAAGAATGTGAAGTGTAAAAAACTACAATCATACATATGTAAACTAAAAAGCGATAGATATAGATATATTTCTTAGACTCATCTACCTAACTCAGTTGGACTTGTTGGTTTAAGATTAAAATGGGGGAATTTGGATTAACTTAGCAGTTACCTCTCCCTTTGCACCCTAGACCCACCACCCCCACTCCCCAAACCACTCTCCTTTCTCTTATATAAGAGGTTCTACGGTCCATCCTTTATTTTAATGGGTTAGTATAACTCTTTATCGTGCATTTAATTTATATCCATTAGATCTAGACCATTCAAACATAATTAGTTAAATGGATTAGATTTCATGGATATAAAATTTAAAATGGGATTTAAGACTGGATTAGTTTCGTTAAAAACATGGATTAAATCGTAGAAAAATCTTTCTTATGTCGACATAATGGACCTAATTATTATACTAATTTTGGTCACCATTTTCTATGACTTGTGAATTATTCAACCAACTTTTTTTCCCAAAAAAAGGATGTTTATTCCCCCTTCTCTTGCTTTTTGTTTTGCACATTAATTGCCTAAATAAAACACATATTAAAAACATATTGCATAACACATAAAATAAAATAAAATAAAACTTAGACTATCTCATTCAAGAGCAAAATCATATAACCACACCATTACTTGAATATTGCAAATAATCAGACATACACTCCATTCACAACAAAATATAAATTTGTTAAGAAATTAGCAAGATATTATAACTATATTTATATGAAATAATACTAGATTATATTAGAGTCATTAAAATGTATATAATAACATCATTTACTAACATCAACATTTTCCTATTTTAAATGTCTTCTAAGTACTTTATAACTTGTGTAATCAACATTGGTCTTCCTTTATGTGGTGTTACTCCCATGCATTGAATTAAAGTAATTATTCTCTCGCCCTAATTAGAATTTGAGATGTTAAAGCAGGAGATTGGAACACAAAACATTATTGAGTTTAAGGATTTGAGGGAGATGGAGATAGTTATTTTTTTTAATATTATATTGATTTCAATGAACATATCATAAAATACTTCCAAATTTTGAAATAAGTGTGGAAAATTTTGTAGGAAAAGTATGTACTTTAATCATCTTTTTCTATCATACTTTCTAAGGAGTTAGTTGTATTGGTTATATTAGTTCTGTTGGCATCCTTAACTTATAATGAACCATTTGCTACCCATTGCATTCCTATTCAACAATTTGCTAGAACTTTGGCATCAACCAAGTTTTCTTAAGTGATACAAGCTAAGCAAGATGCTACACTAAAGTTTGGTTAGGTAGTAAATAGTTCATTACAAGTTAAGGATATTGAAAACTGACATAAAGCCGATGCTAATAACTAGTTAAAAAGTAATAATAAGATTGATTGTAGCATATATTTTTTAAGAAATTTTTTATACATTTTCAAAGCTTAGAAATATCATATCTCACTTAAGGTTGGCAATTTGAAACCCAACCTATGAACTAGACATGACATAACATGGTTATAAATGGGTTATAGACAACAAAAACCAATATGGATAATAAATAGGTTAAACCCATATATGATACGTTTAAATTCATATTTGGATTTGGGTTGAGTCCTAAACCTATTTAAGAACCCATTTATTAAACAGGTGTTGTAAATAAGTCATAAGTTCAACTTACACATCCGTTTATCATTAATAATTATATAATACTTACATTTGATTTTATCTAATTCTTATTTTACTTCATTGACCACCCTTAATAATTTTTTATTTTTATGTTAGTCTAGGGTTTACGCTTTCTCTTTCTACCACTTTTTTGGCTTTAATTCTTTAACTTTCTAGCTCTACAGCTCTCACAAGTCACAAAATTCGATGCTTGCCTTTGTCTTAGGTTTATTTTCCAAGTACTTTCTTCTTACGCTACAACACAATCGTATTGTATTTGTTCATTTCCTTTCTTTTCTTTTTTGTGTGAGGTTACTTTTTATGTACTTTCCTTGCTTTATTGTTTACATTCAAATTTGTAAGATGTAGCTTATTAGTAGTAATCTTTGTTATATGGATGGTATAGTTGCCTATTACTTAAATACCTAGCTTCCTAGTAGATCAGTTTTTACATGTTAGAATTGGAGGCCCCTTTGTTTATATGGAGAAACCATAGAAAACCTTTTATGTACAAAGGATTGGTTGTATGTAAAAAAGGTTAGTTAGCTAAATTATTTTTCAAAAGTTTTTCATGTAATATGTTTTATTGATATGATTTTTTTTTTTTTTTTTGTGTAGATTCTTTGATTATCCCCATTGAAGATCTTATAGAAAATGTGGTGAATTTTGAAATCAATACTAGTGGCAACATTGATTAAAGCCATGGTTCCACTTAATTTTAATAACAAATCATTGGCATTGGAAGGGTTGTTGTGGTACAGAGGATAAAACTATTTGTTATTCTTATAAATGGTTCTACTTAGTTTTCAACCTAACATATTCCAATGAAATTTACTAATTATTGTATGCAACAAATGAGGGTTCAATGACCATTTTTATTGGCATAGGCAAATTGAATTAAAGGAGATGCTCATTGTGATTATATAAAGCAAGTTTTAGAGGGGTGATTGGGATCAAATTGATTATAGTGGCTAGGTGTTCACTTATCCTTAAAAATAAAAAAACAAAAAAAGGAGAGAGAGAGAGAGAGAGAGAGAGAGAGAGAGAGAGAGAGAGAGAGAGAGAGAGAGAGAGTGAGTGAGGGAAGAAGAATAAGAAAAAGAAAAAACAAAGCAAAATATTAGAATGGTGTCATAATATTTCCACAATTAATTAATGGGTTGTATCATGGATTGAGGTTTTTTAACACAATTAATGAACCGGTTCAATTAGATGAGAAACATGCTTATTAGACATATTGGGTTATAGATTTAGGTTTTTTAACATAATTAATGAACAAGTTGTATCACGAATTGAGGTTTCCTAAACATGGATCCGTTTAGATACGGATACAAAATACGATATGGCAACATGAATTGCCAACCTTAACACACCAAAGGTGAAATGAATGAGACATTACAAGATTTTTTGTCTTCATCTCTTTGACTCATTAACTTTGTGTTTTCTTCCATTTCAATTACTTACTTCATTTGTTAAGAGTATAAAAAAGGATAGTCAATACAAGTAGCACTATACAAAAACATACCGATTGTTATTGCACTATATATTCTATAAAGGAGTTTGAAAATTTTAAAAATATATAGGGAATACTAACCTGAGAGACGATTTAAAGGAGAATGGATGAAATATTAACAAATTATCATGAGAGAGGTTGTATAGCACAATCCTCGGTATGTGTGTATAAACATTTATTGTTATGTAAAAGTACTTGTATGTGTTTGCGCACGCATTTATAAGAAAGGGTTAGGAAAGGGGCATATATGTGTTTGTGTATTGTTTTTTGCATGTGTCTATCAATAGGAGTATTTGCCTTGTGAAATTGCAAATCTGCAGCATGGAATAACACATTGATATGTCATGCTATACGTATTGTCAGCAAACCCATGCATATTAGGGTCTTAAAAATTTTTGTAAAATCGATCCCCAAACTTAATAGAATAATACTTTATTGTGTTTGATTGAATTAACGACAGCATGAGCCAATCTACTCGCATTGTTGTGCATAATAATACTTTATTGTTGTTTTTTACTACTTGACTATTTTCTATTAATAACCGTTTACTTGGTCATTATTAAAATCTAATAGTATCTCCACACGTGCAATTTTAGTGCCATTAGTGTAACGCAGAGTAAGTTTCAATTTCATTTGTTTTGTTTTTATATTTTACTGCATCAATTTATTTTAATCTCGTCACTTTGATTTTATATTTTATCAGTGATGTGTACTTTTTTCCCCCTTAATATGGATCTGCATGACTAGCATTTAATTAGTTGATTAGGAGTTAGAAATGAAAACTACTCGTGTCACATTACGGTTAGTTTTTAATGATGACTGACTTAACAGTTGATAACCGGAAAATATGAGGTAGAGACGGTAGTAACTGAACTCATAATTGCGTATAAAATTTGACAGTTTGAAGCTTGAAGTGCAAATTTATAAAAATGTAAAAATTATGAGTAGTCAGCTGTAGAGGAACAACGAGTTAATTTCAAATTTCAATATGAGAAGGTTGTCCAGCTTCGTTGGGCTATTAAGGTGGGTCAAATCAAATACCTTCATGGGCTTCCAAGTTTCAATTGACGAAAAACAGTGCCAATCTGCCAAACAATTAAAATAGGGCCACAGAGTTACAGACGCATAATTTGTATACGATTCTATAAACACACAACTTTATGTTGATAGAAAATTACGGAAAATTATTTATAAAATAATCATAAAATTTAAATGGTGATTTTGAAATTATTCCAAAACTTTATGATGGAACCGGGCTATGCAACAAATTAAAGAGGCAGAGAAAAACAAAATTATATTTACACATATGATTACAACATGGACTATAACAGTATATTAGTCGAACTAAAGGTAAGGAACAAAAGTCAGAATGTTATTTATGAATAATTCAATATATATATTTGAAAAATAGTAATTGATGCATTAGAGCACTTATTAATACTCCAACAAAATAATTTGTTTACCTTTTCATACATTTGCCAATGTCATGGGATGTAAAATAAGTGTTTTAAATTTTATACGTTTCTTTATTAAATTATTTAAGAAGTGTGGCATGGATTAGTTTATTGAACCGTATAGCTTATATTGGGGATGTCAATATAAATAAATAAATATATAGATAAAAAGCTTATATACTATGTGTGCTGAATTCATCTATGAGTAAGTGAAACTCAAGCTCAAACCACTTAATAACTTTTAGAGCCCTCCTCAAGCTTAATGGCTGCACACGCTCTTGATTTTAGTGAATTACAAGTCAAATTTATTTATCATTTTGTGCTTTTCAATATAATTTTGATAAAAAGTAATATATAATAACATAAAAATTGAATTTTAGACCATTTTTATTGAATTTTGGATCAAGTTTAAAAATGTAAAACTCAATGCAACTTAGTTGAGCCTTAGATAGAGCTTGAGCTTAACTTAATATACTTTCAAATTTGATTGGGTTAGAGCTTCCATCTTGAAAATACCTTGGGTAAAAAAAGGGATATAAAAGAGCAAAAGTTGTAAAAATAACATAAAGGATGACTAAGTTGTAAGCAAAGGGTATTAAGGTCTTAAGTAATAGTTTAATGAGGGATAATATCAAAAGAATATAAATTTCCTAACCTAATCAGTGCATAATATATTATGTTATTTTCTAGAAACTCATTCTGACGTCTTGGCGCTATTGAATAGAACTCTTCCTCTATAAATCTAGGAAACCCTCAAGATACGTCAAGAACATTGTTAAATCTTATTGGCTTTTAGAGGAAAAAGTTGGATTGATTTAGATCCCTCTTAGTAGTGTAATTTATCTGAAGAACGGGATTACAAGACTTATACAACCTTCAAAGACTTCTAATGGTAAGTGAAGAGTCAATTATAGAATTTAAGTTTTGATTAAACCTAAGTGATATGCATTGGTATTTTAGGATTGTGTGTTGATCGATAGTGGAAAAATAAAGAAACTCAAAAGAATCATAAAAATTAAGGTATGGTATTCCTTACACCATAATTTTTTTTTTATAATCTTTTCATTTAAGAAGCTTTTGGTGATAATTTGGTAATTAAAGTGATAAAAGTAATAGAAAATTTTGATATTGATGGAGTAAATATTGAATATAAATTAAGGGTTTAGAAATGTAGAATTTGTGATGCATTGCTAATGAAGTTTTTGTTAAGGAGTTAGGTTGTTTTTAATAAATTAAGGGTGTTTTGAAACATGTGTTGAAGTTTTGGAGGTTAAATTGAGTTTAGAAATGAATTAGGTGAATAAAAGTGGGGTTTTTTCAAAGAATAGTGAGTGATACGACCATGTCCCTAGGTCGTATCAATAGCAAAGGCCTTTTTTTAGTGACGATCACAATGAGTGACATGAACACTTGATATAACTGTGTCTCTAGATCATATCTCTTGTAGTGATGAGAAGTGTAATACAGTCAGTGATATAGCTTAACTAATATGACTGCATCATAAACCATATCGTAGGCCATGTTCTAACAAATCGGGTTTTTCCTCTACTTTTTGATTTATTCCTTTGTTCATCAAATGTAAACCTCTTTAGTGTTTCATAAAGTGAATTTAAGGAGAATTAAATGGTCAAAAAGTGAGTTTTAACTGAGGAGAAATTGCTTGTTCACTATTTAAGGAGTTTAATGAGTATCTAATGTTTATAGGATTTATAGCTAAGCACAATTCATTGGTAAAGGATTCCAAATATTCAAGTACATGACACTTGTGTGTTGCTTGTAATTAGTTAGCTAGAATTTATATGTGTATGTTTATGTTCAAATTGACTAATTAAATATTCGACTAAATTTTATCATTGCTTGCTACTTGTATGTATGGCTAGACCTAAAGGCTTAGAGTGACAAATCCTTAGGGGGTAACAACGATGATCCTTGTAATGCATTGCCCTTAGTAGAGTCTCACTTGGAAATAATATAGGGTAGATCTAGGTTGTTGTAAAGGGGCCCAAAGAGATATGCCTATTGATACGAACTAGTAAATGAACACACGAATCCTATATTATGCGTAACCAAAGGGGTAAGCCTAAGCCGCAAGACGACCTGAATAGTAAATGATAGTTAAGGGTAAGCAAGGGTTCCCATGCACCGACGATAGATATGACATACCAACACCTCATATGAGCTTAGGTCGCACTTAATATGATGCATAAGTATGGTTGAAGGTCATTTGCCACTAGTCCATGCTCGAATGAGTTAGATAAAAGTAGCTTAAGAGTAAGCAAAAGGGTACTTAACTCAAGAGAGGGTAAAATGTTCAGTGTATTTTTCTATATATTCTGTTGCGGCTATTACATTATGTGATTATTTATAGTACTCCATTAGGGTAAGTTCTACATTACAGAAAATTATAAAAATGGATCCCTATTTGCTAAAAAGAAGGAAATTAATTTATAGGGAAAATACGAAATCGTGTGCAACAAACGTCTTCTGTTAGAAAGGATAATACAGTTGTTAGAAAGAATAACGTGCGTGCGTTTTACTCTTTGATTCTGATAGTATTGTGAGCCGAGCAGGGGTAAGTCTTTGTTTAGGTATGTTTTATGTAGGAAGTTCAACACTCTGATTGTTAGGGCAAGACTGAGGTTGGCTTAGGGACAGCTCATAATCGAGGTTGGCCTCAGATGGTTGGCTCTTAATAGTTTTTAGCTCGGTCTCAGCATCATAGGGATTGCTATATTTAGATTTGGCGCTTGGACTGGGGCTTAGCGAAGGGTTTGATTTAGTACGTTGGTTGGTCACCTCGGTAACACCTTAGATAGCATAAAGAGTGAAGTAGCTTAGCAGATTGAATTGGGGTAAGCACCACTCCTTGATGCTTAACTTACCTTGGACAACTTAGCAAACCACTTAAGAGAACTCTCGAGCTAAAGAGTGTGTAATTAGTCCATAATTCCTTACATTCCCTCTTAGTTGTTTGATATTTGGGACCAAATTTAGCTCAGCTCCAAGTTACTCCTCCTTGGGAGTGTAAGGTTAGAGGTCAACAGTGTTGAGGGAGTCTAAGACTCCATATCCTTCGGGTAATTCAACCTTATAGGCATTAGGGTTGATCCTTTCAAGCACTTTGAAAAGTCTATCTGCTTTAAGAGATAACTTGCTTTTCCTGAAGTTTAGGAATTGTTCCTTGCTAAGGTGTATCCAGACTAAATCGCTTAGTTGAAATTCTCTCTTCCTCTGTCCTCGATCTTGCTTCTCAAGCTTAATATTAGCTTGACCCAATTACTCTACAACCTTCTGGTGCATGGCTTTGATGACCTCAACTCTCTCAACAGCTGGCCGATCATCATCAACCATTAGCTGAGGTACTTAGTCTAATGGCAGCTCGAGGTTAATCCCATAGGTGACCTTGAATGGAGACATGCTTGTTACACTATAGGCGGTCCTATTGTATGCAAACTTAATGATTGGTAGGTACAGATCCTAGTCGACTGTGTTTCATTCGACAGTAACCCGTAAGAAAGTTCCCATAGTTCTATTGACAATTTCGGTCTGTCTATTGGCTTGTGGGTGGTAGGATGTGCTTTACAGTAGCTTAGTTCCCATTTGCCTCTACAACATCCTCCAAAAGTAGCTCATGAACTCAGGGTTTTGGTTTGAAACAGTGGTCCTGAGAATTCTGTGTAGCTTGATTACTTCTTGCAAGAAAAGAAAAGAAATAGTCAAAACGTTGTTAGTTTTGGAATAAGGCATGAAATGTGTCATCTTGTTAAATCGATCCACAACCACCATGATGGAGTCCTTCCCTCAGGACATCCTCGGCAATCCTAACATAAAGTCCATACTCAATTCGGACCATGGTCTGGTCGAGATCAGTAAGGGTTGATAGTGTCCTTGCTTGGCTCAACTCTTCGCTTTTCGGCAGGTTGCACACTTTTCTAACATGGATTGAACATCTCTCTTCATCCTGGGCTAAAAGAATTTGGAGGATAGTATCTCATAAGTTCGGTACTGGCCAAAGGGTCCTATCAATCCCCCTCTAAGTGCCTCATGCACTAGCAGTTCTCTTATGGAACAAGTCGGGATACATAAACTTTTCTTCCTGAATAAGTATCTATCCTCCTTGTGATAGTCATCTAGTGTCCATCCTTCCTTACAATGGGTGTAAATAGGACTAAAGTGTGGGTCTTCAGCATACAAATTCTTGATGGTTGAAAAAACCAAGTAACCTTGTCTACGGTTTGATTAGGAGGGTATATCGTCTCGATAAGACGTCAACTACTATATTGTTCTGTCTGTTCTTGTATTTTATGACATAAGAAAACCCTTTCATGAACTTAACCCACTCGGCATATCTCTAGGACAACTTCGATTGACTTTTTAGATATCTTAAGGATTCAAGATCAATATAGATCATAAATTCCTTGGGTAATAGATAGTATTGCCATAACGTTAAGGCCTGGATTAAGGAGTAGAACTCCTTGTCGTTGACGAAATAGTTAAATGTGGCTCTTCGAAGTTTCTCACTAAAGTAAGTAATAAGTCAGCCTTCTTACATTAGCACAGCACCTATGCTTAGTCTGGACACATTACACTCTACTTCAAATACCTTGTTGAAGCTCAGTAGAGCTAAGATAGGGGCTGTAGTTAGCTTTTCCTTCACATCCTCAAAACTCCCCCTCTCTTTCTCACCCTATCTAAATTCAACAATCTTCTTTGAGAGTTTAGTAAGTAGGGTCACAATTGCACTGAAGTTCTTGATGAATTGGCGATAGAATGACATCAGGCCGTGGAAACTTCTCACGTCAGTAGAATAGGTTAGCTCAAGCCATTCTATAATCGCTTTTATCTTCTCTTCATCAACTCGGATACCATCGCTACTCATAACAAAACCGAAGAAGATTACCTCAGAACGGCAAAAGTCACACTTCTTTAGATTGGCGTAAAGCTGTTCAAATCAAAGTTTCACAAGCACTTGTTGGAGATGCTCTCGGTAAGTTTCCAAGTCGAGACTATATACTAAAATGTCGTCAAAATAAACCACAACAAACCTTCCTTGTAATTCTTGGAGCACATGATTCATAAGTCACATGAATGTGCTCGGCACATTGGATAGTCCAAATGGCATTACAAGCCATTCATATAAACCATGTCATGTTTTGAATGCGGTCTCCCATTCATCGCCTTTATGCATTCGAATCTGATGGTACCCAGCTTTAAGGTTGATCTTGGAGAACACTCTTACTCTATTTAATTCGTTTAGCATGTTATCAAGTCTAGGTATGGGATACTTGTACTTAATGGTAATTTGATTGATCATTCGGCTATCCACACACATCCTCCAAAACCTATCTTTCTTCGGCACTAATAAGGTTGGTACAGCGCAAAGGCTTAAGGAATAATGTGCAGTACAGTATATTCTTCTATATATTCTATTGTGGCTATTACATTATGTGATTATTCATAGTACTCTATTAGGGTAAGTTCTACATTATAGAAAATTACAAAAATGAATTCCTATTTGTTAAAAAGAAGGAAAATAATTTATAGGAAAAATACAAAATCGTGCGTAGTGAATGTCCTCTATTAGAAAGGATAGTACGGTTGTCAGAAATGACAACACACATGCATTTTACTCTATGATTCTAACAGTATTGTGAGCTGAGTAAGGGTAGGTCTCTATTCAGGTATGTTCTATGTCAGAAGTTTGGCACTTTGATTGTTGGGGCAAGACTGGGGTTAGCTCAAGGACAGCTCACAATCGAGGTCAGCCTTGGATGGTCGATTCCTGACAGTTTTTATCTCAGCTTCGGCACCGTAGGGATTACTGTATTTAGATTTGGTGCTTAACGGAGGGTTTGGTTCAACACATTTGTTGGTCACCTTGGTAGCACCTTGGATAGCATGGAGACTGAAGTAGCTTGGCAGATTGAACTGAGGTAAGCACCACTCCTCGATGCTTAACTCACCTTGGACAGCTCGGCGAACCACTTGAAAGAGCTTTTGGGTTCGAAAGCATGTAATCGGTCCTTGATCCCTATCACCTATTGTTAGGTTATAAAGAGGCCCAAAGAGGTATGCCTAAATGCTATGATATGATAGAAACTGTGATGTGATTAGTTTATGAAGACCATTGTCATGTGTTGTATGATTGATTGGAAAGTAAAGATAATTAAATAAATTGTATGAATTATTTGTTTTGCATTTAAATGCATGTGATTTTGCATTGTTTGATCACATACATATGGTTGTATGTTGCGTACTAGGCTTTAACTCATTTATTATATTTTTAGATGCAAGACCTACAATTACATTGCTTGGCTTCAATAATTTATGGAGCTAATTGATGTTGCCTTAGGGATGGGAAGGGCAATGACTAGTATGGTATTAAAGAATATCCTAAAAAATTAAATGATAAGAATATTTAGTCTTATGTGGTATTGATTGGACATCAATATTGCTCAATTAGAAGTTACTCTAGCATTATTTGGTGATTTAATTGTATAAGATTAATTGAAGATTTTTGTAGTACTTTTTGGAGTTTTTAGTCAAATATTACGTCTGGCGTATTGTTAGAGGCTATGGACATGTGGTAGTCTATGGCATCTTGAGTTCTTAGGTATTATAGATAAAATTGTATCAAAGCTTAGGTTATAAATCCTTAAAAAAAAAAAGAAAAATAATAATAAGCAATAAATCAATAGGATGGTAAGATGATGAGGGGGGATAGAATATGGGCTAGGTTTAACCTTAAAAGGAAATTTATGTTTTAAATTGGTAGTTACATGAAATTATATTATTTAATGTCATTATTTATTTAGAATTTTCACGTAACTATTTGAAAATAATAGATGTCTATATCAACGTTTAGTTATGTTTAAGAGATTAAAAAATAGGAGTATGATACTTGAAAGTATAGATATATAATTAAAAACGGGATAAGATAGTAAAAGATAAGAATGTTTACCACATAAAAAGTACTATTAAGGTAAAATGTTTATTATTAAATGGCTTGGAGGGATACATGCTACAAGTAATATGTCTTAAGATTGTCAAATTTATAACCATAAAAATGTATTAAGTTTCATTTATCCCATAATTTTGATTAGTGGACAGAAGAAAAAGTAATGATAATAATGTAATAAATAGTAACTAATGATAATACTACTGAAATCCATGTAAGTTCATAAACCTTTATAAAACCATCATTGACTAAAATGTCATAAAACATGAAATTAATAAGACAATTAGGAAATGGGAAAATAAAAAATGGTTATAAATAGCCCTAATCAATACCACAAGTATAACAAAATAAGAAACAAAAGTATTTTTGAAAGAAGATACAACAAACAAAACACAACCCTTAAATGTGAATTATTGACTATCAAATAACTATATGGAAAGTTGAAAATTGTCAAAGTAATAAATATAATAAGAATAGATTTAAATATTACAAGAATATCTTCATATTTATAAATATACATCAATTTTTCTTAGATGACCAATATATGGGTAAATTAAGAAGCTACTAAATGGTAGTTAAGAAATAAAAAACAATCAATTGTACAGATTAGAAGAGTGTGAAATAAAGAATTAGAATCATAAACCAATGACCCAAATATCTATTATAATTTTCATGAAAAAATATAAATCCATTTTAACCACATTCCATATAGATGAAGATGTTACAAGAGCATAATAATAACAATATTAATAACTCTAATAATAATAATTAAGTACCTTAACAATAACAATGATACCAATAATAATAGTAAAGCTATCTCACTAAACTATCCATAATGAGCAGTAATGCAACGATAACAAAGAGTTCATTAACTTCTAAATAGTAATGATAATAATAAAGTTTAATGAGATGTTTCATATTAATGTACATGTGCATCCAATGGGGTTGACAAGTTTCTTTTCTCTCTTGTGATTGGTTTAAGTCATGTTAAATATGTTAGGTATTGCAAACGGTGTAATCGTATCATGTCACTTTTATTGTATAAGTCAAGTTTAGTTATCGATCATGTCTTAGTTGAGTCACATCATTTCTTGTTACTCGTTCGTCCATATCTATGTATATTGAGATGCATTATATGTAAATTACTCAACATTAAATAGAGGTAACAAAAGTATAAAAATATTCAATTGATAGCTAGTAAATAATTAATCTACAATGAAATCTTGGAAAGGTATAAAATAGACCTATAAATTTAATAATAGTAACAACAAGCAACAATAATTATAGTGATAGTAAGAAGCAATGAAGTACAAAAAAAAATTAAAAAAATTGTTTAAAGTTCACTTAAACATTTATAAGTGCATCAAATATTTTAACTACATCATAATCTATAATGACGACAATTATAGTAATATGGTAAAATCAATCAAGTATATGTACCCTAAAAGCATGAAGTTAGCAATAAGTGTTGCACCTTTAATCTAATAACTTTAAGCTCGATGCAAGTCATAAGAAAATAGGTAACTCAAGATTAAATGATGGTAGCAGTAGTAGAAGTGTCAAATTATGAGAACCCTCAAAGAAATGGTTGAGGATGGTTAGTAGAGAGAAGAATTTAACAAACTCTATAAGCATGTACTTTCTCCCGTAGAGTCATAAACTTGTTTAGGGATTGTAAGATTTAACAGATGGGGACTCCTATTGTTCGAATAAGTCTCTAATCTTGTGAGAGTTATAGAATGGTGATGGAAATGAGGTTATAAGAAGCATTGTGGGTGAAGCTCCTATTGTTAATGTTGTGGTTATTCATCTAGAGTCGGTGATATTACAATTAAATGACTAATAAATGAGAAGTGGGAGGATGAAGAGAATACTTAAATATAAAAGAGATAAAAGAAGAAAATATAAGATTTAAGGAGAATTTATTGACTTCAAAGGTGTTATAAAATTTATTGATTTATGGGGTGAATTTAGTGCAAGTTGGTTGATTAGTAGAGAAATAGTGGGAAGTTAACATGAGATAAGTGGAAGGAAGTTATAGTGTTGCTAAAAGGACTTAAGCAATTTAGTGATTGGGAATAGAGTTGACGTCGAAATTGGAAAGAAAGAGAGTTGGGTATTTAGGTGGAATCATAGATATCCAAGAGAATCTAGAGAAGATGAATTTATTTGTATGATAAAGCGTAGCAGAGTAATCACAATAAATAAGAGGTTACTTAGGAACCAATAATTGATAATTCAAAGCTAGTAAAGTTGATGCTCTCAAATAAATAAAAAGAGTTTAGTTGTTAAAGGTTGACTTATAGAGAAATATTACTTTTTGAGACAAACTAGTCATAGTTTGATGTTATTAGGAAAGTAATTCAAGTAAGCTTCAGTTCATTGAATCAAAGTAAACTAAGGATCATGTAGAGCTATAATAATGGAGATAAGTTACAAAAAAAAAATGATCAAAATTCCATGGTTAAATTATAATAATAGTAATATGGCGAAAGACGAGGTAAAGAAGAAACCTTATGTATTTGAGGATTTATGATAATAATAGGAGATTTGGTGGATAGTAGATAAAAATTTTAGGAATGATCTTGTAATGAAATAGACAGTTGAATAAGTAAAGGTAATCTTAAGGAGGAGAAATAATTAAATAAGTAAGGCTCAAGGGAGTAACTTATCTCAAAGTTAATGAAGATTATGAAAACAAGTCTCTAAAGTTGCCCTAATGTTCAAGCAACTTTTAAGGACAAGAGTTCTTTAAAGGGGGGAGAATGTAATATACCCCACCCCCACCCCCCAAAAAAAGGGGATTAAAAGAATAAAAGTCATAAAAATAAAATAAAGCATAATTAAGTTATAAGTAAGGGATATTAAGATCTTAAGCAATAGTTTAATGAGAAATAATGTTGAAAGTACATAAATTTCCTAACTTAGCCAATGAATAACATACTACGTTATTTTTTGAAAACTCATTCAAACTTTTTAGCGCTATCGAATAAGACTTTTCCATTGCAAACTCAAGAAATACTCAAGGTACGTCAAGAATTTTATTAAATCTTATTGGTTTTTAGAGCAAAAAGTTGGATTGATTTATAGAGCAAAAAGTTGGATTGATTTAAATCTCTCTTAGTAGTGTAACTCATCTAAAGAAAGGGATCATAAGGCTTACACAACCTTTAGAAACTTCTAATGGTAAGTGAAGAGTCAATTGTAGAATTTAGGTTTTGAATAAATCTAAGTGATACGCATTGATATTTTAGGGTTGTTCATCAATCGGGTGTGGGAAAACAAAGAAACATGAAAGAATCATAAAAATCAAGTTAAACTATCCCTTACACCATATATTTTTTTTATAATCTTTTTATATAAAAAGCTTTTGGTGATAATTTGGTGGTTAAAGAGATAGAAGTAATGGAAAATTTTTATGTTGATGGAGTAAATATTGAATTTGAATTATGGGTTTAGAGATGTGGAATTTATGATGCATTGCTAATAAGGTTTTTATTTAGGAGTTGGGTTGTTTTTAATAAATTGAGGGTGTCTTGAAACATGTATTGAAGTTTTGGAGATTAAATTGAGTTTAGAAAAGAATTGGGTAAATAAAAGTAGGGTTTTTTTTTAAAAAAAAAATAGCAAGTGACACAACCATTTGAGACGACCATATCCTTAGGTCATATCACTAGTAGGGGCTTTTTTTATTGGCCACCACAATGAGTGACACAACCACTTGACGCAACCGTATCCCTAGGTTGTGTCACTTGTAGTGACGAGAAGTGTAACACAGTCAATGACATGGCCTGACTAACATAATTGTGTCACAAACCATATTGTAGGCCATGTTCCAACGAGTCGGGTTTTTCCTCCTCTTTTTGATTTATTCCTTTGTTATATCAAAAGTAAACCTCTTTAGTATTTCATTAAGTGAATTTAAAATGAATGAAATGGTCTAAAAGTGAGTTTTAACTAAAGAGAAATCTCTTGTTCAATATTTAAGGAGTTTAATGAGTATTTAATGTTTTTACCATCTAAAGTTAGGCATAGTTCAATGGTAAAGGATTAAAAATTTCTAGGTATGTGATATTTGTGTGTTATTTGTGATTGATGAGTTAGAATTTATACTTGTATGTTTATGTTCAAATTGACTAATTAAATATTTAGCTAAATTTTATCATTTCTTGCTACTTATGTGTATGGCTCGATTTAGGAGATCGAAGTCACAGATATCTACGGGATAACCTTAATGATCCTTACAATATGTTATCCCTAGTGGTGTTTCACTTAGAAATGATCTAGGGTAAATATAGGTCATTGTAAAGGAGCTGAAGAAGCATATCTAAAATTAGGTTATACAGGAGCCCGAAGAGACACACTTAAATGCTAGGTTGTGATATGAGTTATCATGTGGTGAGTTTATGAAGACCACTGTTATGAGTTGTGTGACCGGCCTAAAAGCAAAAATAATTAAACAAATTGTGCAAATTACTTGTTTTACATTTAAATGCATGTGATTATGCATTGTTTGTTCACGCATATATGGTTGTGTGATGTGTATTGGGCTTTGACTTACTTATTATATTTTCAAATGTAGAACTCGCAATTATACTACTCAATTTTAATAATTAATGAAGCTAATTGTTATTATCTTAAGAATAGGAAGAGTGAGAATTACATTTGGTATTAAAGAATATTGTAAGAAATTAAATAATAAGAATACTTAGTCTTATGTGGTATTGATTGTTGATTGGGTATCAATACTTCTCAATTAGAAGTTATTTTAGTATTATTTGAAGATATAATTATATAAGATTATTTGATGCCTATTATAGTACTTTCTTGAATTTTTAGTTGAATGTTATATCTAGCGTATTATTAGATGGCAGGAACATATGATGGTTTGTGGCATATCATTAGATGATAAGAACACGCGGTGGTTTGTGACATCTTAAGTTTTAGAGCGTTATATAAATACATACATACATATATATATATATATTTCTTTATCTTTAATTTTTAGGTCATCTAAAGGCATAGCTTTAATCTATCATCCTACTAGTGATTATGTGGAGTTGCAAGTGGTCCCAAAGGAAAGACAGGTAACAGGGACGTGAGACAAAATTTCTGGGCAAATAGCAGGCAGGGCAACAAGTGATCAATAAAACCCAAGGTATTATCATATGCTTGAAGGCACTTGGTCGGAACATCCTTTGTACGCGGCAAAAGAAAGAAAGGGAAAAAAAAATTAGAAAAAGAAATCAATCAACTGTTACAATAACATTTAGAATAGCTATTGCGATTTGTTCTTATGATATTTATATAAATAAATTTCAGATACAACCATTTAATAGACGTAAAAATACAATTTTTGAGCAGCAAGCTGGGAGGAAAGGAAAATGTTGAGCTTTCATATATTGAAGCAAGCTAAAGATTCTTTTATTTATCCAAAATAAGATAATTCTATTCACAGGTCATCTTAATATTGAAAATATAATCATGTCTGTATTACATTAAACTTCAACTTTAAATAGAAAAAACAGATTCTACATTTGGAAAAAAAAAATCAATTGATAATACACACGATGTATATATATATATAAATCTGATTGGTAATTGCATATCACATATACTTTAAGATGGCATATACTATTCAATGATTCTTTCTCGTGGATTTGGTTGTAGCTCCCACCCTGGCTAGCTAATTACCGCATTCAATTTATACTGATGTAGCTTAAGGAATAATCAATGTGAACAAATTAAAGGCCTCCAATATATCTCATGGATCAACCTGGGATCGCATTCTTATAAATGTTACCAATCAGATGTCTTGCAATCAGCTTGTCATCAGGAGGCACAATCCCAAATATAAAAGAAGTTAGTTAACAAGATAGCTTCGTCAATTCTAATGAAGAAGTGGAACATCCCTCTATTATTATTCTCGTATATGTCTTTATCTTGCGTGTCTTCAAATTCATCGACTCGCATAGAGATTAAAAAAAAGAAAGAAAGAAAAAAAAAAAAGGAGTACTTGCATGCCCAACACGATCCTCGTTTTGGCCAGGACTGAACAAGGAAACCTAGTAAGGCCAACACATAATAATGAGTGTTGCAAGGATTTTTCAGTTAAATCTCAACATGTACTCTTTCCCTAGTTAACTTCTTTCTTCAGAAATTAAATGCTTGCCACAACAGTATTGTTACTGGAACCCATTGACATAATTCAGAAAATCGATAAAAGTGAAAGGAAAATGTACTAAGAAAAGGGGATTTTCTATGTATTTTACCCACGCGACCATTGACCATTAATTTTCCCTTTTTCACTTCTCCCCAAGCATATATAATTACCTTAAAAATAAAGTTACTTATTTCACGCCAGTGATTTCCATTCACAAAGGTCAGTCCACATAGTAATACGCGTGGACATTTTTTTACTTACATAATCGTAGTTCATAAAACATTAAAATGAAAAAATTTGCAAAAGGTGAATTTTTTAATGAGCCGATGTTTAACCTCAAAACATTATAATTAAATGAGCAGTCGATTTTTATTATCGTTGGAAAATTTCTTTGTGTTAAGTCTAACGTTAAATAAAAAAGATTCAGTATAAATGTTCAGCCAAAATATTCGTCTCGATCATCATTGTAGCCTGTAGGTTGGAGATTGTTAAGTAAGTCGACCAAAATAATTGCAGAGTGCCTATCGAATGACGTGTATCATGTTTTGCTCCACTATGTATATGACTTTACATATGCATGTAGTAATCATTTTTTAATTTTCTGTGTCGCTTTTCGGTAAAAATTATCGATCTCCCTGCCCCAGCAAGCAGCTCTAAAACACAACTGACCGTAAAAAGAACTTAGAGAATAGGAGAGTACAAAAAAGCTAGTAGATCAAAATGGAAAGGAGATTTATTGATATAGAAGAAGAAGAAGAGGAGGAAGAAGAAATGAAGATGATGCATCATTTAATATTACTCCATTGAAGTTTTTTTTTTGTATTAATACAACGTTTGAACTATTAAAATAAACCAAAGACAAGAGAAGCGAAGACACGTGCGGGCCCATTTATCCCTCTCTTCCTCCCCATTTCTTTCATTAAACATGTTTTAAACACATTAGCTCTCATTTACTTTTAAAGCCAAAGAGCACCAGCTTCCTTGAGAAGAGGCACCAAGGTGCCATTAATATGAGAAGCCATGACCCTGTCCATCGCACCAATTAGCTTCCCTCCAATGAACACAACTGGCACCGCCGGTGAGCTTCCCAGCAATCTCATCAACGCTCTCTCCATTTCCTTCCCTCGCGGGTCCTGATCGAGCTCGAAAACAGTTGGGTTCACGCCCATCCCGCAAAATAACCTCTTCACCGCATGACACATGCAGCAACTGCTTATACTAAATATCACCACTGCGCTCTTTGAAGCCAGCCGTGCCACGCGCTCCAATGGGTCGCTTCGCATTGGAATGTAGTTGTAGTATGATGATGATGAACCCCAGTTACTCTCTGTATGATACTGCATTTTCGTATTAACCTATATAGATAGCTCTACGTCCCTACGTGTGTGTGTTTTATAAGAGAAAGAATATGCAAAGATTGGTATTGTGTGTGTTTGACCAACTGATATGGTGTTGTATTGTGTTGGAGTATGGTGAGCGAGCTGTGAGGTATATATAGGGAATGTGTGGGTGCGGTGTAGATGGGGGGTGGAGGGGTGGGGAGGGATTGAAGGGCAGCATTGTAAATAATGAGAACATTGTCAGATGTTGTCGCGACGCATGCGCTGGTGATCTTGTGTGCTTCTGCTTTTAAAAGGATTTTTGTCTGTAGTTGTATAGCATTTGCTGTACTATGCTCCTAAGGCTTGACTAGAAAAGGTACTAATATGCATACATATAACACGTTTTGACTTACATCAGCTATATTTGGTATTTGGACATCTCCATCATTACATCATAACATATGAATTCAATCTCCATCTAATATTGGATTATTTTATCATTTGTCTAAAATATATTTTGTATTTCTAGCCTATCTTATAAGTAACTATGGGTATGAGGATTCAAGTATGAAGGTCATATACATGCTACATGATAAGCTCACTATATGTGAATAGAGAAATCATTTAAAAAGCACATGAGGGATAATCAAGAGAAAAATGTAGGGAGGAGGGTAGACAATCTTAACGAGAATCTAATACTTACGTTAACTGGTGGAGGAACACGAATGCATTAATCTCCATTATTGATAAAGGATATGAAAGCGTTCTTGTGATATTCAAGTATTTGATCTTTCATGACGAGAATCTAGTAAAGTAACAGTGTTCTTGCCAATTCTCTCTTGTCCAAACAAAGGAGGGAAAGCGGTATTTATAGAAGATAGCCCTTAATCTCATTCGTCGAATCGTGATGATAATCAAGGGCTAAAATTGATTCCTTCCTTTTTAAAGGACTTAAGATGGGCTTACTATACAAGCTTAGGCTCAAATAGTCTTATTTTATTAGTATAAGCCAAGTTAAGAAAAGTTATATTGGATGGACTGATCTAATAAGCTTTATTATAAGTTTACCATACTAAATTTCCCTTATGAACTTAGCTCTTTAGGCCTTATCACCTATACCCAAAGAGTTAATATATATTTCAATTATTAGGCTCAAAGCCTAAATTCAAATTTAACACTCTATAGCAACTTTAATTCAATTCAACTTGTGACATATTTGACTATATGCTATGTTTATATTGGCAACACATATTGTAAAAATGTAAAATATGTGGAACTAGAAACTTTTCAATAAGAAATAATTATATATATGCTAAAGTAATCGTAAAATAATAACAAATAAGTAAAATTATAATGTAATGTTTTTGTAGTAATATGATTACTAATATAAAATTCTAATTTTGAAATTTGGGTAATTTAGAAGCTTATGAATGATTTTATAGTATATAAAAATTGGATGTTAAAAATATGTGTTACAATTATGAAACAAAACTTTGAAGCTACAATCACATTTAGTAATAAATTATAATTAAACTATTTCGAAATTTTGTTGAAAAATATTACAAAAGAGTATATTTGAAAAATAACTATGTGCTTGTATCTTAAATTGAAAACTTCTTATATCAAACAAATATATTCGCTTCCCTTTCTCGTGCTATTACAAGGTTTACCTCATCCTCATCAACTTAGATACATAACAACAAAGTAGAAAAGACCCTATATAACTTTGACAAAGATCTACTTAGATAAGTATAGCACACTTTTATTAAATTATAAAAGAGGTATCAACAATTCATAACTCTCTTCTTCCTCCTTTCAACATTTCAACATAATACAACTCTCCCTCATCAACTTTAATCTTCCACTACTTTCCAAACACTATTAAATTTAATTATGTAAAGTCCATCGAGTCACTGGTGAAACAAGCATTTTACATCAATCAAGAATCTCTATAAATTCTGCTTTTATAGCCCCAACCAGAATGCTAAGTTATTTTTGCTCCATTTTTGCACAACCTCATTATCTTTCATATATAAATTGTCAAACTATTTCCATAGATTTTAGAGTTTGATAAAAATTACTTTACCATGACATCTACATTGCTTCCTTAGAATTTCCTAAGTATCATGTGATGTAGTTGCACTCATATTTCATGGAAAGATCAATCGACTATCCTGTTATTGAATGAAAGATAATGCTTTAGCATCTTTCATAATATTTTCCTTATGCTCTTTTCTTTGTGGCACCTTTTATGTTGCTTTTGCCTCTAGATTAGCTATGGTAGTTTTATAACCATTTTCAATGATTTCCTACAAATCATATTTTTCACCAATAAACATGAGAATACCTTATTAGGAAAAATTGAATGTTGCATTATTGCTTGTTAATGCTATGGTTATGGTTTGTATACAAGTGTTAATGTGTTTAAGGTTTTAGAAATGAAAGGAGTTTAGGCTCTGATACCAAAAATATGTTGAGTGCAAATATAGAAATGATTTTTAAGAGATCAATAATACAAGTTAATAGAATAAGAATGGAAATTGGGGGCTACTACAATCAAATTATCATCTCATTATCTCATTATTAGGATACCATTCAATTCACATACAAAATGAAGGGCTTGAATTCCCTTTATTAGGGACAAAGGTTATCAACTTTTACCGACGATAGACAACACATCAATAAGAAAAAACTTTACCACATACAAAAGAAGATAGTTTATCATAGCCTTACATTAGCTCAACTATAACCAAGCTATATATTCCTTCAACATGAAGCAAATTTCAATGCTTATAACTAGTTGTAGATTATTATTATTATTATTTTTAGCATTTCAAACAACCCCCCTCCCCCCCTTAACTTTTTTTTTTTTTTTTTTTGGCTAAAGAATATGAACTTCAATTCATAGATAGAAATCAAATACACATCTCAAAGAAAGATTCCATTTCTTCTTTTTAAGTTTTAAACTTCTAAATAACTACACTTCTTTCAAGTTCCTGTTATATTTGTGCAAACCGATAGAAGATGATTTACTAACGTATATCTCATTTGTTTCGAGTCTCTAATAGCAACATATTATCAAAAAGTGTATTGAAATAGAAAAATCTACATATGTTCTAACAAAAACTATAGCATAGGAACATAAAAATTTTGATTTAGTTTTAGATTAGCTAGTTATATGTTACTTCTATTATATAGAATATCATGATAATATATTGTTCTTGCATTCCTATTGGTGATTACATTCAATTTTGCCAAACAACTTAGTGTTTATTTCAATTAAACAATGAGCCAAGGTGAGTATGGAATCTAGGGCTATACAACATTATTTGTGTTTTTTAGGTTAGTAGTTTGCATGTTTTGCAATGTTATTGAGATCTATTAATGATGCATGAACTAGGAAAGTAAATATTTGATTAAACAAATAAAGTTTAACTTGAAGTTACTATTGTTTAGTTCATTTAAAAGTTGCAAGGTTCTGAGTTTGGAAATGACTTATGGAAGCAAGTATTAGGGATCGTTTAAACGACCACTTATTCTCCATATGTTCTTCATTTAGCAATAGGCATTGAGATTTCACCGTGTAGTTGTCCTAATGACTTTATAGCTATAGGGTTGAATTTTTATGATTTCTAGATGCTACTAAATATTATTTAAATTCACCCTTATCTAAGTTAACATGATTATTTTGTATTTTGTCATTCTCAATTTAAGATTGCTATTAATATTAAAGATTGATTATTAATGACATTTTTATATTTCCTTAACCTACTTAAGTAGGTGATTAGGATTTTTATTACTTTTGGTAAAAATTACATATTAAAAGATGAATGTTTGGATTAAGTTTAAATAGAGGATAAATTTTCTAGTAGTTTAAATCGAGAATGAAACTTTACAATGGTTCAAATAGAGGATAACTGAGAGGCAAAGTCATATGAATACAATGGCTCTAATTTAACTATGCCAAATCTTGGTGCTATGGCACATTATATGTACAAAATATTTATTTTCTATTTAACATAAAATTATCATATATTTGCACTAGCATAATAATGTTTATTCTTCACTTGCACAAATTTAGTAATATTCATACTTTATTTGAACCACTAAAAAGTGAACCTAACTTTAAATATTTGTCCTCTAGTGTGTGTAATTCTCCTTATTGATTTCTCCATAAATTGATTAAGCTTTGGTGGATGTAAAACACTATGTATAATGTTTATTAAATCATACTTGGTGTTTTAGAATTCTTGCATATCGATCTTAGATTGTCTTATATATACGTACGTACATACATACATACGCATATTTGTATATGCATACATATACATATGTGTACATATAGTCAACCCATATTAGGTTAATTAGACACTCAAAATCCAAATAAAACTCAACATATATAGCATGATTTTTTATCTATATTTTAGATGGCCATCACTGCTATACTATTGACGAAAGGGTTTGAGAAATAAAATTCTTACTTTACCATCTAAAAACTAAATGAAGTTAAGATTGTCACATGCTCGATGGAGTTAATAATCTCACTCTATTATTTAGTATTTTGTTTACGTAAATTCAAGAGTATACAAAGATAGCCATGGAGGTCATAGATTAGTGAATTTTTGGATAACCTAGACATTGATGGTGGAGAATAATATTATGCTTGGTTCATTAAGATGGAACAATATTGGAATGGTTCATTGAGATAGAATAATAATTTCTCTAATGTTTTTTTTTTCCTAATTAAGGATATTTCAGAAATGAAATTTACATTGAATAGGGCATATTAATTTTTCTAATGAAAAGAGGGAATATAATTTATTTTTATCGATTCTACATTCCAATGAATAGGCATTACTTGCCATAGTGTTTTCCAAGCCAAATAAGGGGAATCTCTTAAGTAATAAAGGCAAAATGATGGTTCTCCTAATTAAGCAAGGTTAAGGATGGGCTAAACCTAAGCTTCACACTAATTAATAAAAAAATATGTTGAATGGCATTCATATGATTGATTATGCATAAAATATGGTTGATAACTTGCTTAGAATTACTTATATAGATTATAATGAGTGTTCACCCCTATATAAAAGTTTCCTTTTTGTGGGGTCCCATATATATAACCCTTAGATCAAACATGGTTGCAAACCCTTTAGCTCTTAGGTATTATTGTAAGGAAGTATGTAGCTACAAACATAGAATAACCTAATTTTTGTTATTATTTTATAAATAAAAAAAACATTGTTCTATATGATCCTAGCAAAAGAATAGTGTTGTATTAAGGTTGTTGTTGTGAAGATCGTTATTTCTTTATTAAGTTATATTTTCAAGTTAATTTGTATATGCTACGCATATTTCTAGACTCGTCATGTGTGTTTGATGGGGATTATGATACATTGGGAAGTACCCTCTCTCCTTGAAGGAATTTAGAGCTAGTTACCAAGACAAGGGTACTTTATGGAGTTTGATAGCTTTTGATGGTATTATAGCTTAAGATTAAACCTAGGAAGAAACTTATATTAGTTAGAATAATATGTCAAATATCAATATCATCGAGATTGATAAGTGAGGTTGGGTAGAACTTAGGGAGTACTTAAGCCCTTAAGTTCATGGAGTTAGTAAATTAAAACTAAAACATACAAACTTAAAAACTTCATGTTATGCTAAATAAAATCCATGGGGACTAGATCACTTTCACATGTTAGAAGGAGAAAGTATAATAGCATATAGAGTAAGATTGCATAAAATACATGTTAGATATCACTCATATCCTTGTTACATGATGATAGACCAAATAATGTGCAAATGGATTGCTAGACTTACTAATGATTGGATGATGACTTTGGATAGACTTAGTTGGATTGATATAATCTCTACAATTAGTATATTGCAATCTTTACTCTTAAAAATGCTATAGAGGGCTAAAAGAAGCCCTAGATTATATGTTTATGTGAAAGCTTGATCATCATTTCAGAAAAGGACTAACATTGAGTGTACAAAAAACTTTTTCAAGTGGCTTTGCTAATAAACCTCTAAGGTAGGAAAATCAAATGTTAAAAAATTTAATGTCTATTGCTTAAGTTTTTGATATTGAAAGAAGTTTCCCTATTAGATTGGAGGAAGATGATTGAGATTGCTATCAAGATGTTCCATTGTGATGTGCTTAGAAGCTCAATAGTCACTAGGTTCTATTGTAAAAAATCAAATGAGTCCTCTAAGATATCGAAGAAAGGAAGATGGAATCAGGTTTAACGAATTCATGAGTTGCCCATAAGGTTATGACACACCAAATGAACACTATAAGACTTAATCTCTACTTTGATATTACATACAAAGTATGAATTAGGGTTACTCACTATAATCCTTGCTAAATGGATTGATAACAGCGGGATAGGAGAGCTTTTATAGAGAATTCTTAAAGGGTTTTTAATTGAAAAGTTATAAGTGAGATAAGTCTCTAAAACCTTAGAAGCATGGACTATTTATACATAATGGCAATTTCGTAAATAAAATGAAGTAAAGGATGTCCTAGTAGTAGTCCGGTGAATACAAAATAAAATATAAGGGTACTTTAGTAAAGAAAACATAAGTAAGTAATCTTAAAGTCTTGTTATCCTAGATGAGTAGACTTGGCTGAGCCGACTGGACCTAACCAAGCCAATCAAACTTGATCGAGTAGACATAATACAATAGAGTAAGGCAAGGTAGAATATAGTAGAAGAGAATAATAGAGCAAAATGAGGAGAGTGGAGCAGCAGGGTAGAACATTCAGAGTGGATAACATGAGAGTCATGCTTATTTCGTTAATCTCTTAGAACCCATCATCTTCCCTCCCATGAAAAAGTTTTGACTCAAAACTTGGCACCCTCTTACTCTAAAATCTACTTAGGTTAAATACCAACCTGTAAAAACTAAACAAAATGATACAGAGATAGCTTGAGTCCATGATAAGTGCTGGCATCATACTCGTCTCCTTCCACTCATCATGTGCACCATTAACCAAACTCTTTATTAAAGCCCCTTCTTTCCACTCATCATGTATCCGATCAATTATGTTTAAGTAACTCCAGTAACAATCGATCATAGGGAACAACAAAAGGTCTAACTTAAGTATCATGCTAGGAGTTTGGGGTACCTGAACATGTAAGGCTTTAACCATTCCTTTACCTCATCCACTTCTACCTCTTCAATCCTTCTACAACTAAATTCTTTCTCTCTCCACCAATATAGTTCTAACACTTCTAAGATAAGTTTTTCGAGTAGGAGTACATCGCAACCCCAATACAAATATCCATCATCATGACCATAATAAATACCAATAAGTAATCTATAATATCTCATAGGTATAAGGCTACTACAACTCTCACCAATCCCAGATAATCCCATTAATGGTTAAGATAAGGAAGTCTAATAGGTAGGGGATAGATGTAGTAATACTTGAGGTCATCCTCAGTAGCATGTATGGTTGGTAATTGAATCACATGGGGAATATGGATGATACGTTGTGATTCATCCGATCTTCTTAGGATGTCTTAGAAGGTAGTTTAGCTCTCTACCTTTGAGTGAAAATCTTGATAGCTCTTAAACCTCCTTCAATTCTTGCTCAAGGGTTTCAAGGTATCACAACTTGCCTTTTACCATAGAAGGAATAAGCATGCCTTATTGGGTGATAGCAATATTGCGACTTAACTTCCATGGACTACCTAAACACATATAGAAGTTATTAATATTAGCTACATCGCATAAAACCTCATCTTAGAATTTATCAAAATAGAATGTTATTTTGGCTTACTTAGTGACTTGAATCACCTCTCCATTATAGGAAAACTCATATGGACTAAGGTGATCAATAGTTGTATATAGTTTAATCTCTTGACAACAACTTTAGAGACAAAGTTCACAAGATAATTACTAACCCAAATTAATATGATATTTTCTTGGAGTCTTCCATCAAAGTAGAATTTCTTCGTTGCCATATTCTAAAAAATTTAACTATTGATCAATTTAATAGTACCTAAGCAACTCTAGCTTGGACTATTTTAAAATTAGCTAACATAGTATATACGAACTTCAACTCAAATGATCTCTTAATGTGTAGGTAGGTCAACAAATTCATGTACGGTTGACTTGGATAGGAATTTGAAGTATTTCTTCACCATACTATACTTGATAAATTTAGCTTGGCACCTCTCATACGAACTTGACGATGATCAATACAATTCAACACTTGTCCCCAATAGAATTCTAAAGTACACTACCGCCAATAGCTTGGCACACTAGTTTAGACAAGTTGGCAAATTTCACTTCCATACACAATTGACATCTTAGCAATCGTCCAACACTAACAACAACTTGGCTATTTACGTAGTACAACAAAATCCAAGATAGCTCAGCACTTTAGATTGTAGTAGCTTAGAGGTTAGATGGCTACTGTAATTTAACTCAGGCAACGATTACAAAAGCTCAGATTCTTGCTAGTTGCACAAAGTTGTAGTACGCATACACTATAGTTGGAGTTCATGGTCACAACAACACTCCTATGGTCCTTGCTCAATCCTAGAAATCCAATCGCATATGTCACCAGACACTACACCACTTACACTCTATAGTTAGATTCTCAAGTATACAACCTACTGCTGCACTTGAACACACTTCTATACATCTCCTTCTTACTTCAGTTCAACTTGGTACACTTAATAATGTGTAGTTCAATTCAACTCAGATTGAAGAATTTAGCTCGAAAAATACTTTGTTATAGCAGCTTAGCGTGAACACAATCCCTACTGTCACATACATCGACTCATACATAACTACACTCTCACAAGTTCACCACCCACCATTGCACCATAAAAACCTACTTACATAACCACAACATAGCAGCATATAGCTACTGTACAAAGTTGCAACATAGTACTAACACCTATGATAGCAGCAGACACCAACCACCTACTCGTGGCACCTTAAATTAACCAATGCAACACCCAAGAAAGGCACCACCACTTGCTATTACTATAACAAGGACAACCATCACCTAGAAATACATACATACACACACACATACATACACCGAAACATAGATTTGAAAACCCCTCTATAATACATGACTCAACAACAAATTACTAATCGTCCTGTACACAAATCATGATACAATGCCTAGTTTGAATCTCCTTTTCACTCCTAACAAACACAAACCTACCACTAAAACAATCAGATGCATACATAAGTCCATTGTTGTACGAACTTATTGAATACCTAAAAATCAATACTGTATGCCAGAGATAATTGCAATTGAATGCCTCAAACAAACCCTAAGGAACCTGCAATTGTGTGGACTCAAAACCCTTTTCACTGTTTCCCTTTTAAATCCTTCTTTGTAGCATAATAAGTATACCTACTATAAACTAAAAGAAACCCCAATAATTGCCACCATGCATTTACTAACACTTTCTTCTTCAATCATTGATAATGAAAAATTTATTTATTTATTTCATATCAAATCTTCAATTACCGTAAAGGAACTTCAAATCAAATAATCAGTAACCCACTTTAAAGAACTTCATAGATAAACCTAGTAGTAAAATATCCCAATCTACTACCATAAACCTAAATCACTAAAACCTTGTAAATTAGTCCTTTGTGTTACAACAACACCTAACAAATCAACACTTTCTTGAATACAAATAGAACATATATGTGCCTAAGAACTCTCAACCTTATTTGGAACCTTGAGCTTTGATACCAATAATATATGATGTACCTAAGAGCTCAGTAATCACTAGGTCTTACCGTACAAAATCAAATGGGTCCTCTGAGATATCGAAGAAAGGAAGATGGAATCAGGTCTAGCAAATTTGTAAACTTCCCATAAGGATACGATATACTAAATGAACACTACATGACCTAATTTTTACTTTGATATTACATACAAAGTATAAATTAGGGTTAGACGCCACAATCCTTACCGAAGGGATTGATAAGAGCAAGATAGGAGAGCTTTCACAGAAAAATACTCAAGGGATTTTTCATTGAAAAGTCATAAGTGAGATAAGTCTCTAAAACCCTACACGCATGGACTATTTATATATAATGGCAAATTCATAAATAAAATAAAGTAAATGATGCCTTAGTGGTAGTCCCATAAATATAAAATAAAATATAAGGGTAATTTAGTAAAGAAAACACAACTAAGTAATCTTGAAGTTGCGCTATCTTAGATGAGTAGACCTGGCTAAGTTGATTAGACATAGCTAAGTTGACCTAAACTGGCTAAGCCAACTAAAGTTGGTCTAGTCGTCTTAACTGGGCCAAGTCAGGGCTCAGCCAATTGAACCTGACTTAGCCCAGTAGACATAGTACAACAAAGCAAGGCGAGGCAAAATATAGTGGAAGAGAACAGTAAAGTGGTAGGGCAGAATAGTTAGAGTGGACAACATAAGAGTCATGCTTATTTGGTCGGTCTCTTGGAACTTATCACATTAGCTACTTTTAGACCCTATTATGAGGATAAGGGTAATATGTTATCTAGTTCAAATTTCTTTTTTCTTCAACTTATAAGCTTACATGTGTGTGTTTGTATGGACATGTGAACGCGAAAAATTGTCGAAATTGATCCTACTTAAACTAGAAACATATGAAATTGATAGAATTACTCTCTAGAATAATTTTTTAGGAAATTGCTTTCTTGTGCAAACTCTTCAAAGCAACGTCTAGTCTTACTAAGGAGATTTATGCCCAATACTAATCATCTTACGATCATCATACATCTCTTAGCCACCAACCTTATCAGTGCCATTAAAATTAGTACTACACAAGGATCATATTTTCTTAGATATGCTTCTCTTTCAATAATTCTTCAAATTCATCCTTCTACATCCCATTTTCTATCGAAATCACGTAATAATGAAGCATAGTAAGCAAAGCTAGACTTAGAAATTTGAAAAATATGATGCTTAATATTTAATATGTGCAATATACGATCAACAAACCCTTTTGGTAAAATCAGTGATGTTAGACTTGGGTTGACCCCTTTAGTCTAACTTAGTTCAACTTGACCCCTCTATAAAATCGATTTGAATCACCCCCTCGACTCTCATTGATAGTAACATTAATTCAACCTAATTGATCTAACTAATCTAACCCAATTCCTGTAAGAGCCCATTAGGTTTTTTTGGGTTAAGATATATGATTTTCTCTTGTGTTTTCTAGTATATACACTAATTTACTAGAAAAAATAAATGTACATTAAAGAAAACGAAAAAAAAAAAAACTATGAGAAGTTTTTAACTTTTAATTCTTAAGTATGTAAGAAAATTTTATTACTTTATAAATAAGTATAAATTATATTGTAATATTTTTATTGATTTTGGTTCAATCCGATTTGACATTGATTTAACCCTCTCAACCTTTGACCTTTTTCCCATTCTCGAGTCGACCTTCTAGTCCAAGTTTGATAACATTACGTATAATCTCCTAGAACTCCCATAACACTCCTTTATATTGCCTTGTGATACTTAATCTTGTTATGAACTTCATAAACACCTCCTACTTCTTTCAGCAACTCTTCTATAACCTTTATAGAATATGTGAAAGTAGTTGATTGTTAGAGTTAGGTTTTGATTACTATTTATAGCTTCCCTAAACCCAAATAGTTCTCATATTACCTTGATTCAATAGATAAAACTCTCCTTACTTGAGTGCTATGCATCAATACTAAGGTTACTAAGCTTTAGATAATATGCATCCATATCCACCAAAATATAATACACATCATGATAATAGCACCCAATGAAATAAGAAAAAATACCTTTAAGTTACATACATGTCATCCCCATCCTTTGTCCACTTGCCATCGTAAGGGTTAAGATGCTTCTTAACCAACACATAAGACTATCCATAAATATTATTGATGTTCCTAAAACACCTAGTATCAATCACCAACTTGAACACTTGCTTGGTAAGAAAATTCTATCAATTCTCAAGTTGGGAATAAGAACAATAATATACCCTCCCCATCATCCTTTCAATCCTCTATATGAAAGCCAAATCATTTCTGTAGATACTCATTAGACATGTGTCCTCGCTTATCATACAATAACATTGAACAACCATCAACTTAGCATATGGATTGGGTTGGCTATGTGGCTCTCTACTCTTAATCCCTTTTTGGTTTTCAATTGCCTTCTCATATTTACTCTCTTCTTAGCTCCCAAACCTTTTGTTTTCTTCCCATCATTAACTCGTTTAATTCCTATCTTATCTACATCACCTCTAGAATCATGCATATGACTATCATATTTGTCCGGTGGTTCTTATAGAATCTATTTGGCCATTAATAAGGGTAGGCAAAAATACCAACTAAATTGAACAAATCCATAAACCGAACTAAACCAAATAGCAAATATTGCTTTTTTTAGAATCTGATTTGAAAAATTTCCAATCTAAATTAAACTAAAAATTTATTGTTGATTTGGAAAAATAAACTAAACCAATTCATAAGACCAAACCAAACCATTTTATAGAAAACATAATAATATTTTACTTGCAACTAAACAATTTCTTTTATTATAATATAACATTTAAAAGAATTTTTAATTTACATTTATTGAAATATATATGTATTAAACATTTAATTATCATAATGTATAATTTATAAATGTAGTTTGACTCAAAATTTATATTATATGCTATTTTTATAAATAAAATTAGCTATTAGTAAATATAAATTTCACAAACCTCTATTATGATAACAATACTTATTATTATTAAATAAATTCAATATTTTTCACATGAGATTACATGTTACGCAAAAATATTTTCCTAAACTAGAAGATATAGTCCAATTTGTAAACTAAATCGAATAAAACTGAAATTTTATGATTTTAAAAAATTCTTAATTTGAATTGAATAGTTTGATTCAAAGTTATAAAAAAAAAAAAGTGAACCATATTTTTATGGTTTGGTTTGATTCAAAGGAAAAAGTGAACCAAACCGAATTGTGCATGTTAGTAGCCATTTATACCACATTAGTGGCCTTAATATGAGCTTTAAGCATTTAACAACCAGTCCTCTTTCAAATTTGTGGGACTTAAATGGTCAGTATATTTAGCTACTTATTGACCCTCACTCTTATGCAAATCATTGCACTCTATCTAACACATAAATTTTGCTACAAACTTGTGCATACGTTTAATCACTACTTGTACCAACTATGAACTTCACCTCTACCTTCTCTATTCTTATGGCTCTACACTCTCTCCCACCATGTTGAAGTTGCTGAAATTAATCTACTTGTTGTTTTGCCCTCTAATATCCCCATGTTAATGAAAATCAATTCATAACAATCAAACAAAAATTTCTATGTAACCAATCTCCCCTTTCAATCGGAGGGGTCAACTATAAGTTTATAATCACTTACATCTACTTCTCGTGTAATCAAGTATTCAAGATCTCAATAGACACACTTCCCCTCCAAATAGAAATGAACATTATATGCTTCCCTACCATGGTTACTACCAATTCTAAAAACAAGCACACCAAATAAGCTTTCCCTAACTCATATTCCTCAACATCCATTATATAAACATCTCAAACATCACTTATTCAACATGTTGTATACAAGTTGACTATGCCCACATCTTTGTTACTTCATAATGACACAAGATGGCATCCTGTTTCATATGCACACATATCTAAACACTTGATTTGATCAATGGTGTTTTGTCAAAAGTTCTTAGCCTTCACTAGATTTAGAGTTTCAATTTCCCTATTATTGCTACTAGAACTACTACTAGCACTATTGTCGACATTACACGAAGAATGATCCTTACGTTAATACCACATAGTGTAGGTCGATTGGGAAGAAACAAAAGAAAATCCTTACAAACCTTAAAAGAAAAAAGAGATGTTTTCTTCAAAAATGTCTACAAAAGCAATTTTCGTAAATAAGCTAATTAGAAAATAAATGAAAGCTAAATATATGAGAATAAACAAGTTCTTGAAAACCTATGGTCAAATCTAGGTGTTTTAAGTCAAGTTGAGACTTCCTATAATAAATCAATTGTCATGATTGGTTCTCAATGGGCTGGTCAACTAAGGTCCATTTGACTTGACAAGTCACCAGTCAACTTGGATAGGCCACATGTTGTTTTGCTCCATGTTCTTGGCCTCTATGTCAACGACCATAGAATACAATTACCACATTCGTTTTAGAGCATGTGCAATAGGATAGCTTGATGTGTCCCCCAATAGCCATTGTCATGCCTTATTCATTGGAGTGTGTCTCTTCTTCAAGGCACGTTCCTCTGTGTAAGGATGTTGCTTCTATTTTCTTTTTTTCTTTTTTTTAATGGTATTTTTTTATTGGTTAAGTATTTTTATTGGGGCTCACAAAAATTTTAAAAAATATATATGAAGGAACCTTGCCAGTTTCTTAAGAAAGGGAGTTTTTTGATATATTGATGCAATATGTAAGAGTATAAAGTGGAATTTGTATGAATGCACATGATCTTAAAGTTTTGGAAAAGAGAAATTGAATATTTAGCCATTTATCCGAAATGCATGATTTCCCCAAGGAGTAAATTGAACGAGTTAACACAAAAAGGAAAGCTTTTGTACTTTTGTCTCTAATTGGTCTATTCTATAGGACATACATGACGCATAAATATATAGATCGATGCAATCTAGGATTAGCATCATTGATGTTTTTATTAGATGAAACCACGACTATATAATTATAAGAATTCCATAAAGACAAAACATCAGCATGTCTCATTGGAGTTAGCTAGTATAACAATGATTATGTTCTAACGAATCATCATGCCTGCTCGCATTCGGGGGTTATCTATAACGCCCTAATTCTCCTAAATTGACCTACCTCGCGAGTTGTACTCGGTGATCTCATTTTGTCTTCTTCTTACTATCAAGAACCAGCATAGTATTATTCTTCTTTCCAATCCAAATAAAAATTAAAATTACCGTATGAGTCGGATAGTTAATTGCAAAATCGTCGAACAAACCATTTCATGTCATTTTCACATGTAGGAAGCCAATCATCCAAATTAGAGTATGATTTTTCATATCTAAATTTCTAATTTTTTGGATGATTACAAAAATATGGCTTATATTTTGGGGATTTTTACAAATAAGTGATTTTACTTGTTTTTTGTAAGTACATAATCTGTGTTTAATAATTATTTGCTAGTATTAATCATTAGAAATGTGTTAACTTCCTATTGGTCAATAATAATTAATTTAAAAAATAATATTGTTAAATATATTAAATTATATAATTTAATAAAAATAAAAAAATAAAAAAGAAATAAAAATAACATCAAACTCTAGATCTTTATTGGTAATCACCTCAAGATACACGTCTACCTGCCTCTACTCAGGGAGGTCATATGACCCTCCCAAGGTTTTTGCCAACCACCCATGCCCTTAGGTCATTGACAAATAACCATATTAAGCTAATGGATCACAACCCACTACTTAAAAATTAATAAAAAAAAAAGGAGGATGAATAACCCATTGGGCCGTATTATGGAGTCACATGATCTAATTAGTTTTATCATTCTTTTTTCTTTTCTTAATTTTTAGGTGATGGATAGCCATCATTATGGGTGGATTGCACAAACCATTATGGATCGATTTACCAATATAATATTGCTATTCGTTGGACATTGAGGGGTAGACTGTGGCCAGTGACTATAGCTTGGGGGGTTGACCAACCTAATAGCCCCGTGCCATTGAGGTAATTGATCGCCTAGTTTTTATTTTTCAAGCCTCTTTTTCTGCAATTTTTTCATCAAATTGTCTAATTAGTATATGTTTAATAATATTATATTACCAAATAATTATCATGAACTAATTTAGAAGCTGTCATGTGTCCTAACGAATATTGCCAAATAACTAAAAAGTAAAATATAAGGCTAGATCTAGCTGCACGATCATAGTACATGCCGTATCTAATTTTGAAAATTGTCCTGAAAAATATGCCAAACGACACCTTAGTAAAGCAAAACTTCGAAAAAAATACACGATTTAGCTGCGATAAATTATGTTCGATGTTCCATTAATCACGTCGTAAACTAGATAATGATAGCCAAATATATTCAAGTAAACTAGACAAAGGCATTGATCCTTTTGTTTATTTATTTATATATTCGTTTACTTTTTAGAAATCAAATGGGCAGTCTTATATATTTCTTTTCCCAGAGAATAAAGTTGATTGATGTTGACCTAGTTTAATTGTAATTACCTTGTAATTTTGAAAAATGGTCCGATGCAACATGTTGACAAATTGACTGTTCTTTAGCATTGAACTCCTAAATACTAGCAAGGTTTTCGCAGTGCTTTGACAACTCCAATTCTCTATGTCGCTAAACACTTCAATTGGAAGTAACCCAAAAGAAAAAGTGAGACATGAATAATGCTAAGACTGTTAACTTGGTAGTCATGGTTCAACCCAAAAGCAGCGACAAATGTGGCAGTTTCAGGGCAAAAGGAGAACAAGGCGTGACCCTGCAACCACCAGAAGAATTCGGCTATGGGTACGGTATGCGGCGATTACCGGCGAAAGATTTGGACTCTGGACACCTATACCAGGCCATATGTCCCAAAGTTATTAAAGCACAAACCCTAAATTTGGATTCTTCTACTTGTCTCTATTATTTGGTAGGTTTCTTGTTTCTACTTACTACATCATAGAGCCTATTAAATTCTACCTTTTTATGGTGTGTAATGCATGCTTTTTTGCTGGTATAAAGCATGCATCATCCATATTTACTTTTACTGTTTGAAGCAGAGGTTGAGTTTTATTGCCTCCTCACAGCCCAACAGTGAATAGAAATTCTTTTATTGAGGAATTCGCTCGTAGGGATCTCTCTATCCTGCTTCTAAAGAGCAAATGAGATCAGTCAGCCAAGTCAACTACTTTTAATATCATCGAATATGTCATGTATAACCAATAAATACAAGAAAATTTTTGGGTTTTCCCTCATAATTAAATCCTTTCAGCTTTTGAAAACGGATGAAACAGGCCCCTTCATTAAATCAAAATTTCAATTCAAATAAAATTCATGTTAGTTTGTAGTTTATCTATAATGTTGAAAAAATATTTTGTTAAAATAATATAGATGCAGAAGTATTATATCATAATTTGAATTTCACAAGACTCTATCATGGAAGAGTATTTCATTAAGGAAATTGTCATAGGACTAGGTCTATATTAAAAATTTGGATTTATGGAAGTTATGATATGATAAAGAATGTACTTTTTGTAGTAACTTCTTCTTTTTCTTTTTCTCCTTCTTTTAAATTTTATTAAATGTAGGAGTATCTTTATATGAAAAGTCAAGTTAGCTAAAAAAACAAAAAATCTTATTTCAATCCTAGAAATGTTTTCCCACCTACTTAATGTTAACTTTTGCTCATATATAAATTGACTTTTCTTTTTTCAAGGGTAAATTGTAAATACACTCCTTTATTTTGGTGTTATGTGTATTTAACTCCCTTATCTTTAGAATTATATGCTTAAATCTCCAAATTTTTATAGGATGCACATTTAGACTACTAAAAACAATCAAAATGCACATTTTTAAAAAATATTTAAGGGCCTAAGCGCACAATTTCAAATATAAGGAAACTAAATACATATGAAGTAAACATAAAGGAAGTATCTACAATTTAAACCTTTTTTTTTTTGTGAAAAAAAAAAGGAATGAGAGATGACAATTGAAGAGGGCTAAAAATTATTATATTAGTTATTAGAATAAGCCCATTATTTATTTTGGCTTAACTCCTTGGGCCAACTCCTTGGGCTAGGTGACAAGGCCCAAGGAGTTTAGTCCGTATTGGAATGATTCAAGGAGATTTAGCTTAGCAAGCTTAGAATATGGATCGTTGGATTGGCCTGTCCGCCTCTAACCTTTCTTAGGCAGGTTCATATACTTATAAAGAAGGCTATTGGCTTTGGGCCCATTAGCTAACTCATTTTAGATAATCATGAATCGAGCAAGCTCCATTTCATCCATTGATCACTTAGATGATCTAACGGATGCTATTATGCCTAAGAGCCTATAAATACTCAATATTTCCTCATCATAAAGAACTCTTAGAGAGATTGGAGAAATGGTATTCCACTGTGAAAATTCTGCTCTCTAAGATCAAATCATACTTAGGCTAAGAATTGATCTCATTCGCTCAAGTTATAAGATGAATGCCTGAGGTCTCCTAAGACTACCTTATATGTTATTTATACATTTATGACACTGAGATTACTTATTCCTCCTCCTTGCCTTATTCTTACTTAATCATCCTTTCAGGTGACAGTCTCGTTTCACTTCTTTGAAGCAATGTGTAGCGTACTACTTACACAGTATTCACATAACCACTTCAATCAGACCCCCACATTTACATTTTGGCAACTCTACTAGGGAAGAATGATTACAAAGACATGGCACCTCTTAGGAAGAGAATAACAGGTACATCCGATACCTCATCCTAAGAGCTCAACACTAATGTTGAGCTTACTGCGCAAAATCCACTCCTATCGTTTGAGAATACTAGCCAGGACCATTCAGTGCTTGAGACTCCTTTAGATCCCATACAGATGATGTAGACAATGCAGGAAGCCACCAAGGCTTTAAATCAGTTCATGGCTATGTTCCAACCCATCATTACTAAGATGGCTTCCATCGCTATTGCGTAACAAGGTAAGGCTTTGCTAAACCATCTAGTTGCTGCACAACCAAGTGTTACTACCTTAACTTCACCAATTAATCCTCTAGCCATTGAGGAGGACCTCCATTAAGGAGGAGGTGATGAAACCCTACCCCTCCGCTAGAACCTACACTACAACCAATTCCTGCACTAGAGAATGTAAGAGTCTATTTAGGTAGCTCTTCATCTTCATGGGTGTCTGCTCCTTCATCTAATCCTACCATTCCAATCTTAGGAGGATCTACTTCTCATCCTAATCTTACCCTTGCTCTACTGCTTGCGTCTACAGCTTTTGTTCCAAAGACTTGCTTTATAACAAAGGATGACTTGGACGTTTATATGAGAGAAATACAAACTAGGTTGTCTATGGGTATACCAGAGTTAAAACTCCCGTATCACCAACACATCGCAGCAAAGCCATATCCTAAGGACTATGTAAGTCTTAAATTCATGCTATTCAATGGAAAAAATGAAACTACGAAGGAACACCTCTTGAAATTTATTGAAACCTTTGAGCCTTATAGGCTTGATGATGACTTAATGCTTAGGGAATTCTCTAAATTATTGATGGAGAAGGCATACACCTGGTATGTCAACCTCCCTTTTAGATCGATTGATTCATGAGGAATTATGTGCAAGCTCTTTTTAGAGAAATTCTTCTTTACCCAAGAATGGGTTACGATTATAGATATAAGAAGAATGCGACAAAACCCAAAGGAAGATTTGATGAACTACATAAAGCGCTTTAGAGAGCGTACCCTAGACATCCAAGATGTATGTGTTGAAAAAGGAATTAGTGAAGATTTACATTCAGGGGATGTTCACTAAGTATGCTATCCATTTGGAAAACCTTAACTTATGTTCTTTCTCTGCACTTGTCGATACTGCAAGAAGAACTAAATTGTCGACAATGGATAGAAGGTGGAAGATTTGAGAAACAAGCAACATTTGTTAGCTCAACCTGAGGAGAAAGTTTTGGAGACAACAAGAAACCAAGGAGTGATAGTTTATGAGGCTCTCTATCAATTATATCATTTCTGTACTTAATGAATAAGGTACATGCAGTACTTAACCAATAGTTACCGGATGGAAACATAAAGCTCCCAAGGATAGAGCATTTGCCGACTATAAACAAGAAGAATGACCCTAAACTTTACAAATATCACAAGATTATGGGTCATTCGACTAAAGATTGTTGGATATTGAAGAAGATATTTAATGATAAGGTCCATAATAGGGAACTTATCATAGAGAATAATGATGTACATAGTAATCCACTCCCAATAGACAATGCCCAACATGGCGCTACGAATGCTATTAGTCACAATCTGAGATAAGAGGAAGAAGATGTGCCATAAGTTGCAATACATGAAGAGAAGGAAGCAGTAATGGAAACCAACCAAGGCACACACTCATCAGTGGCTATCACCCTAATGAAAACCTTTAACTTCAGGAGGTTTTTTGATTCATTAGGATTCAACGAAGATGTATGGCTTGCAGTAGAGACTGCACTTACCTAGATTTCTACATGACAATATAGGGAGTGCAATGTAGCGTAGCCAATACGAAAGATAGCCAAAGCACATGAGAATGTGATACTTTTTACTAATACAGACATGTGCGTAAAGAACCCTAATCATAACCGTCCTCTTTATGTGGAAAGTATGCTTAATGGACATCCTATTAAGAGGACATTGATAGGCAATGGCTCCTCTATAAACATTATACCAATGTCTACATTCAAAGCTGTAAGGATAGACAACCGATGCCTGGTGAAGCAGTTTATTATAGTAAATAGCTTTACTGAAACAACTATAGACACAATAAAGTATGTTAACGTAGACTTTAAAGCTGGACCCATACATGGATCTACGTGGTTCCATGTGATCAAGGCACTCGTATCTTACCACCTTCTAGTTGGGAGAAAGTGGTTGCATGATTACATCCTTATACCCTCAACATAGCACCAGTGTATTAAGGGCTAGTGGAAGGGTAAAAATGTCTTTATTCTAGCTACAAAGAACCCATTTGAACATAACAAGTCTTATCTAGCCGATGTAGGGTTCTTTTATGAGTATGTTGAAGATGAAGAGATTGCCATTGCTAAACCATTCAGAATACCATTGCCCATATGGGAGGAGACCCAAGATAAACAAAAGAAGAAGAGGAGAATGCGAAGCTCTCATAGGGGTAAGAAGAAGCAAAGAAAAGATGAAGCCATAGAAAGTTTTGTTAGGGAGGATAGGTGAAGGGTATATCACTTATGACGGTCTTCGGGATCTAATGAGGCTTTTTTATCCTCCTTAAATCCCATATCGATGCAAGAAACCTAACCTACCCCTCCTCAAATGCAAGACCAAATGAAACCTCAAGCCGAAGAGATTGAGGAATTGAACCTTGTAGGACTAGAGGAGTCTCCACGACCTATTTTCATTAGCAAGAATCTATTTAAAGGAATTAAGGTCTATTTAGTAGAGTTGTTGAAGGAATACAGGGACGCATTTGCTTGGACATATGATGAAATGCCAAGATTAGACCCTAGTTTAGTGGTGCATAGATTGAACATTATGCTTGGGGTTAAGCCAGTAAAGCAGGGACAATGAATCTTTCATCCTAAAGTTGAAGTACAAATAAAAGATTGAAAAGTTACTCTAAGATGGCTTCATTATGCCAATTGAACACCCTACCTAGTTGGCCAATGTTGTCCTAGTTAAAAAGAAAAATGGACAGATACACATTTGCATGGACTTCTGTGATCTTAATAAGGTTTGCCTAAAGGATGATTTCTCACTACCAAATATTAACACATTGGTGGATGCCACAGTTGGACATGAATTATTCTTGTTCATGGATGGCTTTAACAGCTACAACCGAATAAAGATGGCTCCTGGAGATGCTAAATGCACTGCTTTCAGAACACTAGAAGGAAACTTCCACTATATAGTCATGTCATTTGGACTGAAGAATGTAGGAGCTACCTACCAGAGGGTAATGATTGCCATATTTCATGACATGTTGCATGACTTCATGGAAGACTATGTTGATGACATAGTTGTCAAGTCAAGATAGGCACCTAATCATTTGACTCATCTACGGAGGGTCTTTGAACGATGTCATTTATATAAATTGTGTATGAATCCCTTGAAATGTGTCTTCGAGGTAGCTTCTAGTAAATTCCATGGATTATTGTTCATAGAAAAGGAATTGATGTAGATCTAGCAAAGTTATAAGCCATACGTTCCATTCCCTCATAGAGTCTTCATATAATTTTGCAAGGATTGTATCTACAACAGCTATGTAGATGCCTTAGCAACTTTAGCTTCTAAAGTTCTCATTCAAATTACATAGAATAATTTGAATGTACTAGTTATTAAGAAATCCATCCCATACACGACTCTACAATTAGTGGATGAGGATGAAGAAGCACAAGATGATTGGCACCATCCCATCAAGGCACAATTAGCGCATCCAAATGTAACTTCCATGACAACTTTGAAAAACTTTACTTGTATTAATGGTGTCTTGTATTTTAAGGGACTAAAAGGTATCTTCTCTCGATATATTTGTGCAAAGCAAGCTCATTTGAAGTTAGATAAATACCACTAGATTTGGTATGGAGAAGAAGGGTCAACCTTGTATTATCGCATTTAGTGCGCAGGGTATTACTGGCCAATAATGTCTAAAGATACATCCCAATTACAAATTAGTTGCTCAAAGTGTGCTGAACTCCCCGACTAAGGAGAATGCAACTTTGTAGCAAGTGCAGATGATTAGAGGCACTCTTATATCGATTACCTAAAAAATAATATTCTGCCTATGAACAACATAGATGCCTGATTAGTAAAGCATAAAGCAAGAAAGTATCTTATACATGAGGGTGAGTTATACAGGGTATCATTCGTGGGAAAGCCTCTTCGATGTATAGCACCTCCTAAAATAGAAATCATATTGTCTGAAGAGCACTCTAGAGATGGTGGAGAACATCAAGGGGGAAGGAAGTTGTACCACCACCTGCTTCATATGGGATACTATTAGCCTACCATAGAAAATGATGCACTTAATTTTTCCATGAAGTGTGTTACATGCCAATGATATAGTGATGCAATCCATGCTCCTGTGGTAATATTGCATAGCTTGACTACTTTATGGCCATTTCATACTTGGGCATTTGACTTAATTGGTCTAATAACTCACCATCTAAAGGGTGCATATGGATCCTTATTGAGACTGAATGTTTCACTAAGTAGTAGAGGCAATCCCCCCCAAGAATGCAATAGGGCCTATGGTAGCAAATTTCATAAAGGAGCATATTATTTGTCGTTTTGGGATCCTAAAGCTTGTCCTTTCAAATAATGGCACCCCCTTCATGAACTCACATGTATGACAACTACTAGCTTCTTACAATATTGATCATGTGAAATCTACACCATATTATCTGAAGTGAAATGGCTAAGCAAAGGTAACAAACATGACTCTCCTAAAGGCGCTCAGTCGAATGATTCATGAAAATCATAAAGAGTGGAATGACAAACTGTCATTAGCACTATAGGCTTACATAACTTCCAAATGAGGTCCTACTCAAGTGACACCTTTCTCTTTAGTATACGGGTCTGAGGTAGTGATGCCTATTGAAGTCTTGGTTCCTTTTGCATGCTTGGCTCTCAATGCTGAATTAGAACCAGACAACTTACGTATGTTAGATCTTGAAGCCTTAGAAGAAAGGCGAGACAATGACAAGTGCAACCTTGCTAATTACTAAAGACAACTTAGTGTTGCCTATGATCGCCTAGTCAAGAAAAGATCTTTTTAGCTAGGTGATGTTGTACTTTGTGTGGTAGAGCATGTACAGTGAGGTATTCCAGCGCCAAAGTTTACACTGAAGTGGAAAGGCCCTTATAATTCATGAGGTCTATGATAATGGCTACTACAAGCTCCTTAATCTTAAAACCGATGCAATAACCCCTCCTGTTAACTTTTAATATGTTAAAAAGTTTCATTTGTAAATCCAACAATGTATTTGCAATTCACATGAATGAAATGTTCAACTTCCATTACTCTATTTCTTTGTGTTCTTTTACTTTCTTTTGCCTTGTTATTGCTGTAAAGTTAGAGATTTATCTCCTTAGCGCACAATTTTATTATGTATTCTATTCTTGTCTCCTTATTGCTGCAATGTTAGAGATACGTCTCCTTAGCACATAAGGCTAATACATGAATAAGTAAAGAGAAATCGATACAAGGTTAAGTATTGGGAAATACCCTCTTGACTATTGATAAATACGATTGGCAAATGTTACTATTGCTACTTAAGTGTGATCGACTATTTTATCTTATGTATTATTGCTAACAAGTGAGAGCCTTCCTCTAATGCGCAACACTAAATTCTAGGCTTTACAAGCCATAAGGAACAAATTCTATTATCATGACATTTCTTTTTATAATGTTGCCATTAAGTGAGGTACTACCTCCTAAAGTGCACAACGACTCCCCTGAAGGTTTTAGTGGCATAGGTTACCTCTTGGCTAAGAAGCCTTGTTATTTGATACAACTAAGCAATTGAAATAAATAAAGAATATAAAGATAAGAGGAAAGTAATAAAATTTAATTCAATCAGTAAGTTCTATTTGAAAGTATTGAAAATAACTCAAATACCGAAAAGGAAAAGAAAAAAGGGAAGAATGAGCGTTAATAAAACAAATGAACATAGCTAAACTCCGCTAAGGGTGGCAATCTAAACCTACTATGGACTCAAGGTCCGTATCGCCTAATAAATCTTTCGTTTCATAGTCTATCTCCTCAATAGCATCTTGCAAGACTTGAATCCTTACCACTAGCTCACCTCGGCTTCTCATAGTAGAATGATAACTTAGTAATCTTTTAGCTCTGGCAACAATGGGCTCTAAGCTACTAACCTTGAATTTTAAAAGATTAGCCCCTTCAAGACAGCTAATCAGTTGCTATAGCTTACCATCTGATAGAGACCTCCAAGACTTCTCAAGTAGTGATGCAGCTTCTCCTAACATTTTTACCATGGTATTAGCCAACTTAGTCCCCAACATAGGAGACTCGCTCCAAAAATCTTAGTCCATAGCGTAAAATCTCTCTAATGGTTCCAGTAGATGAGAAGGAATGTAAAATCCATGAAATGATATTATCTCCCTTAAGGTAGCTTTTGGAGTTACTACCATGTCTCTATGAGACAAGTTAGCAACTGGGGGTAGAGAGACATCAATGGATGTTGCATATACTTCACCTCCATGTGTCTCTAAGCATGGCAATGCATCTGCATAAGTATTGCCATCACTTACCTCATTCACTGACAAAGTAATGTCTTGTGCTTTGGGGGAATTATTCAACTCTTCAGTTCCATTATCATCATCAGCATCCCTATATTGGACTAGAGATTCACCATAATCTACCAAGTCCTCATCATCATTGTATGAAGTTACCACTGGTGTAGCGAGATTGTCTAGATGAACCTCGGAGCTCAAGTTAGTAGCATTGTCCTTCTTGCAAACTATAATAGGAAAGCCCGTCTCAACCTACAAGAAGAAAAAAATAAAATAAGTATATATATATACATTTAAAATAGCATGATGCATTTAATAAAGTTACCTCTTGAATAAATGCTTGCTTAGTTTGTCTCGAATCTACTAGTAGAGGTGAGGGGTGATTATTATTAGACTTTAAAGGAGGGTTCACCCATGTTGTCCTACTAGGACATTCTAATTGTTTAATAGCCCTTCGTGCATCTCCACTACCTTGAGACTTGGCCTTTGGGCATTAGGAGTTTAAAAAAGAATTCATAATGATATATAGTAGGTGCATTAAGTATATCACCTACTGAAGCAAAGGCATAAGCCTGAAACGCATCCAGATAATTCGTTCAATATGTCAACCATCCAAGGGAAGTAACCCCAAAACAACCAGTAGAAGGAAGGAATAATTGCTGCTTTTTCAGGGTGAATCTTCCTAAAGTCATTTAAACATAGTAAGTGGTAGTAGGATTCAAATTGTCAATTGTGGTAATCAAGCAAGACACTCCTTGATCAAAACAAGTTGACGCATAACTCAATGGGGAGAGTATACCATGACTCTTTGCTTTAAGAACCAACCGGCTGAGTCTTTATTGTCAAGAAGTGAAGGCAAGCTCCCTAGAATACACCATAAGAGGAACCTGGCTTGAGAATCAAGGATATTTTCTCGATTTTCCACTAAGGTAACCTCATCGTCTGAGCTAGGAGGATAAAATCCATTACTGTCTTCATATCCTACAATTTACTCGACATAAGGATAGAATGTGAATTTATCCTAAATGTCAATGAGCTATAGGAGTAACTAATCAATTGATCCCTCAACCCAAGCTTACGTACTAGGAAGAGTAAGGCTGGGTTGGTCTTGTATAGTAAGAGGAGAAAAATGTCTTCGAAACTACTCGTAAAAGAAAATTTGAAGAAACACCAGGTTTACATGTGAAATGATCACATATCAACCTTTCGAACGTATGGGAGCATAGTAATATAAGTGTCAGTAAAGGGAACCTAAGTACAAAGGGGCTTAGAGTGAATCGCTCGCCATGGGCAATGTGTATGGCTAAGAGGAAGAGTTGTAGACTGACACCTTCCTTAGGCCTTTCAGGGAATATGAATAGAGAAAGTTAAAACACAATGAAAGCAGAAAGTTCATACATGTAATGATAGGATAGAGAACGTATAGGTTGAAGATATAACTACAACACTTAAATTAAGAAAAAAAAAAAGAGTGACATGAAGATACTTACTCTTTCCCATGGCCTAGGCTTGGAACCTGAGGCTTGTCCTTTCTTCATTCGTCAAAAAAGTATGCGAGCTAAGAAGCAAAGCATGGTTTCTTCTTCTTAGTGTGGGTAGCTTATAAAGTACCCATTAAGGATGTTTGAAAGTTGTGCTCTTTATGAAAGGTTGTCATGATAGCAAGGTCGGCTCATCTAAAGCTATGAAGATTCAATAGTACAGCTACATCTTCTAATGTTAGAGTTATCTCCCCTTATGAAGTGATAAACAAATGGGTCTGAACATTCCAACGCGAGATGATTGCCCGCCATACTTCCATTCCACTCATTTGCGGGAACTGCAACTGAGTAAAAGTAGCAATAGTACGGAGGACTTTAGCCTTCTTCAATAAAATCATGTATTCTAACTTCTCTGCAATGTATGTTACCTAATCATCCCATCTAGAAGGTGGCTCCTTCAGGAATAAGAATTAGGTACTAGAGAGAGGTAGCTTTCTCTTCTCGTTTCTAAAGCGCAACACTAAATCTCCTTTGAGGGTGTCTCTAGAATCAGCATGAGGCTTGCGCTCGATAAAATGGAGACCACCATCAGTGCAAGGTGTTACACAGGTTTCTTGGTGCTTGGCTTTGTCCTAAAACGTGTCTTTAGATATAGTCTCATCCAACCACTCATCTTGAGAACACAAGATGGGTGGTGGATATTTATTTTGATGCACCAGTAAGTCATTCATCTTCACTATTTCTATACTTTGACTTGGATTGGTCTTCATCTCTCTTCCTATGAGAGCATAAAATCAATATATTCTCTAAGTCAAGATACTATAGTATAGAGAATTGAAGTTGAGATATTAGACTAAGGGACCCATTCATTACAAGTTTTAAGTGGGTTACCAAAGTTTTCCTATTGGATATTATACAATCACATATAATTTAAGCTTACAACCATGTTTAAAAATAAATAAATAAATAAAAATAAAAATAATAATAAATAAATAATAATAAAAATAAAAGAGGAAGAGGAGGAAGTAAGTCATGTCTACTTTAGTATGGAAATAGCTTCACACAAGAGCAACCTTAGGAAACATTATGAAAAACAAAAACAATTTAAATAAAAAGGGAATCTAATTTAGCAAGGAGATGTTATATATATATATAATAGCACCTTTCAATGATTCTCATACAAAGGGTATATCATGACAAAGAATCTATCATTTAAAAAAGAAAAAACCAACAAGTGAGATAAACATGTAAAGAAGCGATTGACTTATTAGAATGATAATTGCTCCATAAGTTCATCCATATCATTCATATTTCGGCTGATTGTTGGTTTAATTTTCCATTCTTTGTTATCTCCTCATGACTTTACCCTAATTGTCTCTTTCACATTCATTATTTTCGAACACAAATTAGAATGTTCAAATCCATTAACACAACGCTTACAGAGTAAAATCATTTTAAGCTACTCGTTCAAGTGAGCCAAACCTTCTTTTTTTTTTTCAATTTTCTTTTATTTATTTATTTTTCTTTATTGTTCATAAGATGCTAAGATTGAATCATTCTTCACTAACCCTAGAGGGACTATGCAACTATTAGTGTTGATCAATTTGGGTTAGATAATAGTCAAGATTGAATCTTTTTTTTTTTTTTTTATTGAAGCTCATGTAATTTGTTTTCCTTTTTTTAAGTAATAAAAGCTACATTCATTAAGTGATAGATATAAGAGACAAATTGGCAATTTAGTGTTAGATAATAACATCTACAGTTAAATATATATATATAAAAGAAAGAAAATACCTTTATGATGATTAATAATTATTGAGTTTGCCTTCACCAATGACATGCACACTACGTTCTTGTGAGAAAAATCATGAAAGCTACAAGCTATGGGTTGAAACAAGTAATTAAAAAAAAAAAAAAGAAGGGAAAAAAAATGGCCATGCAAAATACCTATTACTAGCAAAGATTTGTTGGAATAAAATTCTTTGGCTTTCTTTTCGAAGAACTAATGTAGTTTCATGCTCGACCTTTGTTTGGGAAGCAATATCTTCTATTACCTACAAGAAGAGGATCAAGAGTTGTAGGATAAAGAAATAAAAAAAGGAGGAAGCTTTATAATTATCTACATACAAAGTGCAATACTCCAGGCTTTTAACTTGTTTGATAGGTTTGTGCTCGATGACGAAAGGCAAGCAATTTGAAATTAGAATAGGAATAAGACTCTATGACTTGCACTTGTATTTATAGCCAACATGATTTGAATAGCAACGATAAGCTTTGGAGATATAATTGAGACTTAATAAGTTTAAATTGCTTTGTTGAATACTTATTGTTGGAGATAAGAAATTATAAAGATATTACCTGCAACTAAGGAGAATATTTATTATGCAATCATGTAAATATAAAATAATAATATTATTAAAAATAAAATAAAATAAAAATACCATACCGTACCACGGGGGTGTTGCCCTCGCACCCTTAATGCCATTTTTGCATAGGGTAATGTAACTCTTGCAATCTTTGCAAGGAGCGAATGCTATCATTGCATTTTGCAACGCTCTAGAGCTTCGCTCCACTTCACAATAGCACTACCCCATTTACTAGTATAAATGAGACACATACATACCCATATTTATATAATATATATATGCATATAACATGGTTGGATAGGATTATCTGAAAGTTTTAGATTCTTATAAATAGTCCAATGGTTTTATTTATTTTTATTTTGCCAATGATCATAAAATAATGAAGAAATACCAAGAAGAGCCACTATACATATATTATTTAGCAAATCAATCTTATGGGAGCAATAAGTTAATAGTGCGATATAAAGACATGTTAAAGTATGTGTTATATGGTAACAAAATAAATACTAGCATACATTCTCAACTTACCAGTGATCTAAGAGATGCATCAATTTTGTAAATATTGGAAGTAATCAAGTAAGCAAAGTCAACATTTAGTGCGTCTACATAACAGTTGAAGAAACAACTTTTAGAAATGCCCAAAACTTCCTTGTATGTGTCCAATGGACTTTTGGTCATGGGGCAAAATGAAGAGGGCTAAAAATTGTTATATTAGTTATTAGGATGAGTGCATTATTTATTTAGGCTTGACTCCTTGGGTTAAGTGATAGGGCCTAAGGAGTCCGGTCTATATTGGGATGATTCAAGAAGATTTGGCTTGGTAAGCTTGGAATAGGGATCACTGGATCGGTTCGTCTACCTCCAACCTTTCTTAGGTAGGCTTATGCACTTATAAGGAAGGGTACCAGCTTTAGGCTCATTAGTTAGCTTATTCTGGATAACCATGAATCGAGCAAGCTCCATGTCATTCGTTGATCACTTAGATGATCTAATAGATGCTATTATGGTCAAGAGCCTTTAAATACCTTGTATTTCCTCATCATAAAGAACTTTTAGAGAGATCGGAGAAATGGTATTCCATTATGAAAACTCTACTCTTTAGGATCAAATCACATTCAGGTCAAGAATTGATCTCATTCGCTCAAGCTACAATGTGAATGCTTGAGGTCCCCTATGGCTGCCTTGTTTGTCACTTATGCATTTGAGATACTAAGATTGCCTGTTCTTCCTCCCTACCTTATTCTCACTTATTCATCCCTTTAGGTGACAGTCTTACTTCACTTTTTTGAAGCCATGTGTAGCGTGCTACTTACATAACACGTATGTAATCACTCCGATCGGACCCCCTACATTTACAACAACTAAAATAAAACGAACTATCATTGAATAAAAAATAAGAAAATAATTTAATAAATATTAGCCAATTAAAGAAAGAAGCAAATTACAAATTTATGCTACATTAAGTTTGATAGAAATGTATGAATTGTGCAACATCAATTTCTTGCCTTTTAATTATTCAAACAATAATTATCACACATAGACCCCCCAAATATTCAAACATTAGTCAACATCTTTTCTTCTAAGTGTAAATAGACCCCCTTGATATTTGTTTTATGTGCACTTATACCCCTTATTTTTGGAATTGTATAGTTATACTCCCAAATATTTTGAAAAAGCATATGTTAACTACTTTTGGGGGCTTTAAATACACATTTTTGTTAAGATATGGGGGGCATAAATGCATGATTTCAAAAATAAATGGTTTAAATGCACATGAAGCACAAATAAGGAGCTGTAATTGCTTTTTACCAAAAAAAAAAAAAAAATTACAAGATATTGCAGTACATAGCACATTGCATAGCACGTGTAAAAGAGTGTGCTACTCATTGTAAAAGCTAAAAATGACTTTATGACTTTACCACCATCAAGTAAAGAGTGTTCCAATTGTATTTTTTGCGATGACTAGCTTGTTGCTTACACATATGACACAACATTACCTACGTACCGCCATGATATACTTTAAAATAAGAAAAAAAAAAGGAAAACAATTTTTCAAATGATACCTGCCCATTATATTATATTTTCCTACTATTTTCACTGTAATATTACCTAAATTCATTTTAAGTGTTTACAGCTTTCTACATCATAACTCTTTAAATCTTGCACCTCTATTTTTCTTTTTATCCGTTCTCCTTCTCCTTTCTTAAGAGGCTTTGATTTTCATGCAATAAGTTCTTCCTAGATTTCATATTTTTCACTCTATTTTGTTTGTATAAATTATATATATCTGTACTTATATTATATTGCGATATCTATTGTGGTCTTTTTATTTAATCAATATTATTCTTGTGACTAACCACTCTTTGTAAATCAATAAGTTATCCTTTACTCTATACTTATTTATTATTTGTATATGTAAAATACTATTGAACTATTGAAGCATTAGAAATGCTCTATGTGTTAGATTTTCTAATATTGGCATTGAATATATTGGTGTTTTATGTTGTTATTTTTTAATACAGTGCATATCATGTTAAAGTTGGAAGTAGTGATACCAAAGATTAGCTTAAAAAAACATTAGAGTGGGTTTTGAATAGTTTCTTCATGATACATAATATATGGGTTTTTTTTTTTCCTTCATTTGAATCATTCAAGAAATTATATTTATCTTTAAAAGAAATTAGAAAATGCAGAGGGTAGGATACAACAATTAAATGAGTAGAAAAAACTAAAATTATTCATTGTTCAAAATTTTCTATTTTATTTAGCTTATTCATGTAAATTTTTTTAAAGAAAAATCTAAAAGGATGAGGGGACATTTTTTCATATATGAACAAACAAAAGGATATTAATTTTTTAATTATTAGATTTAAGTTTTTAGAATTATTTTAATGAATTTGTTTTCATTTTGTAAGTTCTAAAAATAATGGTTGGTAAAATATTTAAATGAAGAGAAACTTTTCAATGTGATCTATGGAAAATTCTCCATATAGTATGTAACTTTTTTGGGTTTTTCTTCACATAAAAAAAATTAGTAAAACATGGAAAAGTTTTAGAAATTAGTTAAATATGAAAAAAGAAAAAAAAAGATTTATCATATAAGTAATATTTTCATCAAATGATGTATGTTGTTGCGTTTTTCCAATTAGTATTTGTGAAATTAATAATTTTTTATAAATAATGTAGGAATATGCAAGAAGATGTTTCAACTATTATAAAAATTGAACACATTCATATGCATATTTTTATAGAATTATTTATGAGTTCCCTCTCTTTTATCATTTTCTTTAATTTATACTAAAAATGAATGTAACTTTGGAGAAAAATAAAATAAAGTATAGAAAAAATATGGAAAAACACTAGAGTGAGATGTTTTGAAACACTTTGTAATAGTTCCAAATTATTTTAAATATTTCCAAAATGAAAATACTTTATTTATTGCAATAATTGGAAAACGTGAAATAAATAGTCCAAATTCATGAAGAATACTAACTTTAGGATTCTAGTTTAAAAAAAGAAAAAGAAAAAAGAAAAGAAAAACAATTCCATGTATCATATTATTTATTTGCATCCATTTAATTTATTTGAAGAATCACTTTTGTTAATGAGTTTGCAAAATATGGTTCATAAAACTAATTAACTACAAAAAATTACCATGTTGTAGGGTTATAAGCATTCGCCTTTAAGGTTTTTTTTTTTTTGTAATTTCTTATTGTAAATATTTTTAATTGAATTGTCACACCTTGAACTTTGTAAACTTGGTATATCAATTTTATGCCAGATACTATTTACTTAGTCACTAGCATGACCCTAATATACATAAGGCTCATACAACAAACTGCTTTGAAGCATTCACAGTTCTATAAATATGCTAGTATTTATATTTATAAAAAACTTATATTTACAATAAGGCTAAATATAGTGTTTATAAGAGTATACAAATATATGATACGACTCAAAAGAAGGAACCTAACTAAATCACTTAGATGACTTAGTCAATCCCACAGAAACCTAAAAGTTTGAAAACATAATCCTCATCAATTCTGCCTCACTCAAGCCTAAATATACCCTTTATGTACACCTAAAGGTGATTGTCATGCAGCATAATTACTTAGATTTTGTAAGCAAATTTATAGAGGAGAGAGTAAACCACAACTCAATAAGGGGGAGGAGGCAATAAACATATATAAGTTAAATGGTATAATCAAGTTATCAAGAAATTATTATTACGTACAATGTATGAACAAGTAATGTGTCATCCACATGACATTATCTGGTCCATTGTAACGTTAGATAAATTTCACTTGCTCTAACCTGAGTTGAGAAGTTGTAATATGATGGCCACAATGCCAATCATAACGGCCACGAGACCTTCCATGGCTAATTTCAAGCTTGTGCAATAGAGGCTTATGCTTTGCTTATGATTACCTTTGAACCCAATGCCCCAACCTTACTGCGACCTCCTTTTTATCACTTAGTTCGACTAAGAATGGGAAAAAGGCCAGATAATTGCAACCTTGTCAAAGGTGTTGGAATTTACTTAGAGAAATCTAACTATCCCTTACTTGCATGTGATGCATGGTCATTTATAGTTTTAGTCCAAGTTTCAATCAGTCCAATCAAGGGTAATCAACTAATTTATAACACACCAAACAAGGCTGGTCAACATAGCAAATCATGTAGCTTAATTACCAATCAACATCTCAATAACTAAGCATAGGTCTAGCATATGCACAAACAACTACTTATAATCACAAGCAAGCATATACTTCAATCTCTACAAATCCCACTTACTTATATTGAAGCTTATTCTATAAGTCTGGAACGTTAGTGCTTCACTTATTTGAAAGTCCTATATACCAAAACCCAAATTCAGTTTTTGTAAGATTTACAGAAACACTAAGGTTTTATCTAACTCTCATGTTATTATAAAACTTAGAATATGTATATATATACACACTTGAAGTATCTTGTAGGCTTATTATTCTCACTTCATTATATATACTTGAAATATCTTATAGGCTTGTTATTCTCATTTCATTATATTTGTATCTTAAAGATATACATTCACATTTTCATCTAATTGTATCTATATATAGAGAGAGAGATACACTTCCTAAGGGTATTATTAATATAGACACACATATATATACATGTATACATCCATAACAAGTGTTATCATATTTTGTCCTTATTATATAAATAAACTATACTCTATATAGTTCCCTAACACAACTTAGTAACATATTTAGTTTTAACCTTAACACGTGCATATCATAGCTTAAGTCACCCAGTATTATAAATATATGATAGAAACCTACTTCAATTAAACTTGGTCAGTATGTACATGTATAAGATTTATTTAAATATTTTTTATATTTTAGACTAGTTTTGTTAAAAATGTGTCTTGTTAGTAAATTAGGTTATTTAACGAGAAGTATTCATAATGAATAACTAAGGTTACCAATTAATTCTACAAAAATTTCTATAAAATAAAAAAAAAAGAAAAATGGAATTCAATCAACAACTAGTTTTAAGCAATTTGGTTTATCGCCTATATACATAAAATTACAATTTTGCCCCTAAATTACGGTTAATTAAGTAGATAATATGATTTTTATACTAAATGAATTTCAACTTGTCCTGACATCATTACGAACATTCAGAATTAATTGGATCCTAGTTTCATCAATTATTTCCTCTAAAATCAATTTCTTTCACAAATTGCCCTATTTTTACTTATTTTTATAGCCTAAAAATGTGATAAATACTAAATGCATATAAAATCAAAATTGGGCTACATAACAATAATCTAAACATAATATGTATTCCATAAAAAAAAAAATTTGGCCTTAAAACAACATCATTTAATATATTTATTTTAAATTTTAAAATTTAGATGAATATTGCATTTGTTAAGTAAATATATAAAATATTCATAATTTTACAAAAATAAAATTATAGTATGAAAGTAGATCTAAAATAACATTGGAATAAATTTTTTTCATATTTTTCCTATTTCATTTAATAATTTTTAGAATTAATGGAAGAAACAGGGTGGATTTTTGGAACCTAGATTCTTTAGAGCTCTAATAGCTGGTGGCTAAAGGGGATGTGTCGGAGTGCAAGAGCACAAGGCCTTTTGTTAGTGGCTAGATGGGTGTAACAGCAAATCACCAAGGGATTAGGGAACCAAGTCAGGGCATGGTTTGCTCTGTTTTTTCTATTTTTTTGTCTAATTTTTTCCAAATTTTTCTTAAGTTCTCCTTATTGCTAAAATGTGAAATCTAAGTTCTAGTGCCCTATTTATAGTGTTTTAGGCTAGTTTGGATTTTTTCCTTAATTATTATACAATTTTTCTTTTAATTACAAGTGTTAAATTGCAAGCAAGAGGTATCATTTTTTTTTTATAAAATTACTTTTGATGCAATTGTTTATCCTTTTTAAGCTACTCTACATTTAATCCAACGATATTCTAAGTCTTTTTCTTTTTTTCTTTTTTATATATAATTTTTAGATGATATTTTAGGGTATTTTATGTTAATATTTAATGATTTTGTTAATATATGAGCATATATCCTATATATATAATACACATAATAAGTAATTATATGCATATAATCATGTTTCTATCATGTCTCTTATTTTAAGATATATTTTCTACTTAATTTTGTGAATTTATCACTTATTTTATATAATTATAATTTTGGGTTAATTTACGAGAATATTTATTATATATGCTAGGTATCATAAAAATACGCATATATTCATATAGTATGTTAATCTATATTATTCCTTTTTTATAGCTTAAAGAACTTATTTCTAACTCTTCATTGCATTTTGGACTCGATTTTAGGGGTATCAACGAATTTTATATTATATTGACTAATCGTATTTCTAAAGCTAAAATTGAGCTTTTAGGATATTATTTTTAAAATTCAACTTTACTAGGTTACTTCAATTAACTTTCTTAATCTAATCGTAAAATTTAGGCTTAATTAGATAAGTTTTCTTAAAGGTCCTAAATTTGAGTACAGTTACCCTAAAAACGATTTTGGAGGCTCACATAAGTTATAAAAAATTATAAATGTAGTTTATATTTAATAAAAAAATATAAACGTAATATATCTTTTAGTATGATCTTAGGGAGGTTGTGGCACCACACTATGCCATTCTACTAATGAGTACATTGAAGAAGTTAAGGATTTTTTTGTCTTAGTAACATCTCAATTCCTACAAAATTTTGATGGCTTTATTAGATGTTCTTATTGTGATCGCTTAAATGTGGATGCATACTCCATCTTAGTTATTAAATGACGTGTATTTCATTGAGGTACAACCTATGGTTATAAAACGCAAATTTATCATGGTGAAGTCCCTATATATCTAAGTTAGTTGAACACAAAGTACCAACTATAAAGGAAGATTTAAGTAGTAATGATCAAGTGTTTGTAAATGAAGCAGAGAATGACATACTGGAAAACATGGCTTGCAACCATGTAGATGGTGAGGATGACGATGACGATTTAGATAATAAGGGGGTAGCAAAAATTGATTCCAATGACTATAGAGGTCTATTTGATTATGCGAATTGTGGGGTATATCTTGGATGCTCAAAGTTTTCTCTTCTCTTAACTATTATTCAAACGATGAACCTAAAGGTCGATGGTCAGCAATCAATGAAGAGTTTCAATGGTTGGTTATCCTTTATAAAATGCCTCTAACTTGAGTGTGAGAGGTTGCCCTCTTATTTTGAAGCATAAAGAATATTAAGAAAACTTAGACTATAAAAGCAAGCCCAATTGATGCATGTTAAATATGATTGCATTTTATTCAATAAAGAGTTTAGATATCTAAATTATTGTCCAAGGTGCAATGAATTAAGATGGAAAGAAATAATCAATAAACATAAAAAGAAGGTTGCAATCATGGTACTAAGGCATTTTCCATTCATACCTTGTCTACAATGTTTATTCATGTATCAAAAGGTGGTTTTAGGCATGAGGTTAAATGAAGAAGGACATGTTTCCAAGGAAAACTATCTAAGATACCCATTTGACTACCAATTGAGCCTATAGAGCAAGTTTCTAATGTTTAGAATTAAGCCTTGGAACATGTGACTAATCTTACAATCGATGGTTTGAATTCCTTCGATAATTGGAGCATGAAGTGTAGTTTATGGCTAGGGATTTTCCTATAACATCCCACCATAAGAAAGTAATAAAGAGCCATATTTACCTATATCCTTACTAATTCTAGAGTCGAGATTATCGAGCAAGGATATAGATGTAATTCTTCAACCTCTCATCAACAAGTTGATGGAAATTTAGACAGATAAGGTTTACATGCCCAATGCTGTAGTAGAATGCTCTTGCCATATGTGAGCCACATTCCATTGGACAATCCATTATTTTCCAATTTTATGGTGATGCTTCAGAGTAGACTACTAAAGGGTATAAAGTACGTCTGACTTATAATGTTGATGTGAATAGTAGACATAGTTAAAGTAAATTGCACTTCATTAAACACAGGCGGTTCTTACCTAGGAGATAACCCATGTACTACAATATTGGGGAGTTTGATGGGGAAGTAAAGAAGAGACAGCTCCCTTTAGTATTATCAACTAGCAAAATTTTGGTACAATCATTTAGTTATGATGATGTGGTTCTAAGTAAGTTGCTTACTGGTATTTATAGGAGGTGAAATGAAGAAGGTATTGTACTAAGTAGAGTAATAAAAGTATTCTTTAGGAATTGCCATACTAAAGAGAGTTCGAAGTGAGACTTAACCTTACTGTAATGCATATAGAAGATAACAGATGTGATAATTTTGTGGGCACATTGGTGAACATTGTAATAACCCAAGATTTCGAGCTAATTTAATAACCTTAAGATCTAAGCTCCTAAATTTAGGGCATTAGGCTAAGTTATCAGTTTTATTTCAAACTTTACAATAAAGTTAAGAAAGTTAGATGAAGTAATTCAAGTAAAGTCAATTTTTCAAAATAAACTATATAAAAATATTAATTTAAGAAAAATGTCAATTTATTGATAAAGTCGATAATTGTAAAATTCAAGCTTTTAGATTCAGTGAGATGTTAAAGATAAGTTAATTAACTCTTAAAAATAATAAATGAAGTTGAATTATATATAATATACATGTATCACATATGATATACATTATATGCATTAAATATATACATATAATAATAATAAATTATCAAAATTAGGTAAAATAATCGAAAATTAATAAAAAAAATTGCATGGATGAGTTACCAAATGATGTGTTAAGCTACGATTAATTGCAAATGATGAGTCAACACTTGGTTAAGGAGAGAATGACACGTGGCACTAAGGAAAATGTGAAATTGATATTTGTAATTTTACTTTTTTACATGCAAAAATCCTAAAACCTATAAATAGGGCTCCAAACATCATTTACAGTATTTTGGGAACTTGAAAACATAAGAACATAATTTTATAAAATTTGAAAAAAATAAGAAAAAAAAAATAAGAAAAAATAAAAGAAAATAGTGGGAAAATATGGTAAATTACGGTTCTTAAAGCTATAGGCATCCTAACAAGGAGCTACTTGGGAATTAAAGTTGTGGTGGAGAGAGAAAGTGGGCCGACATAGGGTGGTGGTTGAAGGGTAGTCGAGGTACTGTATGCTAGTGAGTCAAATTTTATTGTTTGATTTTCATTAATTCATTAAAAATATCAAATTAGCTTAGAAGATTTTGAATTTGGTTTCCTTTGGTTATTTTACTTGTACTTTAATGTGGTAATTTTATTTTCTTAAAATAACATTGATTTATGGTAATTGCTTAAAAACATGCCCTGTTTAGATTAATTTTAAATCAATTTTTCAAAATATTAAATAATGTTACTTTGGCTTGAAAATTTTTGCATAACACACTTATATAATGTATTAAATTTCAGTAACAAGAAATTTTGAAAATCCCCATGTTTACTATTTTTTATTATTATTTTGAATAAAACTACAAATTTTACCGAATTATTGAAATAATTAGTTTTTGATAAAATTAATGAATGAGCCCTATATGCTTAAACTTCTGGATATTTATAATGACATTTGGAATATTTAGTTTTTCTCTTACTCAAAAATTTATTTATTTTCCTTAATTTTCCACAATTTCAAGCTAAACCATTATTTTCATAAAAATGAATAATAGCCAATTTAGTATAATTGATGATCAACAACTAAACTACCTATTTTTATGAGTTTATAGGATTTTTCGTCAAATTTATTGAGCTTGTATACTATTTATTATGTATTTTTCTAGTATAAACTTATATATTAGCTTAATATGTAATATAGTAACTAGTATTATTAGAATGTTTATTAAATCTGTGTCAAATAAACACTTTGAGGTATAATAAGTATTATTGGATAAGTTTGGAAAGTATAACTTTTAGGGTTTTTAGTTCAATACTAAAGTTTACACGGGTCAATTTTGGAGTTAGGATAGTATACGGTCGAGTGGTAATAATAAAGGATATTTTCGGATATTTGAAAATATTGATTAGTCTTTATTCTTAATATATAACAATAGGACTCGAAATAACGATTATGACAATATAAAGTTTACTGAAATTGGATAAAAAAATGAGTAAGATATGATTAAACGAAGTTTAAAAACGCGAAAATGAAAACTTATAACAGTTCGGGTTCGACCTATACTTGATTTGAAGATTGTATTATATTTTCATAGATTTGATAAGTAAGGAAGGACTACGTAGTGGAGTTTAGGATTCTGTGCTATTATTAAGTCCAGGTAAGTAAATCTAACCTATGCTTGGAGTAAATATATTGCTACTCATAAAACTGCGTGCTCTTTGATGCTGTATTAATTAAATATGGGTATATTTTGGGTGAATTGATATGCTAGTATAGTGGATTCTGATGTGGTAATTTTGAATAATAGTAATTGTATCTTGGTTAAACTATTATGCTACTATGTTGGGTGGAAATTTATGCTTACGAATGATTATGTTAATCAGGGGAGTTGAGTGATTGCTAACTCAATCTTTTGGGTATTCACCTAAGCGAACCCTAAGTAAGATACTAGAATTCCATGAGAGAGAGTTTGAAAACTAAAATCAGATCACTAAGTTGAATAAAACTAGAAGATTGATTGTGCTGATTGATATTCTCGAGTTGCTAATGCATATCATGGCATGGCATAGCATAAAAAGAGACCTATGTGTCAGAACTTTTCGAATGAGGCTTCCAAATAATCATGGAAAAAGTATTGCTTTATGAACTTAGTTTTTGGAAGTATATAGATTGCATTTCCCGAACATTGTGACTATTTTGATAGTCAAATTTTGGTAGACTACAATGTATGGTCTAATTTAACAGTATTACTATTTTGATTTGGTGAACTACAATGTATAGTATAATTTTGTAAAGTTGGAGGTCTTACTCCTAAGTAGCTCCTTATTACCCTTTTTGATAATGGTAAGTTATAATGTATTGTCTAATTTGGTAGGGGTTTTACTCTTAGGCAGTTCTTTATTGCTCTAGGTTCTTGGATGTTGTATCTAGATGCCCGACTATGTTGACTAATTAAAAGAAGTTTGGAAGGTATAGGATACCGGTACTGATATATATCACATACATGAGCATAGCATGTTGCATTACTAGCAGTAAATGCCCGGTTGGGTGAATACTTATGTGAAGTTGAATATGCGGGTTATGATTGAAATGTTTTAGTTATAATACGTAATATTATCTATATTGCATTGCATTTTATCCACTCTTACTCAGCTTTAGTAGTTGAGGGGATAAAATGTTTTATCCTTAAGTTAATAGCATTATGAAAGGCCTAATGCTAAGGGGGGACATATGTACTAAGAGTGTGAGTCGAAGTTAGTGACTTTTGTATGGAGCTTATACTAAGCTAGAGATTCTATTACTGTAAAGATGATAAAGGAAAAAGCCGGTTCATGTTTTGGTATAAATATTATGTTATATATATAAGTTGTAATAGAGAATCTAACTGAACTCCGATGTAGAAACCCTTTTATTATATAAACAATTTTGTCTTTTGACGAATGAGTAGGTTGAGTTAAGTTTTTAATAGGTATTCCTATGTGATGGTACATCTTGTGCTATACTGGGATGTGACAAACATCGAAGGTAAGTGCAAAAATATCAATAAGGCTAGAATGACATCATAAGGCATGGAGGTTTCACTTGATCTGCATCTAATGACTTGAGGACAATGGGGTTGCACTATGAAGGCATTACTATAGTTTACGTTGCGATCTAATTACATAAAGGAGATGTTTTACATAGTAAAATATGTGAAACTTCCATATACATATGCTTCCACTATATCATCATGTTTGGGTTATTAAGCGATGCTCAAAAGTTTAAAATGCTATGATTATCATGTTTACTTCAATACTTTCTAATGGTGGTTCTACGTAGGTTTCCTTAATGCGAAAATTTTGATATGATTTTTTAAGTATCCCATTTTTCAAAAACTGTATGCAAAGGAGTTGTGAGTTGACATCTTGAACTTAATAGAATGCAACATAGTCATAGTGTTATTTAAGTTAGAAATGATCTTCCTGCTATCTTTTTCTAACATCATGATTCATTTAGCAATGCATCCATTAAAAGAAGTATACATCTGCAATCTACTACAATATATGTTTATGTATCTATTAGAGAGGTACTTAGGCATTTTTAAGGGCATGTTAAGAATAGGACTAGGTTAAAGGATTTTATAACAGAAGCCTACATTGTTTGAGAAAGTATTTTGTTTTGTTCTATGTTATTTGATAATATGGTTTCTATATTATACAGGCCTCTTAGGTTTAATGCCCTGCCTTTTAGGTGTTCAAATATCTTGTACTTTACAAAAGTTTGATACCTAAAGGAGGGTCTTCATGTCGTCTCTAAAATAAAGACAAGGATATTTGCAAAATTAATTAGTCATTTAGACAAAATTTTCAAACATTTTCAAACTATGTCCCATTTAAGACTATATATGGAAACCTCTTACTTTAAATCATAATCCTTAATGTATACAACTTTGCCTTCTAAACCTTATTTCCAGCCTTTTAAGTTTAAGACATAAGGCTTTAGTAAACTTAAAACCTATTATTTAAACTTATAATTCATGTTCATTATAGGTACTTCACACTTAATACCATTGATGAAATCTTATCACTTTATAATTACAACCTTTTACACGTTTAATTTTACCTTCTAAGTTTGGCTTCTAGCTTTCTAAATATAGTTTTTGACTATGATGTCTTCAAATAATAACCTTTTAAGTCAGCTTCTAATTTCTTAGTATACTAGGTTTAGAATTTTACCTAACTTTCTAAATCTTCCAACATTGAATTTAACTTACCTATAATTGTAACCATAACTTTCCCCTCATTTCCAATGCTTTCAACCTTATGTCACTAGGAATATTGAAATGAACCTTCTACCCTTCAGAATATACCTTTTGACTTTGGTTCTAACTTTATATGGAGGTTGAATTACTAATTTACCTCCATGATACTCGAGTTCCTACATCGCATACCTATTTTAAGGAGTTTTAGGGCATTGAAACTTAACCTAAAGGGTTACAAACACCTTATTTAGAAACATTTTTACATGGAAATACATCAAAGGCACAATATGGAACAAACTTCTTTGTGATTTTACTTCTTATCATAGTTGTCAAAACCGCAAGTCAACCATATAATTCTACAAGTTTATGATTTTATGATATTTTTCTTAGTTAAAATATATATAAAATCATTTTAGTGCAAGATTTTACTAGAATTATGAACAATGATATACGACTTTATAAGTTTATAATTTTACCGGTTTTGTATGATTTTATTGATTTTACACATCTAAATAAATAGTAGAATCATGATTTTGACAACCATGCTTCTTATGGTCTTGTTCCACTATGCCAAACTTGTTGATTGGCTACAAGTATTCTTAAAAGTTAATTTAAGGAACTTACATAACATTGAAACTTATATTCATTTTACAAGATTTCACCTTGAAGCAAAAAACAGATATATATATATATATATATATATATATAAGTGTGTATGTGTGTATGTACATGCTTACATAGCCAAAACTAAGTCCATAAATCTTTAATATTTGTGTGTAACACTCTTACAAGCCTTCCTATGTCCTAGGCTAGCCTCTTTAAGAGTCTTCTCTTGCAACTAGGCTTAGTAAAACACAAACTTTTCAATTCCTTATAGAGTTAAGTGGATACTTAAAACAAAATACAGAGGAAATTAAAGTAAAATTGTATGTTCACTTCACTAATATTCCAAAACATAAAATGCCATGCATGTGAATTACTAAAAGATGTACAAGTAAAGCAACATAGAAGCCAATACAACCATTTAATTGTAATACTATTTACATTACAATTTAAGTAACATTAGCACTTTAAACTCAAGTCTATGGCTAACATAACCAATTCCTAGTCACAACAAATGAAAAAACTAAGGAAATATCAACAACTATATGGTTTACATATTCAACCATGATGTGTAACAACCAAAGCAACTGTAAACAATAAACTAAATTGGATAGCGCAATCTCATAACTTACTAAGAGGCAATCTCTAAGATAGTTTGTATCCATCAATTCTCCCAACCATGCTTCATGAAATTAGTATAAATGTAACACTTGCAATTTTATTATAGGGTTTACCTTCTAAATCTTCCTTTAACTAATTTAGCATCTCATGCACTATAATTTAAGTTGTTAAAGTTTTATTATATTTGATGACAACTCAAGCCACATGTAGTTACACCTTAATTGTAGTATTCACACATTTAGTTTGTAATAGGTCTAAATTTCATCTAAAAACCAATAGTTACTTGTATTCCCCTTTTAGTTCAAACTTGACCAGCAAGTGTTGGTTGCTAAAATATTAAGTTAAATCATGTAATTATCCAGCTACTTTGAAAATCCATCATAACTTATTATCTTAATCTCGATTTTACATAAGATTAACTTAATTTTGCTATATTTAGTCAAACTATCATGCCAATTTAAAGTTACGTACTTCCCATCATCTTAAATTAGTACGAAATGTTCTTACAAACTTGATTTAAAGAATAAAACCACAAAAAACTTATAATGTCCACACTTTTAATAATATAATAGATTTGAAAAAAGAATCATAATAAATATTAAACAATTAGTTTTTCATGAATCCTCTACATGCAAATGAAGTTTAACCTATTAAGTGTTTGCAAAACAAAAATTAGCTGGAAACTACGTTGTTAAGCTTTTTGAAAACTTTATTAATTTTGATTCTGAATAGCCCCATTTCCTACGAGTCTATTATACCCTCTTTGAATCACCCACATGCGAATTCATCACATGAATCTAGACCCAAAATTATCTCAAAATATAATTTTTCATAATTTTTGAAAACCATTTACTATTTTGAAGAAATTTGATAAAAATTGACAAAATTGAAGAGAAAATGGATTCATTGTTTTGGTGATCGCCTCCACATGTACCTTGTCGATTAGATAGGGCATGGGCTACTCCTTTAGGTCTTTAAGTAGCACATTAACAGTTCATTGTTTGCTCTATGAATCACTTTTGACCCACTTATTCTTTTTTTCTTTTTCACTATTTTCCTTATCTTTCTCTTAGTTTTCTTTTCATTTCTCAAATGATTCCTTCTCTACCCTTGATTTCCAACTACTCATCTTTACAATCATGGATATATTTTATCTAGTTTCAATTAATTTACATACTATTCATGTACATAATAAAATATATGATATTTTCATTTACACATGTTTATTTTGTGAGCTTATCTATCTATTTTTTATTTTTTATTTTTTTTACATCTCACTGCTTATTGGAATTCATTATTTTAAGTTTTCAATGTTAATGTTAACAAATATGATTTATACTCCCAATCATAGCTTATAATTTTACTCATAACTTTGTATAGAATTAGTACAAACCTTGTTGACACTTAATATAAACCTTCTAATTTTGTTGGTATCCTCTATATATATGCCCAAGAGGATAGCCTAGAGCTAACGTGTTACATTAGACACTAGGTCAGAACATATGTACCTTAAAAATTTACTTTGCGAGTTTTTACATAGTGGTGTTGCCTATGTAGCATTTACTTACACAAATGTGGACGAAGAAATTAATAAGATGCAATGGCTTAAAAAATTATGAAGAAGTCTAGTATTTCATAAGGTAATTATTCTCCATTTTCCCTTTTTTCACTTCCCCATCATTATTTTAGTCATCAATTTTGATTTAATACCTTGAATTTGAATAAGAAATAATTTTGCAAAGTGCCAGTGATATTAGTCTTCTTTACAACTCAATTTACTTAGTCATTCAAAAATAAGCTAAGCATATCATATTCTTAAAATTTTAAATGCGTTTGAAAGAAAATAGCAAACTTAGCAATTACTTAGTACTATTATATGTAGATAATGCAACTTAAAGGTTATAGAGTAACATAAATGTCAAATAACTTAGAGGTACTATCTTAGGGTCACAACAGTCGTACTTAGGTTTATCATGGGTATGTAATTAATGGGGTCAAATTTTTTACTAATCTAAAGATGCTGGCTTGAAAACACAAAATAGTAAGGTTTTCTCATAGGGAATATAATTGAAGTCGAATCTTCTATGGTTTATAACTAATGCTATATGGCTAAGGAATGTTGTAATCATCAATGTACCTCTTTAGGTACAAGTAGTTGGACAAATATTGTAAAACCTAAGTTAAAAATATAAATAATAAATAAATTAATTTAAGGGAATTAAAGAAATAAGTGATTTTTATACTTGGGCATTGGTATGGCTTGTAAATTAATATCAAGTGCTAGGTGCAAAAGTGTTATAGGAAAAGATTCAGACATTGGTATAGTATGTAATTAAGTGTTAAGTACCAGGGGCAAAACTGTCATGAAAAAGATCCAAACATTGGTATGATTTGTGATTACATATTAATGTCGGGGGCATTTTGGTCCGAGAAAAAGTTATACTCCCTACAAAATCATCTAAATGCACAGTACAGTTACCATAACTCTCTCTCACAAAAACTTATGATACTCTCTAAGAAACCTATAGTACTTATCTCAACCTTAACTTTCAAATCTAAGTTTGTGCCATTGAAAGAGGAATTCATCAAGAATCAATCCTTCCTCCTTAATCAAGTAAGTTATCCTTCTATCTTCATTCTACATTTTTTCAATTTGTGTTTTTAGGTTTCCTTTAAGTTTTGGGAATGAGGGTATTAATATTGTTAGTATAGTAGTGGTGATGTGGTTGTGATGTAAAGTACATCCAGTTGTTATCGTGAAGTGGTATGGGGATATGTAGTATGCGTGTACCGTATCTTGTGTATGAGTGTGTATGTGTGTGTGTTAGGTGTAGTGTGTGTTGTATGTAGGTATGGGCATTGTAAAGTGTGTGATTAGCTAAGTAATAGTTGTGGTCACTCAGTAGCATGAAGTATGTATGCACGCATGAAATCAATGCAGCAATGTGTATGGTGTGTGTGCATGTGAGATGACATGTTAGGAGTTATGTGAGCATTGGAGATGTATGTATATATTAAGGGTAACATTGGAAAGGATATATGGAATACGGTTTGGAAGCTTAGAGTATGGAGTTGAGGGTGGAGTTAAAGAGAAAGAAGTATCAAGTTGTGAAATTATTAAATTCTAAACTAGTTTTTATATCTTGAACAAGTACTAGAGGACACATAGTATTGGATGAATTTGAGATAGGAATTCTAAGTACGAGATACGTATTTGTTGAATGTATATGTTAGGGTAGTGAATATAAACTAGATTAAATTGAACTTAGACTTAATTTATGTGGCTACTTATGCTTGGCTTCAACTACCCATTAGTTGAGTCCAGTGGTGTTGGTGAGGTACCTAGTAATCTTTATGTGACGTTATCCCCTGTAAAGTCCCATATTGAAATGACCCAAGTAGATCTAGATTAGTATATGGCACTCGAGTGTTGGGGGGTATCTAACACCAATACTTATGTAGTATATATATATATATATATATATATATTACTTGTTAGGGGTTATGAGTAACTCTAAGTGTCAGGATGCTGAGACTGTGATGGTTACAGGCTTAAATGAAACATTAAATTTATTGCTTATTGCATTTAATAGCAGTATTTGTGTGCATGTGTGTTTGATTGATACTTGAGTTACATGCACATGTATATGGTATCCTGTACTAAGCTTTGGCTCACCCTAGGGGGATTGTTATTTTCAGTTACAGGGATAAATTACGAGGTAGATGATTGGGTTTATGCAAAGGATTAAATATTTGATTACTTTTACTATGATGAGCAGGGAGATTATTACTATTATGAGGATGGAGCCGGAGCATCATAATTTAGTTGTAGGGAATACGAGAGGAATTGTGTTTATTTTCATTATAATTGTTTATTCAGGAGACTCGTATAGTTTTGGAGTCACTTGTGACTCTTCTTTTCGGACTTAATAGTTTAATTGTTGTTAGAGCTACAAAACTCTAGTTAATGATCTAAAGACCTTTCATGTTTTATGGAGTTGAGCAGATGACATTTCATTCTTATTTAAGTTTGATGGTTGTTAAATGGTGAATTGACAGATTTCATGTTATTATCTTGTAGATCTTAGATAAGTTGTAGGTTCCTAAACACCTGACATGTTAATAGGGGTTAGGGATACGTAGTGAGTTTATGGTGTCCTGGATTCTAGGGTGTTACAAATACCATAATAAACTAGTATCCATAAATAAGGACATGAAAAGTATAACTACATGAAAAACATGGTATGACAATCATGTATATGTACTTGCTAACATATGCTAACAAATTCAATCATCGACATTTGTACGATGGAGGATTGTTCCAAATAAATGACAATGATGTAGGATAGTAGAAGTAAAAATAATAAAAGAACGAAAAAGTAGTGAAAGCATAAAAATCAATGAGAAAAATTAATCTAATAATTTTTCTGTAAAAGAATAAAAAAACGTAGAAAAATATATTTAGCAATCTCACACCACTAGATTAAGATGAAGGCTTCATACCATTAGTAAATTGTATAGCTTCATACCATACGACGAGATTTTGATGGTTTCACACCATTAATAAGAAAAAGGATAGTCTCACACCATAAATGAAAAAGAAAAGGCATCACACCAATTTAAAAAAAATAATTTTATTCAGTATCTAATTACTTTCCTTTAATTGATTATAAGCTTTACTTATTTATAGGCATAATAAGATCTAATATTCTAAGAAACTAAATCTAGATAAACATAGAAAATAAAAGATTTATTAATAATATAATATAAGATATTAATAATATAATATCTGCTCTTTCTTAATACGCATCATTCCTCCTCTTTTAAAAAATATTTGTCCTCAAATCTCTAAGATTTGGTTTGAATACTCTTAGATCAAACAACAATCTGTGAAAACCAATCTTAAATTAATGATCAAATAATTCCCTATGCTTCTCATCAACTTTCCTTGACTTGAAAAGATTCAACTATGATAAATGGATGCAACCTTGGTTTTGACCACTCATAATGCATTTGGTCTCCACTTTTTCTCTTGTTATAAAAACAATGTTTTTCTTTGAATGCTTCAAATCTTTGTGATGAAGTTCTTCTATAAACTCACCTAATTCATTGTTTAGATTAATTTTCTTTGTCAGTGCTTGTATACATATGAGTTTGAATAGGAATTGATCTATCATAACGTAAAGAATATAATATAGGAGGATTTGGAATAGTTTCACTATCTTTCTCTAAAATAAAACAAAAAGACTCGTATATTTTTTCATCTAGCTCACCACTAATGATTTTCTTTTTAATTTCTATAAAATTATTATTGATTTGAAAAATGATTGACTTAATTGTAGGAGGAACTAGTATAACCTCTCTAACATACTCACAAAGTTCCTCTATTTACTTACATGCACTATCTTGTATATTTTCATGATAGGATTCAATTTCAAAAAAATTGTACGCTATACTAGTTTTTTGGAAAATATGTGAGACTTGGGTTATGATATGTTTTTCCTACTTAATAGGTAATTTAAGAATTTCTAAGGCATCAAAACAATGGTTAATTTATTCGAGTTGGCAATTAATTGTACTTAACATAGTCATAACCTTATTGCTCTTTGACATAAATTGCTAAAAAAATTATTGAAAGTGGATTCCATGTTATTGATATTTTGGTGTGTAATGAAAGTAATTTTTTTTGTTTTTTTTTTTTTGTTCTAGGTTTTAGGAAAGGATATTAAAGTCAATCTCTAAAAAGAATAAGATAATAGGCTCTACGAAGAAACATATTTTTTGGCTTTGATACTAAAATTTGATGTAGGATAGTAGAAGCAAAAATTATAAAAGAATGAAAAAGTAATGAAAGCAAGGAAAGCACAAAAATCAATAAAAAAATTAATATAACAATTTTTCTATAAAAAAATAACAAAACCTAGAAAGATATATCTAGTTGCCTCACAATACTAGATTAAGATAATGGTTTTACACTACCAGTGAATTATATGGCCTATAGTACACAATGAGATTTAGCCTCACATCATCAATAAGAAAAAGGATAGCCTCATACCATCAGTGAAAAAGAAAAAACATCACACCAATTTAGAAAATTAATTTTATTCAATATCTAATAACTCTCCTCTAATAGATTACAAGCTTTATCTATTTACATGCATGATAAGATCTAATATTCTAAGAAACTAAATCTTAACAAATATAAAAAGTAAAAGATTTCATATCTTTAATAAAAGATACTTATCTAACCAAATCCTAAAATATAAGATATTAATAATATAATATTTGCTCTTTCTTGATCCACATTAGACAATTGAAAGATAATACGACATATTAAACATAAATCAAGGAAGCATTATAACAATATATAAGTATGCTTTGGTTCCAATTAATTACATATTTTATGATTTGAGAAATTTGAGTCAACAGCTTAGTTTAGGTAAATATACAATTATAATTAATAACAATAAGGATAATTATAAGGAGGGGTATTTCAATCATATTTGGTATTACTTTATGTGTTACAATTTATTATCCATGAACTTGTTATTTTCTTTTCAATTAACCATGATAAATATATTGTTGTAGGATGGATAGGCATACATACTTCAAAAATATGCTAAATGTTGGGATGGAGGACCAGTAGCATGATTAGAATGAAATGGAAGGCAAGGGACAAGTGAGATGATCATAATCAATTTAATAGGAAAAAATTATTGCTAAGAACCTTAGGAGCTCAACATATGCAAGGATGACTAGGGAGAGGCCAACCGAAGGGTCAATTAGAGATACACCAAATCGGCTTAGATTAGTTACTAAGAGACTTATGAACTTTATACGTCATTTTTGACTATTTTGTGTTGTTTCTTATTTTATTTAGATTAATTAGTTTCCTCCCTTGTTGTTTATTTTATTAGTGGTTAGATCCATTTATTTTAAATTTTTTTTATTAGTTCCCTTTTATGTTAAAGAAATTAGATTGATTGCCTTTACCTATGTAAATAAGTCACTTATGTAATATACATTCACTTAGTGAATTGAGAATTTTCTTTAACTTTTTGTCTTTACCACATTAGAAGACTTGTGAGTCTTGTTAACAAATATTAGGAATCTAATCAATCTCTTTTATTTCACACGTGAGTTCTTATCAATTTATATCTATAATGTGCTGAACTAGTTGATTAAATGCTTGATTTTAATGATTCATTTAACATTGGTGAAGGTTTCATAGATCGTACTAATATCAATTTGTGATTCAATCACAAGCCAATTCAATTTTGTTTTGTATACACAATATCGTCAAATAAACGATTTCTTTAATTTCCTTTTTAATAATGTTATTCCATAGGCATAAAAAACCTAAGTACGTAGAATTACCAACTTTCCTATTTATAACCTTAAAATTTGAAAACATAAATGGATTCTTTTCAAGAACATCTATAAATGCATCAATTTAGTATCAAAGCATTAGTTTCACGCTTCATGGTTAGTATCAAATTTCTCTCAACCATTAAATCGTGATTTGGCATGTGAGTGTAGTTGTCAAAATTGCAATTTTATCCATACAATTTTACGAGTTTATGATTTTAGGTAGCTCTTCCATGTTAACTCGGGTATAGAATCTTGTTTTTTATTTTATTTTTTTTTATAGAAACTTACATTTTTAATTGAGTTTATATATAAACTCAGTAGAAACTTACGTTTTTTTACCAAATTTACTGTTTCTACGTATCTAAGTTGAATGAACTAAAAAATTAAAGAAAAAAAATACAATCAGTTTTTTACAAGCCATCAACTATTAAGACATTACAACATTTATCTTATCCTATTTTAATTTTTTGCCTCTTTCTTTCTCTCCCAATATCTTATTTTATGTTCATAACTTTTAACCAAGTTTTAACTTTAATAATAAGGTTTACAAAGAAAACTATATATTTTGTTTTATACCATCAATAACTCAAAATAAGTTGAAATATTTGATTTTCTTTAATTTACAGCCTTTTTTTTTTAAAAAAAAGGGAAAAAAGTTTAGTTTTAGCTCTATTTTTCCTTCTTCTGTATAGGTTAAATTATATAATAAGAATTTGTATGGAAAAAAAAATTAATTTCTTTATTCTTTTTTTATTTTTATCATATATTTTAAGTTTTTAATAATTACTATAAATATATTCATAATTTTTTAAAGCTATTTTACATAAGTTATAGAAACTTATGTTTCTATGTTTTGATTTTACAAATCCTCTATCAATTCAAGGTAGAGTTATGAGTTTAACAACCTTGCATATGAGTTGAATAGTGTTACGATAGTTAATGTGTGCTTATGCTTGATTGTGGTGGTTATAAAATTTGATTGATTTGTTGATACCTTGTTTTGATGGTTAACTTTCATAAGGTGTGGAGGTTAGAAATAACCTACAAACAATAGTAAACATAAGCTAAAAGAGAGGTGTTAGAGGTGGTTTCGATATGGTTATTCTGATACTTAAGTCAGTATCGGTTTTGAAAGAGTGTTTAAGAGATATAACATATGTATAAATGAGAGAATGTGGATCCTTTTACATATAGCTTTACCTAATATTTATAGGTGTGGTCGGTGAGCTTAATATGGAATGTAGATCATATACTCAACATCTTTCACCAATATTATAGAAAAGATCTTGGGCCAAGTGCATACTAGTTGTAGAATTTCCTTACTTATCTGAGCTATTTTCACTTAATCTCCTATTAATCATGTAGATTAGGTTTACATGTCTTAGACTTGAGGGACCAAGCTTTAAGGGTTTGGAAGAAGATAGGAGCTTAATTGGCATGTTCTAACTTGTCGGCTGAGTTATTAAACCCTCTTGTCGTACTTTAGAGTGGTCATTTATGATGCTAACAATTCAACTTAGGTCATGATGACGTTAGCCTGGCTTTAGGGAATGCAACCAAAGCTCTAAATCGATCAATCATAGATTTCTAGGCTTAACCCATACTCTATTGATGTAGATGCGAATTTTAAGGCCTACATCTAAAATAACCAATGAATACTTGCACCTTCCCCCCAACCCACTCACATTGATGACAAGCTGATAAGAAGAGTAAGTTCTTAACAAGGTTTCTAACTCCTAGGGTAAGCTATTGACTAAAATGGGGTCTATGGGTGAGTTAATCTAATATAATGCTAACCTTAACCTTTGTGTTAACAAGCCTAAGCTTGTGATTGATAGAATGACTAAGTAGGTAAGTAATCTAAGTTAGACTAACCCTATGTTTTAGAATGGTGACCTCATGGTTTCTCTAGGAAGTTGCCATGCTAAAGGTATGCCATGCAACAAAATATCCAAACTACTTAAGAATTCCCACCTACTGGATTAAGCTGCAATGATTAAGCATAAAGTTAGGCAATTGGAGTGACGTGATCTTGTTAATATATTTTATATCCAAGGAATTGCAACTTTTTTACAAAGTTTTGATTTTAACTTATTCTTGTACACATATATCTTGGTGCATTTAATATAAGGACACATGTTGCAAAGGCATTTGTTGCATTAATACAAAACAAATCTTGCTTGAGGCCATCTGCATTGATAGTCAATTTTCGTCCACTCGGCTTAATAAGTGTTAACTTTGCTTACTTATCCATTCAGCTACTGATAGGTTGGTAATCGACATTCTTAGCCTTCTAGCAAGTAATTAACACTTGGCAATCCACTGAATAACATAGATCTACTCCTGATTTGAATTCAAGTTCATGGTGTGAACAGTTATCATAAGCATAGTTGTATTACATAACTGCCTACTCTCCCTACATTTCAAGGAAAGTGTCTAATAAGAAGCTTTTACATGTCTCGACAGTTATTTCTATAACTGCTCCTTCAGACATGACAATCTCCTATAAATACGAAAAAGAAACTCTGTAAGAGACATTTGATAACTCTTAAACTCCTTACTTTACTTCCCATTCCTGCTTACCAATTTAGGTATTGGAGTGGCCGCACTAGACTAGCCTCGATACCAAGCTTTCTTCCTTTCTTTTATAGGAGATTTCTAACTCCTAAAATTCACCAACAACAATCTGAATGTGGTGTTTGGTGGTAGAACATTGTCAGTAGAGGCATTTTCTAATGTTAGAGGGAGACTTTGTTGCTCCCTTTCAATGAGCTTTGTTTTCGACTTTTGAATTTTTGCTTACAACTTAAGGAACATTTTTTCTAAGTATGCAAAGCGTTTTAGATTAATTGCATGGGTTGGTGTTACTTGCTATAGTGGTGGGATTAGGTTGTTGTTTAGTTGGTTGAGTTATTGATTAGTATACCAATGTTTTAGTTGAGCTAGTGCTCAACCTCATGAATATTTTCTTGTTAGGTAGAATAAGTAGTTTTCTTGCTTCCATTATTGGTGCTTGATTCATGGACAAACAATGTCAAAATGTTGATGATAAAATTTTGTGAGGTGTTATGGTTGGAAACAACCTACAAATAAAATAAATGAAAGCAAAAAGAGGCGTATCAGAGGTGTTTCTAGTGTAACCACTTTGATGCTTAGGTTAGTATCAATTTTGAGAAAGTGTTTAAAGAGGTATAATGTATGGGCAAGTAAGACAATGTAGATCTTATAATCTATTGCTTTACCTAGTATTTATAGGCATGACTAATGAGCTTAATGTAGAAAGTAGACCATGTCATCAAGATCCTTTTTAGATATTGTTGAGTGGATTTTAGGTCAAGCACATAACAACTATAGACTTTCCTTATCTATTTATGTTGTTCTTACCTAATCTCCTTTTGATGTTATACACTTGGCCTATTGTCTTAGACTTGAGGGCTTAGGCTTAAAGGGTAGAAGAAGAAGGGAGATCAATTAGCATCTTTTGACTAAGTTGGCTAAGTAGTTGGAAGCTTAATCCATGCTTTTGAGAGCTCATCTATGATGTTAGTAGCTTGACTTAGGTCTTAATGAGGTCAACTAAGCTTTAAGGAGCTCAACTAAGGCTTTGAATAGGTCAGTCATGGATTTCTAAGCTTAGCCTATGATTTATTGAGGTGGACCTAAAGTAGAATGTAAGCCCCATAACTAGTTACTTAAAGTTTTGATCGGTTGAAAGATCCGATCAAGCCTAAATTATAAGTAAAGCCATAAATATTAGTAAAAAATGATCCCGTAAGTTCGAATTTAAGAAAATAAGAAATAAAATAAAAGAATATAAAAATTTCAAATTTTAAGTATATAATTCGTTATTTATCAAAAATGCATAAAATGCATTCCAATAATTAAAGACTCACTAGAGATAAATTATATGTATACTAAAATTCATAAAATGACCTAAATAATATTTAGGAATATCTATTTGTACTATATATGAATTTACATATATGTAGAAATACGCGTAATTACTTAAAATACGTAAAATGTGTTAAAATAATACTAAATAATTAAAGAAAATTCATAATTAATTAAGGAAAAATCAAGAAAAATAAGGAATGATCCAGATATAGGTCGTGGCAGCTAGGGAAAATAAAAAAAAAAATTAGCTAATTAAATTAGAACAACATAAAAGTCAAATTGGAAGAAGATAAGACAATTATTTAATCAAATTAATGCACAATAATTTCCTTAAAGGTCTATAAATACTCCAAATTTTTCATAAGCTCATTTGGGTAGTTTGGAGAGTGAGAAAAATAGAGAAAGGCAAAATTGAGAGAAAAATTAAGGTTAGGAAAAAAGATAGGAAAAACTGTACAATTATGGCCTTAAAGGAGAACCTAAACTAGACGAGCAGCTGGGAGTGGATGGTCACTATCCACCACCACCACATGGTGGTGGTAGCACCTAGACCGGCCGACAAGGCCACGGCGGCCGGCAGTTCCTAGAGTCACCTAAATCGGTGAGTTCAATTTCCAACCCAATTTTGTGTAATTTTGTAAAAATAGTAAATATTCTTAGAAAATTATGAATTTTGTTATTATGAAATATTTTTGTATGTAGTTTGTAGGAAAAATATTATTTTGATGAAAATATGTCTCGTGATATATGGTCCTTAAGAAATCATGCAAAATCAAGCATGTTTCGATTTATAAATAAATAACTTTAGGAGTGTAGTTTTGAACCCAAAATTTTTGTATAGACTACTTAGATGATATAGAATAGTGATATGAAGCTCGTTTTCAAAAATTAATTTTTGAAATTTTTAGGCCTTAAAATGAGGTATAAAATGGGTAATTTAAGGTTAATTAAGTAATTAAATGGTTAATTACTAATTTAGTGAATAATTATATGTTTTAGGATGTTGAAATCTGATGAAGTATGATACTTGTAGTATTTAGGGTGTTAGATGTAATTATTAGATTAATTGTGCAGTAAATGAGTAATAGGGAAAATTAGTAAATTTTAAGTTAATTTTGTAAATTAGGATAATTAGGAGTAAAATTTGATTTAGGATGAATTTAGACATTTTGAAATGATAGTTGATGTTGGGAGATAGTAATTAGAGTGATAAAAATATTAGATGTGTATTATGTACATAATAAGTAATAGTATATAATACACAATTATTAGAGATATAATAAATAGAAAATATTAGAATAAAAATTGATATTATGATAATAATAAAAATATACAATAAATTTGATAGGAAACTTGAATTTATGTAATTATATGAAAAATGTAAAAATTTCTTACATTAGGAGTAAATTCGGTACATTATTAAGGATTTAAGTGTACTGGATATAATAAAATACTGACTAGGGGTAATTATGGTATTTAGGATATCTAGAAGTAAAGTGATTAATTTCACATTATGAGTTAAAATAAGTTTCTAGAGTTCGGATATAAAACAATACTTAGAAATTGAACTAGAATCTAATTTATAAATCGATGCGGAAACCAAACCTGAACCTAACCCCAAACCTAGAATATTTATAAAAGACTTAAGACCTAGATAATTAGGTATATTAAACCCTAAATAAAACATAACAATAAGCATTATAGGATAAAACGAACCTATAGTAGTTATATGAAAAACTGAAACTACGTTTATGTTATAAGGATGATCAGCGATGGTCTGAGCGAGTCGGACCTCGAGTGAGTGAGCAAAGAGTCGAGGTAAGTTGAGATTAATACGATACTGTATTTTGGAGACTTGAGATTATGCTTGGTTGTGCTTGTTAGATAGTTGGTTGTGTGCATATGCTTGATTACGAGTGATGCTATGATTCTGTTTGTTGTTCTGGCTTATATTATATGATTTGTATGAAATGATTGATCATCCTAAACTGGACCTAATCAAATATATGACTTGTAATCATAATTAAACCTACATGGCAACCCATTAAGGGAAACCTAGGATTCTCCGGCCAAATACCGACCCCTTCGAAAGGGATAGCGCAGGATTGCAAAGGGTCCATTCTTCATCCTTAATCGAACTAAGTGATAGGAGAGAAGGTCGCGGCGAGGGTGAAGTCAATGGTTCGAAGGTAATCGCGGGAGGAGTGAGGTCTCTATTACATAAGCCTGGGTTTGGTTATGAGCTGCTGTATAACATAGAAACTCCTTAACCTGGATTAGAGTAGGCGAAATTTCTCTAATCTCATGACGAGCTGGACAACGTTGTGCGATGGCATTTGGTTGAACGTGCATTGCACCTAATAAGTTGGTTGATAACCTTGTTGTGTTATGGTCTAGTTTTAAGTCCTCTATCCTAACTTACTGAGCTATGGTTGCTCACATCCCTATAGATGTCGTACAAGTGCTGGCTAAGAAGCGGCATACAACTACTCTGAAGCTAGCAACTGCTGGATCTTGGGGAGTGAGGAAAAACATTTGAAGAATAAACATATATTTTTAAGGTCTAAGCTTTTACTTTAGAATTTTTCATTTTTGAATAATGTAATAACTAGGAAATATATTACGGAGAAATATTGTAAACTTTAATTGTAATAACTGAATTATAGTGTATATATATATAGATATTTTCTCACTTTTTTAGGTAAATGATTTATTTAAATTATAAACTGTTTACTTCAAAACAAGTTAGTCATGGATGCCTTGTGTAGATCTGGTCTAGGATAGCGGTTATAAGGCCAACTTCTATCTTAGAATGGTTTACATGGCAGGACTGTTATGACTCTACCACTTCGGGGCGTGACATGGAAGCCCATATTCTGAATAGCCTATCAACAACTCAAATATTTGTTTGTGATAATATGTTTATTGGAAGGGGATAAGTAAATTATGAGTGATCTTTAGATAACATAGAACATGGAGTGCATAAGATGAAACAATATAGATAGATAGTATATGAGAGATTGTAAGAGCACTTATAAAACATTTGCATCTAAAATCAATTAAATAAACCATAGCTATTAGATCTAAAATCTAAGCAATTCATGAAATTACCCATGGCTCCTATTGTTTGTCGTCTTCACCGAAGATTGGAGTTGAGGTAATGGGCTTGAATTTGGAGCAATGTGGGCTTGGAAGCTTGATTTTTGTATGATTTAACCTACAAAAAACACATTGGAGCTTGGTCCAACGTAGGTACTTCATTACTTAAGTTATGCTCTCTTGAAAAAGTAGTAAAGTAATGACTAAAAATACTGCAGGTGATCATACCTAGGGGATTCATCCCCTATTTATAAGTGATGATGCTAAGATATTTTAGGAAAGATATACATTGCCATATCTACAGTTGAATCTTTCTCAAATATGCAAATTGTTGATGGTCAGTTTTCGTCCACCCAGTTTGACAAGCATTGACATAACTTCACTTACTCATCTATTCAACTGCTGACAGGCTAGGTAATCTATATTCTTGACACCTTGCCAAGTAATTGACACTCTTGGCATTCTACCGAATAAGACAAATTTGTTCCTGATTTGATTTAAGTTCATGGCGTGAGTAGTTATCACAAGTACGGTTATATTACATAACTACTTACTCTCTCTACAATTCAGGGAAGGTGTTTAATCAAGAAGCTTTCACATGTTTCAACAATCTCCTATAAATACGGGAAAAAAAATTTGTAAGAGACATCTAATAACTCTTAACCACTTACTTTACTTTCCTCATTCCTGCTTACTGACATAAGCATCAAAGTGGCCATACGCTCGGGTACTAAGCAATTTTCTTATCTTTGTAGGACATTTCCAACGCCCAAAATTCACTAATAACACAAATGTATCTAGTTAAGTATATATGCATCTTCTTGAAGTCTTAGTATATCCTTGTTAAAAGTTTACCTAGATATGGATGTCTTTATATCTACTCTAACTTAAGCTAGGGGAGACTAAGTCTACATGAACTTAGAGGGGGTTTAATTGGTGGAGTTTTAAGCCTTGGTTAGATGTATTCACATAAAATGCGAAGCCCTCCAACCAGTATCAAAGCAATATCATAGGGAACTTGACTTGAAGGCAAGTTGAGTAGGTTGGCTCACTAAGAGGAGTTAAGAGTAGAATTTCACTAAAGTATTTGATAGGTCCAACCATGGGGTATGTTTGACAAGACCTAAGATCCAATATGGAGTTAGGTCCTCATCAAAATGGACCTTTCTATATTGCTTAGAAGAAGGAATGAGGTCAGATTGGGCTTAGAAGACCTAAGTTTGAAATTTTTTGTCAATGGTTCCTATGAAAGAGAATAAAAAAGGAGATATTATAGGTGATTAATGTTGAGATTGGGAATATTGATTGTGAAATTAAAACAGAGAAGGCAAATGATATTGAAAGTAGAAGGGATGGTATTATAGAGAAGGCAATAATAATTAAAGCTCCTAAAATAGTGGTTGATGAAATTAAGCAACCAAATGATTTAGAAGTTATAGTGAAGGTAGAATTCATTTTTACTATGAATAATTCTTCATTGATAGCATGAAAAGCCATAAACATGGGTTAAAGAAGATTTAGGAAGATAGGGAATTTATTTTATGCTTGTTGTTTAGTTTAGGAGAGATCGTGTAAACTAATTATAGATGGAAGCAGGTGCACCATTGTCATTTTTGCAATACGTTACTCTACATTTAAGGATGTATAGTCTACATTGGTTCAATAATCAAGTGAGTCACCTATGTTCATAATTAGGTACGTGTTTTGTTAACAATTAGCTATTATACTAACAATATTGTTCTTTAATTTTGTGACAAGGAAATTAAACTAAACTTATTCTTATCTCAAGTTCTAGAGTTGAAACTAGTTGTTTAGAGACTTTAGTTAAAACTATATTGTTTGTTTAAGTACGAGGTTACATGTTTGATGCTAAGTACTTGTTAGTCATAAGCTGAAATTAAACTTAATCATAATCAACCCTAATGTTAATTGTGTTGAGTGTGTTTGACTAGGCCAAAGGGATTGGAATTATCGATGATCTTAGGGTGACACCAGGTAATTGATAAGTGGATAGTAGCTTACTAAGTCAATTAGGTTAAAGTTAGATTCTCTAATGACTCTAGGGTGTTGGGGAGTATTCAACACCAAATATAAATATTGTATATGTAAATTATATGACATAGGGTTATGAGACACCCCAAGCTTTGGAACGTTAAGCTGTGATGCGTGTTGGATTTAAATCAAGATAATAACTGGTTAGTGATAGCATGTTCTACATTTATGTGTGATATGTTATTTGTTTGCTCATGCATATGAGATTGTGTAATTGTCATGCTATGCATATTTTGCTTACCTTTTAGAGACTTATACATTTAGATGGCAATAATGCAGGAGAGCAAGACCCCTATGATGACTTAAGATATGAATTTGTATATGATTTGGACAATGGAGATTACTACACCTACAACATAGAGTAATAGGAGGGACATGCAAGTGTAATGTTGTGTTGTGGACTTAGTTATGGTATAGGCAATATAAACTCCTTTGTTATTTGTTAGTCTTGGTTTGTTATGTTGGTTGTTGATGTATTAGGAGCATGTAAGACTCTAGTAGTAGTCTGACACATTTGTAATGATCAAAGGAGCATGAAAGACTCCTCTACTTGATATAGTGTGATATTACCTAGTGTTGTAAGGCATGACCTATATAGTTTGGATTTTTTTTTTTTTATTATTTTCCTTAATCTGACCTATATTGAACCCTATACTCATTCAACATAAGATCTTTAACTAGGGATTAAGAAAAACTTGGTTTTTTTTTTTTAATTTGAAAAAACTTTTAGAGTTGTCATCCAATCGGAGTTAGGAAAAGTGCTAAGTCATAATTAATAGGTAGATTAGTTATAACTCAGTTATTAGTTTATAGAAAAACCAACTTTACAAATGGTTTTTGAAAAACCATAGTTTTGGATCTAGGGACTAACCTATTAAACCTTAATGGTACCACTTTAACCTTCTAAGATTAATTTTAATTTTCAATTACTTGTTTAGCTAATTCTACATTAAAGAAAATTAATTTAATTTAAAAAAAGTAAGTTTATTTACAAAAAAGGGAAAATAAAAATAATTTTCCTATTTTAAGTAGCCTCATATGTGCTTACATACCCTCTAATAGGGTATGTGTCCGGAAAGTCCAAAGTCACGATAATTAGCATTTTTGAACCACGAAACACTCGATTTCCATTTCGGTTGCTTTTCGAAGTTCATTGATTTTATAAAAATTTAATATGTTGGTTTATTTTAATTTAAAAATTTGATTGAGTTTATGTCTCTAGACCATTTTATTTTGTTTAAGGAAAATACCTATAAAGGGCCCTAATATTTGAATGTTTCATTTTTGAAAATTCTAAGAAGAAGAGTCCTAAACTTGAAAAAGGGTTTATTAAATTTTATTTTTGGAAAATGATTTTTTTAGGTGGTAAAAAAAAATTTATTTCTTTTCCTTTCTTTTTCTTAAGTAAATAAATAAATAAATTTATTTATACACATTCAAATTGAGCATAAGAACTTTTGAAAAATGTTGAAAAAGGACCTCTCTTATTTCCTTTATTACTATCTTTCTTTCTTTTTCTTTTTGAAAATGACATAAAAGAAATAAGTAAATGAATAAATAGGCAGGGGCTAGACCTATGTTGTATACTCGATGCAGGTTGGAGCTAGTCAGATGCGGTTACAAAACCAATATGTATGCAGGTAGAGAGAGGGAGAGAGAGAGAAGGTAGCCAAATGGGTGCTTCAAGTGGCTGTAGTGGTTGTTTCAAGCGAGAAGAACTACTTTCATGTGGTTTTCATTGAAAAAGAGTTGAATGGTAGTGGTAACTTATTTCAAAGTGGTGGTTTTCATGGTAGTGTATGGTGGCCAATTTAAGCTAGAGAGAGAGAGAGAGCATGGGGAACTTAAATGGTGATGTTTCGAAACGAGTCAGTAGTGGTTCCTAAGGTTCTCAAGTATTGGAAAGATGATGGTGTTGGTAGTTTTGTTCAAAAACTCGCAAAAGCGAAGCTTTTCTAAAGAGAGCAAGAAGGGTGGGCATGGAAGCTTTAGTGAGAGAAAGCTTTGATTTTTAGTTATAAAAGATGATTCGAAGCTTTCTTGGTGTTGGAATGAGCTCTTAAGACTTCTATTTATACTTTTCATTAACAATATCAAATGGGAAACCATGATTTTGTCCATAATCAAAACTTTTTCGTAATGGGTTTTGACTGGCATTAATCCTCAAATTTAATGTCATTGATCATTATTTGAGTGAAATCACTAGTCAAAAGAAGTTCCTTGAGGCTAGTTCTTACCAAACACCAGTAAAAGCTTCAATCATCGAAAAAGCCTTAGTTAAGCAAATCAATTTGGAGTAAAAGATGCACATTCAAACTTTCTTAGATTTTCAATAGAATTTTTGACCCATTAAATGAATGATATTGAATGAGATATGGATATCAATAGAAAATACCCCATGTGTAATTCACAATTTCACAGTTGATTTGGTCAAATGGTGAAGCAAAAAAGACTCAAAAAGGCATTGAACCGAGCTTAGTAGACAATGCAAATTGCCAGTAAGATGCTGGAGATTAATCGCTAGGTCACTTGCATTACACATGCCACACGCTTAGGGATGCGCAAGTTGTACACACGCTAGTCTAGTTTATGCAAGTGAAATTTTCTACCTTCTTATTTCATGTGCATAGGTTGATTGAGCCCAACATAATCAACCATTCCTTTTTTCTTTTATTTCTCTCTTTATAATAAAATAAATAAATAAATAAAATACTACAATAAACATAGTTTTGAGCCTAAATTAAATACTAACTAACCAAGTCGTGTATACACATGTTAAAAATAAATAAGTAAATGAATTAATAAAGAAATAAATAAAACAAAATATCTTTTAATGATTGTGTGTACTTAAGTGTTATTTGACCCTAAAAATGAAATCATATGGTCTATGTCACCTAACGACATTAAAAACATCTTAAGACTTAAAAACAAAATCTATTTTTCTTATTTTCTTATATGTTTTTGTTTTTGTTTTTCTTTTATGTATTTTCTAATTTTTGTGTTGTTCTATTTCTTTGTATTTTTTAATTAGATCCCTTTTCCTTTACCTTAAAAGAAAATCTAAAAATTAAAGGTGGTAAAAATGGGGTATCTACATTTGCTCCTCATTATGATGAAGTTTGAGTAAAACTTTACTGCAAAGACAAAAGAAACACCATTTTTGCCTTAGGGATGTATTTGTCGTAAGAAACACTACAAAAAGCTAGCTATCCTAGGCTTGATCCATTGAAGATTTGGGTAAACAACTAAAGATATGTTGAAAGAGAAAGACAGCACTCTAGGAATTGGCTAAGAAACAACAGTGGGTTTGTGAATAGTATAGTGCCCTACGAGCTGACTATAACCCTAAAGGAAATGTAAGATGGGATAGTGTTTAGCAAGCCGACTAAAACCTTGAAGTTGTTGTCTTGGATGGATAGTAAAATATGGTTGTTTTGGAGAAAACAAAGTTGATCATAAATGACCATCTTGAACTGATGGTTTTCCTAAATTAATACTAATGTGAGCACCATCTTAGATTACTAGGTTTTAAGTATACTATTTTGGATTGATAGGCTTGAACAAAAACTTGAACACCATCTTAGATTGATGGGTTTAGTGCCACCTTGGATGATGGGCTTGAATACCATCTTGGATTGATAGATATAGCACCATCTTGGATTGATGGGCTTTATAAAAAACTTGACACCATCTTGGATTGATGGGTACAACAAAACTTAAACACGATCTTGGATTGATGGGTATGGCACCATCTTGGATTAATGGGTCTTTAAAATTTAAACACTATCTTGGATTGATGGGTATGGCACTATCTTGGATTAATGGGTCTTTAAAATTTAAACACTATCTCGAATTGATAGGTATAGCATCATCTTAGATTGATGAACCTTTAAAATTTAACACCATCTTAGATTGATGGGTACAACACCATCTTGGATTGATGGTTATTGAAAAAATGATCTTAAAAAGTTTTCTCAACTATGCAATTTACTTAGAATTAGCAAAATTGACCTTAAGGTTCGACTTAGCAAAGAGAGTAAGCCACTGTAGTCACTTGATTTGGTTGCTAGGGGATTAACCGCCCTTAAATTGGCAAAAAGAAATCTTGTATTAAACATTAAGGATTGAGCGCCTTTATTTGAATTTAGGTGGATATCATAAAACTGAAAAAGGTCACTAAGACCGTATGGGAAGAAAATTAAGGTAAGACTCATGCTTGAAAGTGGCAAAACTAGGCATAAGGTTTGAGTAGGAAGAAAATTGACATAGGACTCATGCTTAAAAGTTATAAAACTGGGCACTAGGGTTGAGTGGGAAGAAAATTGAGGTAGGACTCATACTTGAAAGTGACAAAACTAGGCATTAGGGCCAAAAAAGTTGGATAGAAAAACCAGTTTGGAATTTGATTTAAAGAAAACCTTGTCCTTTTCTCTCCTCTCCTCTTATTTTTTTATTTTTTATTTTTTGAGAATTGTTGATAGGTTTAGGTTCTTCAAATACATGGGCCATTGACCATTTACTCTTTTCTTGACTTTGCTTGAATTGCTTGACATTCTCATCTTTAGTAGATCCTCTTTTCTCAAGCTATTCTACTTTCAATCTCGAGGCAAGTAATCTTCCAATGTCACCTAGGGTGATCATAGGGGTAATGGCATCTCATAATTGATTGGTTTAGTTTAAGAGAGCTTCCTTACCTTCTCTTGGTTAAAATTTTCACTCTTGACTACAATTCCAAAAATTATAGTCTATCTTGCAAGTGATACAATTTAATCAATTTGTTAGGTCTTTTTCAAACTGCAATGTAATATAGATTTTTAGTCCTTGGTTTCAAAACGGGTAATTAATGAATAAGCACTTTTTTTTTTAAAGAGTTCATTTACTCATCACAGGTTTATAAGTCAAGAACCATATAAGTAAAACTAAAATTGCACTTGCCCTAGTTTCAAATGTAACTTTTACAAAAAAATAAGTTATTTCCTTCTATTAAAAGAACCTTTATAAGGGGTGGAATTGTGGGTGGACTTTAGTTTGCAAAAGGAGTAGATTTTGAGAGTCATGTTTTTTACCTCTACTTTTTTTTATTTAAGGGTTTTTATTTTGAGAGATAAGGCTTACTTCGAAAAAGGCCTTATGAGGTACATGCTTCTAATCATTTTTATGTTTTAGGACTTTAGATTTGATCATCTTGTTTTTCTAGGTTTCTTTCTTGGGTAGATTTTTCTCTTCTTCTTTTTTTCATTTTTCTTCATGCCTCTTTTCTTTTTCTTTTTTCCTTTCATTCTTCTTCTCTTTCTTTTTTTTTTTTTTTTTCCTTTTTCAATTTGATCCAAGACAAAGGTGATCATCCCCTTTTTTGATGTATGACTCATAGTGTATGTAGTTTTTTGTATAGTGTGCAAAACAGAAGCCCTTCTTCATCTTAGGGGAAATAAGTATCTAAAAGTAATAATTACAATTGAATTGAGGCAAATAGAGCAAGTACAAATGGTTTTAACCTTTTCTCATTTTTAATGATCCTATCCTCTAAATTACCTCATTATGGGGTAGTTCTTGACAGAATTTAATTTTGAAATACTTCATTAAAAAAAAAATTTTTAATGGGGTTGATAAGGGATATTTTGTGTTATAGGATAGAGAAATGAATGCCTAATGTCATTTTTTAGTAACGTATCAATTTCAAGATGTACCTCCTTTAGGGATTGTGTCCTAATCCTTACATTGATAACACTTGACACTCAAGTGTTTAAGGATTGGTGTTTAAGGTGTGGTTTGCCTCTTTTCATTCTAAACTTTCAAACTGAGATACCAAAAATATACGTTTTTTTGCCTAATAATAAAAGTTTCCAAATGAACGCTCATTCTATTTTAGTTAATAACACAAAAGATGGACAAATAGAATACTTTTATTTCAAATGATCATTATTACAGAATTATGTCAATTTTCAATTTTTACCTCTCAAAATACCCTTACCCCATTTAATTGGTTTTTTTTTTTTTTTGAAGATATGCTCAATTGCTTTAAGTGACATGCCAATTTGTTAGATGGTAAAAGTAGATTCTCAAAGTTGGGGGTAGTAGGTGGGCCTTTAAAAGTCCCCTTATGGCTGGGCTTACAACAAATGGCTTCTAAGATGTCAAGTTATATTATCTTGATGTCGATCATATCTTGAATTTTGGTTCTTCAACCTCCAACATCCTTTGGTGGAATGCCCTTTCTAACCTATATAATAGCTACATTGTGCTTTTAGGTTAAAGTTTTGTGGCCTGTAATTTGGATTAAGGGCTTCGTAGGCTAGGATCTTTGCCTCTTTCAAAAGATGAAAGAGTTGTGTCATGGAGATCCTTAGTTGAGTAAATTTTCTCCTTTACGCTCCTCAAGCTTGTTTTTTCTCACTCACCTTTATTTCTTTTCTTTTTAGGCCATTTTCAATGTTTAGGCTTATCGATGCTTGATCAGTAGTCAAAGTTGGGTGTTAAAATCTTTTAAATATAAGGCCCATCTCCATTTCTAGGTATGTAATGCTCTTTTGTAGTGTTATCACTTTTTCTTCTAAATTTGTGAGTTTCTTTTCTAAGCCTAGATCTCGAGACACTTGAAGACTAGTGATTATGGAAAACAAAATCTGTAGCTATTGTGTCATTTGACGTACTATTTTTTCTAGAGAGGTGATCTTATCATTAGTCATTTGAACTTGAATTGGAAGATTTCTTACTCGTTAGCAACCCTTCATTTCTTTCTTTATTTGTTTTATAAGAGAAAAAAGACTAGCTTAACTTCTTATAAGGAAAATTTTTACATAACTAGAGAAACCAAAAGAAAATTTACAAATTGTTTTATAAAGGACAATAAGAAAGAGAAGAAGACTTCCACAAAAAATATACAAGTGAGAAATATTTACATGAGAAAAACCTAGGTTTATAGATTTAAATGACAAACTCTTAAAAAATAACTTAGAGTAAGAAATATTTCGACAATTTATGGTCAACTAAAGAAAAAGTATTTACAACTTATAAGTACTTAAAAGATCACCTACAATTCTTATAAGAAGTGTAACTAAAAGAAAAGAATTTTTTTCTAAAGGAAAATTTTATGAGGCATCTGATATTTACAAATAATTTCTCATTGAAAAATCTAGATACTGAGAAGAATGGGTAAAAAAGAACTAACGACAAGAAAAATCTAGTGGAAAGGGAAAGGCTGGTAAGGAGATCTATTCTAGAATGAAATATTAAGAAGACAAATACTTCACAATAGCAAGACTCTATACAGATGATCTTTTTTTTTTTTTTATGACTTTAAGAATGGGAAGGGATATAAACAGATTGCTAAGGAATCTATTGCAATATATAGAGTGGTGGGTTCTAAAATTTTACAATGAGAGAAAAAGTTTATGAACTCAGTCCAGTTCTTTTCATTTTAAAGTGATAAAGACTATTATAAATTTAATTATTATAAAGGCTAGTTTAAAATAATTTACAAGCGTATCCTAAAGGCTAATGTTCTTTCTCTATTCTAAAATAGTGACTTAACTAGTGGTAAAAGAAAATTATTTTACAAAATATAAGGAAACCTTTTGATTTAAAGAACAAACTTTAAGAGAAATGTAGCTTTTATAAGGATAGTAAGGATAGTAGATAAGATTATTCACAAACATTAGTGAAACAAGCAAAAATATTTACATATAAATAAAAAACTGAAGGCACACAAATGTAGATGCAAATGATCGGCAACTAAATAATAATGTGGTAATAAAAGGGTTTAGGACTAGGACTTTACTGGAATTCCATTCTTACAATATAGGGAAATTGAACTGTTACATAAGAATGTTATTTATACAAAATTTCTATATTTATAGGGAAACTGTAATTTTACAATGGATACATCCTATACAAAGAATAAACTACATTTGGTGGTATAAGGAAAGTATATTATGAGATTTTTATGCTATAGTGGAATTCTGCTATAGTCTTGACCTTTTGTTGATGATATGTCTCATTACTATTTATTCACTGATCTAAACGTCATGTATGTAATGAGGGATGATTTTAAAGGTTCTCAAGTTTTGTAACCTTACGTATTTTCAAGGAAATGGTTCCTTGGTCACAGTGAAACTTGAGTAGGTAACTTGATCGGCTTTGAAAGGTGGTTACCCTATAATATCTAAAGCTTTTATAATGGCCCTCTCTTAGGGTCCTAAAACAGCTTAGTTCTGATCGAATCTAATATACATATATGATGCAATAAAACCCCTTAACATGCTCGTAATATACCTATATAAAGGTTAGTACAGATACATACAAGAAAAGAAATATAAGATGGAAAGGGTTTTTTTAGAAACAATTCTAATTTTAGAAGGTTTGAATGGTTAGCTCTTCTAACATCCTTAGTATAGTTATCAAGCTGTTGAGCTTAGATTTTTCCAGTTTTTATTATTTTCCTTAATCTGACCCATATTGAACCCTATACTTATTCAATATAAGATCCTTGACTAGGAATTAAGAAAAGCTTGGTTTTTTTTTTTTTTTTTTAACTTTAGAAAAAAAAAAAATGCTTTTAGAGCCACTACCTAACTGAAGTTAGGAAAAGTGTTAAGTCATAACAAATGGGTAAATTAATTATAACTTAGTTACTAGTTTATAAAAAAACCAACTTTACAAATAGTTTTTGAAAAACTAGAATTTTAGATTTGAGGGTTAACTTATTAAACCCTAATGGATATTACCTTAACCGTCTAAAATTAATTTTATTTTTCAATTATCTATTTAGCTAATTAAACATTTAAAAATTAATTTAATTTTTAAAAAAGTAAGTTTTTTTACAAAAAGCAAAATAAAAAATAATTTTCCTATTTTAAGTTGTATCATATGTGTTTATGTACCCTTTAATGGGGATCATACTTTCTGTGGTTCATTGGTTTTATAAAATTTTAATATGTTAGTTTATTTTAATTTAAAAATTTGATCGAGTTTATGTCTTGAGGCCATTTTATTTTGTTTAAGGAAAATACTTAAAAAGGGTCTTAATATTTGAATATTTCATTTACGAAAATTCTAAGAAGAGTCTTAAACTTGAAAAAAGGTTTATTAAATTTTAATTTTGGAAAATTATTTTTTTAGGTGGTAAAACATCTTTTATTTTCTTTACTTTCTTTTTTTTTAATAAATAAATAAATAAATTTTATTTATGCACATTCCAATTGAGCATAAGAACTAAAAAATGTTGATAAATGACTTCTTTCATTTTCTTTGTTACCATCTTTCTTTCCTTCCTTTTTTTTTTATTTTAATAACACAAAATAAATAACTAAATTAATAAATACATAAGGGCTAGACCAGTGTTGTATACTATATGCAGATTGGATTGAGTCACATGACCAATAGGTGCATAAAGAGAGAGAGAGAGAGAAGGTGGCTAAGTGGGTGCTTTAAGAGACTGTAGTGGTTGTTTTAAGCGGCTACGATGGTTGATTCAAGTGATTGTGATGGTTTTCATTAGCAAAATGTTGAATGGTGATGGTACCTTACTCTAAAATGGTGGTTTTCATGGTGGTGTATGGTGGCCAATTTAAGTTAGAAAAAGAAAGAGTATGGGGAACTTGATTGGTCATGTTTCGAATTGAGTTGGTGGTGTTTCCTAAGGTTCATAGGTATGAGAAAGTTGATGGTGCTCATAGTTTTGTTCAAAAACTAGTAAAAACAGAGCTTTTCTAGAGAGAGAAAGAAGGGCATGCATGAAAGCTTTAGTGAGAGAAAGCTTCGATTTCTAGTTGTAAAGGATGATTCAAAGCTTTCTTGGTGTTTGAATGAGCTCCTAGGACTTCTATTTATACTTTTCATTAACAATATCGAATGGGAAACTCATGATTTTGTTCATAATCAAAGCTTTTTCTTAATAGGTTTTGATTGGTGTTAATCCTCAAATTCAATGTTATTGATCATTGTTTGAGTGAAAATCACTAGTCAAAAGGAATTCCTTAGGGCTAGCTCTTACCAAAAAACACCATGGAAGCTTCAATTATCATTGAAAAAGCCTTAGTTAAGCAAATCAATTTGGAGTAAAATGTGCACATTCAAACTTTCTTCAATTTTAAATTGAATTTTCAACCCACTAAATGAATGACATTGAATGAGATATAGGAATTAATAGAAAGTACCTCGCGTGTACTCCTTAATGTCACCGTTAATTTGGTGAAATGGTGAAGTAAAAAAGACTAAAAATGGCATTGAACTAAGCTTAGTGAACAATGGAAATTGTGAAGAAGATGTTAGAGATGAACCCCAAGTTACGTACATCACACGTACTCGTACCTGTAGGTGTACATGTTGTACATGTTCTAGTCCAACTGATGCAGGTACAATTTCGTGCCTTCCTGTTTCATGTGTATGGGTTGATTTACTTTGTTGGCTCTTGAGCCTAGCACAATCAACCATTTCTTTTCTTTTTTTTTTTTTAATTTCTCTCTTTATAGTAAAATAAAAATAAATGAATAAATAAATAAAATACTACACTAAACCTAGTTTCAAGCTGAAATTAAATACTAATTGACCAAGTTACACACGTTAAAAAAATAATAAATAAATAAATAAATGAATAAAGAAATAAATAAAACAAAATATCTTTTAACTATTCTATGCGCTTATGTGTTATTTGACTATAAAAATGAAATCATACAATCCATGTCACCTAATGATATTGAAAACAACTTAAGACCTAAAAAAAAATGAAAAATCTATTTTCCCTATTTTTTGTATTTTTTCATTTTTTTTGTTTCTTGTATTTTCTAATTTTTGTGTTGTTCTAATTTTTTCATATTTTTTAATTAGAACCCTTTTCCTTTATGTTAAAAAAAACTCTAAAAATTATAAGTAGCAAAAATGAAGTATTTACAGTATGATATTGCAGTTTGCCTACTATTTGCAGTTATGTTAAATAACAGGTTTCCAACCTTCACACCTCAGTACTTCGGTATTGACATATGGTGGGTTATGCCGTCTCGGTTCCGAAACATTACAAGGATATTAACTTAAAAAAATATATAAAAGGATATATTTATAATTTACCCCAAATCAATTTGAATGAAAGCATGCAGTTAGCACGACAAAGCCAACGTCAGATTTTGTTTAGTGAAATTTGGCCTTGCCCCCAGTGGATCAAATAAAGAGGCAACTCAATATTTGTAAGTCCAATTTCACTCCATGATCTGCACAAGACACCGCCCACTTCAACAATTCATCAAGCACGCAACAGCAAAATGCGCCCAGACCGGACCAATGTCTTATCTAAAGCCACTCACGTGAACATCCAGGCTCCCATCTCTTTGTCAAGCTGTAGGCCCACGACCCAACTAATAAATAGGAAAGTTTCAGCCCATGCAACGTGCAACATATCCAGCGGCAACATTATTTGGGAAAGTAACTCATCATGGAAATGAAGCCTCCAGAATATCATGTGTTCACTTTCACATTATATAAAGAAAAGGCAAGAAGAGAAATTAAATAGAGAGAGAAAAAGCAGATTGAAGGAGATATTGATATCTACAGCTCAAGAAAGAGGATTTGGCCTTGAAAAATAAATACGCAGCGGTCGAGAGTGATGGAGGTTTCTAAATTTTTCTTTATTTTGTTTTACACGTTATTTTTTCCTAGGAGATCAAGTCTTATTGTTTTAGTCATCAGACGCACGTCATGATTCCTCGAGAAATGTTTAAAGGAGATGGGATTAGAAGACGAAAACGTGTTTAAAAAAAAAATCGATAATTTTCAATTCCATTTTGTCTTTAATTTATAGTCAAGTTTAAATCCTTAGTATTGATTTTATTTTCATCATGGATTAAATTTAATATTATGATATTTTGATGTGACTGAATGGTACCATTTCATTAGTTGTGAATTTTAATTATCATGATTTCATAACTCATTATTTGATTACGCAGTCAATAGTCTTTTCACTAGAAAAACTTGAAAATAAAAAAAAAAGGTAATCAATAGTTTGCATGGAATTGGATTAAGATTAATTTTAAATGTTGACATAGAGATATACAATTTAAATTAATTTTATTTTAGGATTTATACTCTAAATTTGATTAATGTTAGATTATGTGACTTAGATGTGCATGGATTTTAACAAACTGTAACATCCTTTTTATGTTTTTCATAATTGAATCTGAATTAATTTACTAAATTAAAGTTGCTCAATATAATATGCCTTTCTCATCATCTACATAGTAGATCATTTACAAAATGTAATAAATATCGTGCACTTAGTATACATCACTAATACTTCTACTTGCATCATTTCTTCTTTCATTTAGTCCTCTTTTGCATTGCTTTTCCATCTGTATTGTTGTTAATAGTAATCGTCTTATTCATCTAAGTTTGTCTTGTTAGCTTGTCTTAGCTTATTGGTTCTTTCATCTTACAGATTGATCTTCTATAATGTCGTAAAAGGCTAATCCCACCTAGCATGCTAATCTAGAGGACCTAGAATTGGAAGTCAACCAATTGGTTAATGACATTGTAAGGAAGGTGTCAGTGGGTAAGATCGTTATAGAAAAATCGTTAAGTAGAAATGCAGTTATTAATGTATTGAAAAAATCTTGGAAAGAATTTGGGGAGGTTTTAATATTACTACTTGAGAATAATGTGCTCTTATGTATGTTTCCTAATGGTGAAGCAGGAAAAAGTGTGTTGAGTGATAGTCCTTAGGCTATCATTGGATGTTGTATGGTGCTTGTCATGATCCTAATAGGGGCCTAGTAGGATTACCTAAAATTTTCACATCATGTGTGCACCCATGATTTGAAAATCATCTTGCAAGTCAAAAATTGCAAGATTCTAAATAATTAGTCACTAAAGTTTTTATTTATTTATATAATTAGCTTACAACTATATATATGTGACTATAGATATATGACAAGTCACAGTCTAACAGAACCGCAGAGAATCGGTATCTCCTACCAAACAATAAGATTAGGTAGCGAAGTTCTAAAAATTCAAACTTACTAAAGTCACAAAACTTAAACGTAGTACATAATAATTAAGATGAACTATATAGTCTGTCCTCAGAGTCTAACTTATATGCATCTCAATATTGGTACTCAACCCTTAGTTCTTAACCCATGCCTGATCGTCTAGCAACCTGTAAGGGAAAACTGTTGGGATGTAGGCTACAAAAGCTTAGTGAGTTAATTTCTTTCAACCACACAACAATCGAGTTATACAACAGTTAAGTTCAACCAAATGAATGCATGAACAAGCAGTGTGCCAAACAAATACATGCAGGTGACCAGGTACTGCATGTAACTCAGATTTAACGCCCTCCGAAGTCAGGGTTGGAGATTCCTCGATATAGTCAGATCCGGGTATCATATTAGAATTTATTTCATAACGAAACTCCGCGTTTCATATTTAAAATGTAATGGTACATCTATTACTAGCTTTATCAAAATGAGTTCTACATATGATTGTGAGTAAGTTCACGCAGCCCTCACTCACCCCTAAACGAAGGCCTCTAGACTCGACCCATAGCCAGGCGGTTGGCGCCTCCAACGCCTAGTCATCCCGCGGGCAAGGGTAAGGTCATATCGCACGTGTGCACCGTACGAAATCAATAACATTCAATAATCAACCTAAGTATGGCCTCTCGCTACCTCCGTGTAATGTGACTGCCCGGAAATACTTATGCAGTGCATGATTTATGAATGATCTAAGTTAACTTTTTTAGTCAAATAAAAGTTAAGTCATATTTAATCAGTGAACATTCCAAGTCACAAACAATCAATCTATTGAATCTACTATGCATCAAACATTATATTATTGAACTTTAAAGTAGATTCACAATTCACAA